>JAMGZG010000004.1:1200000-1800000 GCA_024713935.1 Morchella eximia
CAAATGTCGATAATATCAGCTCCCAAATTGCTGCAAAAGAGAAGAAATTAAATCTCCTCTTTATGTCACCCGGCTACATGAGCATGGCCGGCCGCGAAGAAACTCCCGAAGGCCTCGACCGCAAAATGACTGTCTCTTACTACTGCCGCCTAAAGTTCGCCACGAACCTCCTCCCACTCCTCAAGACTGCCTCGGATGCTTCGGAGTCTGCGCGTGTCATCAGTGTCCTCGGAACCAGCCGCGAAGGCCCTCTTATCATGGAAGATCTTGGTCTTGCAAAACCCGGCAACTTCACACTCTTGAACTGTGAGCTCCACACAGTGACCATGACCTCTCTCGCGTTCGAGCATCTCTCCAACCAGAATCCCGGAATCGGATTCATCCATGCACTCCCGGGCATTGTAATGACTGGAATAACCCGGGAGCTGCCAACACCGCTGAGGGTATTGACTACTGTCACGACACCCCTCATGAAGTGTTTCTCGGTTCCAATTGACGATTGTGGACAAGGGTTTGCGTGGCTGGGGACGGATGAGAAGTTTAGAAAGGGCTTGTGGTTGATCGATTGGAAAGGTGAAAGTACAGACACAAGAACGGGATCAAAGGGATGGATGAGTAGGTCTGGGGACTGGTTCTCAGAGGAGAAGATGAGTGCAGTGTGGGAGCATACCATGGGAGCTTTCAGAAATGCAAAGGCGGCCGGAGAGAGTGCTTAGCAGATTGATTAAATTGGAATGTGTAATGTTAATATTAGTTTCGAACTTCTCCTACTCTATGTAGAACAATAAATCACTTTGTCTTGTCTCTGTCCGCAATTAGTATTACTACACTCTGTAGACAGTACCTAGACCCTGGAGTAGACGTTCGAAAAAGCAGCTATTCCCAAAAAGAAGAGGAAAAAAACAGTAGAACTGTTTCCAGGTTCTATAGTAGATAGATAGGGTAGGTAGGGGCCCCTATCTACTTTACGCCCCAAGCGAGCCACAAGAGCCTCACCACCACCAACAACGCCTCACCTCACCTCACCTCACCTCACGTCTATTTCCCACCCACCACCACAATTTATCACCACCCCCAAATACCCACTCTAAGCCCCTCCTAAGCACCCTCAAAACTTTAAAAATGGTAGGTAACTCCCCCCAGCTGCCCAATTCACGGCTAACATGTCTCCCAGGCGCGCAACAGTGAAAAAGCGCAGTCCATGCTCTTCCGCTTCCGCGAGCAACAAGCCGCCGACCTCGGAATCATCGACGCGGGGCGAACCCGCCGCCCCAAAGTGATTACAGAAGTGAACTCGATCCCTTCCTGCGAGAAATGGCGTGGCCAAGTTGTGAAGGACATTTCACGAAAAGTGACCAAAATCCAAGATCGTACGTTGTTTTTTCCTCACCCTTGAGTAAAAAAGTAAATTGGCCTCGCGCGCCTAACAGTAACTGTGAGCCATACAGCCAGTCTCTCCGACTACCAGATCCGCGACCTCAACGACGAGATCAACAAGCTCATGCGTGAAAAACACATGTGGGAGGTGCAGCTCCGCAACCTCGGTGGGCCAAACTACATGCGCTTCGGGCCCAAAGCCTACGACGAGGATGGGCGCGCCGTGCCCGGCTCCCGGGGGTACAAGTACTTTGGGCGGGCGCGGGAGCTGCCGGGCGTCAAGGAGCTGTTTGAGGAGCTGCAGCCGAAGAAGACGGGGAAGAAGGACGACGAGAAGCGCGCGCGGGGCGAGATGCGGAGGAATGTCGATGCCGAGTACTATGGCTTCAACCGCGACGAGGAGGACGGCGTGCTGCTGGCGTATGAGCGTAGGAAGGAGGCCGAGGCGATGGAGAAGACGATGAGGGGTGCGGGAGCGGAGCCGCCGGCGGGGTGGGATGCGGTGCCTGGGGGGTGGAGGGTGCCGAGCCTGGATGATGTGACGGAGTTTTTGGTGGAGAGGAGGAAGGCGAGGTTGTTGGAGCGGCTTGGGTGAGGGAGGGGGTGCTTCCTGGCGGTTTGTGGGTTTTTGTGGGAAAAATTGTGGCATGATAATGACTCCTTCTCCTTCCTTTCTCTCTTTCTTGTTTTTTTCTCTCTCTCTCTCTCTCTGATGTGTATAGTAGATATCTCTTCTTTCTTTCTTTTAATGCAGGCACGAAAAAAAAAAGTATGAATACATATGTAACTTATAAACATACGTGGTCCACCTCATAAAAACAAACATGCGTTTCGGGAGTGACATTTCAAAATAATACGGTCCAGCTTCCCACACCTCAACTCCCCAGGCCCAACAAAACCACTGAGATGAAACAGTATAGCCAATAGCAATTGCCTTTTTCTCTTGGACCTTGAGAACATAGCTTTGGGAGCTGATTGGGGCTCCCTTCACCTCAACTTCAATTCATAAGAGTATTCAACTGTGGATTTATGGCGAGAAATAGGTGGCATGACAGCCTTTCCTCAATTATGCCGTATAAATCTAGGAGTTCTGGTAGGCCTGTTAATTATCATCGTCTCTTCTATCGTTCAATGCTTTGGTCTTGCTATAGCTAATACATTGGAACATAGTGCCTTACAGCTAGACGAGAGATCTAACAACTGATATCTAATGATGATAAGATAAGGGAGCCAATCAATGCTAACCACTCTTTCGGACCAATTAAAAGAGCCAGTCTACGGTTATCTACCCCACTGCTGGAGGATGAATCGCACCCTATAGCTACGTATACTTTACGGACCATATATAATTTCTTTACCAAGCTAACATTTCAATTGAAGTGGGAATTTCTATCACTCTAAACTACAACTAAGGAATTAGAAATCTACACCAACCTAGAGTAGGCCTACCCTCTAATGGAGCTTGAGAAAGAAAAAAAAACATTGAGAAGAAGAAATCTAGGAGGGGAGGAAATCAACCACGACCACTAATATCCTCGTGATTCACTTCACATTTAATTTACAGAGGGAATAGAGAAGAGAGAAGAGAAAACTGTCACGAAGGGGTAAGAAAAAAGGGGGGGGATAATGGAAAGAAAAAAGCACCCAGCCAGCCACACCGTCTATCAAAAGAAACCACACCAAAAGAAACTATTCACAAGAAACAATAAAAAGAAAAATCATTAAAAATGATGCTTATGACCGTCCTGCAGCGGCGGCGGCAGCAGCAGCTTCCTTGCGTGCGCGCAACCTCCTCTCTTCACCCTCAACCATATCTATCACCTTCCATCAGCACAAGTCCACAAACCCTTAAGAGTACTAAGTCAAGCTCACCTTTCCACAAGTCCTCTCCCGCATAGCTCTCATGGTGGATCTTCTTCTCGATCAGGTGCTTGTGCAACGGGTCATCCGGATCCAAGACCTTGACAGTCTCATAGTTGCCCTTCCCTTTCTTCGCATCTGACACCTCAAACCCAGCACTCGCAACCAAAACCAACAAGGTCAACCCCTGGGCGTACATTCTCGCCTGTACCAACTTCTGCGGCCCTGTCAGGTACTTGTTCCTGCTGACCAGCCCCAAACTGAGCGCCATTGACGCAACCCAACTCGCCGTCACAATGGTGTATCTGTTCTCCCTCCCCCAGTCCATCGCCCTCTGCATAGGGGTCCTGTTGCGCCGGGCCTCCTCGAGAGCTTTCGCTGTCGCATCCTTGTACTGGAGTAGCTCCGAATGGCGTTCCGCCTCGAAGCCGCGCGAGTAGCGGTCGGCCTGAATGATTGCGGCGAAGGTACCGGTGGAGGTGACGAAGAATGCCTTGAAGGGTAGGGTGAGCTGCGAGAAGAACGGCCAGCGCTTGGCGAGGACCATGGCAGTTCCGAGACCGACAGCGGTACCGACGACTCCTCCGGTAATACCACCACGGAGGACGGCATTATAGTGGGCTGTATGGCGGGGAATGTTAGTTTTTGGTGGGGTTCCATTGGGGTGGGGGAGTATATATACCGGCTTCTTCTTCCTTGGTAAGAATCTTCATGTTGAATTTAGTGATTCAGTGGTGAATTTCTTTCTTTGGAAAAGTTGTGTTCAAAGTACCGTATTTCTCACGATGGGAGAGAAAAGAAAAAAAAAAAGGGGGGGGAAAGGGGAAAAAAAAGACGGGTAGGAATATAAAATGTTCTTGTGGTTGACTATGCAGCAGTAGGCACGCTAAAGATTTCGTCTGAATGACGCCAACAGCCCTCGCTCGCCAAGGAACCTTGAATTCGAACAAAAAAAAAAACACGAAAGCAGAAAACGACGAAAAGCAGAGACGTCAATAAACGGTCAATGAACCGGTAACAAAGCTGGATATGATAGACAGCTCCAAATACGAGGCCTCAATCGTTTTTAAAGATGGAGAAATCCCAAAAATACACGCTGACGGGGAAATATCGGCTTACCCAAAACCTTCAATCATGACTAAAAGTGGCATGACGGACCGGAAGCAGTCGGGTAAAAAACATACGACTGCCCCCCTCTCTCCGTCCCTCCGACCGCGGTGCTCCGGAGATCCAGGAGAAAGCAAAAGGAAGAGGGAGAGTGGAAGAGACTCACATCCTACATGCCAAAAAAAAAATCTTCCCGGTGCATGCAACCAACGAGGCCCCCGTATTTCCAATAACCCGGGGAACTGTTATCCTCTTTTGCTAACCTCAAACCCTGTACGATTTGAAGTGGTGAGATTATGACATTCAGGAGGCTCTGCGGGGATTATCCGCCGTTCGCCGTTGCTTCCTTTCTAGAACGCCCGCTCTGTTATTGGCCAGGTCTCTCCGAATGATCGAGGATATCCCCTCCATCCTAGATACCCCCCCTCCTCCTCCCTTCTGCAGTTGGGATTTTCTTGTTCTAGAACACTGGGATTACATATCTAAAGCTCCCGAGTAAGACCTTTTGGCATGTGGGAAAGTTTGTTTTTATAGCTTTTGAATTACCGCAGTAATTCGTCTCAGCGGCCGGTTACACAGACGTCAAAATTGCCTTTTACAGCGCGGATGAGGGAAGATTAGGACGGCGTTTGCAAGACAAATGACCAGAACAAGTAATTCCAACGTCAATGTGAGTGTCCGCTGAGACGAATTACTGCGGTACTCAACTCAGCTCGAGCTTGCCGCCGCCGCCCTCACGTGCTCATAGTAGAACACAAAAAAAAAAACTTGCTGCCTATATCATTTCCAAATTATCATTGATTGTCTTAACTGAACAGCTAGGGGAAAAAAAACACAAACACACAAGCAAAACTCTCCCCGCCCTCTATATGAGCAAAAAGAACTCCAGAGTAAAACATTCAATCAATAGATAGAGTAAGGTATTGAACTCGAGCTCTGTCGAAGAAAAAAGGAAAAATTTGTCTAAACAAACGAAAGCAAAAAAAAAAATCCATCACTCATTAAAAGGAAAAAGAAGGCTCATGATACAGAACGAAAGGAAAAAAAAAAATACGCGTACAAGATAAACAAAACGAAGATATAAAAAAAAGACAGGAATGAAAGCTATAAAATTGGTTTTTGCGCCCCCATCACGAAAATAACAAAAAAAATATTCAAAACACCCCACAACAAGAAGAATAAATAAACAAGCCAAGCCCAAAAGCCCACGCACGCCCCACCAAAGGTATCATTGCCACCTCTTCCCACATTCACATTCCTTTTAGGTATTTCCTCCCACCTCATCATCAACCCATAGAATCACTCCTATCTGCCTGTCGTTCAAGTTTCGCCGTCCCAGAAAACAACTCCTTTTGTCCTCAATCCGTCGGAACATAAAAGAAAGAAGGAAAGATATATAAAGGAAAAGAAGAATAAAAAAATCAAAGCATCAAAATAAGGAGGAAAGAGCAAAGAGACGCTCGCTCCATCGTCCAACCCCAAGAAAGCTCCAGGCAGCTCGTGACGGGACATTAAGAATCGAAATCAAAATCAGAATAAAAAAAAAAAAAAAAAAAAAAAAAAAAAAAACATGTTAACCACCCCAATATACTGTACCACGGTTCAAATCGTAATAATATATGCTAATTTTCAGAGTTATTCGTAAACTCCATAACCTCGATCATACCTCGATGGAAAAGTGTGAGATTTGCGAGTAATAACTGCTAACGGCAAGCTCGAGGATATAAGTGTCATTGAACACATCATGTCTAATGAATCCGGTTAATACTATGTTCCACTCAAACAGAGAAGATGCAGCACAAACCCATCAAAGCCACCAATCACGAATAGTCTTGAATCGTTCAAAACTGTGCCATGGTAGCCTCTACCAGTTGGCGGCTGCCCATAGACCTTTCTCTTATCCCACTGCATAGTCACTTTCGGTCGCCACACATCAGTCCCATGGATCGGCTTCTTAGAGTAAAGATCAAACTCACCAAGATTAAGCAGCAGAACCTCGCTCGAGTACTCGACACCGTCGTGTCCGCCGACAACAAACAGATAACTGCCAACAATCGTGGCGGTATGGCTCAGCCTAGGGAAGCTGAGTGGAATCCCAACATTGCGCCATATGCTTGTTTCTACATCGAATACCCAGACATCACTGAAGCATTCGTCTCCATCGCTCCCGCCATAGACGATGAGCTTTGAGCCAACCATGTTGGCGGTGTGATAACCTCGGGCCGTTGGCCTTGCCTGACGATCCGGATGGTCTACCAGTGATGTCGATGATGACCCAACGCGCGATGGCGGCTGGGATGGTGAGATGCTTCGCCACGATGGCTTGCTGAGATCCGATACATCAAGCCTCCATACATCATTCAATGCCTTGACACCATCCCCACCGCCGAATACGTAAATTCCATATCGGTACAAACAAGCCGTGTGGGCCCTTCTCATTGAGGGTACTGCTGTTCCCTCACGAAGTTTTGGACGTGTGTATTTGTTTGTAATAGTATCAAAAACATATATATCGTTGTAATACGTTGGCCCGTCACCACCTCCGAATATCACGAGCTTTCTTCCGACAGCAGTGCACGTCATTGCCCGGAGAGGCGGTGGAATATCCCCAGAAACAATTGGTTTAGACCATGACATTGAATCTACACCCCAAATTCATGTTATTATCACTAACTTTAAACTGGCCGTAATATAACCCTTACCTGCGTCAAAAACGTGCAAATCGTTGAAACATGTTCCAACATCACAGCCCCCAAAAACGTAAATATTGTTATTCACAAGTGTGCAAGTGTGAGCTCTAACGGGTACATTCTCTCGCCCGTGAGTCACTGCCTTGTACCAATACATACCACTGGCGGGTGCTGGCGCCACTGATGGTGCATTTTTTGGATCTGGTAATGGGGGTTCGAGTATTGGTTGCCCCTTAGCCTTGCTCTTGGCTGCCTGCGCTGCATAAGAGGACAATGAAACCTTTGACGATCCCTGTCGGTCTCTTTGGGTAAGATACTTTTGAGTCCGGCCTGCGGGCGTTGTAGATGTGGCAGGATTCAGCCTTGCTGTGTGGGGTGTTGTGGCTGTTGAAGAGCTACTATCAGAGCGTGAGATTAAGTTTAAGGCCGTTGCAGATATTGATCGAGATTTAGGCCCCTGAGTGGCAGCAGCACTAGCCAATGATGACAATCGTGATCCTGGTGATCCAGGACTTGTAATTATTCCGGGTACCTCAAGCCCACCACTCTGCTTATGTCTGATCGACGCGTTGATCGACTTTGACGGAGAAGCGGTAGCTGACCGAGCAGGTGGGGCAGTCGGTGGCCTTGAAGTGGGCCGTCTGCTGTCAAGCATGAATACCGCAGACGTACTCGAACCCGATGCCCGATCGTCGGTTTGTGCCTCTAGATTTAATGGTGGGGGCGCATTGTGTGCTTTAGACCCTCGCTTTTTCGAATGAGTAAATGACATGTTCTGGGGCAGGCCAGCTTTAGATGACGCCCCAGATGTTGAACTACGGGATCTGGATCCTATGGACCTGTGAGATCTGACTGAGGATGCAGTCGATTCCTCATCAGAAGAGGATGTGTATCCCTGTATTGTTGAAGCAGAAGCTGATGTTGTAGATTCCCGCTTATCGCTCCCCACAGATCCTGGAGGAATCACCAGTTGGTCCCTCTGTTTCCCTAGCGAACCCTTATCATCAAAAGCTTCGGCTAACGAGTTACTTCCTCCAACTTCCTCTTCGGCATCACTAGGTGATGGTGGCCGAATTCTTTTCGAGTCCGATATCTTTCGCGTGATTCCTGTAGTCATTCTCCTCATTCCAACGTCTGCAGCAGCTTTTTGTGCAGCAAGATTCCCATCCTCGAAGCTAGAGGTATCCCAATCTTCCATGTCAAATCCACCGTGATACTCGTCATCCTCTCTCAATTGTTCTGTCGACATTATCTTTCTGCTGGCCATTGTTTTGATGGGTTCTGGTGAAGCTGTCGGCGAGTCTCCAATAGGATTTTCCCTCGTCACACCCACTCCCGTTGGTGGCTGCGGGAAGATCCGAGCCACGTCTGTAACTGAGTCCCGCCTCGACAATCCCCCTCTATAGCTGCTGCTTGTAGAACTTGTTGACGCTATCGTAGCCATCGAAGGTGATGAGTTGAGTGTTGGAGTTGTTGTGTTGCGTAGGTAGCTCGTTCCAGCTGCAGTAGCAGAGGAAGACCGATTTCTGGACTTCGAGCTGCTTCCTGTATTGTTGGTGGTTCTGGTTGGGGGTATCGTAGGGCCCTGTTGTAATGAAGGTCGACGTCTGTGCAGCGAAAGAGCAAACATGTCAGTAATCGAATCCGAGAACCTCTTTTTCATAGTCTTGCTGCCATTATGTGAGGAGGAGAAAGATGATGAATTGGCAATGCTGGTAGGTGTCGAAGGAGGTGTGTCGACTGGTGAAATGGGGCTCATGGTGCTACTGCTGAACCCGCCGCTGCTGAATCCACCATCTTCGAATACGTAGGTACAGGAGGTTGACGGGATAGTCGCCAGTGTTGGACGAAAGACGTCCGGGTCCCGAGCCATGTTCACGATTCAGAATCACAGCGGTGTTTGTATAGTGGTTGTAGTGATGTTTCTTTGATGACCTCCGCACCTCTCTCCTCTCACTTTGATCCTCCCCATGCAGCAGCAGCAAGCAAGCAGAGCCCCTCACGGTAAGGCACGAATGAACGGTCGAATCAAGACAACAAATAAATAGAGAAATAAAATCTTCCACACACCTTCCAGACTCCGCCGCCAGCGCTGCGGCAGTAGGAGATCCCACCCCCAGGAGAGCCGCATATGAATCAGCCATTTCCATTTCCCCCCCTTCTTCCCTCCCTGGTAGCTTTCCAGAATCTCGCCCAACTGGGTACGGGAACGGTCTATACGGAACGTAGTAAGGGCGACCTCGCCGCCGCCGCTGGAAAACTGCTGTCAGAACCCGACTGAGTGAGTTAACAGGACCAATTACACGATCGGGTAGCAGGCCTCGTCGGTGCCGGTTCGCCAGAAATTGGGTTAATCCGCTGGGTGGTGGGCTGCAGGTCTGTGCTCGCACACAGGGCGGCCTGTGATGACAGCAGGTGTCTGGGAACTCCGGAAATCTTCCGCAGTTTGGATCTTGGTATGGTAAACGTCGCGCGGGTTTCTAATTCAACCAGAGTAGGAGTAGACTGGGTTATTTTCTCTCCCTCTCTCTTTTATTTCTGCTGCCTTTGAAGGGGGAAAAAAATTGTCAGATAGATTATTCTGGGGTTTTTTTTTTTTTTTTTTTTTTTTTTTTTTTAAAAAAAAAAATCTCCTCTTTTCAGTTTTTATTCCTGCTGAGTGAACCTGAAGTGTAACTGACTGCAGTGCAAAAGAGGGTGTATTTCCCAATATTATCCCTCAACCAGCCAACCCCTTGCTAGAATGATCTATTCACAGAGAATGGTTTGACCTACTTCTTTTCGCGGCTACTCCCGGGAGTAGTGGATGAGATAGGATATTGGGGGAGATATGGATGGAGGGGGATGGATGATGATAGATGGATAATAGATGAGATAACTAACCTACTATGTACGGTATCTCTCTTCTTGATACAGAGAACAGTATTATATGTTATTCTTCTTCACGAGAAGGCCCGTGTCCTTCCTCCCGTAAGCCGTAAGATAGATGTACTAAGCTGTATAATACACAAGCGAGTGAGAATGCGAGATGGATCTTCAGTTTTGCAAGTTGTAACTGAGCAAAGAACGGTCTGAGCGCGAGGGGGGTGCACTAACACCGGCAGTAGCGTTTTTTTGTTTCTCGGTTGTTCTGATTTGTTTCCCGTACCTGAAAACTTGAGGAAGCGTACCTCCACTCCCGTGTACGTCCCCTCTCCCCTTCTCTGTCTCCTTCCCTCTGACGATTTCCTACTTTATCCACCAGCCCCCCCTAGATGTTGATCGGCCTCGAATCTCGTGTGGATGTGCGTGTTCCTGAAAGTGCGTAGCCTCTTTGCTTCCTTGTGATTCCTTGCTTCCCTCCTTCACTCGGCCAGACGCGTCCCTTGATACTCCTTCAGTGGTGATTTCTGGAAATAAAAAAAAAAAAAAAAAAAAACCAATCGTTCAGATGTCAGTGCAGAGCTACAAACTTGGCCCTTGCTCCCGTTTCGGGTTGATTGGCCCGGCCAAACCACGAAAATTAACGGTTTTCTTGTGGGGCTTAGGGTACGATAACGCTATCTTCAGGCACAACTTCGGATTTCCCAACTCCTCCGAGGCAGCCAAGATCCATTCAATGCCTCAAGAAATTTACCCGAGAAGCAGGAAGAAAAAAAAAAAACCTCAGAATTTGGTTTGGCTGGATAACTACAACTACATAGGTCGGCCCTTGATGTTACAGAAGATGAACTGGCCACCTTGCGAGTCAGGGTCAAACGGGCTAACAAGTAAAATGGTTAAGCGTTTCTCTTGTTACAATCTCTACCAACATAGTTAGGGGTATATTTATACCAGTGGTAAAGAATGTTACAGACAATAACCTCATACCCGTGGTCGTGGCCGCGGGTCAAAAAGCACGATATCTGGCGCTCACCGCTCGTTACCCGATTCAATTAATGTTGTGATATATTATCACGCACGGCTTTAAATCTCGGCTCGTCCTTGCGGCAGCAAGGATTATTACTTATCATCGTCACCCCGTTACATACAATAACCTGGAAACGTCCGAAATGAAAGGGTATCTGGGATACAATCCGAGTTCTGAATCCTGGTGGCATGCTATTCTTCATTCAAACGTAACGCTTTTTGCACAGGCAATTGATAGAAGAAGGGGTGTTAGCAGAGCCGCCAATGTCCAATATGCAAGGGCAAGAGTTTAAATCCAGGGACCATGACCTTGTTTGCCACCTGCAACAAACTGCTCGTTCGGGCAATTAAAAATTGAACATCGAAAAGCCTTCAACCGCCTGGTAATATAACCTCTCTAGAGAAGCCATGAACTTGATATTCATTAGGAGGGAAATTCAAGTTCAATTGCTGCCAAGCAAAATAGTACCGCAGACACACCTCGATCCCATTAGATTCACTCGGGAATAATTCTTTAAGGAGTTCTCGCCTTTAATTGTTCCCTCTTATCCACGTCACGACTGGCGGCGAGTACATAGACAACAGTACCTCCCAGCTTAGACTGTGTATATGTGGAAGTCGTACGTCCAAGAGTTCGAGTACAGACCGACGGTACTTACCAAAGCACGGCCGTGCCGGCACCTCTTCCAAGAAAGAAAGAAAAACACATACGACCGCCTGCAGCCACCTGTGGTGGGCCGTTGCACATTTGTAGGTACTCTACCTACCCTAAGTACAATATGCAACGTTAAAATAATGGAGTTGTACAAAACGGCGGCAGTTAATCCTAGCATAAAAACTCATAACTGAACAAGTTGGAAGTGGACAAATATTTACTGAGTTACAGAGCTCCAACTCTCAAGGCCTTCCAGGTGATCATGTCACGTTATTCACAATCAACGGGTGAGGCTGAAACCTGTGATGTGTATGTTCCATGGAAGGTCCCGGTTCTGGAGTGTGTGCTTCACTAAACGGCAGTTTTACATAAAGTGCGGTTTGCCTAAATATCGATAACCTCAAATTAGGCCTGTACATACGCGTTTTGCCAAATATTTTAGGTCTTTGCACAAGCTTAACTCCTTTTTCATTGTGGATGTCTCTGAATATAAATCTGCACGACACGCATGCATCAATAAAGTAGAGTAGCACATTGGATAGAAATACGTCCGCACATACGTACATACATGTATGTGCACACTAATCCAGTGTACCTACTCTACCAGAGTAGACAAGTGTTTTTGAGCGCCACTGGTGCATATGCCTCTGAGGAAGAGAATAAAGAGTCCTAAAGGAAAGGAACTCTTCCACCTTCCGGTGCTCTGGGAATATTAGCGCCCTTCCTGTCAATGAACCTTGCTCCTGCTACCTACTCCATCGGACTGTTTGCTGGCCCTTGATAAGGGGCTATATCACATCTCTATCACTTGAACTGAGTTCGTGCAAGTATAATAATAAATGTGTTACCACTGCCTGTGTTGATTGGTGGCTTTAACAGAGAGCATATGTAGTCCTTGCCTCCTAGCCTACTGTTGTTCTTGGTAGCTTATTTGGTATCTAAATTCGACAGTTCTAATGGAGAAAAGAAAAATGAAGTGAGCATGAGTGAGAGCTCACATCTAACACTTTCCAATGTTAAGACGACGTTATCTAACAACCGACAGATTGAGCACATCCCACATTTTAATTTGGCCTAGACCGGGGAGGGATTGAGCCCCGAAACAAAAAAAAAGCGAAGAGTCCACGAAGCTTCCTGACCTTCATCTCTCCCCTCCAACTGTTACCATGGATAGATTAGTAATCCTTACAGCGATGCCATTAGAGAGCGCTCGAGCATATCACAACGATCACGAAAGAAGGAATAGTAGCTTCCATCATCCAGCATCTTCCTTGTTCCTGATTTTCGCACCCTATGGCACCTCCACCAAACCTCCGGGACATGTCTCACATTCGTCAGAAGCAGAAGAAGGAAAGAAAAGAATGATGGCCATGTCTTGACATGAGGGTAAGTGATCAGAATCTAATAAGTGAATACTACGGTGAATACGTATATTTGTCTTATCAGATTCTGATCACTTTTCGCTACACCCTAGTACAATAAGAGTAAAGTACGGCGCTGCATAATAGAGTTGGTTTCTGTCAAACTCCGGCCAATAGCAGACGTTTATTCAGGCTAATTTTTTCTGTTTTTTTTTTTTTTTTTTTTCTCCCCTTGAGGTCTCGGTTTTCCAGGTCCTTTAGAGTAAGGGGATGAATGCTATCCTCAAAGATGGGGCGAGCTGCCTGGCGAGGTGGGGAAACTAATTCTTCCGCTGCAGGGTCACGGTCAATGTACGAAAAAGGACTGGTCACGTTACTCTAAGTACTCTTCATACTGATGATTGACTACACTAGGCGGTCCTTTTTAAACTTTACACCCTCTCCTCCGCTTAATTCCTCGCCTATCATGAACTCCTGAGGTGTGCGCGGCGAATGATAAGAGGGGGCCTTAGACCGTGCATTTGCCGGTGATTACATGTATACAATTGATGCGGGCCCATGGCCAGATATGTAGCTGGACACTGTTTGCCGAAAGATGTTGATATCGACGCTATCCTGGCGTAATCGGAGTACAGAAGATCAAGCACTGGCGCTTTTTCCGCAATAAGCTTTATTTCCAGGATTCACCACGGCCATTATCACGACTATCTCGCTTTTCGACCCTTGGGCCGAGATTTATAACTGATATCTAATGGACTAGGTTGTCCTGCTGCACATGGAATATCAGCGCTACATACTCTGGGGCATACTCATTATGGGAAACCCTAGTTTCTACGCAACAGATCCCCCAGCTTTTCACACTGTTCCTTTTTTTTTTTTTTTTTTTTTTTTTGGTTAGCCTTACATCCTAGACTTGCCAGCAAACATCCTGGGTGCGCGCGAACTAATACCTCTACTGGTCCACGTTTCCCCCCGGAATTCTAGCTCAAGCCTAAAGCTTTTTTGTAGGTACCATCCATAGCTCCCTAGCTCAAGAGATGTCATCGCATCGGGTTCTAGAAAGAAGAAGAACGCACCAGGATGCATATGACGTTGTGCGTTGTCCCCGGCTAAGGGTTTACACCTCAAAGATGGGGTAGAATACAACTTATGGCGAAACCTCGTAACTGTCAGCCGGTTTATATTACTTTTTCGAGCTTCATACCTGCGGCGGCCCAGAGTACTCCGCAATCTATAACTCGCATTATGCGTAGCTATCTCTACTCTTCGAGAGCTAAAGCTGATAGCTGATTATGCAAGTCATATCATTCACCCACTGGCAGGGGCAGAAATACATGATCGGAGTGTTTCAAGATTACATGGATATATATATCCTCGTGATGACTATGGGCCTGACTAGGAAACTACAGGTCCTTTTTTCAAGCTTCTTCGGCTCTGACGATCTTATGTTTCAATTCACACAGCACTTTACCAGAGTCACAAAACATTTCGAGCTTGGAATTGCGGGGAAAGACTTGGGGGCTGACCTATCCGATATGTGGAGGCATGCAAGGCTGGTTGGCCCAGTGGATTAGCTCAAGGATCATGCAAGGGATGGTGTTTTGTGACCCGAAGCATGCCCTCTTGACGTTAAAGGCATAGAATATCACTCGCACACAAAAACTTCAATATGATGTTTTTTTCTTGTATGATCGTGAGTCGATTCGCAAAATACCGTCCGTAGATATTGTTATATAGGGCGCGATATATGTGAACGTATTCATATCTTGGAATGCTCGTCTGGCGGGCCGGATGAACCGCCCACGGACATTTATTATATACACGGCCTTGATATTCTAACCTAACGGCTCAATATATTAACTTACATACATTGTCTAAAGGTACATACTGCTACCCGCTGCTAGGGTCTCGGTTTCCGGAAAATCATCTGAGTGGTCAGCTGCGGGAAAGGCTGCCACTCGCATAGCAATTACGTAAAGTGATGGGCCTGGAAGACCGTTAATTAATCCGGGACATTTGGGGGTCTATCGATACGCCCTTTAGACTCATCGATTAGCTAGCTAGATATCTCCTCTTAGTTGCTTATAATATTCCTCTTTAGATAACATATACCTACAACAAATATCTATATACTGCGTATAATCCAATATGAGTATCTTGGCGCAAGGAAGAACCCCAGGATCTAGTAATCAGCGGGGGCCTAATCGTGATTAGTATATAGAGAGAACGGATGTAAGTTTCAAAGAAAAGCTCTGGCTCTGTCGTATCATTGTTGCAGCCTAGCTAGCTAGCTCCTTGACCGCTATCGATATATCATCTCTAATCTTTTTTATACTACTCGTAAATTCATGACGTTTCCGAACACGACTGCTATTGCATACTATGCAAAAAAGCGCCAAATCCACCTTTTTGTATGTCATGCAATATTAGTCGTGTTCGGAAACGCTATGAAATTATGAGTACCACCCCACTACATATTTTGATCATCTGCCATCCATATATGGGGGAAGCTGACCTCGTGGGGGATTGAGGCATAGGCTGCCTAGCTATCCCTCCCAACCTCAAATTAATATTAGTCATTTCGATCAATCACGTGCTCAAAAAGTTAAAAACCCTGGCCGTTAAATGAAGAAATGATCTGGAACTATGTAGATTCAATATTGTCTATCGTTTTAAACTACTCTACACAGAACTCTAAAATCCATTCTTTCCTAGTTGAGATATAGTTACCAACGAACGTCCTATGACGCAAACCATAGCCCATAAGAAAACAGAACCATTCCACTCCTTTAGGGCCACTGTAAAGAGTATCCAGAAGTTAAGAGATAGACGGTAATGATATCCAGACGTAGATTCTCACTGGCAAAGAACTGTATTAACTCATAAACAACAACGCCAAATGCCCGTCTTAGGAACACCACCACAACCAGCGACAGCAGTAGCCACGTACATAAAACCACATATAAGCGAGCTGTGTTGATATTTATAGTATAGCTTTCGGTTCTTAACTTGGATTCTAATTAGACTATTACTATACTAAAGTCAATAGAAACATATATACGTTTGAGGTATATATTCCCGGGCTAGGGTTCACATGAGGATAGAATATGATAATGCCCGACAAGACATAAGCCTACCTACAAGGAGAAGATAAAATTTTAAATTTCCCTATCGCCCAGAGGGCCAGGGTCATCGTAGGTCTCGGAGATTCTGCATCAAGCCCAGACAAGATCTTAAATGTTGAGGTCTAGACAAGAAATCCCTTCCGAACCTCAAATTTCATAGTTAAATACAAGTACAGAGAGATCTTACGGCGTGTATATATATGTGCAGATACGATAGCTGTAGTAGAGCCACGATCTTGGCCATTGTATAGTTACTAGTGTGCTCTGCATGTCAATTACTGGTTTAATATTCGACGTCTACGCCACTAGAATACAGTAGCTATATTTCTGATCTAGTATGAATCCGCAATTAATATTGACTCAAGAGTAAATTAAAAGAGCCAAAAACTCACAGAACAAGGTGTCCGTTTTTCATAGAACCTCAATTATAACCCATACCAAGCTTTCTCAATCTCCTATCAACAATATATATCAGGAGCCAACTCCGTATTAGCCGAACATAGTTGAAAGAAGAGTCAATATCTGATATATATGGCCATCGTCTACTCTCACGCCATTTCCCATGCACTCCGTAAGATCAATTAATGATATGTGATAGATATAGAATATAATATAATATGTAGACTGGAAATACTCCCCCCAATTTAATTCCAAGCCTTTAAACGGCTCATCTGCATGTCTGTGTAGATACTTCAAAGACATAGGCGCCCTCGGACTTCAATGTTCGAATTGTAAAAAAATTATATGGGTTAGGGTTTCGCATAGGGGAATGGCTGGGTCGGAATTGCCACCCGCGGGCGTTTGAGGGTACTCCTTGTTCTAGTTGCTTTGACTTATTATCGTGATCTTGATACTTATTATCAGTCTAGTTGGCGAGCAATTGGGTTCATGATAGGATTCAGTGGTGGTCCATAATATGATGAGTGCTGATGATTTCGGACTTTAGATATGGTCGACCTCCCTAGCCACTCGGACACACTCCCTCACTCGGACAGTCAATCATAATAGGTTAAAAAAATATTAAAGCCACTTAAAACAGAGATATTTTCTTTTCTACGTTAACTGTCCGAGTAAGGGGGGTATCCGAATGGGCCGGGAGGTCATTTATATGTGTATTAGATATAACCTATTATTCCCGTAAGCGTTTCTGTATCTTTAGGAGCAGTGGTTTTTTATTTTTATTTTCTCTTACTAGATTTCATGTTCCAAGGCTGCGTGTGTTGCGCGCGCGCACGCCTCCGGGCCTGTCGGATTTGAAATAGGACGAGATCGCGAAGGCAGAAGGTGCGTCCTGAATTTATGAAGTGACTTGATGGAGCAGTAGATATGTGGTTGACTGCCTACATGCAGCCATCTTTACAGTCACTATTGAACAAGGTATCGATATGACGCTCAGACACGTTCTCACTAATATTGTTTGAAAGGCCAGATGTCCAACGGAAATCAACGTCCGATAACGAGTGACTTGTCATGAACCTAGTACCAAAAAAGTTATCAACCCAATGTGGGGGGCCCTGTTACATATCTCAATATTTTAACAATACCTTGACATGCAGATAATAAAGAGGGCATTACGAACGGGTTACTCGTATATTATATTGCTGCTGTTAATTTCAACAAAGGACTGGGTATATTTGCCAAGTATCTACTTAATTAGGTGAGTTAAGTTTTTAGCTCACTATCAAATTTATGTTAGGTACATCATTAGATTTAACAAGAAAGGTATTTACAGTATTTTTATCTTAATTTTAAAGGCAGGTATGTTAGAGTCCTTACCATAATATTTATGTCAAGATCAATCTTATGTCGACCATATAAAGTATACGCTACAGTATGATCTGCTACTAATTTAAATATCATCTGGCTAGATACACCATATTGAATGCCACAAACGCAAAATTTCCATGAAGCGAACTATATTGTATTTAAGGTTAGCTAGGGTGATATGAATTCGTGCAGACGCCCACATATGGAGTCCGTTTCTCGAACATGAATTCGCATCCTGGACTTTACTTTTAAAACTAAACCCAATATACTCCGTACTAGCCAGACTACTCAAACTTAAATCTAGTTGAGCCTTGATGATATAGGGAAGGGTTATCTAGCTAGGTTTATTACAAGAACGTATTGTAAGGCAGCTCGCATGTAACCCTAAAGAAGCCTAACTAACCCTAACTAACCCTATATAATATCTATATAACCCTAGAGATAACCCTAGATAACCCTAGAGATAACCCTAGATAACCCTAGAGATAACCCTAGATAACCCTAGAGATAACCCTAGATAACCCTAACTGACCCATGCGGGTATACATGTACTTACGAACTCACGATCGCGAACCTAGAACCAATAGAGATATACCTACATATTCCAACTATTAATCGAAGGAGATTAAATGCTTATGTAAGTATTCTGTGATCCATAATATATCTACGATACAGGGTTTACTATACCCTCGAATCGATTATCGCATTCCAGATATATCCGCGCGGCCGAGTATCGTGATTCTTGGGCCGTAACGACCCTCACCCAGCCCCGTGTCATTAACCACTACTCGCAATTTTCTAGCGTTTCCGGACGCAACTGCTATTGCATACACAGAAAAACCCCGCCAAGGCTATCTTTTGTATGGCATGCAATAGTGGTCGCGTCCGGAAACGTCAGAAAACTGCGAGTAGTAAATAGTGCAGCCTCATCATTATCTAGATTGGCGACTCCCCGCCAGCTCCCCCCAAATCGGATTCAGTTCCTAAAAAATAACGGCACGATATATACAAAGTATTCACAAAGCAGATTACGGTGTCAGCTAGTAGCAATATCTCTTGTGCCGTCCCCCCATGCAGTACGTTCGCAGTTGCAACCACAATGCACCACAGTGGGGGAAAAAAAATACATAGAAGAGGAGGTCGGGGAAGTATTGGTCACATGTTTCGGGTACCCGCGTAGTATTGCTTTTCAGTGAATTGAGGTGGCTCCATTTCCATTCAGGTGGTTCCATATCCTAGAGTCATTATCATTAATTATAGCTAGGCAATATGCTATATCATTACATGTAATTGATCAAATCAAGGGCTCTATATATCTAGCCAAAGAAAGATATATCGCAATTTCCCATCCTCCTCCCATTCATCCGCGGATCAGGAGGCTCTTACATCGATATCGATCTCCACGCCCCAAGCGTGGGAATCATCCCGTCCGTACGCACCAAAAGAATCATTTCCTCAAGTTCTGCATCCCGTCTGTCTCCCCGGATCATCATATCATGCATGTCACGGGTTCAGATTAACTACCATTGGGTACCCTTAGAACCAGTATTTTCTTCTTCTACTTCTTTTTCTTTTTTTCTTTTTTTACTTTTTTCCTACGCCGCGGTTAATATTTCCGTTACTACATCTCTGCTACTGCTAGTTATACGTTAGCTAGGTTGTAGGTAGTTTTCTATCGAGCAGGCGCAGTATGATCCCGCTTTCTTACGTATGTAGAGTGCATACATACATGTATAGTACCTACATGTACGTACGTAGATCTACCATGTACCCATGTACTACGTCTGCCATTAAGTAGTGAGGCTTTACTTAATTAACCATAGTATGCACGAAAGAGAAAGGCCTGGCACATATCCCCCCTCCCCCTCTCTCAAATTGTAATTGAACAACAATGCTCATTAATCGCAATGCATGTATGTACACTACCTACCTATATAAACAAATTGGGATTTTTTCTTCCTTGCGCCTTCATTGGATACTCCATCTAGTTTCTGGCCATATATAACTCAGCAGGCTAACTTGAGGGTTTAACTCCGGACCTCTTCAGCATCTGAAAGTATGAATACTCATATACACGTGCCTGAATCAATTTCATGAATCTGCTGTACATACCTATCAGTAGGATGGAAGAAAATTGCTATCATACCATATGACATCTCTTCACAGATACCTATCTCCTCACCGCCTCCAAAGAAAGAAAGAAAGAAAGAAGAAATAACTAACCCCCTATCCCGAACACCGCCCTATCTACATATCGCAGAAGCATCCTGTCTCGGGGTTCGAGTATCCATACTAAACCATTACATCGGGGAATATCCAGAAGCCACGAGTCAAAAGCTAGAGCCAGCTATTACCCTCAAATGTGTGTATCCTTCGATCCTTTCGAACCCTCCCCAAATAATCATCACAGCAACTTTCAAAGAACCCGCCACGTGTTTGCTCCTGGTAATCATATTCACCGCCCAGCCCCAATTAATGAATAGTCCGTGACAATATGAGTGCACCCCTTTCCTACTTCTAGCTACATACCTAGCTACACGGCATTTGTAGATGTAATGCTGCTGCTGTGATGAGGCGGAAAACCTTAGTGCGGGAACAATGAGCATGTTTTTCATGCGAACTTTCCAGATAGCGCGCATGCAGTTTCTGTTTCATACGACGTGGTTGTCTTTACCAACAGATGGAGCAGGAGGGGATGGGAGATGACTTTGATATGTAGATGTATACAAGTACTTACTTCCTTAGCTATGTAGCTGAACCAGAGATAAATGTAGTAGTAGTAGCAGGGGAATATATATATACGCAGAATTATACTCCTCGATATGCTTACCCCCAACGCCGGGAGTCTGCATTATACGTACGTGACATCTAGTATCCGATCCATAACGAACTAGCTTTCCTCAAAACATAAACAAAAAATAGCAGTATACTAGTAGTACCAGTGCTAGTACCACCCTTCCCCCCCACACCTAGATAGGGAGTACCTACCTACAGTCCGAATATTCCTGTTGTTGATATATCTGAAGCTGGGTTGCCTATAACCCAACCACCACGCAGCGCAGCAGAGCACAGTGTAGTAGAGCAGTACAGTACTGGACCATCCGTGAAACATTGCCACGCTGCCATGCAGGAAAAGGGTACATTCAAGCGTAAAAATAATATAGTACGACATCACATAATTATGCCATACAACCAGAAAAAGATAAATGCATGACGTGCATGCGCGCTGCGACGGACGGCTGGGCACCGCGCGCAGTGTAGCTCGTTGTGCTAGGGCGTGTGCAGAGGCTACATGTATGTAGCTAGTTAGATTGGTATATAGTACGAGCCCGAGTTGTCTCTGTATCCCACTGATCATTGATAGATAAATCAGTAGTACTGATGGGTAATCTTATCCATATCTGAGGCCTATGAGGATAAGAGGTTGAGAAAATGCGGAGTCACAGGCAATCACTCATAATGCTGTTATCATTATCATGTCCCAGGAACAAAACAATTAATCAAGGTCGAACCAGATCGACTCGTTTCTCCGTGTCCAATATAAAACCCCACAAATTCATCTTCTGTTTGGCTCACATATGTACTAGCATACTGAAATTTAGTTTTTTCCCGCTCTCCCACTTCCCCGTGCTCGCTCCGCTCGTACGTGTTTCATCATTAGATATCTAAAGGCTCCCCCGTACGTGGCCGGAAGAACTACCATAAACATTTCCCTCCCAATCTAACTAATACAGACCTGCCAAGTCAGTTACTCATCCATAGGCCCATAGTCATAACAAAGTAAACAACAGCTTGGATCTATTAATTAGAGCTAGTACTTAATTCTGCCTGCCCCCTTAGGCGCGCACCAATTAAGCTTCAATTAAGCTGAAAACCTAGACCTAAACTATCAGCTGTCAAACTGAAAACCTAGTTAAACTCCCCTCTTGGCTAAATTTCTACAACTGCATAATATGCACAAAGCAAGGGGCGGCAGATTCGAATTCCCGGGGGGTCGGATCGGTGAAGGATAATAAACGTATGTATGTATGTACGGACGTAGGTATACATAAAGTATCCAGAATACTCAGTCTCATGACCTTCCTCATCCCATCTGGTACAGCTACTATTCGAAGAAAGAGCCGGCATTTATATATATAATTCCCCCTGGGTCGATCCCGCCCATGTGATGGAGTACTACTGCCGGTCGGCTTGGTCTCGGATACAAAAGTATAACGGTTTATGCCCAGAAAAATCCCCTGATATTTGAATCGAAGTTATGAATCTTGTGGGGGTCTATCTTAAATTTTAAACCTGAGATCGAGAGATTGGCACACAGCACACTGGTACATAGAAGTTTAATTATCTCATCGATCGACTGCAACCCCAACCATATAGTTATAGTTTTATTTTCGCAGGCTTAGAGATATTACTTACCCAGATTGTATACTTATAGTCTTTCTACTAAAGTTGTTCTGGTGTCCGGAACTTCGACCACCGTAATGGATGAATACCTTCATAAAATATCACTCGGTGTTGTTGTTCGTGTGCTGATACCCTAACCCTCCGATGCCAATTTCCGGATTCCTTTTTTGCTGCTCATTACCTCCCCGATAATTATAGTATAAACAAACGCAATAATTCAGGGGTGCCCCGCATATATGTGCACTTCGATCATAGACCAATTGTAGAGATGACCTTGCGACATTTTTGAGATCAAGCGCGCGGACGTACTTGCACTGTTATATGAGTTATAAAACCGACTATACGCACATTGACACCCCCTAAATATCAATCCGACAAATGCGGAGAGATAGTGATATAATAGAGAACCACCTCACAGCCCGGAATGCCGGGAGCACCCCGACATTTACATAATGGTTCGTGCATGTCAAGTATACATGTAAGTACAATGTCGACTTCATCACCGCGTACAGTACCTACGCGCGGGCGGGCAGGTCAGTAATACATTTCTGGGGCCAATGACCGCCCCGTCTCCCCGTGACCCTGCGATGCAGTGGATTGACTTGCCTACACATATGGCGCGAGTGATCTCACATGAACCCGACCCGGCGAAATCCATAACAGCGATATATATTACCATATGATATCACTCGTATCAAATGATTCTGACGATCGTATCAATTGCAATCCCGACAACCACAACACCGCCAGCACTATTGCCGTCATCATCACGATCATCATCCACGGCCGCGGTGAATGTACACCCTCCCCACATCTAACAACAGCCTTGTCCACCATCTCGCGCCACGTTTCCTACCAGCTGTCTGCTGTTCCGAGACCCGCTGGGGAAAAGCCTACCTGCCTACCAGCAGGCTATCTTCTAATCGAGCGAGGCTGTCAGATAGTAGATAGAAGAGAGGCGATAGACATTATCCCACCAAACAGGTAAGCCTACGTATAGCGGAACATGAGTTCCTGTTTATTAAGAGAAAATAAACCGGGTCCCGTTCCGGCGGTAAACCAGCAGCTCCTGCTGCGAGCTCTCCTCCACCGACCCTCCCCCCCAATCACCTTATAGGCCGAAATGCACCAGTCGAGGAAGGGAGAGAGCGGGTAAAGTTCTGCTATTGGAGCTGACCTACCGCACAGTACAGTTGCGCTGCAGGTAAGGCCCAAATAAACTCAGGGTTACGTATTTACTTACCAATTATATCGTTCTCTCTGCTCTGCCCGAGGCGCGGAATATTTATTTTTAAATTGAAAAAATAGATTTACACCTGCAGTGGCGTTCCCATAGGTACCAAGATGGCCCATGGGGGCGCGGCAAATGCTCGGAGAGATTTATATGTACGGGCCATGCGAAATTTGCGCGCGTGCGTTAACATGAAGCCTTTAAGGATCCAAATCCACCCCCTTTTCTGTTTGCTTTAGGATTTCCAGTGAGTTTATTTACAGGCGAGCTTCCTTTTCTTCTTTTGTGAAAAGTGCCGGCTATGTGCGAGTAAATAAGTGCTCCAGCAGCCAAAAAGGAAATACAAGGATCCGGTAGATATATTGTATGTATGTATGCTTGTCCAGGGTCACGGTATATATGATCTGCATTTAATTCGGCAGAAACTATCGGCGTACAGTTGTGGAACTCGAGCTCCACTCTATTTCCTCTCCCTCCCAATAGTGCAGTAGTAAGTTGCGGTAGGTAAAGTGAAGTGTAAACAAGTGTAAGAGTATGTAGGGGAGCTTTCTCTATCAATCAGAGATTCGATATCGATATCCTCAACATCAACTCGGCCTCTGAAACATCTTTAGTCGGAAGATGCTGCCGTGCCTGAATTTGAAAAGTCATACGATAATTATTCAGATATCGCAGTGTATCCCGATCATTCGCTAAAGGTATATCGCAGTTTCTTGTATCATACCATCCCAGCGCCAATAGTAATCCTCATGCGCCTCCTCCGGATCTCATCGTTCCTAATAAGTAATAGAAAATCGATCATCCCCAAAGCTGATCTCTCATCGAACCTCCCCAAAAAAAAAAATAAATAAATAAATAAAATAAATAAAAAAAGTCCACTGATTGAGCACATGAACCTTCCCACCTAAGGGGGGGGCGCGCGATTCTCAACGCAAAATATCAGTAAAACCCCCACGGAACGTTCCGCGCAGGCACCACGGTTAAAAGCCCAAGGTCCATCCATGGATTCATCGGAAATCCCCAAAAGGGTTTCCCCAATTTTCCCATGCCAGGCTTCGCAGATCCCCAGTTTAGCAAGCTGCTAGCTAGCTGCACGTCTACTGCAAAGCCGTTAGTCCCCAACCGAGCATGAGGAAAATACAGTTACCCGAGTAAGCAGTCAGTACATACATAGGTACCAGCGGACCGGCAATTATTGCTTGCTAGCCTGAATGTGGTGGTCCCCAAGGATCACTGATCTAGGTATCTCGAGTCCTGTCCTAGGCGGATCCCGGCCCCGGGTTACCTGGAGAACTCTGAGTTTATTGCTCTGAGACTGGGGAAGAAGCTCTTTTATGACAGATGTGGTATTACGGCGCGCGGGTAGATCCTGAAAATGGTCCTCTGCACCGGCAACTATGTACATAGGTAGGCACGAAAAAATCTTCAGCAGTGTATGATATGTACTGTACTAGTATGTAGTGATAGGGACCCATACAGCCTGAACCTCAGTGGGCAACGGAAAGGAAAAGAAAAGAGAGAAAATTATAACTAACTACGAAAATATCGTAATTATCACAGTCAACAGTTATTTTGAAAGGGAATACAACGTACTATACTGCGCAAATCAAAGTGCCCCAACCACACATCGGGGTAAAACTGCGTACAGAGTAACATCCCCTTCCCCGAAACATGGAGGAGTCAGAATTCGAACTCCACATTTTAGAGTGCAACTCACAGTCCCAAACCATGGCCGGACGGGTAAGGACATGCTGTCAGATTGATTGTTTAATCGCAAAGTTAATCAAAACAAAGCTGGAACCCTAAATCCCATCACTTCAACATCGGGAAACACGAGGGTGGAAACACGTACGAAGCATGAATATACCTCCCTCCCTCGGGAAACAAATTTAAAAAGCTTGTTGCTAATTGGTTGACTTGATCCTAAAACCGCAGCGAGAGATTTATTTCTCCAGCATGGATTTTTTTTTGGGGGGGGGGATTGGATGGAGTCACAAGTATTTGTACCTACACCAGTAAATGAGATTGGCGACCGTATGGTAGCCATTTAAGAGCATTTAATTGGTACATAGGCTTCCTACTAGTTCTGAATATCATTACCACACGCTGGTACAGACCCCACGACCGACCGAACCATAGTCTATGATCAATGATCAATGATCGACAATGATTTAACCTATGATCTTGCCACTCGGTATCGAACCCAATGATAACCACGAAGAACTAATTGCCCTCCACCGCAGAAGCAAGGGAAGCTAGATATCCAACAACTTCCACGTGGTCTAGCCCGTGAGCGGCTATCCGACTGAGAAAAAGTTAAAAAAAAAAAAAGATTTGCCTCTCTTCCACATATAAGTTGTGCACTTCTGTTGGTATTATTAGTGGAAATCCGAGAAAGGTTATGAGTCCCGAAGTCGCATGTAAGGGAGAGGAAAGCTCTAGAACCTCTCCGCCGCCGCTGTCGCCGCCGCCCCGTTTTCAGAGTTATTATAGTTTCTGTGGGATATGTAAATCGCTATAGCTGCAGAATATCAGTGCACTCTAAAATTTACGCGCCGTGCGCTTCAACCACAATGCGCTCAAAAATATGGATTTGACGAAGGCCCTGTCAGGATGCCCATATGTGAATGAAAATCTCTAATTAGCAGCCTGTAGTAAATACATGTATGCAGTACTATTAATTCTCGTATCCCTAGACACTCGAGTGCAAGTTGAATTCGCAGATGGGGCCATAGGCACTATAGCGCGCCTTCACAAGTAGTCATCCCCAATATAAATTTAGATTTACTTGAGTTATTGCACTCAAACAGAAGGAGGAAATCACGGACCTTTTCGACCAAGCGCCTTGCCTTTTCTATCAGACCTTGCGCGTGTCTCCGAGGCTCCCAAATTCGTCTACAAACCGGTCATTGACAGTACAAAATCACATGACTGCGTCAGCTGAAGTGCAAATTATTCAAGGTCACCAATGTACCTAGGTAGAGTACCTAGGTACATACTCTTTTGGACTTCAGAGTATCCAGGCACTTTTAGATTGGATGATGGTAAGGTATGGTAGAATACCGCCGTCCTACCTTTCTTCCCACCGACCGACAGAAGACATCCTGCGACGCTCGATGTCTTGCATGAAGCCTTTCTGTCCTGCAAATCGCATCAATCGACGTCCCACGGGCGGTCTTGGCTAGCCTAGTCCCTGGTTGGACATGCATGCCTCAGCTAGCTCTGACTTTAGCCCCAAGACAGCAAGGTGCCAGCCAAAAAGGTGTTAGGGCTCGCTTAAAGATCTGGCGCGCGGGCTTTGCGGGAATCCCTGAGTGCGACAGGGACAAGGTGGGGGTGGAAGAGTAGGGTCGGGAATGACGGTTAGCCTGGAAATCTACACCCGTGCAGCGGGAACTTCCCCCTTAAGTGGGTCTTATGCCCCGCGTCTTACCCGTAAATGGGATGGTTAGGGCAAGAGGCCCGAATTGCACCCGCCTTCACCCCCTCATGAACCCTCTCTTTGTAACTCGAGGAGGAGCAGGAGAAGTGCCTTTTTTTTTATATCACCATTCATAGGGTAGAATGCATGTACCTGGTCAAAATGCTGTTGCTTTCATGTCGTTTGATGTTTGATGTTGGTGTTTAGTTGATTCGACAGGCAGAATTCCCACGGTAACTGCTCTACTCTGGACGGTCCCAACAGTATGTGTATTTCAAAACTGCCGTACCACAGCAGTATAAAATTGGAATAGGTGGGAAAAAAAAGCCAAGGATCAAAGTATCCTTTTATACACTAAAATGCCTAAAGAGAAGTTATTGTGGAACCGGTTCCCGGAAATGCAATCAACGTCGTTATTATCAACAGGGACGTCGTAGCATCTAACATCTGTGCGCCATTCCCGTGTGCACATCGATCTTGTATCGTCGACTACTTGTAGACCAGGTCTCATCTGACCAGGGATTTCTGCATCTCCTGGAAGTGATCTCTGATCTGATAAAAGTGCTTACGGTATGGGTATATAGTGCTATATTGAAACACTACGGGGGGAAACGGAAACTTACCTTGGAGATGTAGAAAAAGGCTATAGTCCATCTACTAATGTACTCTCTCGGGGTAGAGTACATGTCGTCGGTCACTGGCAGAAAGAGCGTGGATGGTGCATGATGGCATGAACGGGGGAAGCAGAAAGAAATAAAAGCTTAAAGCTCCAGAAACCGGGAAATGCGCCGAAATGCCGTTGAGTATGTATCATGTATGGATGGTTAGCCGTCCGTCCAAAGTCATCTGCTGGCATACCTACATGATACATCAATACTACCGGTACATGGAGAGGAGACCTTTCACGTCATGCCAAGGAAGAGCGTGAGAGAAAAAACCAACACATCGGTAACTCCTGCTTGAGAAAACCCTTTTGATCCTTTTTTTCTGTTCTGGAAAACCACTTGCTCCTGGGTTATACCTGGCACGATAATTGGTTATAGATGTAGCCACTCATGAGGCTCATTCTCGTAGCTTAGCCTCCTGAATTCCAAGTACCAGTGCGCACGCAGATGTGTATGCACGCTAGATAGAGTAGAATATCCCAAAATCCCGACATACATGGACCCCAACAGCTGCGGGGCTAAAAAAAACCTGCAGCACACATGTGATGATTTAAAAGTGCATGAGGAAAATCCAAGATCTTTTTTCCCTCTTTAGAATAGAAAAATAAAAAATAAAATACGTGGGCTCCCTTGCAGTGCTTCGGTTTACCGGCCGATCTTGTACGTCACGTCATGATAGAATTAGATATAGTCGCTCTTTTAATGGTAAAGTGAGGAATGAGTCTGAAAACTCGAGTCATACCTGGTGACTGGCGGCAGTTCCTGAGAAAAATCCCGAGTTTTAGAGCCGGGAAAGGTTGACCGCGAATCCGAAACACTGACCGAGAGATGTCTGGGCGATATGTCCTCATTTGTGATACCAAGATACCCGTTACCAAATTCTAGAAGGAGCTCCCGTCTTGCCCAGCTTCAGCTCTCAGGTCACGGTCCACAACCAACCTGTTAACACTGCCACCTCTAGATTAATAGTTGATGAACCGACAAAGCCCTAAAGAACAGAACAAATATCTCGTACCACGTTCCCAGAACTGTTGCGGGGACGGCCGTGACCTGTCACCTGGCACGCCTCCATACCAATTATTCGACTGTAGTGGTACTGGCCAATCGCTGCACACGCTGAGAGAGAGAAACGGTGGCGAAAGAGGTTGATTTGATCTTCCAACAAGGCAATGCTACCCAGCGTACCGAAATAAGAAATAAGATTCTTACTCCGCATGCCTAAATGAGAGCTTCTAAGACAATGTGTGAGAATAAAATGTGGTGAAGATAGACAAGAATAACCCCAGGAATAGGAACGGACAAAAACAAATAAACAAATAACGTTACCAGCTGCAGCGTTATCAAGGCCTGAATCTCTCAGGCTGAGACCCTATTATGGCACACGAGGATTTTGACTGGGGTAGATTGCTGTCATTGATTGAGTGCTTTTGAGCGAAGATTAATGATTGATAACAAGCATCCGACTCGATTTTCTTCCAGATGTTTATCCTAGTAGTGAGATGCAGTAGGTAATTTTGCTTCCATCTGATGCGGGGCTCGAGCGGTCAATCTATATCATATGGTTCGATATGTAAAAGAGCACGTAAAGTTAGATATCTGCCCGTTTGCTAACTAGCGTAGCAAGGCATGAAAATCATAACGCTCGGATACAGACATAGCCGAATATGAGACCTCTTGACCGTTAGTTTTAGTGTCGATGTCTGTTCACGCGAGAGCTGCCTGGTGGGCACGTACTCTATGGCCATTTTGATTCTTGAGCAGATAGTAAGCTTTCAGCTAGAGAGTCCTGTCAGTAGGTTTTTTTTTATTAAATCTACCACCAATGATATTTTGTTACAATTTCTGGTCAGAGAAACATGTCTAAGGGCATTTCTTGGTATTCCCGCTACATCGTTGATAATCCTTTGATGTCCCTGAACCGATACCTGACCAGAAACGATCTACCAGAAACGAGTCGAACGTGTTTCCTCCGAACTCTGGGGGCCCCGCTCCATGGACTTGCCTTGCGATCATCGCAAGATACATACTCTAGAGATATTGTCAGAAAATATATGTAGCCACTTCCCACCGACCAGGCCATATGAAGGCTTGGCCCATCACAAATAAATTTTGTTTTCTGTAATAAATGAATTATCCTATTAATTCAGACTGCGGGTATTGAGCGCATCTTGGTGGAAGCGAAGGGAGAGTCAGCACCTCCTTGTCGCGCCGTCTTTAATCTATTTTATCATGGCGGTAAATAATCTATCGATGTCCCTTCGTTTCATCTTCACCCAGCGCGCAGGGGGTCCCCGAAGCGACCTTTAAGTCACAACTTCGGTTACGGGTCTGTTGCCAAGACCATGCGGGGTGGTGTAGAAAATTTCGATTTATCGGAAGCTGGGCAAGAGTGGGTCTTCCCTGGGAAGGCCCGGTTGTTTTAACGGGGAATGATGTTCCCGCATTAAGTCTCGAAAGATGGTGATGAGGAAATAAGGTCTTGGGCGAAAACTGCCGGTGTGGTAGGCGGTGTTCCTGACGTGTTTTTTTCCTTCCTTTGCTCGTCTCACTTATTCACCGCACATTTTTAATTTTTATTTTATTTTGTTCCAATAATTGTCCCACATGGAAAGTCGACCTCTAAAGAGAGCGATGCCGGTTGCGGGCTTTAATGCAGATATCGTTGCTTCGAATCGTGGTTAACCAAACAGGCAGGAGGAAAATTCCCAGCACAAAGGTTAAAGGAAACCCGCCAGTTGCTGGTAATGCTTCCTTCGTTTTGACAGAACCGAGAGCAGCGCGAACCAGAACCGAGGACCACTGTGTTTCTATGATTGGAAGGAAAATCTTTGCTTCTTTTGTCCTAGTGGAGGGAGGGGGCGAAGAAACGAAAGCCGGGCTTGCCTGATTATCACCCATCCTGTATATTTGTGCTCTCTGGAACTTCCTTTCCAGCCCGACCCAAGCACACGGCCATACGTCCGTTACAAGTATGCATTGCAGCAAAGCTTGAGCAAAAAGGGTCGAAGGCACATATTCTACATGGTACGTTCTGATACAACATGTACCTATAGAGTTCTCTCCTGTTGAGGGAGATGTTGAAGTAATGTAGACAGAAGGAGAGATGCTGTGAGAATTAGGACATACGAGCTCTTTTGAAGACGTAACAGACTTAAAAAAAAATGGGTTTCACTTTGGATGATACCTCTGTTTCTCGACATACGTCAATCAAGGGTCTGGACTCAAAAACACATCAGGGACAGAAGCAAATGAAATTACGAGGAAGTACACCTTCGCTCAGCCGGGCAACGAGTGCAGGGAAAACGGGTCAGAGCTGACAGGGAAGGAATGACGGATAGAGCAAGCCAACCCCCTTCCCTCCGAGAAGCACACAGCTAAAAAACACCCGGGCCGCCAAGAACCAATGGTATTCAGGTGTCGGTTCCCATCCCACGCTCCGGGACCAGGATCTTGGTGGGAGCCTGTGTTGGATGGCATCCTTGCTAGCGGTGTGGTGCGAGGCACTTCTGGGGGACAAGCAGCGAGGACAAGCACTTGTGTGTGTGTGTGCTGCTTGTGAAAGAGAGTAGACTCGTAGTCTAAAATGTGGTACTCTACTTTTCGATATGCAAATGTGTGTGTGTGACAAGATTGGTTCATCACCAACGGTAGACCTTCGCAGCAGAAGAAGACAGCAGTGAGTAGCAGCAGCAAGAACAGAAGAGGCAGTATCCTGAGCATCATAACTTCCGCCGTAGGTTATCGAGTACCTAGAGCAGACTCCAAGTAGATGTAGGTACTTTTACAATAATTCAAAGCTCGTGGGCCGTAGAAGTACATACGCCTGTACCTAGGCACACACAAAATCCAAACTGTTCTATGGCCCCAAAGTAGGTGCTCTAAACTCTCATCAGCAAGCAGGTGAAAGGAATGAATCAATCAATTTTCTTCCCTATCCAATATCCAGACCCGCCCCAACACAATTCTGGCGCAGTAAGTCGGTCAGATTTCACAGATCTGAACTGGTTGCACATAACCATACAGCCCTCCCAATCCATATCCCTCCATACCACTTTGGTAGTTCCAACTTCCCTCCACACCTCCGCGCACACCCTACATACACCCATACATGCCTGCTCCACCCACTCTCATCATATTCCGTTACCGTGTTGTGCACCAGACCTCCTGGTCCATACTAGCTCGGTCCCAACCGCCTTGATCACTCCTTTCCCCCTTCTAAATCTACTTACACCTACCGTCCGTCTTTGCCGGCGAGCCCTCACTTCACTTCACTTCACTTCACTCCCTCCTCCCTCCTCCTCCTCCTCCTCCCTTTTACTTCCCCACCCCCTCCTCCAATATACCATTCTCTATTCCTACGGAATATGCGACGAGGGTTAAGTTCGTGAATATCAACACCACACCACATACGAACAGGTTCACCTCACCCTTCGAGGGCCCATTGACGACAGCAAAACAGCTCGCCTTATCACTGACGCCGTTTAACACTTATTCAAATAAAGGCTTTTGTCGACTCGGTCGTGAAAAAGTCAATCCAGAATTATCAACCGAACACCAGGTGACCGATTGTCCAGCAAGGGTTACCAAAAAGGGTGTGCAACTCTCGATAGAATCAAAAGAAAATTAAATCACAATAACAACTGGGTTGTTTTTTTTGTGGCAAAGATAACTGATACAAGGTGTGTGTTGCATATATATATGTGCTTGTGTGCTTCCTCATCTCCTTGAAAAGTCATGGCGTCTCTCAGGTCCAATCTCTTGAACTACCTCCCATTTATATAAAATCCTTTGCCTCAGGATTCACCGATATTTAATCCATTTGTTCTAAGCTTGTCGGATTCGCCTCCACAGCCTTTAATCTTTTGCTCTTTTTAAGGGTCTATATACTTACTATTTTGCTCTAAATCAGCTTAGTTTGACTCGTAATTAGTACATTCGTTTTAAGATTTCCAAACATCCTCTTTTTTCAACATGAGCGCCAAACCTCTCAGCCTCCTGGAGGTTCCAGAGACCGTTGCCGTCTTCCACAGGACGCTACAAGATGGTAGTAGATTGGAGTATCGCATGCAGGTGCTCCAGCAGCCCGAGAGAGCAAGGGCTTGTGGAATGGGAGCAAAGTCTCATGCGGATCGTCGACCAGTCGATCCACCACCAGTTGTTGAGCTTAGATTATTCCAGGGCGCAGAGAAGACTGATGTGTAAGTTGTGACCGAGAGCTTTCAAAATATTATAATATTTTGTCTGACAGAAATTTAGGACGTTTTCGCATAACTCCAATTTCTTCCTTTTCGCAACTCTTGAACAGGCCAGACCGATTGCCCAAGGAAGAGGGATGCCGGCACCGGCACCTGCTCCGGTTCTCACTGGTGTCCCAGTTTCTGGAATGGCCTATCTTGATCGTCCCAACCCAGCGGGGTATTTCATCTTCCCAGATTTGTCTGTTCGCCATGAAGGAAAATACAGGCTTAGATTTGCTCTTTACGAGGAAACTAAAGACGAAATTTTCCCAATCCCATCGGATTCATTGGAGCCAAGGGAATGGGCCACACACAGACTGGATGTTAAATCTAAGGCCTTCACTGTTTTCTCTGCCAAAAAGTTCCCTGGTTTGGCGGAAAGTACTGCTTTGTCCAGGATTGTAGCCGAACAGGGTTGCCGTGTTCGCATTCGTCGTGATGTGAGGATGAGACGGAGAAGTGATAGACAGGGCAGAGATAGCGAGGACCGCATGGATGAGACTGCAATGATAAGGGCTGCTAGAAGAGGAGCGACACCTGAGCAGTACAACATGAATGAATCAATCAGGCCTCAACATGATCCACAGTACCACCAGCCAACGCCACACCCAATGCAAAGGACAAACTCCATTGGAGGAAGGGGAAGAAGTGGCTCTGACGCCTCGGTCTCTTCAGTGGTGTCTGAACAGATTGCTCAGCCACAGAGATACGATAACGGATATGTGGCTCCCAGCCAGAACCGTTCACAATTTGGACCTCCTGCTGGACCTCCACAACAAAGTGCCAACCACCACTTGTCGTTCGGCGCCCATTCTCATGCACCGCCTGCACCGCCACAGCATCCTTCACAGGAGATCTATGGGCAAATTGGACGTCCGTACTCGCAGCCTCATGCGCCTGTTGCCCAGCATCACCCATCTCCTCACTTGGCACCATCTCCTCGCCCGCAGCAGAGTGCATATGGTCCACCACCTTCTGCATACCAACCTAGGGAGAACTCTATTTCCATGCAAGGTCAGCAGATGCAGCAGTCCAACGGCCACAATGTAAGACGCGAATCTGTAGATTACCGTAACAGCCGAAGGGATTCAGACCCCGTCTACCACCAACAACAGTACAGGCCCAACACACCTTCCGTTGGACCTTCATACATGGAGAATGGATACGGCCACCACCAGCAACAACAGCAACAACAACAACAGCCGTACCAAGCACCACCTCCTCAGCACTACCAGCCTCAATCCCAGGCCCCGCCATCTTCAGTATCAAACAATCTACCACCTCTCCGTCTTCCTGCTTTAGAGCCCAAGTGGAGGAGCAACCAACCCACAACGCCAAACTCGTCAGCTCCACCTTTGCAATCTCCAGGAATTTACCCACCCCAAAACGGAGCAATACAGCAACAGAGGGCACCACCACCACCACACATGGCTCAGCCCCCAGCACCGCCCAATCCGAACCAGTTCCCAACATTCTACCCAGAACAGAAGTATCCTTCTCCACCCACACCTTCAAGCGATACATGGCAAAACTCGTCCAGCACCAAGCCGGACGACAGGGGTACCAAGAGATCATGGGGACGGGTCTTCAACAATGCACACGTCGAGGGACCCATGCAGAATCATGCACGGCCTTCCACCAACTCTGCGGTGTATGGAAGCGAACCATCTTACGCTCAAATTCCTACCGAAGCTGACGACGATGCTTACGACCTTGGTAAGCTGAAGATGAGCTACCGTCGTGCTGATGGTGTTGAGATTGTACGAAGACTCCCTGGCGAAGATTAAATTATACGATCATGGTAATTATTTGTGTGCGAGTTGTATTTTTGTTTATTTCCTGGAATTTAACGGTTACGTTTGTGGTGGAAATTCGTATATATCATCGATAATATCGGGATTTATTGCATTTTTGATTTTATATCGATTTCGTTTGGGTTGTCTTCTTTTGGTGTTTGCTTATCTTTCCTTTGTTTGATATCCCGTTGTTTTTCTAGTTTGTTTTATCTGGTCCGGTTATTTCCTACGAAGTTTTTCCTTTTCTTTTCAGGCAAGAGTTTTGGTTATTGTACAGACGGAAAACGACAAAAGTCAATTTTTTTCTCCTCTCTTAGTTGGGCGGAGGAATCCGACATCCACAGGGGGACATCATCCCTCCCAAAAGAAACAATTTTTGATGCCCTTATTGGGTTGTCACAACAAAAACCATTCCATTCGTTATATTTCATTTGTTCTGTCACATTGGCGGCTGGCTCTTTTACAAATCACCCTTTTTTTTTCATTTTGCTTCTGGGAGCGGGTATTTTGAGAGAATAGTTTTTTTTTTTTTTTTTTTTTTTTTTTTAGCGTACCGTACCTCATATTTGCCTTGCAACTTATATTGTTTTAGTATTTACATATGTTATTCTCTGTTTATTGAAAAAAATTGAATAACGGCAGACCCAACGGAGGAGTTTTGAGTTTTGATTTTTGTTTCTATGCCAATTTTTTGATGACTGTTTCAATCCTAAGAACGGATCTTTTTTCTTTCTTTTTCTGTTATCGATGTTACTATATCGCTACATGTACATGTAGTACTACAAGTGTACGTAGTGACAACTTGTTCCCTTTGACTTGGTACATACATGATGCTCGTTTTGTGAATTACTAGTTACTCTTTCGGATTTTCTTTTTGTGTGGATATCGATTTTGGAAATTGCAAATTGCATGTTAATTACATAGTTTCTGGTTCTCACAAACTTTAATATATTCAACTACAGTAAACGTTTGGTTTGTTTGCAGCCTCTTCTAGATTGTGGTGTTATTTGAACATTGCACGCGAGGTTTGATTGGTTGTTGTGGTTACGTGCGCTTTTCTTAAGGTAGCCACAAATAGAAGGTTATTTTGCTCCATATCTCTCCGTGAAAACCTTCAAGTGATTTCTGTTCCCTTCTCCCCGTGCTGAAGTAGGTTGTAGGACTCCTCTATTTGTGTTATTCGATTAGCTAGTAGCGCGTGCCTGGGGAGTTCCGGATAACATCGATCCTCCTCCCCCTTCTTTCCCCCCATATCCTCACGTACTCATCTCTGCTCATCGATTCATCAGACGTGCCCCCTAAAGCGATCCTTGCCGCTGCTTCTCGCTACCTGCTGCTACATCCATCTGAACAAGAAAAGGAAGTCAAGCCTCTTTAAACTAACTACTCTATCCCCCGCGTTGACTCATCCCCCCCCCCCCAATCTGCACGTCAACGAATTATCAGCGAGATTCTCCGATAGGTGCCTGCCTGTGACGTGAGTAAGCTAAGGCACAGCAACTCCCCAAGGGAACGCTGCAGACGCGGGTTTCGACTACAAGCGCAACAACCCTTACCTCTACCTCAGCCCGGCATCCCTTTTACCACTTTACAACGATGGTGGAAACGATGCTGTCGACACCACAGAAGGTATTTCTCTTCCCGGATCAAGGAAGACGAAGGAGAAGGGTGCTAACAACACAGGTTCTTCGTGATACACTAAGAGAGAGGATCGACTCTTCTAGCAGCAAAGACGCCAGCTCCCATCCAGACATTGACGACAATAACAATAACAACAACATCAACAACAACCACGTCGACGAATCATCAACAGACGAAGACGACGATCGCGGAATGGAGATGCGAAGGGAGGCACTGAGACAACGGGGGAGGGAGAGTTATGCGAAGCGGAAAGAATCGTCGACTGTTGGCACAAACACAGCGCCAGTTATCACCCGTGGCAGCCGGAGGACTGGGGCAAGCGAAAGTTTCATGGATCGTATCAATGCCATTAGCAACGAGGACGATGACGATGATAACGATGACGATGACGGTGAAGATATATTTTTCAACGAATCTAGATCAAAATTACGGCCCGATAACGAAAAAAAGCCCCCCCAACCGAGAAAGAAGCGGAAACCCGATACTGGCAACGGGGACTCGGCGTATATCCCTCCTCACGATGATGAGGCTTCAGAAACGGAGGAGGATGAGCCCTACCTTGAGCCGGAACCGGGTTCTGGGAAGAGGAAAGCTTCATCAAGCCAGCGTCCCCCAATGGATTCGTCCCCCCAATTGCCAATGCGACAGACGTCTCCATCGAGGACAAAGGCAACACGCGTAAATTCAACATCAACGACAGGCACGGTTGTCAGCAGATTCAAGGAAGGGAGCATGAGGAATCGCGCTAGTGTCGTCCCACCAGTAGAGATTATCGGGAAGCTCCCGTCCTCATCACCACCACCACGGACTGATGATATGCCAAACGGCATAGGAGGAGAATCGAATGTCTTTAGTTTTGGTAGTGGTGCAGAGAAGCCTGGGGCCGAGGCTATAGCGGCGGCGGCGGCGGCGGCGGGCAATCATAATAATGATGGGTCATTTACGTTTGGTGGAATGGCTTCGTTGATTCCCTTCAACCCCTTCAAGTTTGTTAAAGGTATCAAGGAGTCCTGGGATCGACAGAAACGTTTCCAGGCGGAAAGAGAGCAGCAGAAGAAGGAGCTAAGAGAACGGAGAATCAAGGGATTGCTGGCCTATGAAGAATTCAAAAGAATGGGTGCATTACAGGGATACGCCGGGAACGCTGCAGCAGTCATGGGAGCTCAAAGCAAAGCTAAAAACAGTGCTTCATCATTGGGGCCGATCAGAGTAGAACGCGACCAAATTGGAAGGGCCTTCAGCACTGATCAGCAGAGTAGTCCATTGGCCAGAAACAATTCAAAGGTTAGAAGGAAGAAAAAATCAACCAGGACACCGTCAGTTGGGGTCGACGCCAGCATGACAGGAATGGCACAGAGCTTTTGCGAGGGTCGTGAGTCCTACGTTGATGAACATGGTACCCTGCACAGATACAGCGTAGATTCCAAATACATGAGTCCTCAAGGAAGCTTCAACAGAAGAATGAGCACGTCCAAGCCCATCACACCGAAAACCGGTGCAATGGGACCACCTCCCCCAATTCCATCATCATCCAGAGCTAACGGTGGTGACTTTGAGGATGCGAGGATCCTCCCTAAAAAGAAGAGCAGTGTTTTCTCCGTGTTTGGGGGCCGCAGCGAGGATAGTAAAGAACTACAGAAGCTGAAGCGCCAGGAACATCTCCAGAAGAAGGTTAGCAACCTTGAAGACCAACTCGAAAGAGCTCGCCGAGAACTCGAAATTACAATTGAGGCAGCCAACCAACAGTCTGCATTACACCGAAAACGGATACCGCCCGTTAATGGCACGGCCGTCTCCAGGGTCAGTGTCATGTCAGCACGCGAATCGGCAATGTCCCCCTCGATGATGTCCGACGAGACCGACGAAGGGGACAAAACCGAAGTAGATGATGACCACGCCGCTCCTCTCTCGCCCCTCGCCAATGCAGGTAGTATCGGTGGTAGTTTTATGGCAAAAACAGCAGGAATGACTATTGTGGAGAATTCGGATGAGCAAGTACAGCAGCAGCAGCAGGCTGGAGAACCGGTCTTGCCCGACATCCCACTTCCTAAAAAGGCCCCGAAATCAAGTCTAAGCGGAAGGAGAAGGGTTATATCTAGCTCGGCGGCTGGTTCTAACAGCGCTTCTGCCACTGCCGCTGCTTTGAAGCATCAGGGGTCGATGCCTGCGATATCGAGAGTGAGGAAGGGATCATCAAAGATGGAGGCTATACCTCCAGTGCCCAAGTTTGCGAATGGTGGATGAGTCAAGATTGTGGTTTTGTCGTGAAAAAAAAAAAAAAAAAAAAAAAATCGGGGTTCCAATATGTACACTGCACTTTAGTCTCCTAATTTCTTTGTTATTTCCCACTTCTTGTTAACTACTTACGATTTTTTTTTGCTTCCTCAAGCGGCGCCCCCTCCCCGCGGGACCCAGACACCTGTCTATTTGTCTGTATTGTCTGTCAATCTGGAGCAGGGATGAGTAGCGTGGTCTGGCGATGAATGATGAACTGGATTCCCCCCTTTTTTTCTGTCCTTTTTATTGTCTTTTTTCTTTCTTGGGGCGCTTCATTGGATATCAGCCAAGCTGTAGTTGTGGCGGTGTGGAGTATTCGTCTGTAAGTTATTAAACCTGGCGGTCTGGTGGTAGTAGGTGTGTGGTAGATGTGGGGGAGGGGGTGGGGGGGGGTATCGTAGTGGTGGTGTGTATTATAATCTTAGTGGTGGTTGCATAGGTACACACACAAGAGAGTGAGTGACCGGGAATGAGGAGGATGGAGAACAAAGAGGAGTGAGTTTTATTTCTCTGTTAAAATTACCTTGGCGCCCTGTGTCGATACATTATATATTACTTTTGTACACCCCCTCTTCTGTTTGCTTCCGAGTTCTCGATGCTTTGGTGGGAGGGGCGATGCGAGTGATTTTGCGTGATTCTGGAGTAGCGTCGATCGAGGGTAATGATCATCTGGTCGGTGGCAAACGCACGCTATACACGAGGGTTCATTATAGCGCTGGTGACTTGCGAGTGGGTTCTTATATCGGACACGGGGAGCCCACCGTTTCTGGGTAGATAATTAGAGATTCTAGGGTATCTAGCCGTTGGTTTTTAGAAAATATCTACTGGTTATTTGTTATTTGACCCGGCAAAAAAGGAACCACAGTCAGCACTTTTCTCTGCCCATTTTTGTGGTGACCACCAATTTCACAAATGCCTATAAACCCAAGCACACCCATCCACCCCGAAAACGGTAATACTTTCTAGTGCTCTGTTGGTGAACAACATTACGCCTACCCTCTTTTCAAAAGATAAAACCTACAAATCGATCGTTATTGATGTGTTCGGTCATAGAATGATGAAAGCTAGGCATCCCGTCCGCTCTGCCATATATAACCATCATATCGCCTAGTTAGTACTGCAGTGGGTGACCATGTGGGAATCCTGGGTACCGAACTCATCTCTCTTTTTTTGATTTTTGGATGTGGTGGTAGAGTGGTAATTTTGGTAGTGGTGGCACCCGGGGGTTGAGTGGTGGTAGCTGCTGAACAACTTAATTCCTTTATTTTAAGCGGTGACAGTAAGAGAGTCTGGAATTTCGCTTTATTGTAGATCGTCGGATTTCTGGGGATGAAAGCTTTGTTGGTGTGAGGACAGGGGTCATGTCAACTAATGCTAATGCTAGCACTAGCCAGGCTAGATCTGACGGCACCAAAGGAACACTTGGCGATGCCTTATGATATAATTTAAAAAGGTGTCCGGAAATGCAGAGTACGTTATACGGATACAAAGCTTAATTAAGCTCTGGCCAGCTGGATCCGTCTGTGTTTGAACCCCAGTTAACACATTATCTATAACGGATCTATGGGACACGCCATTAATTCGGCGGTGACCGCGCGCTAAAGGAATGTTTTAATACTGGTTATAGGTACAGGCTCTTTTATATAGCGGCGCGGTATTTGAGGGTTTGCGGATTCCATCAAGTGTTTAGGCGCATGCGCTAGGACGGTGTTTATAGCAGATCTACCATTATAATATCTTGTACGAGCAATACAATGTAGTCGAGGCTACCCACCAAACTCACAAACCTAGATCTTAACGGCCGGTATGTGGTTCTATCTACAGATGGCGTTGGTTGGTTGGACCTGGCAGGCCTTGGCGTCTTCCTGCTAGATGTTTCGCCAGCCATCCATGATACTGATTCGATAAGCCATCACGGGCATACGACAAGACATCACCACCGTCACTACTACTAACAGCGAGACACAACCTCTTTTCTTCTTACGCCCGTTACCCACTACACACTACCTATACCAACGTCAACCGTCTATACATAGATATATAGGTCAGAGGTCGATACCAGATCAGACCTAGCTACCAAACCAGCCGGCGCCCTAGGCCAGAATGAAAAAGCCATGATCCAGCAAAAGACATTGTCTCTTGTCACCTCATATACAGCACACCTTCACTTCTTGAAATACTATCTAATTTTTCTGCCCGAGAATCCCCTAGATGTGGGGCTACAGATGATCCCGCACGGCACGGAATATCCACCCTACCACCGCTCTCTATCTTCGGCCTCTAAAGTAGAGCCAATACTAGGTTCCAGGGTAATGTGCCGACTGTCTCTACTTATAGAATCTGCATCTAAAGACTCAATCTAATTAAATATGGTAGGATCGCATATGGAGCGGTACGTAAAGGTGTCGGAGGTAGTTTTACCACCGGTGGTATAAGCACTGAATTTCAGTCATTGTGTCACGCTATCCTACATTAGCACACACCCCACCAGTATAAACACTGGGTTTTGGTCTTTATCATCCTGCACTGTACTAAATAAGTAGGTGTTCAGTCATTAATGCCAAAACTTATGAAAATTTCCCACCGATGGTGAAATTCCCCACCGGTGGACAATTTTCATATATATTGGTATGGGGCGGTAAATGTGTCAAAAGTAATTTTACCAATGGTAGTAAATTATTTCACCACTGGTGGTGAAAATAATACAAACATTTATATCTTAAAATGGATAAAAGCACAGACCTTTTGGCTATATAAAGCCAATATATGAGTCCTATCGTCCACCAGTTGGGAATTTCACCACTGGTGGTAGGTATTTCACCACTAGTGGTAGGTATTTCACCACTGGTGGTAGGTATTTCACCACTGGTGGGAAACTTTCATAACTGTTGGCATTAATGATTGAACATTTACTAATGTAGTATAGTGCAGCATAAAGACTGAAATTCAGTGTTTATACTGGCACAGGAACTGAAATTCAATACTTATACCACCGGTGGTAAATAGCTTATCGACCGATGGTAAAATCACTTTTGACACATTTACCGCCCCATATATTGGCACTATATTACCCCTTTTGGCCAAAAGATCTGTGCTTTTTATCATAAGAATTAGCATCACAAGGTATAAATACTGGTATTATTTTCACCACCGGTAGTAAAATAATTTACTACCATTGGTAAAATTACTTTTGACACATTTACTGCCCCGGCCTATAATCGTATACTACAAACGAATCAAAAACAACAAATACATCCCAATCACGAAATATCACTCGGATAGCACACACACCCCCCCCCCTTACGCCAACACGCCGAACGCCCCCGCGTCTGAAAAACCCATATCCAAGCCTAACACGACCAGAATAAGAAATCGCAGATAAGGAACACTCTGAGCCCCAACTAATCGCGTAGTCTCTAGGTCTGTATCTACGTCGCCACATGGCCGAGTGATCGCTTGTGAATATGTATGAAGTGTCGGTATCTGGTTATCGCTGGTTACAACCGCTAGCCACGAACTGAAAGACAACTATGAGTTATATAATTAACACATTCTAGATTTTGTTTGTACAAATGGATATCAGACAGTTATAGATACAAACCGCACCTGCATGAAAGGTGATCTCGCAGGCGGGCTGACCTAGCTAGGTCAATACCCGGACCTTAAGTTTCTAGCGGATATCCGGTGTAGTAGTCGCTGGTAGCTAGCACAAAGAAGTGATCACCGGCACATATTTGTTTGTTTGAAGGTCGCAATTGGATGATAGATTGGTACATGTATTCCCCCTTCATACATCTCATCCAAACTCGGGTTTTACTCCCGATGGAAAACACACAAAAAAAATACCCGTATACTACTACTCATAAAGACAAAATACAAAGGACAAAACACATATGGATATAACTACTTTGACTCCCCCTACCCCGCTACCCCACTACTTCTTCCCCCCCGTCGTATCCTTCACCCCTACAAACCTCGCGCTCACCCCTCTCCTGCCCAAACACTCCTCCACCGCCTTCCTCTGCGGTCCCTGTACCGTCACCTCCATCACCGGGTTTCTCGGACTACACCCATTCAGCAGCGCCACGCTCGCGCTGCCCGCACACGTCTTCTGCAGCTCCTCCGCCATAGCGCGTGGGTCAATGCCAAACGGCTCAACGCCTGACACGCGCGTTACCGTCTTCTTCCCCTGCCGCTTCTCCAGCAGTATCTGGATCTTGGGCGCCACGCCGGCCTTGGGCTTGGCGTCAGGGTCAGTGGTGGTGCCGGGCTTGTGTACAATGTAGTAGGGGAGACAGGCCTTGATGAGTTTTTCGCCGAGGGTGTCGCGCTTGATTTGGCCGGTGCGGAGGGGCTCGGCGTCGGCGGCGTTGCGGTCGTCGAGGAGGGCGGCGCTGAGGATTGGGTCGAGGCGGACAAGGCGTTTGTTTTGGGGGTTGGTGAGGGACTCTTGTTCTAGGTATTTGGTGACGATGGCTTTTACTTCAGCAGGAGTGTAGTAGTCTTTGGTTCTATGGAGGGCGTTAGCGGCTTTTTTTTTTACGAGTGAGTTAGTGGATGGTGGAGAGCCCTACCCAGCGCCCACAGCGGAGAATATATTTACTGCTTTGCCATTGGGTCTGTAAAGCTCTACGACCTTTACCAGGCCCCCATCCCTGGCAGCAGAAGCATCGGAGCCTTTCTTGTCGTCTTTTGGTGCTTCGGGGAGCTTGTAGGTCTCGAATTTCTTTGCCTCCGGGTGATCCCAGTTGATATCTATGACCACGACTTCTCCACCGTTCCGTGTCTTGGTCTTGATGAGCTGGTCCTTCTCCAGCTGCTTGAAGAACTTTGCCGCGTTCTTGTGGCTGGTCTTTTTGATGTTTAGCGAGGGATGTACAGAGGTCTGTAGCAGATTGTGGGGCGGGAAGTGGGATGCGGGGGGCAGGAAGGGGAGAACGAGGGTTGAGATGAACTGTGAGGAGCTTATCGGAAGCTCGACGTTTGTGAACTCGCCAGTTTCAAAACACTGGTGGAGGCCATAGAGGGTTGCGGAGCGGAAGGCATCATCAATCTCTATTGGTGGAAAAATTGTTAGTTTTTTGCCCCTGGAGAAGGAGGGTCAAAGACATAACGAACCTCTCGTGCTCAACTCCCTGATCTCTTCCCCACCCTCCTCCATCTTCTCCTTCCCCTTCCCCCTTTCATTCTTTTTCTCCCCCCCATCATACCCCTCCAGCGATACCCCGCCCAGCTCCTCCGCAGCCTCCTCGACGTCAACATCCCCGGCGGCCACAGGCATTTCAACACTCTCCGGCACGAACCCCGGATGCCCGCCGTAGTTGAAGATCTCATCGCCGACCCAATGCACGATTCTCACCGCGCGGCCCCTCTCCCCAACAACCTTGCTCAGCCCACACACATCCACATCACATACACCCACCGCCATTGCCACCGTCGGGCTCTCGCTCGTCGCGATACCAACCAATTTCCCCTTCTTTGCACCCGTCGGGAACGGAGGGCCAATAAGCCCCGGGATCATCAAGTCCGCGCCCGTCTGTAGCTTCTCGAAAACCGGCGAGTGGGTGTGTAGCAGTGGCAACAGAGTCGGGTTCTTCCAGAGCGTGTAAACTAGTCACCGGCCCGCGTTAGCAAGAGTAAACACCGCGCCGACATATATACAGGGCATACCGGTAGGAAACATCTTCTCGTCGCCAGCCCTAACCCACAGTGGCCTCTGCTCGCCCTTCCCCCCACCCTCCTCCGGGTGCACACCTACATAGAGCGTTCCCGCGACGGTGGCCAGGTCCGGGCCCGCAGTAGTCGTGAATTTCGCGCTCAGGCAATTCTCAGGGAGGAGGCGATTGCGCAGCGCGGTAACTTTAGCGCTATCGCTGTCGGAGGTGAGGTTGAAATCTTGGATGAGCTGGTTTGCGATTTTGCGGCGGTCGGAGGAGCGCAGGGGCGCGGACGGTTTAATCTGTGAAAGTTAGTTAGGCGTATGTATTTAGGATCAGTATTAGGAGGTACATTGGGCTTCTTCTTGAACATGGTGAGGTTATCCGTGTATGACTGTGTGTGTGTGGTGAGCGATGACGTAGAGAAGACTCGAGGGTTTTGGCGGGGAGCGTTGCAGGGTGTTGCCAGGGAAGGGTCTTAGTAATCGTGTGCCTATGGACTATGTATCTAATATCGTTTCTCTTTCTCACACACTCTCTCTCTCTATCGCGGCAATTGGGAGTGAGATATTCTTGATATCTATCTAGCACTCAATTAATTATTCGATGCAAGTAATGTCTCTACTCGAGCGCTGTGCAGGTTCAGATTGGTGGTGCAGTGATCATTGACACTTCTACTAATACTTGGCGCCAAGAGGCTCTTTGCTGGCTGGCTCTAACTCTATCCTCGCTAGCCCCGCGATTGCAATTGATAGGGGGCGTTAGATATCGGGGTACATGGGGGCATCCAGTGCTGGATGTAGATGTCTATACATTACTGAACAGTGGTACCTACTTGGCCAAGTAGAAGTACAGACAAGCCTAAGTTGGTACTTGTAGGTATTTGCTGGGACCAGTACGTTCTGTAAGGATGTTTACGTTCCAATCCAATTAATTAACGGCTGATATAGCATGCAAGGACCAGACTATTGGACGATAGTAGAATTGATGTCAGGATGATCAGAGATAGGGCTAGCCTGTCACGCCACCTAACCTTCTCTCCTCCCTCCACAGGTATAGTGCACAGGCACGTGCGCATACGTACATGTATCCAACGTATGTACTCGGGTGTAAGGGTAAGTGATCAGAACTGCCTCTGGTTGGACGGAACCTCAAGTTGGCCTACCCTGGGCTTATATCAACCATACGCCCCAAGGAACTCCAGCTAGGACAAATTTCGCCCTCAGTTCCATTGATATCTGCTGTAAGTTAACTCTACACAGTCTAGTGTGTGTCCAAATACAATGTAGAGTAGGTACTGATAGATAAAGCATTTTATATATTCTTTGGGTTTTTTTTTTCGGATTTTTTGATGGAGATTTGGAAATAGTTTTGGCCAATCTCCGTTGAGTTCTGATCACTTTGGTGCACACCCGAGTACGTACCTGTGCCTAACATAAACCAAAACCTTATTCACATCTACGTATATACCCAGCGCTGACTTACAATTGACTAAGCACCGCATTCCATCCGCTGCTGCATCAAAGTAAGCTCCGGATCCACGAGGATCCAGGGACTGGGAGCAGCGTAAGCTTTCCTCACAACCGCAACTGCACCTGCACGTGCGAGCGCGGGTCTCAAACTTAGAAAACCACATGGAGACAGGGCCAAAGCTCGTCAGTTCCCAATGTATGTATGTATGGCCACATGCAATAGCTCATCCTAGTTATGTAACGTTGATTGTGTAATTACCACCCCAATGACGAGATCTACAGGATGGATAGGTACATAGACCTCGCTCTCCCCCGTTATCTTTAGAGTCCACATCTCGGTTTTGCTAAATTTATAAAATCTTTCAGCACATATCTCAGAGGTCTGTCCGTATATTCCCGAAGACACTCTAGTGTGTCGACAGCCAGAGACTCGTACCATCCATACATATATGTATCATCCATGAGTCACACGGCCACCACCTCTAGCTATAATATAGGTATCACCATGGATTATACTCACCACTACTCCACAGCCTCCATCTCAGCTCGACAAACAGTCACATCTACCTACAATTAACCCGGAAGTTCGGGGGGACTTAATATCGAGCTCAACATGTATGTGTGGTGCGGCGGGACACTACTACTACACTTGTGGGGGTACGTCTGGAGACGACAGGTGGCTGTGAATATTCGTCAGAAGATTTTTTAAGTATGTCCCTATAGCATCGCCACTCATCTACAGACTTACCCCCACAGGTGTAGTACTATCTATCATAATTAGCCAGCCATGCAACATGCTACATCACAATAGATGTCACCGTTTCACCACTCTGAACGTACACAGCTATCTCAGCGCGCTATCAGTTATCAGCAGTCCGATACCATGATTACCGGAACACTTCGACACCCGAATCCACAAGATACTCTAAGCTTAGCTTACGTACGGTCATTTGTGTCGCCTATGGCCAGCAGGATTGAAGACAATACATATTGCTATATTACAAGATATGCTAAAGATGTCTCGGATCAGAAAAAGAAGAAGAAACACCCAGAATACCAAATGAAACCTACAACCAAAGAAAATACAAGACAAGACACATGAAAAGAAATGAAAAAAATCCCGAGATGCAGCGCTAATAAGCGGACCAATCCGCCCCGCGCGCGCAGATCACATACAAGCTAAAATCCTAGAGTACCATTCCCTTCACCCAAACACGCCATGAAAAAAACCCAATCAATCCTCCATACAAAATAAAACAAATAAAAAAGAAGAATAGTCCTAATAATCAAACAGTTAATATGCCTCCAAAGGAAAAACCATCCCTATAAATGAAATAACGCTAGTAATAATCTACCGTCAGTTCTATCCAGCCAAACTCCGACGTCGACTTCACCAACCCAACCCGATACAGCCCAACTCTACTCTAACCTCTAGCTCTAGATCTATGATGAAGACTCTAATGACCCATACCCAGCCTCTCTCGCCGTCAACAACCCTTCCCTCTCCTCCTCCTCAATCTGCGCCTTCTCGCTCCCCGGCCCCCACAGCTTAAACTGCAGTCCCACAGCCGCATCCATAGTCAACACTCCAAAAGCGCCAAAAAAGAACGGCAGCGTCCGGCTCCACCACTCCATCGCATTGCTTCCCTCCGGTCCGGCGACTCCACCACCGCCATAAGGCTCGTAATCGCGCCATCCTAGGGGGTTCAAGAGAAGACTCCCCGAATAAAACAAATTTCCGGAAAACGCAGCCATGAAGAGTGCGATTGAGAGTCCTTCGGTCGACTTTCGTTTGGCGTTCAAGATGAGTTGGGGAAGGCGGGAGCAGAGATATCTATTGTCAGGTTAGCGGATATGCGCATATATTATGCAGGGAGTAAAAATATGAGAGGTAGGCTTACAGTAGAGTACTAATCCAACCTACAGTCATTCCAATCGCCTCTATCAACTCATTGCTCAGCCACCCTCCGCTCGCGTCTCCCAGGGTTGGCATCGCCGGCACGCCCCCACTAACCGGGAGCGCCCCCGCAAGCGTGCCCAGCAGTGAAACCGTAACAAAGGTTGTATGCGCAACGCTCGGTATCTTGCTCCTCGCCACGGCCACGCCCTCATCTGCATGTTTCTGCTTTAGGTCCGCGTTGCTATCTGAGGAGATACTGTCGCCCTCGTCGTCCGAATTGCTGTTTCCGCCCATAGTAACGCCTTCTAACCGCTTCTCCAGCTCCTTGACCCGGTGGACAACCCCATACCAGAGGAACTGTGTTACGAGCACTGTGTCGACGAATACATAGTATGCAGCGATAATCTGTTGGAACCACATCTGGTCGAGCATTACGGCTCCTGTTAGGTTACCTACATTACAAGATAATGGTTAGATAAATTGTTCTTCTGCTTGAGGAAGATATCAAGGGCTCCTACAAATATCACCCAGCAACCACAGCATTAGGAAACCCCATGATAATCCATCTACAGATTGGCGTTTGGTGTTTTTAATAATTTGTGGGACCTGCGCAAACAGCCATGATCCGATAGAGACGAGGCCTAGGATCGTTGATGCTAGGCTCTGGTTGTTGGGAATGCAGGTGTGGAATATTCTTGAGGCCGTCACGAGGAGGTCTGATTCTGGGATGCAGTGAGGCTCTAATGGGGGGAATAACATTGAAGTCATGACTAGAACAGATGTTGTTCGAGATGGCCAGGTGTAGATAAAAGGAGTAAAGAAGGGGGAGGGCCCGGAGGGTGGGGAGGGGACAGGTAGATATATAGATATATAGATAGATGGTCTCCCAAGGTGGGTGAGGAGGGAAGCTATTCAAGTAAATAGCTTAGGGAGGAAGGGCTGGGGAAGGTTTTGATTTTATTCTATGTAAATGTAGCTACGGTATGCCCGGCCCACTTATCTAAACAAAAGTCAGAGCGTGTCAGACATAGGCGACTGTATCATCTCCGATCACTATTCGCGGGAACATATCAGCTCATGTAGTAGAATAACAAGGCATGTGGATAACTCACACATATCTAATGAGCGGCCTGGTATCTCTCCCCCCCTTTCACCGCCCTCCCTCACTCAGTCTTCCTCAAGCCGGTCTTCGTTGAGTGCGTGACCTATTTTATTTTTGCCTTGTTAACCAACTACTGTAGCTAGCTCCCCCTCAAGCATAGGTTTCCCCACATTTTACTTTAGTCCTAGTTTTGTTTCTCTTGGACATTTACGTAAATAGCCCCCAGCACGCGACTACATTCAACCAAACCACCGCCTCCCCTCATCATCACCACCACCTGCACGGGGTCGAAACACCCATTTACCCCAGGACTGATGTAATGAAAAGGAGTATGAGTATCTCCACGGGACCATCCATGGTATTGAACTCTGAGTCTGGGTCTGTGCCTCCTCCATCCATCCATCCTCCCCCCAGTGCTCATCATCCTCCTCCTACTACTCGCGAGTTAACTTGTGTTATGCTGAGCCCCGGGGAATCGGCGTGCCTTGCTGGTGGAGATAAGCTGATCTGGTCTCACCTCGGAGGATCGCAGCCCAGTGGAATCCGAAACCAGGCATGAGCCTCTCACTAGGTTGGATAGATAGCGGCCTGTGTCTCTTTTTTTTTTCTCTCGCTGATGCCAGAGATAAGAGGATGGACTGGCACGGTAACCGACGTAACCTCGCCCTCACCTAAACTGCACATCTGGGAACCCTGCATATGCGGAATCTTGGCTGGCTGCTCGCTGTAGTGATAAGAAAGATAACTTGATCCTTGCACACAGCCGCCTCCTTTCCAATAACTTGGTTCGATCGTGGCACTCGATAGAGTTGAGTTGCTTCATAAGGGTAAAGATATCCTACCTACATATATCTTGCCATGTACCCGCCCATATGCTGAGCGGGTACTCTACTTTTTACTCTATGTTCTCTCTGTGTCTGGCGGGGTCGCGGAATTATTATTTCGATTGCTGCTTTTGGGTAGCCAGTTCTACAATCTACAAGTAGGATCCGTCGTTTGATCTCTCACATGCTTTGGGAAAGGAAAAAAAAAATGCACTACTGACACACATGAATATATATTGCTTTGATCTGGGCCCTTGGTGGGAGAGCTAATCAAAGAAATAATTCTTACCATTTATCAGTCTTTTTTTCCCCTCCGGAGAAATGAAATGCATTTTCTTCTACCCCACTTACATCGGAGTATTTGATCCCTGGCCAGAGTGGGATTATGTCCTCCTGATTTCGAAGAAGAGGGGTCGTTCTTTTTCTCACTTACATGCCTATAATTTTGTTTACCACGTGACCGCTAGTGTTACAAAGACATGCTAATGCACAAATGTCCAATGAGGAGGAGGAAGGACATTCAGGGTAAGTAGAGGTAAGTAGGGATTACCTACCTATATTCAGACAAAAGACCGGATGGTTTGAAATTCCAAGCTGAAGGGGGGTCTTTGACAACCGTACCGGTTGGAATCGAGCACCTACTTCTACCGGTAGAACTCCCCCCCCCCGGGCCCCTCACCCCCTGGTGAATCTTGTCGATCCATGATTTCCCGCCCCCACTGGCGGGCGGGCGGAATCGGAGCCACGGTCAAGGTGCTATGGACACCACCACCACACCTCCCACCGCAACCGGCGCCGTTCTTACCCCAGGAAACAGAAATATTTTGTTTTGAACCAGCCCACGCGGGGGGTCAGATCTACCAAGGGAAGCTGTGGTAGACTCTTCCTACCCTCCCTCCCTCCCTCGAGAAGAGTTCATGCCATGCAACTTTAAAAAAACGAAATTCATGAGCACTCTCCTCGACACTACTCCCGGGATGAAGCTGGTTGCTTTTGAACGAGGCGCTCGGCAATCTACTCGGCGACAAGGTGGCTACGCTAGAGTACCACAGTAGGTACATAACTGAAACACTGCGGCCGATCAGGGAATGTCTTGCTCGGAACGACAAATGCCTTCAGCTGCCCTCTCTCTACCTCAGGCAAGGCAATTGTAGACAAGACATACATACTCGACATGTATGTACGCCATAACTTTACCTAAATACCCGAAACTAGCTCAGTCCCTCTAGCTTCGAGAGGAGGGAGAGACGTCAAGGATCTACTATATTTTAAAATAATGAGCGGCCTACGACGACAATTGTGAAGTGATGGGTTTTAGCTTGGAATACCCCTCCGTATGGCCATGCTTAGTGGACACCTTGGTGTTTATACCACATTACGGGTTCTTGGCCAAGGTCGAGTGATGGCGCGTGACTCAGCCGTCGGATCTTTTGAAGGTTGCCTTGCAACTGCATACATCATCTACAACGAAGCTGTTGTGACTTGGAATATTTGAAGACATGGCACCTACCGCAATGGTGCGACAAATTGAATCATCTTCATGAATTCATCGACGAATCGTCTGTTTGAATTTACATTTAGTTACTAAGCTCGATTTGAGCCAAAGCGGCCATTTAAAACAAATTATGAATATAGTTACACACAAGGAAAAGGAAAGAGAGAAAAGAAAGAAAAGAGGACGGCATCAATAAATGCCCTCTCAAATAGCGTAGGAAATCAATGGTTTTCGTCATCAAACAATATCCGGCTCAAAAGATCTATTTCGCCCGTTCCCATCTATAAGTCTTGCGTCTCCCAACAGCACCACTATCAAACGAAAGCACAGACTCCCAGGCCGACTCCACATTAGATGGTCTCACGTCCTTTGAATTATCATCCACATGATCCTGGCCAAGCTCGAACTTCGGGAATTCCAGGACACACCACGCAACATATCCCTTGAGATCAGTAATGGTTTTTAATATAGGTTCAACCTCTCCAAGTCCAGGAACCAAATCGGATACACCCTCATTGACAAGGACCCCTGTCAACTTGGCAGCGTTTCTTAATTGGAGATCTAGGCCCTCGATATCGTCTAATAATGAACGGTAGGCCTTCACAATCCCCTTTGTGATTCTTTGGCCGCGTAGCGTCATGTATTTTTCGCCATCACGCCGATCATCCATGATGACATTGGTATTCCATCCTGGTGGAAGGTTCAGCTTGTCTTGAAGGTCGTGCGGGATCTGATTGGTGAGGTATTCGAGAAATCCAATAATATTATCTGATGTGAAATCGTCGATTCTCCTTGCGCGGATGAATAAGTTTTTGAGTGACGCATTGATTTTTACGAATTGTTCATGGGCATTTTTCATATAGTTGGCTGTCAGATCGCCTCTGGGTCTTCCATAATTAGGTAGCGCTTTCGCAATCTCGAACCTTTCCGTTAATTTGTCCAGGTAAGATGGTTCCCCGAGGATGTCAATAGACGTTGTGAATGCTTTGTACGTGCCATAGTCCCGCCCGACCTTTTGTGCCAAAGTATCGATGGTTCTTAAACGCGCCTGTTGGGTAGACTTACATGGAAAAATCGAACAAGTCACAGCTTTGGGTACAGTTGCAATGCTACTGCTGATATTATATGCGGCCCCAGCAGGGTCCAAGAAGATATGGCGCGGGCAAGGAACGAAAAACTTGGTGACCAACGTAGTATTGTGTAGCAGCCAAATAAAAATACCAAACACGAATAGGTAACTACCAATTCTTCTTGCACGATAGTCCTTTGGATCATGGAGAGCTTGTCTACGCAATTTTGGACCCGCCTTATCCTTCCGGGAGGGCTTTGCCTGCCCATTAGAAAGGCCATGTTGAGAGCTGTTGAATTATTTGATAGTCAGTATGATGACTTTGTTTCAGTAAAATACGACCAGAACTCACGGTGGTTCCTGGTTTTTCTGTGCCTTCGATTCAATTCCCATGGATTCGAGGAGGTCTTTTTCGTACTCGTTCAAGACCGGTACCGGCACTTGTGCTTTCATGTCCTCATGGGGTGCCTTTTGTTGCTCAAAATGTTTGATATAAGGGGTTTGCGCACTACTGTTTCTTCTAACTGCTGTATTTTCCTGCTTAGGGTGTTCGATATAAGGTTGCCTTGCACTGCTTGCTCTTTTCAGTGCCTTTTGAGGCTTGATATGTTCGATATAAGGACTCCCTTCACTAGTCACCTTTACCTGTACCTTCTCGCTATTTGTCTCGGCCCTCCTGGAAGAAGAACCGGTGTTTTTCGACCTCGATCCTTGACCTGAAGCTCTGGGGGGTTTGTGGTGCGCTTTATTGGTTTCTGTCTCTGGTACAGCACTGATATGCGTATTGTTAGTTGCATTAGCATTTGGCGACTTTTTGCTCAAAACATGGTCAAGCCCAATCGTTTTGTAAAGTTCGTCAAGCTTCACTGCTGTACGCGTAAATTCGGCATCGCTATCCCACGCATCAATTTTCTTCCAATCCGGGCTCTGGTAATCTGAGGGGGTGGGATCGGGCCTTGGTGTATCGAGGGCGTTTGGTCCCTGAAGCAGATTATTCCTCTTGTAAAACTCATCGAGGTCCGCCGCTGTCTTTGCAAATCCGGCGTCATCATCCTCCGATACGCTTGCCCAATCCCCCCTCGATGTCTTCGCGGGGTTAGGGGGAAATAATGTGCCCTCACCATTAGGGTATAGAACCTTTTCGAGCTCTTTGTAGAATTCGTCGAGGTTCGCCACTGCCTTTGCGAATTCGGCATCGCCATCCTCCGATCCGGGACGTCCTGGATACTGAGGGTGAGGCTTTGAGTCAAAACTCCTGGGTATTTCCTGACCGGACGGTACAGCAGATTCCGGCTCTTCATCACCCGGCTCTCTATCATCGTAGCTTGCCTCTGTATCACTGCGTGTACTATTATAGTGATCGTTTTCTTCCAATCTTGTATTGACTCTCTCGGCCGAAGCTGTCCCGTAACGCCCAGCTGATGTCCCCATAATTCTGCGAGCTTGTGGCGTATTATTTTGTTCGCGTAGGGACGGCGCTACCTGTGCATTTGCTTGATTTAAATGCTTGTTTGCACTAAATGACTCCACGAACTTAAGGTAAGTTATATCGTCGTCTTCATTAAAACTATTAGAGTCGTCATCCGTGTACGCAGAAACGTCGGGATCGTCTCTTGATGTAAAGGTTACATTTCTATGCGTGGGCTGCGCGCGATTTATGCCCCTCATGGCCGATCGATTGGGCTGCCCCGCTCGTTCGCGTCTGGAACTCATGATGTCAATAAGCTGATCGGTTTGTACTTGTAGTCTAGGGGGTTCTTCGCAGAATTAGAGAAGGACAGAAGATCTTGTAACAAGGCAATTAGAGCTCTTAAGGATGATGATTTCTTTATGTAAAGTTATCAATGTTCTTTGTTCGATGTCTTTGTTACAAATATAATAGAGTTCTTAATTGCTCGGCCATTGCCAAGAGAATATAAGGAGATTTTTCTTTGACACTTCACAGAAACGGGTAAGTGATTTCGATTTTTGATTTTTCTCATTCGTTGACACATAAATCATTACCGAGTACTTAACACCGCTACCTAATTCGACACCCGAGTGAGGATCCATGAGCCAAATACTACGCAGGATAATCGGCCAATCAAACAAGTAGAATTACGGGGACTAAATAATCCTAATTTACGTGTAATATTATTTATTTTATAGAGTGTAATGTGATGTGTGCAGCAGTTATACGCCACAAGTAAACAGAAGATAATAAAAACAATGATCTTCATTTGGTTGGATACTAAAAGTTTCCCATAAAAATAGTTGTAATATTATATTATCTTTACACACAAGAAACAACACATTTAGTTGATATCTGCATATGTACCCAGAGTGGTTATTAATGAGCAAAATAATACAGCTAAAAAAAAAAAGATTGTGCGGGAGCGCTTACATAGCTGCTACATACTCGTAGTTATGGCATTCCTCTCCCTGCTCTGATAGCTTTTGCAACTTCACTTTGGGCAGTATTATCGGCGCTTCAATAAATCAGTATACAGTACAACCATTGAAAGCCAAGGTATTCTGCTATTTGATGTACTCACTATCGTTTGTAAAGCTTCCTTGTAGGTTCTTTGTCGCTCTCAGTTTCATTATAGCTCTTCAAGTCACTCAACGACTTTGCCCAAGCGTTCCATCTTTTCCACTCGGTTGTTTGTGGGACAAAAAAAACGGACCCTTGTACTCATCCAATACCCAAAACCTTTGGAGCCAAGGAGCCGCGATCAAGTCCACCCTCATTGGGTTTGAGCCTCCAAAGAAGAACCCGCCTTCCTTAGGCTCCCTCATAGCTTTCGAAAAAGTGAGTAGAGTGTCCAAGAACTCTTGTCTCTTCTCTTCTAGCCCAGGCAGGTCAGTGGCTGGCAAGAATTGGAGATAGCGATGGAACGCCGGGACCATCCTGGTAGACACGAAGTCGCTCCAAAGCCTTGAGTATGCTCGAACATACGCATCAACTGGGAGCAACTTTTGATGATCCGGATAGGCATCCTCAATGAACTCACAGATGACGCTGGATTCATAGAGGGCTTTCCCATCGTGCTCGAGTGTTGGAACGAGGCCTCGGGGATTGATTTTCATCAACGAGTCTGGCTTGTTGTATGGGTTGACTTCAACCCATTTGTAAGGAACTTTCTTCTCTTCTAGGACAAGCCAAACACGTTGAACTGGAAGGTATGAGTGAATTGCTGAAAACAATTTGTAACGTGAGTGGGAAGGAGCTGAACAAACCAAAAGGACAGAACCAACTCCCATAAAGGATAAGGTCCTGATCTTTTTGATGCCGGTCTACGACTGTCTTTGCGGCACCAGTAGCAACTGGATGAACGTCTGCATCTGGATGCCCCATAATAACATGTACAGTTTTTTCCAACGCAAATTGAAATCTAAGATAGCGTATTATGTGTTAAATTTGGTGAACTTAAGGATGGGATAACTTCAGCTTCTGCAACAGAATATTAATACTTGGCGGGGGGCAGATATGCAGTACAATGACGCAATTATTAAGTAAAGAACCAGAAAACGCAAATGCCCAGTTTGCACGGCAAATCAGCACCACCCCATACAAACAATCCCTGCTTTCTCACTTGTAGATATGTTCTGGTTCTTTTTCCTGGACGCGGGAACACGCCACGATCAATCTAACCTCACTAAGAAGATCTGTACTGATCTGACCAATCAAGGTCGGTTATTACAGAGGAAGCTTGTGCCGATTCGTGATCCGTACTGAGAATTCTTGTTTGTATGTATGTTCATCACGTGCATCCACAGAATTTTTTTGTTAACTCTAGATCTGCTTTAAGGTATCATGCGTCTAAAATGACTAGGTCGCATAAAACCCATACAGCAATTTCCTGCATAGGGCGCACCTTTAAAACAACACTCCCGCAATAAAAAGTCCGCCTTGTACGCCTGACCATGAGCTTTCAAACCAGAGAAAACCCTCCCCGTACATATATGCCATTTAAGGCAGAAAGAAATAAGAAGGGAACTAAAAGAGAATAGAGAGAAAAACAAGAAATCCAAAATACCCCACTTAAGATGGCATACAATCTCCATCCATAAATGGCTTTTGTTGCGATCGGATCACCCGCGCCTAGAATGCTAGTGTGCATAAAACCCAATAAAGAGAATAAAAAAAAAAAAAGAGAAAATGGTGAATACATGAAATAAGAAATGGTATGAAAACGACGAAAATCCCCAGAACTTATAAATGCTCCATCAGTCTATCAACTTTTTCTACCTGTTCGTCGATATTCCCTCTGTTGGTAAGGATAACAACACTGACTAATGCCGCGTACGCTTCCCGGATGGCACAAGCAACACATGTCTTGTTGATATCCGCTGTAATGGCAGGTAGTCCCCAAAATGCACACCAAGCTCTTGCAAATACCTCATTATCGGTCACCCCATATGCTTCCACAACAAGTACTTCTTCAACCCCCAGATTACTCTCGCTCTCTTCATCACCCTCCAGTGACGATTCATTATCACCTCCCGAAGAACCCCAGTTTTGTATGTCTACCAGCGTATCTACTCTCGCCATTCGGTATCGGTATTCACAGAATAACACATGCGGGCCACTTTGGCATGGGTATGCGGCTATGAACGGAGTATCATATCGTAACGACACCTTCCACGATCTGGCGCGATGATCAACCGTTATTGCAAAGGTTATTGATGCATCAAATATTACGATAGGCTTCTTTTCCACCTCACCATTCTCTCCGTGACCGATGGCGTGTATTCCTTTTGGATTACATGCCGCTGGCGAGAAGTTAAGACGTTCTATCCTGATTGAATCAACTGCATCTTCCTCGTGTGCTTCTAGAAGGATAAAATCATCCACGAGGTATGTTGAATGATGTCCTCCAAGAGGATCACTATTGTGAGCCATAGCACGGACATCACTTGGTGTGATCCGGTTACCCCGTGGGGGTGCCTGGTTGATAACGGCCATTTCAGAGCGATCAAGATCAGCGGATGCTGCACATGGACCAACCCAACCAGCTATTTGAGATACCCCAAAAGCAGCCCCAAGGACTTTCCCAACTATGGATTCCCATGACCAATATGTATGTCCTCGGTACTGCATACCAATATTTGGTGTTGTTGGTGAGAGGTTATGGAAATCCTCTGGTACGTCAGGATCGCAGTCTGTGAGTGCATTCATCAAAACCCATGACATTGATTTTCCGGGTAGAAGTAGTCCTGTAAACCATGACATGCAATTGTTGCTTTTATCTTCGAGAAGTTCTTCGGGGGTATCCTCTTCTGAAAGTGTATATTCAACTTCGTGCATATTCGGCCATCTATCATTTCAATGTTAATATCCAATGCTTTCTCTTTATCTCCTAGTCAAAGGAGAGTAATAGGTGAAATAAAAGATAGGCTGAATCTCCTCCCAGGAATATCTGGGAAAAGGTAAAGACAGGTTGAAGTAGGTAAGAACCCGAACATCTTTTTCAAACTGGGAGGCTGGATTCCCATCATGACGGAAAGAGGGTCTAATCAGATTTACGATAAAGAACCAAAATTGTTCAACTTACTTGAGCGTCCAGGCAAAATTGCGTAATGCCTCAATTTGATTTTTCTTGTTTGGAAATTTGAACGAAATGTTCGACTTTTGGCGCTTGCCGTTGGGACCTTTGACAGTCTTGGGAGGTTCTACCTCAACATTCTCAAGCCATCGTTGCGCCAATATCAAATCCCATCTGATCTTCTCAGGCATATCCGCTAATGGTTTCAACGCCATGCTAGTTTTATCCCTCGCATTAATTCTTAGGTACAGTTCTACTGATAGGAGGAGCTGATGAAAGAAGCTATTCGCCACACCAGGTGTTGGGTCTGAGAGGAATCGAGCAATTGTCTGGTTTTCAATCAAAGAAAAGTCCACCCAACTCGGGCGACACAAAGCAGCGACAAGATCCGAAATCTGGGTGTCGAGCGAGAATTGAGTATGTGGGTGTTCATATTTGTGTGTATCATGCAGCAGATTTTCGTAGAGATGATGATGAAGCTCATAAGGGTCCTCTTCAACACCATTCTCCTGGAGTCTTCGTAATCGATCGAGGACATAGAGCATGGTTAGCTTTCGAACCTTCCCCCGAGCTGCCACCTCCGAGCCTCTAAAAGTACTCCCGAAACTAGCAACATAATACGACAATGTCACAGTCCCTGGGTAAATTCCAAATGCATGCCCCATAGCTGGGCGCTCTAAGGCATCAGTCTGTTTTCCCTCTGGGCTTGAACTCATATCACAGAAAGAGTCACTCTGAAAAGCAGCAGTGTCTGATTCTTCATCCCATTGATCCCCGGCGAATGCAAATTGATGAAAATGTCCCCTGGGGCCGTTTGTAATCTCTCGAAGCTCGCCTTGAAACGTAGGCGCACCTTCACTGATAAAAACCTTGGCTTCGTTTGGGGTGAGCCCGGTTTGATAAGTTGTAGGCGGCCATCTTTTAGTGGGTGGTTTTAAGGGTCCGGGGGGAGCAGGAAGAGCTAATGGCGAGAATACAGGAGAAGAAAGAGATGTTGATGAGTGAGACGAATGGGAGGGCGTGGGTGCCTCCTTGGAAGGGAGCACAATAAGATTCCCCCCCTCTTGCTCAATTCTAAACCTTTGGCTCTTTTGTCGGGACAACGAATATTGGGACAGGTCACTTGAGCGGGAAGTTGATGGGTGATGTGAATGGGGGTGGTGTGAATATCCACTGGAATAAGGTGTTAAGGATTGGGAACTTGTGTATGATGGATGCTGCTGGAGTGATTGAGGATGAGGTATATGTGACTCGTAATTTGGGTATGTGATTTGGTGTTGGGGCGGATAGGCTTGGGGGTGTACATTATGTGAATTTGGGTATGAAGAATGAGGGGCGTATTCGTATTGGTGGGGCGGGATTCCTTGAACAGGTGGGGGAGCACTATGGTAATGACCGTTCGGATAAGAATGGTGCTCTATTGCTGGATGCTCTACGGAATGACCATACATCCGTGGATCGTACGGACCATAGTCCGTGACGGGCGGAGTACCAACGGAAGAATATTCATATTCTTGATCTCGGGGGTCCTACAAAAAGCGGTTGCGCCTATTTAGAACTTGTCCAAATCACGCGGCTGGCGGACAACTTTGTGGAAATGATAACAGGGACCAAAACTAATGTAACAACGGCCCTTTCGAGAGGAAACAAAGCTGAGAAGGAAAGCCAGAAAGCATACCCCTATATGTCTTATACCAGATCCCCTACTCCGCGTAGTGTACGAGCGGGGCTGGTCGGTGATGTCCGGAGGAGCGCCTGGAGCATGGGCGCGATACCTTGTTGAAGATGTTGACGACGCGGAGGGTTTCATATCAAAAGAGAGAGAAATGTCCTATTCTCCTTCTCGGCGTTCTTTAGCTGGTGCTACTGTTAATGTAGGAACGCTGTTAGCCCAGGTTGCGTAGGCATAGCAGATATGGTGTGGTGGTTGGGAAATATAGCAGTGACGATTCGCTTCAAAAATCGACCCAGAAGCGCTGGGGCGCAGAGAAAAAAAAGAGGAGCAGATCGGGAATCGGACTTCGACTAGGGAAAACAGGGCATGAGGGTAAATACTCGAATAATATATATTCAAGATCCAATAAATTCTCAAGCTTCACGGGTTAACAGCCAGGTTGGATCTGGCCGATAAGGCTGTGGATGACGAAAGCAATTACTTACCTGCTGGATAAAACCGCGATACCTGCAACCCACCACTGACAACACAGTCGACGACTACAATAAAGGAAGTTTCGAGAAGTTTCTGCTTTCTTTACTGATTGTGAAGGGAGGTGGTGATAACTAGGGCTCTCGACCAAGCTGGCCAACACAGACACAAATAAACAAAAAACAAATACAGGTGTTGAACAGCGAAGAGGAGTTTCCAAGAAGATAGATGTTGCTGGTTCGTCCACAGCTCGTTGGTTCACTTGTTTTCCCGCTCTCTCCACTCGACAACACTGCAGTATGTAAGGTGTCTTTGGATGCTCTTTAATGCCTCTTCCCGTCAAACCACGGCTCAAAATTACGACAAATCACGTCGCAAAAAAGCCAGCTGCCAACTCGCGCGTCTGCGATACCCGGAAACTGACCGTCGCTGCCAAAGAATGAAATAGCAAGGTGGTGGTGACACGGTAGCGAGTGTTCGACGAGAATTAACGCACAAAACGGGATGCCCTTGGGATGATGTCTTGCTATGGATTTGCGCAGCTGGCGAAATGAGCTGGTATGTGGGATATATGTGCTTCTCGGAAGCAGACAGTTACCTGGGACCCCTCGTCTCCTGGAATGCCGTGATGTAGGCATGTACAGAATACCACGGCCTATTATATCTACGTAGATCAAACCGGGCCTACGGGGGGTTTGGAGTTGACCCAGGGCAGTAAAAGCTAGACAGGACGCTACTGTACATACGTGCAAAGTGATCACTGACGATGGTGATATTCGATTGGGTGGGGTCTCAAGGCTGGGCTAAGCCAACGAGTGGGGAGATGTCTCGGAGGATCAACTAACGTGTATCAAGCAACTGTTCGAACTAGATACATAGTTACTCTACGTAGTACCCACATGTGGTACTGTAGAGTAGAACACAGTAAAGCATTTAAAATATGTACTAATACTCTAGCTAGAGTATACTCTGCAACTACCTGATTGCTTATGCGCTGTCTGTTCAACAAAAAATGGCAATCCAATACTCAAAAAAAGGAAGTAAAAAGATAGGATAACCCAAGTAATTGTTCCTGATCAACGGGGACTAGGCTTGTAAATAATTCGTTGAAAACATGTCACGCTCTCTTAGGTCTATTCTGTCTTTTGAATATCTGATTAGACATCACTGCATCTGCAGTTGCTCATCAGCAGGCATCACTTCGACTCTTCGTTCTTTGCCCTGCAGAAAACCTCTGGATGTATGTACATGTACCTACATGTACTTCAAGATCTGTGATCCGACATCGGTGAGGCCCCCCACGCCATTTTAGCTGTCCATGTCAATCAGCCTTAGAATGCCACACATCCAAAGAAGAGAAGCACGAGAAAAAGTATTTGCACTTTGTGATTGGTATTTATATAAGTCCCTTCGAATTGACTGTCTCACTAGGCAGCTGTTGCCCATAGTTATGCCACATGGGACGAACTGCCGTGCATCTGTCGCAGTGCCCGATAAGGGTACAGTGCCTGATGTATGATGCAGCAGTGCCATTCTGTAGTAACGATCTAACTCATTGGACTTGCTTGGCGTGGGACCTGATATCAATTAATTGATGCTTTCGAATTCTTCAGGTACTTGCGGGAAACTAGATTTCTATGACAACATGCAACTCCTGGACATGTAGGATCTGATTTGCGGAGCCGCGAGTACCGGTCGAGGAATTTATTTTGTGAAACGTTAATGGCCCCCAAAATGCAAGCCAGAAATTTGGTCACCTCCGACTCTTCTCAAGCTGTGAACAAAAAAAATGTTTCCCCGCATTGTTTCAAGGTGGATTTCCGGCTGCTATTGCTTGTTTCCGTGGATCCATCCCGAGAGTCTGGAGCACTGCACCTCCCTCCGCGTGTGTGTGTGCGCGCGGTGGATCATCCTACGGAATCGCACTTGTCAAGTTCCCACATCCTGCATTTCATCCCACGCTCAATCACATCATAATCGCGGGGTCGGTTTTTTTGTTTAAAGGGAGCGCCATAGCACATGATGATATGCATTCGAGGGGTATCCAAATCTCCCTAAATATCACCGGCGGGGCTCCCTTGTACACAGCCTCGACCAGAAAAATCAAAAAACGTATGATTCAAACAGTCGTCGACGTACTCGTAGTTTTTTGACGTTTCCGGACGCGACCACTATTGCATGCCATACAAAAAATAGCCTTGGCGATTTTTTTCTGTGTATGCAATAGCAGTTGCGTCCGGAAACGCTATGAAATTACGAGTACATGTGTTAGAGAAGAAAGTGTGGCATAAATATTGAGCTATAGTTATGCAGGTTATTAGATACAAATATGCACGGTTCAACGTCTAAAGAGAGGTTTCTTATAAGTTGACGCTCCGAAAAGAGAATCGATGATATCAGGTATATATAGAGAGTACATATTATATATATGAATTCAACCACATAATGGAACCAGCACTAGTTATTTCTGTCAACACATTTGGAGCTCGCAGTAGATTTACTTCCTATTAAAACCCCATGGTTTAAATTTCTGAGAGATATGTATCTCCCGCTCACGGTACGTATATCTACAATATTAATCATTATGACTTTGAGCACTGTCTGCACGCATGGAAAGAAACAAAGAAAGGAGGAAACCTACTATGTAGGTTGATCTAATTCTAGAAGCCGGTACCCGGGCCCAGCCTCTAAACAGATTAGACGCATGACATTGCGGAGTTTCTCACGGAGAATATATATACTAAAGGCGATCCAGCTCAATATATATGTGCAGCTGCAGCTGGCTACCCGCATAAGGGGTCAGTGCAATGTTTTGTAAATGAATGAATCCCGTACCCTCCCGCATATACATATAAATCTACTTACATCTGATCGACAAGGTTCTTGCTTCGTGGTCCTGTGCTGATAATATACAATATAATGACACCCCAGAAATATCGATAGATAAAGCCTCGCAGTACTGTTGCAGCCACATCGCAGCTTGGGGGTTTCTCTAGATATGATACATCCTGACCGATTAAGCTCATAGTCCCCCCCCAACTATTTAAATTGCTGACTTGACGATTTTGGACGGATTATGGGTCTGACAGATCAAGTTTGCATAAAAGATTATCTTCATCAGAAATCACTCGCCTTTAGGTGGGGTCATACATGCAGCTTGTGCACATTAGCGTTAAACGACTACATGTAGCCTGTTAGACATCCAAAATATGAACTAATGAATATATGTATATTAGAAGTAATGGTTATAAAGCATATCCGTATCTTCTTTGCTTGAAGTAGTAGACGCCTTCACGGGGGTATGGGGCATACTGGGGTGTAGTGCAACAACTAATAATGTCAAAAAATGAGAACAGAATACATGAAGAATTATATCACCAAATAAAGCATGTAGATACATTTCTCTGTATTAAGTAAAGAATTCTACATACTGTCTTGACTTTCTTGATTTTACCGATTGCCTCTCACAATTCAAGAAAGCACCATACCCCCGTGAAGGCATCTAGTCAACATGATGTTATATAGCTACATATATACTTAGGCATGAATGAGAACAATTTTCATTATAGTGTATGTACGTACATGAATTCGGTACTTAGTAGCCAACTTAGAGATTCATGTAGATACATGTACAGTCACTTAGCAAAAGTGTTCGTGATATAGTTTTAATGTCAGTGCGCAGTGTGGCGCACCCGTAATACTGATGTTATTAAAGTTGAGATTCAAAACAATGAAAAATATATAATATAGTTCGTGACTATATATAAAAAAAAGATAGGCGATTGATCTTATTCTTCATTAATTTGGGCGCCATTGGTCACTGGGAAAGTCTTCTCTTGGGGGGTTCTTGATGGTCCGCCACGGTTACACATGGAGAAATGTCTCACTCCGAAACCGGAATCACGAACACTTTTGCAGAGTGGCTGTATACATGTATGTATACCATCATGTCAAAAATCCCGGGACAAGCCCCCGTAGCAACTCGCGGTTGCGTTGTCCCGGGACTTTTGAACAAGAACTATACATGCACACATACATATGTACATACGTATCTTAACAATAGATCTTGACACCAATAAAGCATCACTTTGTGAGCCAGTGCAACGTGCACCACATTATATATATATTCATGCATGTATCACATACTTAATTAAGCACTTAATAGCTGGAGAAATTAATTGATTCTAATATAGGGCTTTAAGTGTACTTGAAACATTACGTCTTTACATAGCTAGATGTACTCGCGTGTTAATTACATGTAAGTCCTGGGAAATTTTGTGAGGTCGTTGCTACCAAGAATTCTCAGGGCTTGACTACCTAACGCGCGAGTACGTAATGTCGAATTTATGTATCTGTGGATCGGGTTGCGATCATTTAATCATGTGTATCCAGTCTCAACCTGCGTGTGCATGCTCCCAGCTAGGCGTTTCAGATTCTTCATGTTGTTTCACTTTGATGTTTATCAATTGAGATGGACCCATCGCTGAGACTCCGCAAATGGTCACAAGCTGACACTCTTAGTCCTAGCCTCCTCACCTCCCTAAGTAATACTAATGGCAATAGCAGGGGGTTTTAACCTACGTAGTTAAAGGGATCTTCGAGACAACATAATCAATGACCTCTATCTAATCACATCTCTGGATGGAATGAGCTGTCTCGGTCATATATCAGGCAACCTAGAGAGATTCAAAAGGATGTTACCCAACTATACCCGATTTGATTCTACAAAAAAGATTAGCCTAGAATACAGAAGAAGCCCATTACAGATGTGTACATATGGTTCTAGGAAGCGGGGGAGCAGGGTCGGGAATGCAACCAATGGGGAGCATGAGAAATGTGGAACTGAATCATAAGGGATCACTCACAGTCCGGCAAGATCCATATATACACTTCCTCGAGCTAGATTTTGACAAATCATAAAACCCAGAGCCGGAAGTAACATTTGATTAAGACTAAATGAGCTCCTAATCACGTATTCGATCACCTTCGCGTTGTGTACTCGCGTGTAGCAGATAGAACCAGAAAATGCAATTATATCGGTTTGTATGGCGGAGCAGCGCCACTCCATACAAAATAATCCCTGCTTCGTCACTTGCATTTTCCAGTTCCTATTGCTGAACACGAGGATAAATATGCTCAATTCCATTATTCTCGAAAGTTAGCTATTCGTGATGGTTTGATTAGCTTACATGGACGGCCCTAAATCGATGGCGCGTGTTGACGCTGTTTGAAGGTCTAAAAATCACCATTAATAGTGCCGAGATCTAGATAAGATCACTTGAAATTCGACGTTGTTGAAAGGAGGTTTGCAATAATCCCGCTAGGTCGATGTCAACGGGATGATGTCAAGTGCCGACCCCCGGGTTTGGTTTGCAATTTGGGCCTTGACATTGAATATACAGCGAGAGGTACAATTATTGGTCTAAAAACAGGGTTTCTATGGCTGGGCAAGCCAATAGGACTCCTCCCATACTCCTACAATAATCTTACCGTAAGCCGCAAGACCTTATTATGTAACCTCTTCGAGCCCATACGGAACCCGCGACCCTGACGACTCGGAGTGCGCACCGATGACCCAGATCAGAAAATCATATCCACGAGCTTTGCGAATCAATAACGGCGTTCAGTGTTACAGATCATGTGTTACTTGCGCATTCAGCTGGTCTCTAAGTTACTTGGAGGATGGAATATCAGACCTTAAGAAAACCACTGCTTGCTCTCTTTTGGTCTGCAGCTACGGATGACCCATGCTCAGCTCATGCTGCGTGGCGCTCGCCTGTGAGATATGTACCAATGTCCGACGACTTACTCGGGGCAGGTAAAAAGTACCGGACAATGCAGGTTTTTGGTTCACCAATGGGTGCGCGTGCTAGGCGTGAACTACTGCAAAAAAAGCCCAGAGACAAAACTTGCATTGTCCGGTACTTTTTACCTGCCCCGGGTAGGTAACCGATCGCGAGATACAGAGCGACCGGTTATCTATAATTATGAGATAGATGTATGCGTACATTCGCAAGGGTGGAGATAGAGTTCAGGCTGCAGATTAAAACTCCAGCCTTGCCTCCCTCGTTGCGAGTGAGCTCTGGTCGTTCACCATACAGCCTTTTCCCTCCCGAAAACAGAGTCGGGACCTCTAGCAACTGTTCAACAACACCAATCGTTTCCTGCTGATACGCGCCTGACACCTCGCGTTACAACACGAAAGCTAGCTGAGCTATACAAGTTCCAGAGGCGCACAAATCCCTTCCGAAATGGCAGAAGCAGCAAGAGGTGATGAGTCTGCGGACGCCCAGCTCGAGAAAATGGGCTACAAATCTGAATTACCAAGAAACCTTAGCATGATGTCAATTCTTGGACTGTATGGCTTCCCTCTATTGTGTGTGCCTCTATTCAAACTTACAAATTATATCTCTACAGGTCTTTCGCAATTATGGGTTCGTTTAAGCCAATTCCTGGGGAGATGAGTTTTAAAAATGCTACAAGAATCGGATTGTACTGATGCCGACGTTGCCCAAGGGCCCTTTCTTGGATATAGCTGTGCCGTTTGTATGTTTCTTTCTGACGTAGGTATCATCACGTTTGGCTAACCATTATACACGTATAATAGGGTATAAGTACTACAATGTATATAACGCTCGTAGATGGCCAATCAGTAACTATAATATGGGGCTGGTGTTTCGTATCTCTCATTTCGCTTGCAATCGCCGCTTCTCTTGCAGAAATTTGTTCAGTATTTCCCACAGCTGGAGGAGTCTATTACTGGTCTGCGATGCTTGCAACTAAAGAATGGGCACCAATTGCATCCTGGATCACAGGATGGCTTACGCTAGTTGGGAATTGGATGGTTACAACCAGCATCAACTTCTCGGGAGCACAGTTGATATTAAGCGCCATCTCGTTGTGGAGAGAGGACTGGGCGCCGAATGCATGGCAGACAATTTTGATGTTTTGGTGTATGATTTTACTATGAGGGTTATCATTATTAGATCGAATGAAGGTGTGACTGACTTATTTAGGTGTTACGCTGATATGTGCATTCGTCAATATATTCGCCTCAAAACATCTGGATTTGGTCAATAGGATATGTATCTATTGGACAGGAGCCGGCGTTATAATCATTCTAGTCACTCTGCTTTCAATGGCTGAAACGAAGAGGAGTGGGGCATACGTCTTTGGTCATTTTGACGCTTCGCAGAGTGGCTGGCCTGATGGCTGGGCGTTTTTTGTAGGTCTACTACAAGCTGCATATACATTGACTGGATATGGAATGGTGGCATCTATGTGTGAAGAGGTTCAGCAACCTCATCGCGAAGTTCCTAAAGCAATGGTTTTATCAGTCGCTGCTGCAGGTATTACTGGTGTTATTTATCTCATTCCAATATTATTTGTTTTGCCCGATGTAGCAGTCCTTTTGGGCGTCAAGAATGGACAACCAATCGGGTTATTATTCAAACTTGTTACTAGGAGCCCAGGTGGAGGGTTTGGTCTATTACTTCTGAGTAAGTCATGTAATTATCTACGGTGTCAAGGCTTGGTCACGTGCTAAAGGAATTCGGATTCAAGTTCTTGGGATTTTGTTTTTCGCCGGGATTGGAGCCTTTACCGTTGCAAGTAGATGCACTTATGCGTTTGCTAGAGGTGAGAAATTGAATTCTAGGTGACTTTTGATAATTGATTGACTTATCTTTTTCTTATACAGATGGTGCTATCCCTGGATCAAGATTGTTAGTACACATACGTATTGGTTAGGACTATCAAAACCAACTATACTAATACATATGATGATAGATGGCGCCGAGTGAGCCCCAGATACGGAATACCTTTAATGGGTTTGATTCTTTCGACCACTGTGTGCTCTTTGCTAGGGTTGATATATTTTGGAAGGTATGTGTGTCCAGAACCATTCTTTCTTTGGATATATTCTAACGAAAAAAACAGCTCGGCCGCATTCAATTCTTTTACCGGAGTGGCCACAATATGTTTAAGTACCTCCTATGGTCTACCCATCTTGGTTTCTGTACTTCGTGGAAGAAAACTCGTCAAAAACGCACCTTTCTCCCTTGGAAAGTTTGGAATGACTATCAACGTGCTCTCGATTATATGGATTTTACTTGCGTATGTTCCCAAATAATGATTTTTTGGTAAGAATCTGAACTGACATGTGTTCAAGTATTGTGTTATTTTGTATGCCTGTTGCAATACCGGTGACAGCGCCTGGAATGAGTAAGTTTCTCTTTGTCCATCCTTTTATATTCCTGGTTATCATAACATAACATTAATGCCCGGACCTCATTAGATTATGCATCGGTTGTATTTGCGGGGTTTACGGTAGTCTCTGCAGCATGGTATTTCATCCGCGGTAGAAAAGCATTCAAGGGGCCTCCGATAGATGGTGTGGGGGAAGTTCAAGGGGGCGTCATTGGGATTAAATGAACATGAGGACTTTTGATTTATATTATATTACGATAGCTAGTAGATATCAACTACATACATACATGTAACCCTTTAATACTGAGCACGTACATACAATATATGCCTACATGTATTTTACCTACATACAGTGCCTGTATATATGATATAAATATATGTATCTTTGACTAGAAGTATATGTAACTTAAAAAGGCGATTTGTACCCCGATTCTAACACGAATATTCGCGCGTTCATTAAATGGTCGAGGTTTTTAATAGCAACAACATCCAACCATTTAATGAACGTACGCACGATTAGGCGAACTCGATCATTTTATTCATAAGATGATATGTGGTAAATGTAAGACAGTCACGGGTAGCCTATCAGTGATATTTATAAGCTCAGCTACAGTATTTTCTGGATCAATATTGGTGAATAGTCAAATCAGCCAAGGTGCCGATGTAAATGGTAAGATTTATAAGTCTCGTACCCATACCCTACTATACTATGCAAGTGGTACACTGAGAAATGTGGCAACAGAGCTATACGTTTGGGAACACCTGTTCGTCAGCCCACCTGTCCACACCTATCCCTCCTTCATCAACCATCACCCGCCCATACCTATCCCTCAGCCATCACTCGTTCATCAGCCCTGTTTCTTGCTTGTGTGATAACCCCTTTCTAACGTCACTTTCTTTATTACCGTGCCCGCCAAATGCACCCTTATCCAGGTAGGACGACTCTGTGGGGGTGGTCCCCGATGTTTGCAGTGGTTTCGATTGGCCAATAAGCGCGCATTCGCCATTGACCCGGAAAGGACTATCCACTAGCGCTATCTACATAGCACGATAGATCCCGGAATGGGGGAGCTTAAGTGAGGCACCAAAACTACTCTAATATGCCTTGACATAACGGTACGCACAGATCATCTTCCGCCGCTATGGGAACATAGACCGCGGTTCAAGATGAGGATGCCCGCGGTGCATATAAAGATCGAACAAGATAACGTCTCCTGCCTTCCTCCGCGGGTCCAGAACCACTTAGATCAAAAGCTGATAAAGGCTTAAGGCATATTTTACATGACGCATCTTAGAGAGGAGGAAACCTCTCATCAGCTACGGCGAGTACTCCTAATAGTTTCTATATAGCTCTACAACTGATCTGTTTTGACTGCTGTAAGGTTCAAAGGCGATCTTGTAGTGCCATCCCTCCTTGTATCATGATATCCGGCAGTTAAAAGTGCATTTGATGCTTGCTTTTGAAGTATTTCGCCCCCATCTAGGATTGAGTACCGGGTGTTCATCATTAGTCTCAAGAACTCGGATTGATTGGTTGCAGTTACAGGGGTTTTTGTATGGGTAGGTACGGGTGAGTGGCTGTGGCGAAGTGTGGCAGCCAATGGACAACGAAATATTTGTATGAGGGAAAAAAGTCTCGAGAAGGGTGTAGCATGCCCGCCAGCAGCAATAATTAATAAGGTGTGGCATGCCCGCCAGCAGCAATAATTAATAAGGTGTAGCATGCCCGCCAGCAGCAATAATTAATAAGGTGTAGCATGCCCGCCAGCAGCAATAACTGCTGCCAGTCTTCGAGGCATACTTCTGATCAAACTATCTAGTCTATCTACAGGAATAGAATTCCAGGCATTCCTTATCATAATCTGTAGCACTTCTATATCATTTACACGTCCTATAGCCTCCCCCAGTTCAGTTTCTATTTCTCCCCATAAAGCCTCGATGAGATTGAGATCTGGTGATTGTGGGGGCCAAGGAACTGACTCCACCTCATTGACCTCTCTGCATTGATTGGCGATGACACCTTTACGGAAAGATTGTCCTCTACCACCTGGCCCACCCATATACGCTTCACAAGCCTCGCCAGACCAGATGAGATGTGGATCGAGTATATGATCCACATAGGTTTGGGATTTGATGGTAACTCCAGCGGGAGTGAACACTAGTTCACTCTTCATACCCCCACAGAATGCTCCCCATATCACAGATTTTCTTCCTCCCCGATTCCCTGCGCCTCATCAACGCAGTCTGGATGATATTCCTCCTCTGGTCCCTTAGAACCCATGACGACGCCCAAAGCCGTAAGTATTAAAATAGACTCATCTGTCCAAACAAGAAACCAACCATCATAGGTCCAATGTAGTCTTTGACACCACTCAACTCGCTGACGAGATTTGGAGGCAGATACCCCACTCTACGGGTAGTCTTTATGATAAATTTCATAGACGCCAAAGATTTCGTAGTTCGACAGTAACACGATAAATTTCATTTCATCGATGATGACAGAAAAGGTAGTTTCCTTGTCTTTTTATCTCTTATAAACTCCCGTATTTCTTTTCTTCTGCATTGAAGATAGCCTTCCTTGCTCTTATATTCGGTTGCTCCATTTGCTCAGAAGATTATTATTACCGCACGATCAGATGGACTCACCACAAGACTCCTAAAAATACTCGACAGAGACGATAGTCTATCTCCACTTGACGCCTCTATCTCCTTCCAAGTCATCCCCGATTCCTCAGAAGAATTATTTTCACCCGCTCATCTCTAGTTGTCTCCTATTCCTGCTCGATCACCAAAGTGATCTCTTCTAGCTTCCTTCTGCTTCACGACTGAAGAACACCTGTCGGTTAGAACACCTGCGCGAAGCTAGAACACGATCGTTTAACACCCAGATCAAGAAGCTGGAACTTTCGGTCATGGTAGAATCTAACACCTACAATCACTCGGCGTTGAAATAAGCGGGCTTCAACCGCGTCACACGAGAGTCAATCGGCGCCAAGGCGCCGAACGGCCACGGTGAGTCAATCGGCGTCGAACGGCGCCAGCGAGGCCGAACGGTCAAAGCGAGGCCGAACGTGAGGAGGTTTAACGGTGTCAAAAGAAATGAACGGCCACCAATGGAGGTCGAACGGGTGTCAAAGGAGGTCGAACAGGTGTCGAACGGGTGTGAATCGCTTCATTTCGAGCTCACGACTTTGCTCTCCCTACTACTGACGTGGCAGTGGCGGTGCGCCTTCTTGGCCGGTGTCAGCCAATCAAGACAATCAACCTATCAAAACGGGTTCTTGAGACTAACCCATAACCCCCGGTACATAGCCGTTGCAATGCAATTATTGCTGAAGGCTCATTGACCTCAGTACGCATGTCAGAATTCAATGGCATTTATTTTGCCAACGCTCAAGTTTCATGTTTAATAGTCCCAATCGAGCTTACTAGCCACAATCTTGCTGCTAATAATCATTTTCTTGAAGCACATATATGTAGGTTGGTGATCCGGCGAAGCAAGCGACGTTGAGGGGTTACGGTGCACAGCCCTGCAGTAGAGCCAGTATCTCTTGCTGCTAGATCAACGAGCCACTTGAAGAACGCCTCACTTGCATAACGCTTTGTTTTTCGCGCCCACTATATCAATGTATTTACTGCGCAGTGAAAGACAGCTGTCCTGCGCACTTGTTTGAGGTGTTAGAAGAAAAGGATATTTTCTTCTCCAGGAGTTAATGAAGGTACGGAGGAGGACGATTTGACGACTTGGAAAAGCAAGCTGTGGATGTGTTGAAAATTGAACCTGAACCATGACGATGGACGCGAGGCTCAGGCGGGAGTTCGGGGGGAATCGCGACGCAACCCAACCGTGAATCTACCTATTCGATGAAGAACAGGCAGGCGGTAGTATTCCTATGTACCGCTTTATCAAGGGTGGGTAAAGATATATATTTGTATCGTATGGAAAAGGAAAAAAAAAAGGTTTGATAGTTGTGTGTGTGCCGACTATATTTCGCTCTCAGAGGCCAGGGGGATTTGCAACTCTGCAGGATTCGCTCGTTCTTCTCCGGACATCTATTCCAATCACGGCGACTTCATCGAGTCTGGATAATTGTCGAATCAGGACGAGCACACCCGCTCTTAACTACCCCAAAGAAAGTGTAGACAGAGCACGTAGTAAGTAAATACATAGCAGCACACCAACAATCTCACTCGTCTCTTACCTCCTACAGCTGCGGTGCTAGTCCCGGTCCTTACCCAGGGAGAAAAAAAGAGTAACTGCTGTCGACGTCCGTTCAACCACCCTACAGTAATTTACCGACAACATCCTGACAGACTCCACCGTACATACATACCACCATACATACTCCCTTGACTGTTATCGACGTCTATTACACGCCCTTCGACACACACACACCCACAACTTCACAACCTATTCATCTACCTACACCACCCCCGCCCACGCTGTACCAACCCATTTACACGTTTCCACGTTCATTCCATACACCAAACAAAGACGTCACGGCATCTCCAGGACCCTCTCCATCCATTCATTCATCTTCCTCCAGGTTCCTAGCCCCCCAAAATAAGGAACCGAGAAGTGTTTATCCCGCAGTGCCGTTCATTCTAGAATTTCCACAGCCCGTAATATCCTGCCGATCGAAAATTTCTCCAGGGCAACGCTGAAGTTCTGCCTTCTACCTAACCTTCAAACACCTCGTTCAACTAGGATCCCCGGAAAGCTCTATTAAACTCAGTAGTAAGCTCTACCTCACTTACCCCTTACTTTTCGCAGTTGGTTGGTGTTTTCAGGTGAGGGGCTAGCTGCTTCAACGGTGGCAGTGGTCAAGGATGGCAAAAACAACGAGAAATTGGGGCGCTGCCGTTAATTATGAACGGATGGATTGGTGGATCATATACTAAAAACTTGCGACAGATCTTTACACCGTTTCCATCATCAAAAAACAGCATTTAAAGACATCACTGAACGAGCTATCGGGTGGGCGATGAATGAGGAGGAATTGAACAGTAGCAGCCCTTCAGACTCCTCTTTAACGAACCCGTCCTCCCTGTCCTCGCCTACCTTCGACCGTTCCAAACTTCCCTCAGAACAACTTTGGACGACAGCCAACTTTTCACAGGGCCTAACACCGCCTCCAGACTTTACAGAACCGCGTGATAATTCACAACCATTTCAACAATTGGGTGGCTTTGGGGGGGATTTCGAACGATCAACTATTTTTTCCCTTGGATATCAACAGCCCCTTACACCTTCATCTATTTCTGTGATATCGGATTCTTCAGATCTGGATTCAAGGTCTAAAAAAGGTTCGTCATTGGAATCTTTCGCGACGGAGGCTATTCTAGGTCCAGGGGGTGATGTGGAGATGAGCGGGGACTTTTCAGGCGGTATCCAAGCACGAAGTAGTATTCAAAATTCCCGGAAATCTCCGATAAAGCTCGAATCAGCGTTGGATATGAATGGAGAGGGTCGAGGTTCCGACCAATTCGATGTTGACCAGTTTTTCAACTTTGAGGAAGCAGCGCTTTCTGTACCTGATCCAGTAGCCCAACAGTCATCTTCATTTCCGGCACCAATATCACTTCATAATATTGACAGCCCACAACATATGCCGTTAAGCCCTGTGCCGTTTGGCAGCAATCACTTTGGACAAAATTTCATGGAAGATGATTCCAACAACGCAAATATGCATATGGCTGGGAATCGTCGGAAAAGAAGTCAGGATCAGATTTTTGATGATAGTTTCTTTGAAATGTCAGACGATGGGAATAATGCACAGACTATAAAGTCGACACACACAACTGCTGTTAGCTCACCGACGTATTATGAGGCGCATTCGCCCGATGATTCAAGAAATGGGCAAAGGTTTACTACGCCACCAAATCCTTCAACGCCCTGGGATCAGTATTCATTTAATGCGTCACAACAAGCCAGGCCAATTGCCGGTTCCTCCCGAATTAACCAGAAACGACCTTCGTCAATAGCTTCTCAATCCAGATCATGTGCTGTGCCACCACAACCTCAACCACCATCTCATCCAGCTACAGGAGTCCATTTTCCAATGCATCTCCCGTCGACTCTGAGCGTGGATCAGATACCAACCAAATCCAGGGTTGAGACACAGATTCCAGTCAAAATTCATCTCTTCCCTTTCCCAGCTGGGGTTACCAAACTTCACTTGCCGAGACACACCATTTCAAAACCGAAGTTATATGCCAAGCCACCAGTCACAAAGTCTCCCGACATGTTGGAATTGCACGCGAATCTCGTCTGCTCTAGCGCCATGCGGAATCATGATTGGCTTGCAAGTGCTTTGGCACGTGCACGTGGAGAAGATGTTCTGCCCAGTTACAGAAAAGACCCCTCTCAAAGAACGGAAATGGTTGAAGGATCCAGCGGAGATGATTCAGATGACGCACCTCGTAGTGAAAACTCGAATTCAGACAAAACAAGTCCGCTAAGTGGTGGAGAGGTCAGGATTTGCCTTGGCTGCATGTCAAGAGAACGAAAACGGGCTGCAAGGAAAAAAGCGAAAAAGATCAAGGAAGAGGATGAATGGAAGGAGGATGAAGCAAAAAGAGCAGTTGTTTTCAATAACACAGAGGTCCGAGAATGGATGCCTATATCGAAATCTCAGTACCACTCAAGTTTGGCGCCTGGAAATCTCGAAGGTGGAATGATGGTTGAACTTCACATGAGGCTTGCCTGCTATTGTAGACACCAAGGCGAGAAAGAAGGGTTTAGGTTTGTAGCCCTATGAAACCGCTAATATACAGAATTGAGGATGTTCTAATATTATATCTAGAGTTATCTTCACGATCAAGAATCATTTGGACGAAGTCATCGCTCAACAGATTACAAGCTCTATCCTCATTACGGATGATCACAAATCCAACTCGACTCTTTCTACAATACCTGCTGGATCTCAAGATATAAAGATTATTGGAGCGGCTTCACAGCAGGGCGTATACTCCACGCTCCATCCGAACTCCAACCAGTTCGCACCTCGGCATGACGGAGAACAAGGAATGTTTTCTCAGACGACTTCGCCAATTGCTCAAGCCCCTCAATATTCTAACCCAGTCCGCTTCGGTTCCCCGTTTAATCGGAACGGGGGCCCATTGTCCCCCCAATCTGCAGTATCTCAACAGTCTCCTCAGTTTGGCCCATCGCCTGGAGCTCCTCATACCAAGAAGAGAAGGATAAACTCTATGAATAAAGTACCAGCAAACCTAGCTATGACTAAACTCGACAACCCTAACCCTTCGTTCCAGGGATCACATACTGTGCCCTCCCAGCATCAGTTTATGGCGGGTGCTTATGATATGAATAATTTTGGACAAGGAGGTCCTCTTGCAATCCAGTTCCAAGAGCCTTCAACTCCTTCAGAAACGAATGACTCTCGAAGGTTTTCATTTGATGGCACATCAGGCGATTTCAGGCCCCAGATTGAGCAGTCACAGTTCACCTCTCCTCGATCTGCTTATGCCAGTGCTGTGACCAGCCCATCTCCCCGCAGCTCCTTTGTATCCCAGCAAGCTCAGCAGCATACTGTTCTAAGACAGACGCCCTCCGATTCCATGCAAAGGCATGATCGAGATGTTTCTCTAATACCAGAGATTGGTCGACTAATTCCAGGAGAAGGAACTACTCGGGGCGGAATCGAAGTCACAGTTCTAGGCAAGGGATTCGTCAACGGGCTTACAGTCTTGTTTGGAGACACCCCCGCAGCTCAGAATATCTGCTACAGCAGTTCAACCCTTATTTGCTTATTACCCCCCAGACAGTCTGCTGGGCCAGTAGTAGTTACGTTACAGGGTCTTCCGCTCCAAAAGGCGCCTAGTCACTACCCTCTTTTCACATATGTTGATGACACCGAAAAGTCACTGATGGAACTAGCATTACAAATTGTGGGTATTAAAATGCATGGAAGTTTAGCAAATGCCCAAGATATTGCGAGGAGCATAATCGAGAACCGAACAGGTACTTTTGGGCAGGGTACCTCTCAGGCCTCCGACAACGGTGGTGGAAATGGTTCTCGCCAACATTCCGTCCGACGTCTTGCAGCAGAATTCGGGCAGTTTGAATTTGAACCAACCCTGTTGAGATGCTTGGATACGATAGACCTTGACGATAGTCCGCACCCTGCCCGTCTCAATCTCCGAAATAAGGCTGGTCAGACGATGCTTCATCTTGCATGTATCTTGGGGATGCAAAGATTTGTTGCAGCACTTCTAGCAAGGGGCGCGTTCTCTGATGTACGCGACAAGAACGGGTACACGCCAATGCATTTCGCGGCATTACACAACAAACCCGAAATAGTCAAACGACTTCTTCTTAATAAAGCAGATGCCAGCATTCAGACGAAGACTGGAAAGACAGCTCAAGATTTGGCACTTATGGTAGCGCAGCAGACATTTGACCAGGCGCCTTCAAAACGTCATAGTCGCACTAGCTCCGGGGCGTCTGATCAGCACTTTGGTCGCAGGAGCCGAGCAAATAGTGCAGCTTCTATGCGTTCGTTATGGGGCTCGGTGGATCCAATGAGTCATGGGCGCCCGAAGCCTATGGGAATTGATGATTTCTACGCTACAAGTGACGAAGCAGTTAGTGTTGACACTGATGACGAAGGAGCGGGTGATATCTGGGAGAATTCGCGAAGAAATAGTCTTCGAGATATCGCTGTTGCAACAGCTGCAATGGCAAATGCTTCTGTAAAGGACAAGCTTACACTTGAAGCAGCTCAAGTTTCTCCAGGATCTACCTCCGCGTCATCAACAGAGATCGCTCCGTCGCCTTCGGCAATGATGGCAGCTTGGAAGGAAAACTTTGCAGCGAGCCTTCAAAACTTCCAGAATCATTGGAATCTTCCAGCTATGCCTACTGCCGCCGGGTTCCAACAGAACCTCCTTCAGAATCTCAACCCGTGGTCCGCCGCAAACCCGAATCCAACCCAGCAAGACATGAAAGATGGAGACTACAAGTGGTGGGAACTTTTCAGCAATCCTCAAGCACCACCTGCTTATGACGAACTTTTTCCTTGGCCCGGACAACCTTCAAACTCGGCCGGTGATATCGTCTTAATGAGAGGAGCAGATGCGGACGATGCAAAAGTGGTAGAACCAACGATTATCGAACGCGCTGAAAGTCCCTTATCTGCATCTTCAAGTGCAACTTCGCTTGATATGGGCGAGTTGCAACGAAGAATCGCAAAGGGTGGTAGAGATATCACCAAGGCACAGCAGGATGAGTACCGTGCACATGCTCGCAAGATGAAAAAGATTAGCAATGATAGACGGTTATACTTTTTCTGGGTAAGCAGAATCATCTTGTTCTTTCCGATGATATAAACTACTGCCTTTAGACTTCGACTAACAAAATCTCTAGCTGCCTGTCTTAATTTTCATCATGATGGCCATGGCGACAAGCTGGGGACCCCGGATATGGTCCACCTCAAAGATCGTGTTTTCTTTCGCCCGGGACGCAATCCAAGACCCATCAAGTGTCAGTGATCGCTTAGGTGCAATCATAGTGAATGCAGTCGGCGGTGAGCTAGAAGCAGTGTAGTTTGTTTATATTATTGACTTGTTCTTTGCAATTTGGTTCCTTATGTTGGATGTTATTGACCTCTTCAGATTTCTTTATTGAACTAATTCCTTTGAATCTCCCCATCTAAAAAGCTGTTTTATTTCTTTTCTCGTTTATTATAGCTTGCTTCGTTATTGCCTTGTGTTTTATTGCCTTCAGCGCACTTATTTTCAGCGCAATTCTTTCTGTCAGCGTGATAGATCGCGTCGACGTCTCCTTCAAATGTTTCTCTAAGTTATTGTAACATTGGTGGATTTCTTTTTTGTTGTATTTTCGTTGGTAATGAGTTCGAGTCAGGAGGCGTTTTAGTGTGATTTTTTTGGGTATTCGTTTGTTTCTTGCATGTAGTTGAGGATGGCTTACATGCTAAGATACACTGGGCCTTTGTAATAGCCATAATGATGACGAATGTTCGGTTTTCCTCGGTTTTTCCTCGCTCTTGTGTAGTATATAATCTAAGGTATCATTACTTTTTAAGATTTGAACTGCAGTCTCAACTCCCAATACAACCAGCAGGCCGCATTAAATGAATATATGTGACTGAGGATTAACCTAAGCTGGAGTCGTCCCTTCGGCTCAACAGTGAATGAGCCAACAAAACTAACGAAAAGAACACTGGCTCTTTATCCATTTGAGAGCCCTGTGATTGGTTGAAAATTCTCCACCCGGTATTGTCCAGGAAATGGCTTTTTTTTTTTTTTTTTTTTTTTTAAATCATTTCATTTCTAGATTCTAGGTACAGAATGGTCGCATGCAGTATAAACTATGGCGTAATCCAGGAAATGGCTGTATCCCCCCAAAAGTTAAAAGATGTCTCAAATTTCGGAGTCGGTTCTTATTCGGGTATGACAATTGTGCCTTGATTGGTTGCTGATGAAATCCCCTAACCCACGAGTCTACCCCCCGCAGGAAAGTTGCCATTTTCGATCCAGTGCATTAAAACCCAGCAACGATTTTGCCGAAGAAAACCCATTGCTTAAATGCATATCAAGTGGATGATAAAGAATAAAGGGGAGGCCCGAATCCGAATATCCACTGTTCTGCCCGGGTGGTAACGATAGGAAAAATAGCCGCTTGCCGTTTCGAGTGATCATGCGTGACTTCAACAATGATTCCAAACCCTGGCATGGGCCTTGATCATGAATGACATGGAAAATAGAAGACTAAATAAATCATAGAGAAGAGTAACTCTATGAATGCAGTTAAACATATAGTTTGTTTAGTCTTCTTTTCTCTAAGTCATTCAAGATATTTGTTACCATTCCCGTCTCATACGTGGAGCTGCCATACATGGAGCTACCATATATCGTCAGAAGTACATAATTACCGAATCGAACGCGCAGCACCTATATATTCGTGGATAATTGATAGTTCTAGTTCTTTAAGTTGAGGGTTAATAGGTAAAATACCTTGATAATCTGAAGGCCAGCCTTTAAGCGATTCACCGAAACTTTGCCCCAAACATCTCCTATGTAGCCCGGTTGGCCCATGGCCTCATTCACTCGGAAGTAAGGTTATAGAGTAACAAGTCGGTTTATAAACACTAATCTCGGTCTCTAAACCCAGGGTCGACAATATGACGTATTCCCTATGTTGTGGTTGGAAAAATACGAGCCCTAAAGGCCATTTTCCATGGCGCTGTAGTCTCTTTATCACACCATAGCTATCCGGTGGCTGCCCTAAATAATAAACATATCAGTATCGCCTCCGCGTTGATATTGCCTTTCAGCAAAGGGGTGGGGGGATGGACTAATTTATGCCCCTTGACCTCTAGTTCTGATAGTCCAGGTATAAAAAATTCAACGGACAATAGCCGTAGTTACTATCTCTTCCCCAATACATCGACAGAAACAGAAACCTTAGGCGTGCACGTGTCGTCTGATCTCAGCTGTCAACGGTCAGCCCTAACTGAAATGTTTGACTAGGTTGAGTATTCCCAGGTTCTTTGAGTGGCAGCGGCCCGAGCCCCAGGTGCAAGCTGTCCAAAAAAAAAGTGGTTGTGATTGAAATACAGCGACGGTAAGGTCAAAATAGGAAGTTCGTAGATGAAGCAATGTCTCTTATTCCCCCCAGTATTCAGTTTACACCACCCTTGAGTGATGAATAATAGATCCTTCGAATAAACAAAACCAAATCCAGAGTGGTCGGGATATTTGGATATAACTTTAGAAGCTTTACCCCTTTGGTGGCTGATACTAAAGCTTCTATGGTAGTATATGCAATACTCCAATCAAGATAAATGCCGCAGAAATGCTACCATGGCATTTTTCAAATACTTTGCATGAAGGGGAGTTAACATCTCGGGACAAAAGACTGGGAGATACTGACAGGTCTGGTTTTATACATACGTATAGTTCTCGTTCAAAAATCATGGGACAACGCAACCGCGAGTTGCTACGGGGGCTTGTCCCGGGATTTTTGACATGGAGTTATACATATATATAGCAGAAATGAAGAAAAAACCTCGGGACCACTCCATTTTTTTTTTTAAAAAAAAGGCAAGAACTAAGTCAGTTTCTAACAACCCTATTGGACCTGGTTGTTTAATTTTATTGATGCAGGTTGAGGCTTGGGATATTATGAGTCCAAATATGCGTACTGTCGTTCACGGGGTATCGGCGAATTGTATGTAAAATCTGGCTTGGCTGTCTCTTTTTTGCCCTGTCCGCCATCACCCAGTCTCCGCCAATACCCCGTGAACGGCGGTACCGGGTGTTGAGGGTAAGTGATCAGAATCTGATAAGTGAATGTTGCGGTGAATACGTGTATTTGTCTTATCAGATTCTGATCACTTTTCGCTACACCCTAGTACATGGTTTAAGAATGCCAAGATACCAACGGTTGCTCCCGAGGACTTGGCTTTGAGGCTCAAGTGTACGCGAATATGTCTTACCTGCGTTATCATGGTGTCATGGGCATGCACTATGATCGTAGCAGGGGTCAGACCGGTGTCAATATCGTCTTAAACATCGAATACACGTGGTGACGGGGCTCATTTCAGTGGTAAGCTGACTTCTTTGGTAAAATTCCGCTGGCATCCATTTAGAGCTCTAGATGGCATGAAATATTTGACAAATTCAAGTCTTCCCATGACCGGGTTTATCTCGAGATGAACGTGTGTTTCTGCAGGGAAACATTAGAACTATGTATTCTACACTTGTATCAGAATGGTTCGTTGACGAAGAAAGCTTTCGACTTTTATCTGGGGCCGGCAGAGAGACGCCGGAAAAACATCGTACCAACACGTGATGGCATCCTACTCTCCGAATCACTAGTACCGGTATTAGGACCCTTATACCAGTAAGCGAAAGAAACGGAATAATCGCTCTGGGCGATTTCACATGATAAAATGCTCAAACAGGGTGTTTGAGGACTCAGGAGAAATAATATCCCTGGTCGCGCTTGTATGAAAATCCGATCCGATCCGAGAAAATCCACACACCTGGTTGCGCACTGCGACAAACCTGACTCGAAGAACTTCTTTGGGATAGACCCCACAAGTTTAATTTTGAGCCCCATTGCGCCGGTTGATCTGATATCGTGTTTACTTGGAATGAGAATCATGTACTGCTTACACGTATGTAGTGTGTCCGTTCGGGATAATATATATTGTATTAATGCACAGGCAGTTGACTTTACCAGCTTGTACATAGATAGTATCGTTACGTGTCTTTTATGTTTCTTCCCATCTTTAGTTTTGCCACAAGATCGAGAAGTGATGATGATGAGGGAAGGTATTTGAAGGGAAAAGATTCTTTTTTGATAAGTTGCATGATGTTTGCCTGAACGGATCTCGGAGATCTGAATAGTACTAGAGGTTCGACTGAGGGGTACCCAAGGAGCTAGAACCAAGCATGTTCTAGAGGCGAGGGAGGTGATTGGGCGCAGGGTTGGTTAGGCGTAATCGGACAAGGAGAGTTTTTTTACTTGCAGCTTATCCCAGGAGCTACATAGGTCGCACTGCAGGATGTCGCATGGTAGAGTAGGAACGGTGACATGCTGTACTCGACGTATATGGGTACATTGAGCTTTACAGGTTTTATGGTAGGTTGTGGTGGTGCTGATGGTGCGTGCGTCTGGTGTCTGGTGTCTGGTGTCTGTCTTGTCTGGCGTCAGAAGGACCGGCGACCGTCAGAAAGACTTCCCGCTTGAGTTACAGCAACCACTTCCAAGTTCCCATATTTATAATTTCTTCCCTCCCCCTTCCCTCCCTTTATATTTTTTTTTCTAACCATCAGTTACTAATTATTCTATATTACACCTATTATTCTTTACTACTAGTACCATCTCACCTAGCTCCTCCTAACCCCTCTTATCCACGGAATTCATCTCATCTTCCCCACTTCGCTCCCCTCGTACTTTACTACATTTCAATAGTAGCAAAGATGGTCCCACCTGCGCACTCTGCTGCCCAGGCGACTTCACATTCTCCCAAAATGCCGGCAGCTCCCTCAACATTCCACCGCACCACTTGTCACTCTCCTAGTCATCTAAGCACTCTCTCAATACCAGATATTTCTGAGGATTTAATGTCTCTAGATGTTGGCGGAGGCCCAGCCATTCCAATCGTCTCTCCTGCATCTCCTCCTGTAATGTCTGCTGCTCTCAATCCCGCCCACAGTCCGTTGCCGATTAAGCAAACACAGCACTCGTCGATTGCCAAATCTGTCATGAGCACACCTGCGATGACTCGAACCAATTCAGGTGGGCGCGATATCGATCACCTTGCCCCTCCTCCTACTTCTGCAGCTATTGGACTAGGGTTAAACCTTTCGGATACGCCAGCTGCTACTGCTCCAAATTCCCCAAGAATGTGAGTTTCTTCTGATCTTATGACTCATTTTAAGGAATTCTTCGTATTGACAGTAATCCAGCCGGGCCACTACCTTAGATATTCCGGGTCTCACAAAATCTAAAGTGTCGCCAGATGGCCGCATTGCAAACCGTGATATCGGTGCGAAACTTGTTATCGTTATGGTTGGACTTCCGGCTCGAGGGAAGAGTTACATCACAAAGAAAGTGGCAAGATACCTTAATTGGCTTCAGCATGACACCGAGATCTTCAATGTTGGTAAGAGAAGGCGTATTGCTGCTGGCGCTCCGGATGGTTTGGTCTCCACCTCAGGGCCTGTCACAGCAGCGAATTTGCTCAAGTTGTCAAATACCTCATTTGCCCCACTCCCCCCTCCAGCTCATGGTCACAAGCGCACCGATTCCACTGTTAGTGATATTGCAGGGGGATTAGACCAATCTGCCGCGTTTTTTGATCCAGCGAACAAGGCTGCTGCAGAGCTTAGGGAGAAGGTTGCTTTGGAGACACTGGATGAGCTTCTAGACTATGTGCTGCATCGCGGCTCTATTGGGATCTTGGATGCCACGAACTCAACCTTAGAAAGGAGAAAGGCTATCGTAGATAGAGTGAGAGAGGTTGCGGGAAAAGAGTTGGGTGTGCTATTCTTGGAGAGCGAGTGCCATGACCAGCAGTTGCTTGAGGCAAACATGCGCCTGAAACTAAGTGGTCCAGATTATAAAGGGCAGGATCCAGTGAAGGCATTGGAGGACTTCAAGAAACGAGGCATGTTTCCCATCGATGAGCGAATAGTAGGAGCTATCCATACTAACACTTCTTTCAGTTGCCATTTATGAAAAGAACTATGTTACCCTTGGTGAATTCGAGGAAAAACAGGGAATGCAGTATATCAAGGTATCATTAATTGGCTTACTTTTTGGAGTTCTGGTAAACTAATTTGTCTTCTAGATGATCGATGTTGGGCGCAAGGTGGTAACCCACCAAGTTAAGGGCTTTCTTGGCGCCCAGACTGTTTATTTCCTTTTGAATTTCAATCTCGCTCACCGTCAGATCTGGATTACTCGCCATGTAAGGAATCCATCTGCGTTGTTCAAAATTGATATTAAAGAATCCGCTCTAACAGAATATTTTTTTAGGGCGAATCCACCGACAATGTGCTTGGCAAAATTGGAGGAGATGCTCCCTTGAGTGAGGAGGGAAAAAAATATGCAAAAGCTCTAACATCTTTCATGGAACGTAAGTTTTCAAGGAGCTTTGGATCAATTCTTCTTAAGCTAAATCCTATTTTGTAGATCAACGTACTCTTTTCAGGCAACGTCAATTACAGAAACACGAGTCCGCACATATGCCCCCTCGTGCCGGTGATATCACACCTCCCAACCCTGAATATTCCAAGGGAGATTCAATGGATGAGGATGGAAAGCCTGCAGAGAAGAACTTTTGTGTGTGGACATCAATGCTTCAAAGGAGTATCCAGACTGCCCAATACTTTGATGAGGAGGAGTTTGACATCAAAGAAATGCGGATGCTCAATGAGCTCAGTGCGGGAGTGGCTGAAGGAAAGACGTATGGCCCCCGTTACCTTAATACCTTACATATTAACTTATTCAATTAACGACATCTTATGTCTTTAGATATAACGATATTAAATCCATATGGCCAGACCAGTATGCTTTGCGGAAAGCAGATAAGCTTCATTATCGCTATCCCGGAGTTGGTGGGGAATCATATTTGGATGTTATCAACCGTCTTCGTGCAGTCATCGTTGAGGTGGAACGTATGACCGACCATGTGTTGTTGATTGGACACCGAGTTGTTGCAAGAGTCCTTCTAGCATATTTTCTTGGATTGGACAGAAAAGACGTTGCCAAATTGGACGTTCCGTTGGGCAGGATTTATGGCCTTGAACCAGTGAGATGCACATTTTATTCTATCGTCAGTTTTTACAGATATGCTAACTTGTATTGATAATAGAAACCTTATGGGACTCAATTCAACACGTATCAATACAACCCCGAAACTCAATGGTTCGATCAAATTCCAAACAGCCAGCTCATGAGCGAGGAAGGAACGCTTGTCAAGGTCAATAATTAAGCCACTAAGTTCAAATCGTCTTCATGAGCGGTGCTATCTGGAATTACTCGTTTTCTTTTAAAATCTTACCTGGGTCATTTTTGTGGGTTTCTTTTTCTTTTTTTCCTTCTAGCTTTACCCTCTTCTACCCTCTGGGGGGCCTAGAGTACAGATAATCTTATTTTATCTCGTACCCTTAATGTTTCCAGTTTAAGGATGTTAGGGCGAAAAGCATGTGCGTGATGGATGGGAAAGTAGACTAAAGCCGTTGTTCGGTTTTGTCCGGTTTTGGTGGGCGTTTGTGATATTAGTTCTTTTCTTTTTTCAAAAATTCCTCCTCTTTTACAATCCCCTTCATCTCTCTACGGGATTTACATGTACAACTACACATCTCCCCAAAACTCTCTACTTCAAGTTTCTTTCTTCCTTGGCCGGTCTGTTAAAATGATGTTTTTGCTCTGCGTTTAGGAATAAGCTTTTTGTTTGCATTTCTTTTTCCCAGGGAACTTGTTTTTCTTTTCACTCTTATACCCGATTGGTATATAGGCTTTTTTTTCTTTTATGCCACGCCACTTTTCTAGCGTTTTACATTTTCTTTTTCCATGTCTTTCCTTAGATGAGGTTGGGAACTTGCGGTCAACCTAGACTGAACCACGATTCTTCGGCGGGGGCTCGATCTTCACAGTGATTGCTCCGTTAAGGTAGATAGATGGTGGGGTTAAACGTCGTGTTGTACCAATGAACGTCACGTGCCTTTGTGCGTCTGCATCTAGCCAACAATATATTCTGTCTTTTTTTTGTTGTTTCAAACCGGGGTGGCCCTCGAAAAACAAAAACACTGGCAAATGGGAGCAAATGAGCCGAGCCGTCTATCTCATCACTCATCACTGTAGAAACACTTTCGTTTGCCCGGGGAAATTCCTCTGCCCTAGCTTGACGAGATGCAGTCTTCCAGAAGCCATGATGTTATGTAAAGGCGGGTTTGGCCACATGTAGTTTGGCCCTCTCTCTTTTTTTATTCTACCCCGCGCAATTCTCCGTTATTCAACTGACGGAATGCTCCAGAGATGGAGATTGCTGGCTTCGGTTGAGATCGGGACCATGGGTTGTCCGTCGCCCTTTTTTGCTTTTTTGTTTCCCCACAGTCAAACTTCAGTCTTTCGAGGAGGCGGGGGAGAATAAGAAGCTAGGGTGCAATTCCACAATATACTTTTCGTGGGGAAAAAAGTGAGGAGAAAAGAAAACATGTCATGTTTTTGAATTCGTATTCTGCTACGTTTCTCCTGATATACATGTTTTCCCAAAGACATCCCCACCTCCACTCCCCATCTCTCCACCTAGGACAACAGTAACGGACCGCAAAGTTAGTTAACTAGTGGTTGATTGGTGGGTTAATATAAAAAATAAGGTTCATCTTCTCTTCAACGCCTGTGTGTCTGTCTGCGGTGGATGATGATGTACGCCCACGTACGTTAATGTTCCACTTTTCTACCGCATTTCCCGAAGAGAAGAATCCACAGAAAGTGTGTGTATGTGTGCAAGAGAGGGGATTGACAGCTCCCTAGATAGATTCCTGTAAGACAGGATAGGGTAGAAGGAAGGGCTGCTAATGAATAAGTAAAGGCAAAGCTAGCCCGTCTGTAAATGAAACAAAAAAAAAGAAAAAAGAAAAAACCGAAATGACAGAGAAAAAACATAGAAACGCAAAATTCGAAACTGCCTGACCCATGAACAAGAATAACAATAAACTAGAAACAGTATAAAATCGTGTAAAATCACAAAAAGCCACCCATTTTGTTTTGCCGTTCCCATACCACCCACGTAACCCCAAGGCCCAATTCTCTCTCTTTTTTTTTCGTTCTTTCTTTTTCTGATTTTTAAAAAAGGAAATCTCCCCCTGCTTCTGATCAGTGTTTTACAAACCAGTCTTAAAAATAAATAAAAATTGACGAAAACCCTGGAAATAATAAAAAGTTAATGACCGTCACGGATAAAAAATCTGAAGTAAACCTCTCCCCCCCTCTGTATTCATGCTAAGACCTATTGACGGCCCTTGCCATCCTCGCACCTTCAACCGCTAGCTTGTCGGCCTGAGAATTCCCATCATTATGTCCAGTATGACCCTGTACCCATTCGAATCTCGTTTGACTACCATACTCTACTCTCTCCTTGACCTTTTCCAGGATTTTTTCGATCAAATCTTGATTTTCCACAGGCCTTCCTACACTTGTAATCCAATTGTTTTTTATCCAGTTGATGTGCCAAACTGTGACACAATTGATGGCGTATTTGGAATCAGTATAAATTAACACCTCACGGTGCAGTGGTGCAACATTGATAGCACGGAGAATTGCGGTAAGCTCAGCTCTCTGATTTGTCTGACGAGGACCTATGAGGGGTTCAGAAATGTTTCTGGAACTTGAACGTTAGTAAGTATGCGCATTGGAGCGATCAATGAAATAGATATCCCACCTCGCATCCCTGTCGCCGAACCACACGCCAACACCAGCCATAGCTGTATCTCTACCATTTCCGAGAGCACTTCCGTCGGTATAAATCCTGAGGATGGAGTTCTTTTTCGCAGTAACCCTCGGCTTCGGTTTTTTGCGCTCCGCCTCCTCGGATGTAGAACCGTCGTTTTCCTCCCTCGGATCTGTCAAAGACACACTGGGAAACTGTTGCTGGTGCTGCATATACTCCACCGGGGAGACGCTTTCCTGCTGCGCCAAGTTGTTTCCCACGCATTTCTTCTTCTTTGGAGCAGGCGTGCTCTGTTCCGGGTCCGATGAAGACCCGTCCCTGCCAAAACCCTTTACACTCTCCCCCGCACCGTTCCTGGCAGCTTTTTCGCGCCCACTGACGCTCACCGGCGATCCCTCACTGCCACCGGACCCACTGCCGTTGACAAAGGCTTCAGCTTCCTCGCGGGTAGGGAAACATCGGACTTTTGGTTTCTGAACGCCGACGACTTGCTGCTCAGCTGAGGCCCAATCAGTGTATACGCCGGGAGTCTTGCCGCTGCGAACACCGTAGAATTTTGCTGTATATGAGGACGATGCAGGATCGAGCGAGGGATCAGTCCCTGAAAGAAACAGCTGCGCTTCTTCCTCGGAAGGGAATGACTTGACTATGCAATATTAGGTTGTGGATCATACGACGGAAAAGCTAGTGAACAACGCACAGGAATTGATTGAAGGGAAGTGGGGGTTTGAGAGGGAGGGGCGGTCCAAGGAAGCTACATACATTTTGCTCCCTTGAAACCAGTGATCTGCCCTAGACAATCCTTCCAACTGGTATAGATACCAGGGTTAAACCCGGTCCGTACCGCGTAGTACTTCATCTCTCCAGTCCTCTTCCTCTTGGTGCCCGTAGCCCCGTCGCAGACGGGGGTGTTCTGAACTGATGGTGAAGCCACTTCGAAAGTTCTAAGAGGATTATGTTCTTTTCTGTGACGGAAGAGCTGCGATCCGCGGAGCAGAGAGCTGTAGTTCTCGTTCAGTATTGAACGGAGTGTATAAGACCGCAATGACACTTTGAAAGAGAGGATTGTGTATCTTAAAACTATGGACGATTACTCACCAGAGGCAAGATTTGTGAGAGGAGGATATGGAGGAGGAGGGGTAGTGGGTGCTATGTACGGAATGTGGAGGGGTGGTTGTGTATGATGCCGGCTAGTGGTTGAGGGAGGTGGAGGAGTTTTATTTTGGTGAGACGCGTTTTGGGGGACAACAGATTTTTTTGACTATTCTTGCAATGACGTAGAATGTACCTGGTCACGGTATCGATAGAAAACAGCACTCGAAAGTGTGGGTTGAATGTATTGCCCAGAAGCAGCAGCAGTAGGTTGCAATAGCAATTCCGCCGAGATTGTGAGATGATAAATCAGTATACCTTTTTTTTTTTTTTTGAGATATAAGGCTTAGAAGTGAGGTTTGGGAAAATATGAAGGAGAGAGAGAAAATAGTTGTAGGTAATATTGGAAGTAACGGTAGTAATAAAAAAAAAAAGTCAGTCTAGCAGTCTCCTGCTCGCTCTGGGTAGACGATTCCCCCCTCCTTTTTAGCTGTTTCCCAAGCTGCACTGTGCAACTCACACACCCACCCACCACAGGCAACACACACCACTCACATACCTAGAAGAGAGGTCCCGGGGGTGGGTGGAGCAGACCAGACCAGAGGGGGGGGGTTGCGTTGCAGAAGAGGGGGTGCTGTTTGGACTGGGCACTAGCTAGGCTTTTCCTCTTCTTCTTTGTTGCCCACCACCCCCCCCCCCCTCCTCACACCCCCGGAGTCACTGCGGGGGGAGAGAAGGGGGGGGGGGGTACGATTTCTCGGCCAAAGGGGAAGAGGCTTGAATCGTCAAATGACCTCAAAAAAACTTGGCCAGATGGAAGAAGGAAGAAGGAGAAGAGGCTCTTTCCTATCGCTGCGCGGATATGAGAGGTAGTAAATAGTCTACATGTGCATACATATGCGTATACGCAAGAAGAGTAGACGCACGAGGTGATGCCTTCAATTCTTTTTTTTATTCCTACGATGCCGATCGTTCTATCATCGTTCGTTGATGTCCGTTCGAGTCAATCAACCTGACCATCTTTTAAACTAAGAAAAGTAGAGAGTACTAGCGTGCAAGCCCAAAAGAGAAAGGTAGTAACGAAATAAGGAAACAGAGTAACTACATGTACATAAGGAAGTAGGGATGAATGGCGAGATGACCACTCTACCAGTAATAACCAGTAACGGAGAGAGTGAGTGAGAGAGAAGGAAAAAAAAGGAATAATGAGGGGGGGGGGGTGTTAAGTGTAGGAGTGAATGTGGAGGATGAGGGGGTATGCTTTTTTACGATCCATATCACAAGTTCGCCGGAAGAGGATGGGGCCTGGCAACTGCGGAGAACACTGTAGAGAGTATGTTGGTGCGGGCGAGCAAGCAGCCAGAGAGACGATGGAAGTGGGATCAGCTTATGATATAGGACATACGCGTGCGCGGCCCAGTCAGGGATAGAAAAGGAAATAAAAAATAAAAAAACGAGTTACTCTGGGACTTTCAATCCGTTTGGATCCGTGGAGATGGAGGAGTTATGGACTGAGAAAGAAGGAGAGTGAAAATGGGATTATTTCCATTCCATAGGGGGGGTGAGTGCCACTGAGCAGAGAAATCGACATGGGTTCTAACTATTTACTTTTTCTTACGGGTTCTGGCCCGAAGGGTGGACTATCATGTAGTAGCTCGTCCCTTGCTGGTTCTCAGTGCGTATCCCTTCCAAATCAAAAATCATGGCGGGGAAGAGTAGGAAGGAGGGGGAGAGGGGGGGGGTTGGACGCTGAGAGGAGGAGGGGATGGAAGACATCATGAAGAGAGAAGTGCGTGAGAAATGGTGCAACAATCCGTCCTAATCACATTGAGGAGGCGAGTAGTGGAGTACCTACTCCACGAGTCTACTTCCATCTACATCCTGCAGTGTGCCCGATCCGCCATATCGTCTCTCCCGTTCATGTACAGTCAGGTATTTTGATACGGTACCAACAGTCGCGGGTAGGCAGGCAGGCAGTCGTTATTCGCACAACCCCCGCCTTCGCGAATTCCTCCCTGGTCAACTTCTCAACTCACATCCCCCCCCCCCCCCATCATCATCATCGTCTTCCTCTTCCCCTCCTCCACTTCCAACCCCCCCTTCCCCTCCCCCTTAGTTAAATAACAACCCACCAGCAGTAGCAGCAGCAGCGACCAATGCACCCCACCAAACAAATATTATTGGAAAACGGCCCCCATCTATCATCACCATCATCGATGAGGCCCCCGTCGACTGGCCATTGAAGAACATATCGACCCGGGGGTATTGTCTCTTTCGGCGTTAACCACCTCTTTCAAACAATTCCTACCACCCTGCGAGCTTCGAACCTTTCGATCAAGTATTCAGATCGCCTACATATATGCTAGCCTTCCACCCCCAACCTCTTCCCAAAATTAAAGTCACGATGCCCAACCTTCCCTCTAGTTGAGCGATGGGGGATGGGCTGCGAGCTCGCCGGTTCCCAATCTACACAAACTCTCCCAACATACCCTGCAACTATTACTCTTTTAACCCGCCCAACATCATATCACCAGCTCCTATCCCTATGGCCCTACCCGTACGTCCGCCTAAAAAAAAGTAAATAGTATACTGAGCTCGACATCATTGCCACCAAAATAACCGAGTCTTAGCATATGCAATAGTACCGATTAGATATACCTATAGAACCGACCCCTTCCCCTCAAACCGCGGAGGGTAAGGGTATTTGTTAGTAAAAGAGTGGAAGAGGACAAGAGGGTAAGGGTTACTATTACTACCAGTACCCTAATCATCGTGCCTTCGTTCCGTGGCACGTTTCTGATACAAATTGCCCCTCAATCAAAGCTCTTTCTCTTTCTTGTTCGGAATCTCAGGGCAACCGAAATGAAGGTCCGGAAGGAACAGCGAGACGGAACAGCAAGAAAGCCCCGATTCAACTAAAGAAAGGGCCAGATCGGAGTACGGAGAGCTACTAACTAACCCTAACAACATTATTTACCCCTCCGGATGCGGTAAAAACTAGAAAACCTAAATCACGTGAAAGCCAGAACCGAAGCTTATTCATAGCATAAGACATCACTCACATTGACTGGCCAAGGAGCTTTTCCGAAATAAGCGAATGATATTATTGTATCCAAGCCCTCCCTTCTTGAAATAATCAAATAGTTATGCTTCACTTATGATAATGAACGAGTATGAGGAACAAGAAGAAAAAAAAAAATTCGGCATTAGTTAATATCGTCATTGAAAAAGGGGACGCCTATATAAACGCCACTGTTCGCCAGTGCAAAATACAAATCGCAAAAAAAGAAATCCACCACCCATTAACAAAAAAAAAAAAAAAAAGTAAAGGTGCAGAAAAGGAATGCTTCGTCGTTCCTTTGGTATGAAGGCCGTGATACACTCGAGGAAATAAAAAAATAACAAAGGGGCAAAAAAAACTCTTGGTATGTGCAGAAAAGTATACAAGAATGAAAAGAAAAAAAGGAAAGGGAAAAAGAGAAAGAAAGAAAAAAAGATTGTAAGAACTCCGGGTCATCGATCCCTCTATGCCTGTATTTTACCCTCGCAGCTAACCCCTTGCCCACCCCCGTTGACCATAATTCCACATCTTTCCAAAACAGGAAAACTCAAAAATCGCAGTGCCTCCATGTAATGGCCTTAAATAAACAAAATGAATGCGCGTAGAGCTGAACGCTTTACCGGTGAACCGCTTCCAAAAACAAAAGAAAGGAAAAATCGCCCCTAAAACTCTCAGCCACCAATTAAACTTCCACCGCGTCTACCCTGATCGTAGGGGAGTCATCCTTAGTCTCCATCGTCTAATCCTCGGTTGCAGAATGAGTTGCATAGATAATATTTTATGCCTCCCGTTACACCCTCAAAATAGCATCAGCATGTTCGATCTCCTTTCCCTTTCCTGTAGAAGGCATATCTGACGAGTCGCACCCGCTGTCAGGGCTTTGTGCACGCATATCTGGATCAAGTGAATCTCCGGCTTCTTCTGGTATGGCTTGGGTGACAGTTCTCCGAAAACTACGGCCCCTGGCATCCTTCCAGGCCTTGCTACTTGGTGCCGCGGTTGTACTAACACGGCCATTGTCTGAACTTGATCCCCAGCTATGTCTCTTCCAGTCCTCAAGATAGGCAGGCCTTGTACGCTTTCCAGAGCCGCTAGTGCTGCTGTTTTTCTCGTTAGAAACTTCTGGTTTTGAAGTTGGATAAAGATAATATCCGTATCCCGCTGGATCCGCTCCGAGAATTGACATGCGTTCTATTTTTTGATCTTCAGTGTAACCACCAACACCATCGGGTTTTCTGCCGTCTGACCGTCTGCGGAATGTTTTTGCGCGTGCCAGGGAACTGGAAGATCTTGGCCGCGGAGAAGAAGAAGAGTTCGATTTCGGCATAGGAGGAAGCGGTGGGAGATATTCTTGTGTGAGGTCTGCAAGATCTGGGTGGGACTGGCTACGGCGCAGGAAGTTCCCCAGTGAGCTCCTTCTTCTTGGCTGGTGGTTCTCGTGACTCTGACTTGTCATTGACCTTGGAGGTGCAGAAGGCAGGGTGTATGGTGAGTGGGCATCCATGACACTCGAAAGTGGCGAGGGATGTTTTTGGTAGCTGTCAATTGGCCTTTTGACGGGCTTTGGAAGCTTCGCAGTGTTCGGCGATACCTGCTTTGGCGGAGAAATGGGTTCCACTGGGGTATCTGCTATGGTTGTCGCCGAACCACCACCCATAGTAACTATTGAGGCTGATGATAATGACTTTATCAAGATTGACGGGGACGAGTTTGAGGGTGAGGTTGCTGCTGTAGATGCATCTGACGTAAATTCGAGTGATGAAGCAGACGAATTTGACGGAGATGGTGCATGACGGGCAAAAGGTGGCTGTACCTCTGTGGGTAGCGATGTAGTCGATGAGGTTCGAATGGTTGGGAGAGCTGGCTCCGAATTTGCACTTGAACTTGAACCTTCACTGTCTGAACGCTCCCTGGTAGGTCCGGTGGGCAGTGATGCTGTAGAAAATCCAAGATCCTTCGAAGCAGGTCCACTGATGATAGGATTGGCGATTTCGGCTTCAGCAAGCACAGGTGTCTTCTTTGAAAATTTCCAAAATGAAAACATAGCTCTTAGACTACTCCGTTTCTTGACAGCTTGTGAAGCATCTTTGGTTCCGGCAGGGACTGACTTGGAAGATCGAAGTTTGGACATTTTGTGTGATTTGTATTTGTTCTTCCTCCCTCTCCTTCTCTTTTTCTTTTTTACTTTTTATTTTCTCCTTCACTATCTGTTTTCAAAATCCTTCTCTTTTAACTCACTCTTCTTTTTTCTTCTCTCTCTGTCTCGGTTAATATAATTGTTGTAATAGTAGTGGCAGTATTGGATATAATAGTGGTGATAGTGGTGTGCTAATAATATGAGGGTTGTCGTTACTGCTGTATGGGAGCGAGTGATACTTGTACAGCTGCTGGATACTGGCAATTGATGGATTAAGGTTTATAGAAACGAGGGTAAAGTAAGGCAACTAGGCCGGAAAGCAAGCGAGCGAGGATGCGGAGATAAATAGGAGAAAAGGCAATGAAAAGAAAAGAGTGGATGAGAAGAGGACAGGAATGGTTAATATTAGAGAAGAGGAAGGACAGGGGAAACAAGGAAGTCACAAACCTGGAACAACTAGTAATGTATATAGTAAGTCAGGCATAATCGAATGGAGTGATGACGATAGCCAACTATGCGCGAACATCTTAGTACCATTTCCAAGGGAAAGGGGTGCTGCATCGACTGGCCGCCGACACTGGGCAGGACAGACAATTACGCGCACCCTAGACAGCTCTAGAGTAACGATTTTCGCCCTGTAACTTGACCCAAGCAATCGGAAAAACCAGCCGAGAAGCAAAAATATCAGACAAGACAATTTTAAGACAAGGGCACCACCCACGGAATGATAGCAGATGCACGGAAGGGTGCAACATAATATGCACGGAACAGTGCAACATAGGCTCTTAATTGATTGACATTGATTGACCGCACATCTCGCTGCAGCAACCGCCGCACCGCCGCGATCTCATCCAATCAATGATCGCCAAACTAGAGTCGCAATAGACGTGTTCATGGGCGGAATATGACTTATGGCTTGGAAAGTGTAGGCATGTAGTACTGTGAGACTGATCCCTCTCCTATCCAGATAAATAAATCCAATGTAAAAACATCCTCTCGAGTTTCATAAAGACTCGAGAGTAAAATAGGAATCCATACGGCAACACACACCAACAAGGCCATTCACCAACCCACATACTATGTACTAGTCTGCCTGCCTCAAACCTTCTGATGAGCTCAATGCAGTCGGTACAGCGCACAAAACGGATGGGATACCAATGAGGATTCGTGGCATGGTGTAGACGGGTTCGAAACAGCATCATCAGACATTATGTAGGTTATAGGAGGGAAAAGAAACCATTGCGAATACGTGAACTCGAGATGGAAATAGAAGTAGAAACAGGCTGCTATCAGTCAGACCTAACGACACGGTACAGGCTCCAGAGCCACTGTGGACCGCAGCACTCTCAGATCGCGATTCGTGAAACGAGCCGTGTGGGTGCAGAAACGGCTCGCCTTTCGCTGTATCTGTACAGCTGTATCTAGTGTGTATACATGTCCCTATCTGGTGTTCGGAAATTATAGACTAGCAGCTTGTACCCCCGTAGACGCCTACTGAAGATAATAACTGATACACATTTTGGATTTCGAGGCATAGGACACAGCAGGACGTTGCCTGCTTATTGCCTGTTGCTGCTCCTATTCCTGCTGCTTCTACGCCAGCCAGGCAGCCAGCCCGAACCAGCCACAAGGCCAATAGGTACATACATGTACAGATATGCCTATGTGCTACTATAGCAGCTGAGATGGTACTCCCATTTGGGATATTTGAGATTGGGATTCAGATATCCTACATAAATATACTTAGTGTGATACTCTTCTAGGTCCAGGATGCCCCGCGGTCAGGGAGTTGATGCTGATAAGGAAAATTTGATTCGCTCCGGCGCCAATTTATCCGCCCTTCCTCATCCTCCGAAGGCCCGTGATTCGGGACTCGTTTCGAAGAGGCCCCTGCAGTCGCAAATCTTGATTCGCGGAATGTGCCGTGCGGTGCGGCGCGATGAGGGAAGGTTCTTCTGCTTTCGCTTGTCATGTCAACGTCAACTTGGGGGCTCCTAAAATCAAGATACATGTAGGTAGTCTAGTTAATCCGTTGCACACTCACAATTGACGATGCCATTTTTATTTACTTTTTATCAAAGCACGATGCATGTAGGTATCAGAGTATGTACTCTGGATAAGAAAAGTATCCAATGTCCGAAGCATATATATCACAGATTGAAAAGTAATGATTTACAGTATAACGCTTTCATTTATATGATTATTTATTGGTAAGTACATGTACTTTATACGTACCCCCTACTCTTGGCCTTATACCATACCGAGGAGCACTCCTGCTCAGTAATATAAACCACACGAATGTAGATATAAACGGGCTAGAGTATATAATTACGCTCGCTATTAATTGTCAGTATACTACTAGGTTTGTTCATTGCGCATAAATACAGGTATGTCTGCTCGTCAAGAAAGCTGCTACATGTAGTATCGCCGTCACTGCCACCTATCCGGTAAGATAAGGAGCGACTCACATCATCTTGCATGTCTAGAGGCTACACTTAGAGTATGCTTTCGAAAAAAAAAAAAACGAAAAAAACAAGAAAGACATCCTGCTGTTTTTATATTTATCTTTCGTCAATCATTCCTAATAGAACTAGGTACAACCGGCGTAGTGAGGTTCTCCGAAGCCTAACCCTAATATTCTCCGATATGATTGTCTGCCGTGTTATCTTTTTTACTCTTTTCCCTCCCCACGCCCAAATCCCACATCAGTTACTCTTGTGAGTGTCACGTATTACTTGGCAAATAGGGTAACTTTCGTCACCGTGACATCTTGATTCGACCCCCGAGATTCCGCCTTCAGTTTACCCATTCACATCCCTTCCTTTTCCCTTTTCTCCTAGTGTCGCACCCAAGATGCGCAGACTACTTAAGCTTCTTCTGCACCACGAATACTACGCTTTTAAAACATACCCAGTGCTTTAGGGGCGTGGCCTTATCTGCAGTCATCAATTCGCGTCGCGCCGGCGAGTATTCGTGCTCTTGTTGCCCTTCTTCGGATCGATTGTGTTTTTTCCTTTTCATTGATAGCATGATGTTAATTGACAGCGCCAACAAAGCCCGCCCCCCCCCTAAGCCTCGAACGTGTCTATCATCAATCACGAAAAAAAAACATGCATATCGGACGAAAGCGCTTCGCTTGTGCTGTTTAACCACATCTTCAGACAACCTTCTGCCTCATGTTCACTCAATCTACCGATAGGGTTGGGGAGTGGATCCACTTCAGTCTCGAGGTGAGACATGCGCACCCTAAGCAAGACATCCACGAGTCTTTTTACTATTCATTGTGGTGATTCGCTGTTTTTTGATTCGCGATATCCGCCGACGCGGGGTTAAGTCGTCATATCTATGGAATTGAGGATTTGGACGGATTTATAAAACAGCCCTATCCAATAATTTGCCAAAGCTCAGACCCTCCGGAGTTTTTGCTTTCACAGGAATTGAGGGTAGAAGTGCTTCTAGGAGTTCGTCCGTGATCATCGAGAGAAGCAGAGCGAATCGATCGGATTTCAGCTGAAGGATAAAGAAATAACAATTTCGAGCGGCTGGACAGAAATCGAATTCGTTTACCTGTCAAAAAACCACTATATTGGTGGGTGTCAAAGGGATTGGACCCATAGAAGTAAGTTTGTCATATTCTGTATATATGAATACGGATTCTACTTGACAGAAGCAAACACGATGCCTTGCGCAATCTACCACGTTCTTTACGTCAATCAGAAAAACTCATTCGAAGGTCGTAGATTTCGACATAGAGGTACTAAACGATGCTGCCTTTGAAACAACACCGCAGGTGAGCATCACAGGATATCACTCGTTTGGCCAAAGCTTGATACCGGGGGCTGTCTTGGTATTTGATCGACAGGTATCTACAAACACCAAATGGGCTTATTTTGATTTCGTCCCGATTCTGCTTTCATTGTGCATGAATGATCTCGAAATCTGCTACCCGGTAACGACTCTGATTCGCTTCTCGCCAGCCACAACTGACAGATTGGCTCGGATCAATATCCCTGTAATAATTCGATCCTTTACGTCGAGGTTACTAGTACTCTCTAGAACTGAGTTGTCGGCACCAAGATAATGATATCCGAGTTCTGGCTTTCACCGAGCCTCCACCATTCTCTACCGGATTGCCACTTGCCATTAGTATGGACATTAACAGGTTCGATAACTGGCGACATACGCGTACTTCTCGAAGGAAATGTGCCCTAGGGCTAAAAAGCTGTTTTTTATAGGGCCCTCAGTTTACCACACGTGTAAAGCCTCCCCAATATGGTATACTATGCAGCATAGATAGGGTAGATTCAAGCTGCCGAATCATCGGCTTTGAATTATCCAGGTGCGGTCAGCTCAGTCCAGCCGTCATTATGAATGAAAGCAAGCTGAAAATCCTACATGGTAAAGGCAATAAGTAAACAGAGATACCTAGGATGCGATTATAACCTATGACATGAGGAAGAAAAGCACGCAAAGTTTCCTCTTCTTTCCGATTTTTTTCTTCTTTATTTTTTCCACTGCATTTTCCTATCGAGTGAGCTCCTTGTCTACCAGCCCAGCATTCAATCTACATGTACATACATGTATTTCTTGGCTGCGGATTAATTTGGCAGCCATTTTTTGCATGGTGGGGGCCCAAGACTCGGTGCATAGGGAGCTCGTTCAGCAGACCTATGGAGTAGATACAGTATTTGGCATTAAGTTTCTAGTGGGTATCTTCGTCTATCATTTAGCACTTCTGAGATCATCTTCTAATAGGCTGATCCAATTAATGCCCTTTCCCCGCAGTGCGCGGAGAAAATTGACCCCCACAAATACTACATGTGTATATGTACTCTAATCAATCCCGTGGGGGCACCCTGCTTCGTCGATAGTGTGTAACCGCGGGAATCGAGGATTATGTTGCTTAATTCAGAGCCTCATCAGCTAGGGCAATAGCTGACAGCTACTGGCTGCATAGTAGAATCCAGTCGCCGAATTTTATGGGGATAATCCGATTCGTTCGCGCTTATCTCGCTTCCAGATTCGAGGTCTATATGCGGCAGTCATGTAAGAGACTAGCTACCCAATCTTACTTGCACCATCTTCGAGTGCTCGTACATGATTACACAATTGATTGATGAGAACATAAGGTTTTTCTATGATCGAAGCCATTGTCTAAAGAGGTACGGGGATGAGTTATACTTACACGCCTCATCTGATAACAACTAGCTGTCAGTTATGGCTTTCGAATAATGTCCACTACTTGGGGTCGTGTGGAAATGTCGACGTGTTGAGCTGTCGTGATTGGCGAATAGCGTTCACATCTAAGCTCAACCGCAGAGATATGGAGCCTCATGCAAACAGCGAGCTGACCGTAGAGGATGCGCACAAGACTAGGTCTCATGCTCATATATTGAGTGAAGGTGGTTCCTTGATGTCGCTGTAGAATGCTTCTGGGGTTTAAATATGTTTTTGTACGCTTTCTGGCCTGTCTCTTTATGCTATAAATTTAATTGGACTTTATAGGAGGCGATAGAATGAAGGCCGACCTTACCTGTAAGGAGTGTACTCGGTATCTGATTGAGTGATGTTAGGATAGATACACTGTATGGGTATGTAAATATCTTCTAATTTAGGGTTGTTGGGGGTACACAGCGGTGCGGCCTTTGGGCTGAACTGAGGGGAGAGTCCAACCGGGTTAAGAGTTCTATTGAAGGGCTTGATTTAGACAAAAACCGATCTTCTGACTGAGTTAGCAGCCATGATATAGATGAGGGTTGGGGCCACTGGCCAGGAAGACAATCGCCGAGCAAAAAACACAGAAATGTGTTTACACGAAACAGCCTGCCTCTGTAATTAATCGTGTAACGTAACGGTGTGGGTCTATAAATCACATGTACTTAAAGGCAGATCGAAGCCTTCTTCACAAAGCTAGCACATTAGAGTCAGGTAGGTTAGCCATCACCTTGCAGCTAAACATAGCAACGGCCTCCAAACATTCCACTGATGTCAGCCTAGTGAGCCGAATATCATTATCAAGTGCTGGTGTAGTCTGTGGTGCAGGTTTTGCTCAACACAAGCCTCGTAAGATGCCTACATTCCCTGATAAGAACGCCAGTTAAGTAATAGATCGGGGATATCTTCACATGAAGTTTGCAGGAATTGATCATCTCCGGTTTCCTATACATGCGACCACAGTGTCCCTTACACCCTCGAGCCATGATCATCATAACTAGCTGGAAATCAGGTTCTCGGCGTTCCTGCAGTTAGGGAACTTATGCGGGGGCATCACATGTTTGTTGCAGACGATGGGGAGAAAGGAAAGAAGGGGTTTGGGCTGCATCCCAACATGCAAGGTACCAATCGCTGTAAGGGGAAAAAGGACTGTTTGGAGATTAGTTTTCATCCGAGATGAAGAAGCTCTTCAGCATAAAACAAGTACAATGGTAAGTAAAATGGCATTTTTGTATATCACGACGGAATATTAGACGTTTATGCTCAATTTCCCGCCCCATTGCGGTATTTTCGAATCCATGGCTGGAAATGAGCCTATGTTAATCAAAGTTGTTGACAGATAAAGGAGGCATGGAAGGGGTTCTGTGAATTCGGAGGCGGACTGTTCCCCTCATAAGTCATAACTTATAATCGGTCGGTCCCCTGGAGTTGCTTTCTCATTTTTTTTTAAAAACTGTTCCCTCTCTTATTAATGTGGTCTATATGAGCTTCATCCTAAGAAATTGGTTTCGAAAGAGGTGTGAAAATAGGAAAGACAGGAAGACATCTCCTAGAGCATCATATACTCGTTTAGATCAATCCCCAAGGATACCAACACTTGGTGCGACTTCAACGCAGAAACTTGTAAGTAGCCACTTCATTTAGAATTGGGTTTCGACCATCCATAACTACCTAAATCTAACCTTGACAAACAGATTACAGAGGGCATCTACCGGTAGTAATTTCATCTATAAAGCCCGATTAAATTTTCAACTACAACCATGCATCGTATCATTACCCACGCGATCCATGCTTTGCTCGTGAAACGCCATGGAGTAGTCACGCATGACGATGATTTTGAGGAAGATCATCTAAACGATCTTTCCGAACACTTCCATACCATGATGCCACTCGACCCTGCCGGCCCCCCATATAGACCTTCATGTGGTGGGTCGAAAGAGGTTGGCGTCGATTATGATATCAAGTTACATCTTGCTTCTCTCCTCGTATTACTAGTAACAAGCTCTGCTGCCGCTTATGCGCCAATTTACATACGATATCTGATTAAAAAAAATGCACATGCTGCCGAAGCCCGAACCGGCGATCAACTCCACGCGGAGGATGGTATCTCGATCATGACAGGAACGAAGGAGAGAGTGACTGAGATTGCATCGAATACATTTCAATGGGCATTATGGGCTACTAAACATTTTGGAACCGGTGTCATTATCGGGACCGCATTTATACACGTAAGTTCTTACTATTCTTGTCTTAATCAGCTGATCGAGTGATATATCATGACGACATAAAGTATACTTCGCCGCATTTTTGTTCTTTAAAAGTTCTAAATTCGATTGAATGAAATATAGATACTACCTGCCGCACATTCTTACCTTACCGCACCTTGCCTTCCCCCTTTCTTCACGACCGATTACCCCTCTCTGCCGGACGCTATCGCAATGGCAGCCATGTTTGCGATATTCCTTATCGACTTTTCGTCCAAAAGTTGGGTCGAATCCCTTCATGACCAAGCTACAGCAGATGCCGAGAAGAATGCGGGATTGTCTGAAGAATACGAAGCACGTATATCCGACCCGGCAAACATTGACCGATCGTTGTACCAACCCGAAGAGAACGGATCCGTTCTGATTTCTTCATATCGGCACGCGTCCAAGGAAGTCACCTCAAATGATATGGGCGCGGTTCATCACGACGACCTTCTGACGATAAATCAAACACCACCACTCACAGAATCTGAGATTGCAGAGATTGCCGATATGGATGCACATCAGGTTGAACTGCGCTATCATAGGCAACAAGAGTTGTTATCAACCCTGATTGTAGAGGCCGGAACATGTTTTCACAGTATTTTCCTTGGACTTTCTTTGGCTTTATCAACCGGGGATGGGTTCACGGCGCTTTTTATTGCGATCGTATTCCATCAAGTATTTGAAGGATTAGCTATCGGATCTAGGCTAGCAAGCATCGACCTCGATAATCATAATTCAAAAGATTGGAGCTTGTGGGTTTGCTCAACAATTTACGGAATTACTACCCCAATGGGCGTCGCTATTGGTATTGCGGTCAGACAGGACTATGATCTCGCGAGTGAGAGATCGCTCATTTTGACAGGGGTATTTGATAGTATGTCTGCTGGGTTCCTGCTATACGGTGGACTTGTGGGATTACTGAGCCGTGACTTTTTACAGTAAGTGTTCCAAGGGCTTAGGCAGTGCTGCAACATACTGACAAACAAATTAGTGGTGAGCTGTCAAGGTCACCAGCTAGAGTGCGCATGGTGGCCATTTTCTTGGTCAGCTCTGGAATGTTTGTTATGGGGTATGTACTCTTCGAGTGTTTTTTTCTATTTAATACTGACTTTTTTTTTAGGGTTCTTGGACGTTATGCTTAGAGGTACCACTGGTGACGAAATTACAATTAGCGAACCGGATGATTGATTGTTGGTGGGATTTGTCACTTGGATTGATTAGCTCTAGATATTATTCTACGAGCTGTAATGTTTCGTTAAGATTACGAGTAGTTATGATTGTTTTGAATTTATGAATAAATGTGAATCCCAGTTTCTTGATAAAGTCTGACGTAATCCACTAACTTTTTAAAACACCGAGTGATAGCCTGTGATCTTCAAATGGTCCAACGATGTGCTTAGTATTGGAGTTTGTTGACTCTCGAGTCCCATTAAAAATTTTTTACTTACATACATGTACAGTGCAGAGAATGTAGTACAAAAACGTGCCGAACCATTCAAACGGTCGTAAGCGGGACACGCATTCAGGCGGCCCAGGCCAAACCAACCAACGACCGCCCCACCCACTCGGCCAATCACTTACACTCAGGTACATGCCAGCAATCCATCATTGATCTTATTAAATACATCAAGAACCATCAGCAACAAAGCAAACATAAATACGGGTTGAACCTCATCAAACCTTCTGGCGGGAGATTCAAGCGGTGTCACGCACGTTGCCTAGAGCAAGCTCACCTAGAAATAATAACGGTTTAATGGATACCCCCATCAAAAGTATCTATTTACCAAAAGTTCAAACGACGCAATAAGAGCTATTTTGATTGAGCTAATATATCTTAGGTAAATCACCTGCACCTGTTGTGATCAACAGACAGGATCGATGGCCCCCCCAAACAAACCGACCTTTATACCCTGTGCGACCAGATCTTTTGAAGGAGCCATCCAATATTAATGCCGGAGGGAATAAGGCATCCAATGCACCGCAAGAATTTAAGGCATCCCCTCTGCTGCCGCAAAGACCTGGCATCGGCCGCGGTATCGGGCGAGTTGCGGGAAGTCACCCAGTACTTTTTCAACCAGAACCACAGAATTATCCTAAGAAAAAATTAGCGACAAGCATGCAACATCAGAATACAAACCTCAAGTCTTTTCTTCTTAACACAGTTTCCGACTTTGAGTCTTCGACGCTAAACTCTGCCAGAGCCACCACAGCTGCCACATGTAGCGGTGCTTTTGAGCAGTGGCGATCAGGGGAGTGCAGAAGTGTCGGAAAAAATATGAAAAATACAAGTTTTCAAAACGGCTCGGATTCAGATTCAGACGGGGGCGTTACTCTGGCTGTACAAGCTGCTTTTTTGCAACAACCAGGCACCGCAGGCCTTTCTCTCCGACCCGTGGCCCCCAAGCCCAACATAGAACACCAGAAGCAGGAGAAATCACTACCTAGAGAACATGAATTGAGACAGCAGGAGTTGGAGATCGAAAAGGTCGACAGGAGACCGTCCTTAAGACCACAGCCCTCGTTATCTTCTCACATAGCAGCAATACTACAAACTCCAGGAAGTGTAAACTTTATGTCTACGCGGCGTAGAAGCTCAGTTACAACCGCCACTGCTCCCAGCCCAAAGTTCTCTAGCTCGGCTAGCTCGTCCACGACATTTACTCCCGTTGAGCTCGAAAAAAACGAAGACAAGACCCTTGATGAACCTTCTGGGAAGCAGTCAAGCCCTATTGAAGCTCCATATAATCTGCCCAATTCTGTTTTCACTTCAAGGGAATTGGTCGAAGATAAATTGCCCGGCAGGTTCACCGATCCTGATAACGATTTATACTGGAATACACCGAGTACACAGCCGGTACAGCTCAGCAAATCTCCACAAAAACCCCTACAAAACCCTTTGCAAAATTCCCTACAGTGCCTCCAATACAAGCACCCCGTGCCTGTATCTATTGCAAAGCAAAGAGATCATAGATCATCATCAGTAACAACGCCGCGGAGATTCCGGAGACTGAAAGACGGCGACATTGTCGGAGAGGAGGCACCGGAAATTCCTAAGGAGAATAAGGGTCGACGCATGATGGAGAAGATGGGATATAGGGAGGGCACTCCACTCGGTACCAGCGGTGATGGAAATCTGGAGCCTGTCAAGGTTGAAGTTAGGGTTGGGAATCGTGGGTTGGGCTTGTCGAAGGAGGACTTGGCAAACAGGGCACGGGGAGAGCAAGCAGTTAGAATTGAAAGGGCGAGGAATATAGAACAAGAACTGCTGGCCAGGGTGGCCCAAACGGAGAGGGTGGCCCGGATGCACAGAGCGAGCTTAGATGCTGCAGTCCAAAATCATGCGTTTCACCAACAATATCAACATAACCCAGTAATCCTAGGCCCAATAGATCATACAGCATTCGCTCAACAAGGACGGCTTGAAGAGTTTACTATCCCGGGGCCTGCGAGAATCGTGAAATACACCAATACCACGCCTTGGGAAATCCATCAAATTCGGGAGCGGGTTACTCAAATTCTCGGCGATCTCGATGCATGTGGGAGACTTAGCCCGGTGGAGAGTGCATCCGTCCTTTGGTCAAGTATCAACTGCGCGGTAGCGGATCTACAGCAATCACGATTTGGATTCCTGGTAGATGCCGAGTTGACTGAAATAGTTAGGAGGGGATATATGGGAATAATCATTCAAAGAGAGCAGACCGATGGTGGGTGGTGAAATAAAAGAAAGGACCGAGTGGGATTAGAATTAGTTTTATTTTATTTTTAATTTTCATTGTTAATTCTCATGGTTGATTCTCATTGTTAGTTCCTATTTCTCATTTTTAGTTTGAAACCTGATTGATGAGATGATTGTCTATAAATTAGCATGAAAATCAGAAATGTCTCTATCAGAGACATTTTGTCACGATATGTATGGCAAACTGGAGAAAGAGCCTTCTTGTGACAATAGAAAAAAAAAATCCCGATTAGGGTGTATTTATAACAAACCACAAGTAATATATAGCCCTACTAATGAAATTCCAGAAATGAAATGTGCTCCCTCAAGACGCTCAATGGATAAAAAAAAAATGTGAAAAAAACTCTCCGACATGAACTGGGAAAGAAATTGAAAAATTGGCTGCATGCCAAAGAAACCATCATACGAAGTGCTCCCACCATCTGTTATTACCTCCGAATCTTAAAGCCGCTCTCGCTCTTCCCCGATTTCTTACCGTCTTCATCAATTGGGATTGGGCAAGTTAGGACAGGGTTTATACGTACCCAAGATGTTACAAGTTAGTACGAGGAGCCTTAAATGTTTTGAATCTTCACATCCCTTTGAGCTTCTCTTCGACCACTCCCTCTCTCTTCCTCTAGTTGTGCCAACAGGGTGTTCAGTTCTCCCTTGGCAATCTTTTCGCATGTCTCATGGTCCACATCGAGAAGAGGATCTCGCATCATCATATCTCTAACTTTCAGATACGATCTCACGAGTGTATCATTGAAAGCAGTTACTGAAACCTTGTGTGGGATGCTCTCCTCTAGAACACAAAGAGAACAGAAGATGTCCGACAAAGCAACTTGTTCTAGTCGCTCGATGATGACAAAATCAAAGAGACGCATGGGTACTGTTGGCCTGCCAGGAGAATGATGATATGGTGGGAGCTCCCAGCGTTCCTCTCTGCCATCGAAGCTTTCGCTCGATACGGGCTCCAGGTTCTCTCTGGTCTCTGCCTGCCATCCATTCTTATTCATTGCTCCTACCTGTCCCCCAGGACTAGCATCGGAAATTTGAGGGTGAGCCTGGGGAGGTGCTTGGGATTCGATTCCAGCCAGACCATGACATGAACGATCAACTGCGCCATCGAATGTCCCTCCCATCTCCAAATTTTCAGAACCCGTTTTAGCTTTGCCATCGACTACATCTTTGGCTTCATTGTTGTTTCCATAACTGACTCCCTCCTCTTCCTCCACTTGCTCATCGACTTCTCCATCGACCTCCTCGCCAAGTTCCTCATCATCAATCTCGTCGTCAATCTCCCCTTCGATATCCTCATTGGGCTCATCGAGTTCGCCATCAAAATCACCTCCAAGGGATTCCTCGACCTGGCTCTCACTCTCACTCTCATCTCCATTCTCATCATCGCTCTCATCAACCTCGATATCATCCTCATCCTGGACGTCGTCGTCGATGGTAATTACCTGGGGGCCGTCTGTCATATTCACATCTTCCTGGCCCCGATCTTCATGTACTTGCATACTCCGTATCTCTTGCGGAGTCTGTAGTTTTTGAGCGTTCTGATCCCTCGAACTTCTTGGATCCCTCATACCCCTCGGGTCCACCTGCTCCATGCGCTCCTGCATTTGTCCATTTTCTTGCAATTTCTCCTTATCCAAAAGTAATTGCACACCGCCTTTGTTATCATTATTGCCTCCAATGGCAATACAAGAAGAATCTCTATCTTCCCCTCCATTATTCCAGTACCTTGCTTCGTTTCCTGTCATTCTAGTATCACCACGACGTCTAGGATCTGAAAGACGGCGAACACCACCTGAAGTACCGACTGCTCGGCTGTTTCGTTTAAAAACGCCACTCGAGGATCCTGGTGTTCTCCCAGCTCCCGATGCTGCTCTGTCTTGATTGTTTCCCTTTCTCATTAATTTTCCACGGCCACGCGCCCCGCCAGGAGGAACACCCCTAGCCGCAGATGTACCATTCCGGTGCGCCTTTTTGCGGCCCTGGAAACGACCAGAAGGGGGCTTTCCTCTGTTTGGAACCCCAGCTCTAGGTCCCATATCTTCCTGTTGTGCGATAGGCCTATGGTTCATGCTTACGTCCATGCCCATGAATCCATACCCAACACTACTTCTTCTTCCCCTTATCATATGATCTACCTTTCTTTCCCCACCCTCATTGGGCCTTCCAGGGAAGCTTCCAGCCCTATACCCGGGTCTCTCGGGCATGAACCGGCTCTGGTTGCTAGGAGACATTTCATCCACCCGAGTGCTAAACATCTCACCCTGTTCATATCTAGACATATTTTCTGGACTCCAAGCTTGAGGTGTCTTCGAAGTGTTGTAAGCGTTAGGTTGTTTTGGTGGACTATGCATATATCTCGCGTCGGAGCCACGACGAGGAGGCGAGTTGAAGTTGTAACCTCGTTCTCGCGAATCTATTTCATTTATCACCCGAGAAGATGAGCCTTCAGGGAATCTCGGACCGGTAGGAATGCCGCGGTAGTCATGGCTAAGTGCCTCTTGTCTCCTATGCCCCGAGCCAGTGTCGGCCGCCGGCAGTGACTGTGTTAGAACCTGGCCATTACCATTTTTATCGCGACGGTGAATCTCGAAAGGAGCAGAGTTTGACCCTTTGGCGAGCCGTTTAGCATCGTGGCTAATCTTTACAGGGGCTTTGTGTGGGTTGGTGGCGGCGCCATTCGCCCGTGGCCCTCTGGGTGAAGCGAAAGTCTCATGCGCTCTTTTGGGCGAAGGTCTAAATGAATTTTGATGGGACGGTATCTTGCCATTAGGCGTCTGTTGTCTGCCAAATTGGTTGGTATACTCGTTCACTGGAATATCTGGAATGTGCTCGCGCGCATGAAGCTTTAAAGGGGAAGATTTCAAACCCCGCATCATATCCGAATGTCTATGGTTTTTCTTAATAGAGGAGGCGCTAGCGCTACCACCGAGCTTTTCTCGCAAGGGTATGAACTTCTTTTTTTTTGCCTTGTTTCTTGAGTTACTTCTGGGTGCTCCTGGACTTGCCGCTGCTACTGATTGGTTAGAGCCGCCCTTCGAAGATCTACGAGGTGTTGCTGTTTGATGAGCCTTTGGACCAGTAGGTGGTGATTTGATGCCCAGTGGCATCTGGTTAACACCCTTTGCAACAGATTTGGGCGTTGCTTGCGACTTTGGGCCAGTAGGTGGGATTTGCGGAGTCATTGCCTTCGGTGCCCTTGGCGGGCTCCTCGATACCTGTTGAAAAGCTGCATCAGATGGCACTGGAGCTCTGAAGGCGTTGTTCCCATCTTGTACATTGGAACTACGTGATGGAGTAGTAGGATTAGATGGTCCCAGGGCTGTTGTCGCGGGAGCACCGATATGCCGCAGCCTGCTCGGGTGAACCATTGCAACGTCTTTGGGAGCTCTCGGAAGATGCTCTTTCGGCGTATTCGAGCTCTGTGCGTCCGGAACTGTAATAAATGGACGCCAATGAGCTCGTCATCGTCGAGGTCTTCATCGAGAATTATAACCTCACCCTTCAAGAAATTACGCAGGCCTGTGGCTTGTGTACTATTACCGTTTGCGAAGACAGAGGGGTGTTCGCAGCCTTGATTTAGCTTGGTGGTTTCAAAGTTGCTTAAAGATGCCCCTTTGGACATGGTGGTGCTGTTGTTGCGTCAATATGAGTAGAACTGTGAGCTATCGCTGGTGGGTTGTTGCTGGAGGTTAGAGTCCAGGATGCGATTGTCGTTGCCGAGACTCAGCCCTAGCGGGGAATGCAGGCACCCTAACCCTGACCAAAAGAGTAAACCATCGATCAGGAGTTTTGTGATTGGACAGAAAGAGGGCACCTTTGTCCAATCACGTCGTTTTTGGGGAAAGAAGAGGGAATTTCGTGTAGTGCAACATTATTAACTGATTACATGGGAATACTTGTATTCGAACCTACAAATCCACAACTTTCTTGTATTGATGTGATATCTAGCATCAACGCTACAATTAAATAAGAATTGTTCTATATAACCCGGCGAAGCACTCGGATGATGATAATGCTATTGAATATATATATATAATAATAGAGAGGGTGGAGTAGGTACGATATATACATACGATGCCAATGCAGAATTGCGTAAAACTATCAAATTAAAGTACATTGAACCCGCTCTCTGGATAGAGAAACCGCCAAAATTTCGCTGAAACAGATTCCCCTTCTTCCAGATACAGTAAAGACTCTACCCACGCCTCTTTCGGTATTACTCACCCGTTCCCGCTGTTGTCAAGACTCCCAAGTTGACCCGCAGTGCTTGTGTTTTCTTCATAGGCTCTCACTCATTCTTGGCAGTCTAACTACATGTATAATATCTTACTAGAGACTAGCACTGCTAATATTAGGGTTCAACCTCTAACTTTACTAGTGAGAAGTTATTCTAGTTTTTTTTTTGTTTAATTCATTAATTGAATGCAGAGAAGTTATTCTAGTGGTATAATGTGGAAAACATAACAGTGTGGTCGGTGGACTGTGGTAGACTTATATAGGTAGTATTTTGGCTATTCGTTGATGAGAAGGAGTTATACAGAGAATATGGTGAATTTGAGTATGTGCACCGTACCTATATGGCTTAAATGCCCATATATTAGTCCACCACTTGACTACCAGAGAAATCTCATGAACTCTGACTCAAAAGCAGAGATAGGGGATGATATCTCCTTGCGAATCTCATAGGGTCACGTCTGGTTTGAAGGCTCTTAGATATAGTCTGGCTCGGGGCCAATCATAGACTCTGGCTCGGTCTAGGGTTAGGGAAGACATTATCGTCAGAAACAACTGTTTACGACACAGAGTAAATGTGTAGTACACCCTGCATTCTTGTATTGTTTTTTGTAACATATCTCCGATGAATCCCGAAATTTGGTATAGATACTCAGTCATTAATGGTACCAGTGGGGCCGTCAGTCTTTTTCCAGAGGGGTCTAATGAAACGGATGTGGGTATAGCCGTAAGAGAATAGCGATAATTCTATTTATATCTGTCATGCACGTTAGAATTGAGAACTGCGGCAATTGTATCTAACCAAGCTTAAGTAGTAAATACATATGAAGAAGAAAATGTCGACAACATAAATGGAATACACGTCATTGTAAAACCCAATAAATGTGCTACGGTGAGCTACAACGTATCTACCATAAAACAGTTACTACCACTGTCACATACACCACCCCAGTCCGTACTCACCTCTCCCCCGCACCGCCTGTCGGAGTACAGGTTACCGTTGGCAGTATTGATAAAGATGCTTCACTACTTCTTGCTCTTGACGTATCGTTGTTCCGCCACCCCGGATTGCTCCTGGGTGTTGTATCTAGCGTATGCGAATAGTATTCATCAATAACCCCAGTAAAGATTATTTTGTACCTCCCGTAAAAGGTAGGCCCACGGACATATACATCATCAAAGCTACCAACAAACTCACCACTGGCAGTAAGGGAAGCTTCTGTTGCGTCGAAGCTCCCATTGACCTGGTTGCGCAGTGCTTCTTATTGTGCGCGATCGCTGAATGATGCCTCCGAGTCAATAGAGGGATAGGAGTAAAACGACGCCGGGGGTGCGGATGAGTCGTTCGAGTTGTTACACAGTGGGGGGGATTGGATAAATAGAGATCTTGGACGTACTAAACGTTGGCAGAAATCAATATCCACACAACGCAACCGTTTTTTGGCTCACGGGTAGGTTTCTGACAAGGTTTTCGAATATGCTGCCATTGAAATTATATCCGCTTCCATTCTTCCGGGCAGCGAGCTCCCACGTTGCGAAATGCGCCCCAGTAGATAAGTGACTCCTAGAAAGCGCAAATGAATTCAAACTCTAGACGAAAAGAACCCCATTAGCAACATGGTCATCGCTGACTTTACCAACATACATGTAAGCAGCAGTTAGATTTACCACTTCGACTTCCGTGGGCAACCAGTTCATCGACGCATTGTGAATATCCACAATCCCACCTGGCACAACGCCAGGTTTCCAGCCACTCGGCAGAAATGCAAAGGAACTTTCATTATCAACCTCATCCGGCGTTAGGTACTCCATGATTCCCAGGACTGCGTCGTATTTTGAAGAAAACATCCCACCTTGACCACTGCAGTTCCTGTACTCCTCGTCGATTGTGAATTGAAACTCATGTATGAGAAATAAGTAGACATCTCAAGTGAGAATCCTATGAAGAAAGTACAATGCTCCCGTTGTAATAGCTACCTGGCCAGCGATGTAACCAGTCCCGCGGAGGGGGACGGTCACTTTCAGGAATGATATAGCAGCCTGGCTCTAGACTTCAAGACGATACGAGTGCGGTTTTTTGTAACGCTATCAGAGTGACGATGAGTGGAAGGTAAGCGAACCCCATCTTGTGGAATGGGTCGGGGTAAGTGTCAACGATCGAGTAAAAGGATTGAGCACAAGGCGTGAAGCGTTGTCCAGAAAGATGTTTTGAATCAAAAAAGCCAAAGAGCCCATATATAAGAAGACCAAAGGCCGAAAATCAAAGCGTTATTTCACTAGCCCAGTCCTCTCTAGATCTATTAACAGCCACTTCGATCCCACCAGAATCACATATGCCCAACCACGAGTCGACCCTCGAACCCCGATCTTTAACAACACCCTCAATAGTCTAAGCACCCCCCCCCCCCCCAACCCCAAGCTTCCAAGCTTATTTCTCACTTGAGTAACCAAATGTTCGAACCAACTCTAGGGTTCTTCCTCCAAAGAATTCAGTCATATATGGGGCGGTAAATGTGTCAAAAGTAATTTTACCATCGGTCGATAAACTATTTACCACCGGTGGTATAAGTATTGAATTTCAGTTCCTGTGCCAGTATAAACACTGAATTTCAGTCTTTATGCTGCACTATACTACATTAGTAAATGTTCAATCATTAACGCCAACAGTTATGAAAGTTTCCCACCAGTGGTGAAATTCCCCACCGGTGGGACTCATATATTGGCATTATATAGCCCCTTTTGGCCAAAAGGTCTGTGCTTTTACCCATTTTAAGGTATAAATGTTGGTATTATTTTCACTACCGGTGGTAAAATTACTTTTGACACATAAACCGCTCCATAGTCCTAAGGTCCTATTTGTCGAATCGAGCAACTGAGTTATCTACACTATTCCCCATTTAATCACTGTACATAAGTCATTAGTAATATGACGGGGAGCTCTAGATCTAAATCGCACAACGGCTTCCTGGTTGGTGGTGATGATTGGCATTGCGTCTGCGTGCCAGGAATAGATGTCTTGGTGGCTGCTGCTTTCATTGGTCAGTTGGACTACCTGTGATCAACGTGCTCTCCTTGGCAGAGGAATATCCAGCAGCCAGTTTTTGTGTAATGTAGAGTCCTAAGGCTCGGTGTTTAAGTTGGGAGCTCGCTCGACAGCTAGGGAAAGGGGGTAAACATTCACCAGGAACTGTTGTTTTGCAGTCTTTGCTATCTGTTATTAGTACTGTGTCAAGACAACTAGTACGTTTGGTTGCCTTGATAATACGTGTTTTGTTTATAATGTCTTTTTTTTTTTCCCTATAAAAGGAACTTGTTCCTTCTACTCTTGTTCATTATCAATCATACAATACGATTTTTTTTCAAGCTTCAGTTTCTTATAAAATGTGCTCTGAAATAACAGCAACTGCGGTTTCATGGGGCCCAGTCTCAAATTAGTTCCAATAAGCTCTAGCGGGCAACTTAGATTTGAGCTCGAACTAAACCCAAGAACTCGAGCTTCTAAACTCAGAGATGGAGTACTGCCGTTCTGACGGATATGGATAAAAGAGGAGGGGGGTGGGAGGTTCGAATCATAATATATGATTCGACTGGAGGTATTATAGTCACGTCGACATCAATCCTTGCAATACTAGAGTGTTTTTTTAATTATTATTTATTATCAAAACACGAGATATCTAACTACACGTACACACGCCCCACTAACATAGCATCTAGATCTTGGGGTATAAGTACAGTGTTCTAATAGCAATCACCACCATTATTTGAGATATTATTGGATCTGAGCTCACTTGGGTAACAGAACTTTGATTAATACTGGTATTGTATTGATATTTACGCTATCTACTAAATTTAACTGCCATTGGCTTTTCTATCTCACTCTACATATTACCAGCATGAAGATCATCAAATCCTCAATCTAAAACAAAAAATCAATGCACGATATCAGATCAATCACACCAATTAAAGAAAAACCCTTCATTCATATCGTATTTCGCCTGTATGCCTACGGTACAACAAAAGGGCTCCAACGAGCCAAGAAAACCCCCATTTCATTCTGCAATAGCAAAGAACATACCCATTATCTCACCGCCGATCGAAAGCGTCACCTCCAGATCCAGTGTTATTTGCCAGCCATCACAGAAAAGAATCCTAAGTCAGACCAATTAGCACACTATAAAACCCATCCATCACAGACAAAAGAATACATACCCCCATCTCAGCATCTACCTCCCAACCCACCTCCTCCCATACACATCCCCAACCCCATAGTCAACCGTCTGCAAATGCCTCCTCATGCGCAGCGCCTCCGCCTGCTCATGAAGCAGCGCATCCATCCTCACCTCCTCCTCGGTAATCAAGATACCCTCCTGCTTCTGCTCCGGCTTCTTCGCCTCGACCGCCTTCACCTCCTCCTTCTTCGCCTCCTCCTGCTGAACAGGATAGTTGTAGGTGTTGTAGACGTTATACGTCAGCTGCGGTCCGGTGCCAGCGGGAAACTGCCCGGGCGGGTGGACGATGATCTTGTCGGTGGAGGTGACGGGCGGCGGCGCCTCGATGGTGGTCGCGGCGACGGCCGCGTTGGGGCGCAGCGTCATGGCGTGGGAGGGGTAGAAGTGCCACACTTGCTTTCCGTCGATGAGCTCTTGGTGCCAGATGCCCTGTGAGGAGGTGGACATCGCCATGGTGAGCGTGGTGGTGGGTACTTGTGTTTTTTTTTCTTTCTTGTGCCGGTGATGATGATGGAGTTGATGGATGGATGGACGTGATGATTTTTTGCTGTGGGCGGGAGAGAAGAAGAAGGGAGGGAAGGAGGGAAGTGGGAAGAACTACGGCTTTATAGGCGGGTGGTGATAGGGCTGCTCATTGAATGCGAGTGACTTTGGGTGATGGAATGGGGTTAGCCTGCTTTTTTCGGGATTATATTAGATTCACAGGGGGGCAGAATTGAGGTTTGGGGGAAATTGAGGGGGGCTATTTTGGGTTGGGAAGTACCACAGACTGGTAGCTAGCTGGCTGGGCACACGTAAATGAGGCGGGGGCTGCGCTGGGTACATGTACAGTGTGGTAGTGTGTTTTGTGGTCGTATACTACATACACGTACCTTAAGATTGGAGGTGGATAGAAAATACATGTAGGTATTCTACATTTATGACTACATGTATTCATTGATTGAGGATGGACCATGGAGTTGGATAATGAGTATACATATACATGTATGTATGTATGTATGAATACTCATATCCCGGGCGCTAGCTAGCAACCACTAATAGAAGTGATTTCGTGATAAACAGCCCCCCCCCCCCCCCTCCCGGGTCCCCAAGTCTATCCTTAATACCCCCAGCCCTCCTCGGGCCCACGAGATCTTCAAGCACCCGGTGCAAGTCAGTTATCATCCATAAGTCCTTATTTTTGGCTGTTTTTCCCGGTCGAGTGATAGTTTATGATTGGCACCGTTCGCCAGGATTGAGGGGTTGAAGGTTGGTTGTGGAGGTGGCCTGGGTGGTGGTGGTTTGGTGTTTGGTGACGTGCTGGTGGTGACTTGGTTACAATGTACTTTGTGGGGTGCTGTGGGTGCTGGGAGGGTTGGGGAGGGGTTTGTAATAGATGGGGGTTTGAGTTTGAACTTGTGTGTTTGACTAACGCTTCTTTTTTTTTTTTTTAGAAAGGAGCTTATTTACATGGGCGGTGCATGCAGCTAGCTATAGGTATAGCCTGGCTAGTATTGGGCCGGGGTCTTGATTGTTTGATTCAACTGATATCGAGCCCGGATGCTGCATGCCCCGCGGGTTCCGTTGGAAAGAGCTGGCGGCTGTAACTCCTGGCTGGACATTGGTTTCGAGTGATGTGCGGTGCTCTACGAGGACATCTGGGACAGGCCATACTTTGTAGACACGGCGTTGGGTCGTGGGCGAAGGTGGGGGGGGGGGGGACTTTTATCAACTTGGCCATCCTCGATGGGTGGCATGGCGGCGTCTGGCTACGAGTTTATAGAAGGCAGCACTTGAGTTGTGGCATGTTGGCTGTGTGGTCTGGGACTCGAGGGATGTTGGTTGTTTTTGGGCTTGGGGCTGGGCGGTCACGGTTGATGATGCTGGTGCGCTGGGAGTTGGTGGGGTTGTCTACGGAGGTTATGTTTGGAGGGATAAATGTCACTGATACGAGAGATTACTTGGAACATGATCTACTTATGTACTATATATAAAAAAAAAACGAATAAAAAAATCAATAAGAATAAACTTAAAAAAAAAAAAAAGAGCATATATATATAAAAAAAATATTAAAAAAATATATTAAATAAAATAAATAAAAAAAACTATATACAAAAAAAGAGCAAAGGGAGAACCTGTCAGATTTCCATCCCCACCCAGCCCCCTCCACCCATCCACAACCAAGAGGCAGAACAGAAGGGGGTCAGAGATCATGGCCACCCCTGCCAAAGCAGAGGCAAAAAAAGGCAATCACTCTAGGATGGGGAGGATGAGTGTCATCGCCCAGGTTGGAGTGTCTGGCTCTTTAAAGAGAGTTCTGACAAGGCGATTTACTATAGAAAAGATCCTATGAAGTAAAGTCGCATGGTGAGAGAAAGAAGGGCGTGGGTGGGCGCTGCCTTTTATAGATTTGGGCCGAAAACGCCAAGATGGGCGGGCAAAGCTGAGGGGCGGCGGAAGGGCATAGGGCTCGGGGCCTTGGCTTGTTGTAGGCTGTAAGTGTAGGGGCTTTGGCGGACGGTGTGCAGCTCTCGGTTTGTTTTCCCGGCCATTTGACGGGTCTGCACCGCCACAGTCCACCCGCCGCATTGGCAGCACCGCCGAGTGATATCGCATGATGCACACAGCCACACATTCACAACGCAATATTCACACACTTGATCAGGTATATTTACTGTAAACACAAACTCCCAACCATCGCAAGAAAACAAAAACACCACGCACCCGCAGCTCACATATCCCACTTGGCCACCAAGTCACTCGGCACAGGCCCCGGCGTGTCCGCCCTCCTGCGATACACCTTGACGCCCTCGCCCTCCTTCCCGCCCGTAAACACCAGCGTCGCCCGCCTGCCCTCCATGCGCCCCACCACGTCGCGGATGCGCTGCAGCAGCACCAGATAGCGCTTCAGCACAACCTCGTTCTCGTCCTCCCACTCGTGCAGCAGCGCCGCCGTCTCAATCTTCTCCACCCGCTCAAATCTCCCCGCGCGCTGGTAGCCGATAAACAGGTGCGGCGTCTGCGAGAAGAACACCTGCGGGATTGCGCGCAGCATCATGGCCGGCGCCGAGTTGTCGCTGCACGTCTTGATGCCCACGATGGACTCGTGCGGGTATAGCGGTGTCAGGCTCTTGTGGGCCTCGATGGCGACTGCATTGCAGGAGGGGGGAGACAGAGGGTTAGTATCTCTCTCTCTATAACATTCGTACACCGACAAGTTCAGATGGCTATACAACTAATGACTTACCTGTAGTCTTGACTCTGTTCAGCGTCAGCTTCGATAGGCCCTCGATAAACTCCTTCTCCAGCCAGTCATCCGCCTTTGACTGCGGGCTCGCGCTCTTCCTCCTCGCCGGCTCCGGCTCCGGCTCCCCCTCCCCCTTCAGCTCCTTCTCCCTCACCGCCTTCTCCCTCTTCTCCCTCACCGCCGCCGCCTCTGCCTTGCTCTGCTCCCTCCCCTTTGCCCTCTCCCTCCTCCTCATCGCCGCCCTCTCCTTCTCCGCCCAAAACCGAAACTCGGCCAGCGACTGCGTAATCGCATCCCCATGGTACCGGACCAGAAAGCGCATCCCGCCCATCTCATACTCCACCACGCGATGGTGGCTCTGCAACTCCCCCTCGTCCATCACCGCCTCCTCCCCCGCATCCCCGAACCGTGTGAAGCGGTTCAGGAACTGGTACCCCCACCCCATAAACTGGCCCTCGGGCACCACCTCAGAACTCTGCGTCTCCCAGCGCGACAGCAGCATACTCGGCCGTGTCCCGCCGCTGCCGCCCATAATGTCGACGTCGATGCGCCCCTCCTTTGGCGGGTCCATATTACGCATCTGGCGCCCCCCCCCCTCACGCCGGAATCCTCCCCAACCGCCGCCGCCGCCGCGATATCCTAGCCCCGCACCGCGCCCACGCGACGGGCTCCCCGGCGGCGTCGGCAGCCCCCCACGCCCGCGATATCCGCCCCCTCCTTCTCCTCCGCGTGGTGTATAGTGCGTGTGCGTCGTCGTCGTCGTCGTCGTCGGCGGCGGCGGCTTCACCTCGCCGCGCACAAACTTGAACAGCTTCAGCAGGCTGCTGCGGTCCGTGACGACGTCGACGCCGCGAATGTCGTAGTCGGGGCAGTGCGTGTAGACCGCGCGCAGCAGGGGCCGCAGCGGCGTGCCGGGCGAGAAGTACTCGTTCTGGTGGATCATGCGGAAGCCCGTGTCGGGCGGGAGGCTTACGGGGAGCTGCGGGGGGTTCCAGCAGGAGGGGTAGCCTACGTGGTTTGTGTGTTAGCCGCGCACTCAACTACTAAGCTACCGGGTGGGGTTGGAGTGCCATGTCAAGAGGTCGGGTCGGGGGGGGGGGGCTTACCGGGGACAATGATCTTGAGGCGCTTGCCGGGCCCGTACACCCAGTTGTACGAGGAGATGGTCTGGAAGGCGGACGGGTGCAGGTCGCGCTTGTCTATGGCGGCGAGCTCGCGGTCGGACGCGGTGGGCACGGCGATGGTGGCCGTGGGCGTGCCAATTGTGCCGTCGAGCAGCTCGCGCGGGGTGTCGGGCTCAAAGGGCGTGGGCCCGATGCCGGAGATGAAGCGGCTGTTTGCCATTGCGTGCTATAGAGATGGTAGGTAGTAGTAAAAGGTAGCAGTAGCAGGAGGAGGAGTGGCAGAAGGAGGAGTGGCAGGAGGAGGAGGAGGAGGAGGGACAGCGCGGATGGTGGGGTTGTCGCCGGGGGGGTTATATATGTCTCTCTCTACTCTACATGGTATGAGGGATTCGAGTCCCGCTGTTCTGCAGACAGTGTAGAACAGACTATGACGGTGATGATGCACTTCTCTCTTCTCCTCCCTTCCATTGCCTGCTGCGCTGTCCCCCCCCCCCCCACCCCATCAAGGCTGAATTATGTGTTTCCACCACCTTCACTCGAATATTCTCTGCTCACAAAAACTGATCAGGCAAGCAACATTAAGGGTCCCTCCCTCGCTCGCTCGACGCAATTGTCAAAAATTCAGGCAGGCAACGTTACACTGCAACGGGGGTGTGCCATATCGCACCTATCGATTGGTCGATACAATCCCGTCGTCCGCCTTGCCCTGCGGATACGGCTGTCACATCATGAAACAGCTCATCACCCCGCACCCCCCACAATGTTTACCCGCCGATCATTGGCCGGTCGGGGTCGGGGTCGAGTGATAGTTTGTGACTGTGTTGAAACCCTAACCTTACTCGCTCACTCGTTCGTTCGTTCAGGAAAGTGCGGATTGATACAACAAACAACAGCAAAAGCTAAAATACAACCCCCTGCCTATCCTACCGACACCTACAAGACACACACAAAAAAACAGCAACACAAAAGAGAAAAGAGGACAAAAAAAAAAAAAGGGCTCAATTCCAACAACCCCAACAAGGACATGTGTCCCATCGCTACGTAGAGTAAAAAGAAAAAAGAAAAAAATATCATGCTCTCAATCCAATCCCCCCCCATTGATAAGTCCCACACACACCGCACAAATTAATGCTTTCGTCTCATCAGCTCATCACAGTCCTCCCACCGTATCAACGTCCTACAATAGTTGCAGGGCCTCATACACAATTACGTCTTCTCGTCTCATTACACTGTCCCGCCGCCTAGAGCTCGAGCCCAGACAGATACTTCGCCGTCTCCGCGCCCAGCTCCATAAGCTCAGTTCCATTACGGTGGTGACGATGATGCTTCTCCATCGCCGCACGGTACTACACATCAAGACCCCATTAGCTCCTCTCTCCACACACCAAAAGAAGTCATGTAGCAAAAGAAAACCCACCTGGAACGCAAAATTAACCCCCAACGCCGCCGCCAGCGCCACACACACCACCACCGGTCCCAGCGCATTATCAAAGTCCTTGCCCGAGCGCTCCCGAATCAGCTTTGAGCGCCACATGTACATTCCGTACCCCCAGCCCGCCGCAAAGATCGCAATGCACGTATACACCAGCGCCAGCCACCTCGCGATAAAGTTGTGCGGGCCCGCAGCGTTATACAGCCCGATGCTCAAACTCGCCAGCAGGATCGACACATGCTGCCACTTGAGAAACGTGCGCTGATTCGCCAGCCACACCTTTGCCTCAACCTGCACGGGCCCAGAGTGCATGATCAGTGTTCCGGGCTTCTGCACACCCGGCGGGAGCTTGACCGCTGCGCGGTGGGCGCGGCCGTAGCGGGATGTGGAGAAGGTGGGGAAGAGGTTGCGCAGGCCGGCGATGGTCGCGACAGTCGTCGGCTTATCCTCGTCGTCGGTACCCGTGTCTTCGTCTTCTTCCGTGTTCTCGCTGTGGACCTCCGTGATGTCCTCCTGCGGTTGCTTCTTGTCGGTGCCGCCGGCCTGCATGATCATCGGGAAGCGGCGATCCGCGTTTGGCGGCGTCTGGCTGTATCCGCCGGCTGTGTTTCTTGGTGCGCCTGCACGACCGCCAAAGTCGCGGGCGCCGGGGATGAAGCTGCCGACGATTGTCTCGTCCTCAATCTGCTTTTTGGCCTTCTCCTGCTCGGCCTCCCAGGCCTGCTTGGGGTCCTGGCGGATGTCCTTGTCCAGCTCGCTGAGCCAGAAGGGGAAGCTGTTGACATGGTCTTCAAAGAGGACGGCGACACCGTGCGCAAACTTGCTGAAGCGCGGCGCGCTCTTGATGAGATGCGAGTTCATGAGGTCCTGGACCCACTCCTTGCTGCGCCCGCGGAGCGCCGACTCGAGCACCTTGATCTCGAGCAGCGCGTACGGGAAGCACGAGATCTCGCCCTTGCGCAGCCCGTTGAACGGATACTCCATCTGCGCATCGTCAATGTCCTGCCTGTGCCAGTCCTCGGGGTCCCTGCAGGGGCGCTCCAGGTCCAGCGAGTCCTCCCTAATGAGCGCGAGGTCCGTGTCGAGCGAGACTCGGATGCGGTCGTCGCCGGGGATCTGGAAGGCGGTGCGTGTGTAGACGGCGCGCATGACGGGCTCGAGGTTCTTCTCCTTGATGAAGCCCTGGAGCGACTCGACGAGGGCCTCGTAGCGGCTGACGTCCTCGCTCTTGCTGCCGCGGTCCTTCATCTTTTGAACGTTCTTCTCCATGGAGTAGGAGCCGTTGATGAAGTCCTTGACGTACTTTTCCTTGATGACAATGCGCTCTTCAATTGCGCCCTCAGAATCGTTCTCGGCAGCACCGCCCTTAAGTGTCTTGCGCTCAATGCTGATATCGGGCTTCTGTGAGAGCTGGCCATACCAGCGGAGACGGAGCGAGGCGGCTTCGGGTGTCTTTGAAATCTTGTCAGTGTAGAGTGAGAACTTGGGGTTGTCAAAGTACAGAGAGTTGATTGTTGGGTCACGGCGATTGGCCTCAATCTCCTTTGAGGGCTGCGGGTTGTAGATTAGGATGGGGAGACGGCGCTGGATGAATGTCTTGACCTCGGCAACATTGCTCGGGTGCACCCAGAACTTGTGCGAGGTGTATTTTCGGTGGCCACTCTGTGGGCCCGAGGCAACTGAGGACGCACGGGTCTGGCCGGGTCCGCCCTGCTTCAGGTTTTCACGGACGAAAGTGTCCATGGCCGAGAGTCTGCAAATATGTAAACATTGAGAACCGTGTGTGCGTGGAACCGCAAACCATCACGCGAAGAGAGAGATATTGCTCACCTGTACAACAGCGGGCTGTAGTCCTCCTTGTTGAACTCTAATGCACTCAGCCTGACCTGCAGCAGCGGGCGAATCTTGTACTCCCCCACACCCGAGCTCGCCTTTCCCTTGCCCTTGCCCTTCTGCTGCTGCTGGGGCGCCCCTCTCGGGCGACGGTCGTGCTTCTTCGCCGCCTTCAGGAAACCCGTGAAATTGACTCGGGAAAACACTTTGAGCTCGTCAATGTCGCTCGTGATTGCGTCCAGCTCGTCCAGCGTCTGCTTGAGCAGCTTCTGCTTCTCGTCCTCGCTAATCTCCTCCTTCTTGTCCTCGCCCGACGACGAGGCCCCCGAGAGTTTCTCCATGCGGGCCTCGAGCTTTGCCGTGCGCTCCTTGAGCTGGTCGCCCATCATGCGCTGGAAGTTGTTGACCTTCTCGAGCTGCACGTTGATGAGCTCCTCGACGAACGCAGACTCGTCATTCTCGGTCCAGGGACGGCCCTCGTAGCTCTCGTCGGTGCGGGAGGTGGGGCCGCGTTCCGAGTCGCTGTCGTCGCCCTCGTGGAGCAGACGCTTGAGCTTTGCGTAGTCAATGTAGTGGTCGCGCCATGGCGCGTAGATTGACGACTGGAGTGTTTTGCCGAAACGCATCTTTTGTGAGCGGTGGTGGTGGTGGTGGTGGTGGTGGTGTTAGGACTGATGATCCCTTTGATCCTTCCTGTCTGTAGTAAGAGAGGAATTGACCGTGCAGAGGAGGAGAAGGGGGGGGAGAGAGTGAGAGAGAGTAGGAGAGAGGAGAGAAGAGAGAAGAGAGAAAAGAGAAAAGAAGAAGAAGAAGAAGAGAAGAAGAGGTAGGTGGTCAATCGAGTTTTTACCGCTCGATGGATGGGTGTGATGGCCCGTAGTGTGTGCACTGGTTGTGGTTGTGATGGACGTCGTCGATATGATATGTTAACTCGGCCACTCCAGATCGAGGGTGCTCCAACCTTTGTTCTTGCTGTGAGACAATTAGCCAATCGCACGTACAACCCGCGTCACTTTCGTCGGGAGAAAGTGCTAAACTCAGTTGTACAAAATGCCCGGCTGTCCCGTTCCTTGGCTAAATAAAAGAGAGAAAATCAATCAATCGCGATGGCCGCTGCTAGCCTTTCTCTTTCTCTTCTTTTTCCTCTTTTCCTCTTTTCGTCTCGTCTCGTCTCGTTTCTCACTTAGGTCGTGTGCTCGCTTGCTAGACTCGCACACAGAGTGATTCTTGGTGAGCAGACCTCCACCGCCAATCAAGCAAGGGCTCAGGGTTACATCAGTCGGGGAAAACCAGGTCTTGGCTGCGTCCTCAAAAGAAACGTTCACGACAATTTTTTCCCCCCCCTTTGCTTCACTTCACCTCCAACCCCCCAGCGTCACCACAAACTTCTCACCATGCAGGAACGACCACGACCACGACCACGACCACCACCGCCACCATCTCACCATCACCGCCAAACATGGGCCAAACTAACCCACTAACAAAGGTATTTACAATTCCGCTTCTTCTTCTTCTCTCCTCATAGCACAATTTACCCACTCATCCCATTCCCCTCGAAATGATGACTTCTGGCATTTGGCTTTAGTTCGTTGTCACCTTTCTGGTGATCCTCGACAATGATGAAAAACAACCGCTACCTTAATAACTTTGTCTGATCATTAACACTTTCATTCCCCTCTTTTTTTCCCTCCATCATCGCTGCGAAAACAACATTTTGATGAATCAAAATTGCTAACTCGGCGATTCAGGACAGGTAAAAACATTCTAGATACCACCATCACAAACCGTACCATCGGCAATTGAGGCCTCTGCACACCGACTGCACGCCATATATAGGAAAAATAATTAAAAAAAAATATTTTACCAAAAAAATATTTTACCAAAAAAAAAACCTCTCTTCTCTCCGCCCGTCGTGACCGTGAAAATCTACCCATGTCCATGCCTGTATCGATCCGTGACAGCCAAAAATAGATTTTCTAGGCCTCAACTGAATTGAGCTTTCCAATTTTCAATGCGCCATGCTTTCCTCTCCTCTCCCGTGATATAAAAAAAAAGGTGACGAAATATGCCTAGCCGCTCGCTACACCGCAAAAAAGAAAAATCTCAAAGTGAAAAATTTTTGCCTGCGGAAAAAATCACAATCGGTAATTAAAGATAACGCCCCCCCCTAGTCCAGCGATAATGGGGGGGGAAATGTAATCAACCTGATACTCTCTACCATGCATTCACCACCACCGTTCAAGGCTATTTAGCGCCCGAATTGAGCAATTGCAAGACCGCCCATCAGCGATCATGCTCAAGGCCCTCCCTCACATGCGGAAAAAGATCGTGTGCGTGTGCGACCTGAAACTTTTCTCACTGATATTAGCTACACACACATGGTACCGATAGTAGCAACGTACCCCGCACAACAACGGGTAAGGGAAAAAAAAAAGCAAAAGATATGATTTCGCCCGGGCTCGAACCGGGGACCACAAGTGTGTTAGACTTGTGTGATAACCAACTACACCACGAAACCATACATTAGGCGTTATCCGTTCAAATATTTATGCAAAAATAATTAGCTTAACTCTAGCCTTCATGTCGCGCTTCCGCGCACGGGCAATCCCTCAATTGCATTATGGGGACTCTACCATCTAGGCGATTGATCGCTATTGAAGAATTCAAAGCGGGTGTGTACTCTAGGTAACCACCCCTGTTGATGCATCCAAGGAGCGGGCACCAGGCACCAGGCATCAAGCATCCGCCCGGGAACACAGCTAGCAAGTGCGGTGACATGACCGCCCCCCCACCCCATGGAAAAATGGCCCCTGCAAATGAAATATACTAGATCACATCTTATCACTCGATTTCTGATTTCTGGTTCCCACCCCCCACGGAAACCTATTGTTTCTCTCTCGCCGTAACCACCCACTTGCCTGGGTTTTTAGAATTTCCCTTAGGAAAAAAAAAGTTTCAGGATTGGTGTAAGGAAAGGGAAAGAAAAAAAAAACCGTTTTGGGTCCCATTTTATTTAAAAAAAAAAAAAAAAAAAACTCAATGGGGGGCTCTCTGTCTATGATTCTCCAGCGGCCCTGTTTTGATCGTATCTTCCACTATGCTCCCCGACCAGCACACTTCCGGCCATAAAATAAGCACTGTTAAAGCTATCAATATTCCGTATCTCTTAAACAAGCTCGATCCAGCGCTCCGCATCCCACCCCCCCGGGCCCACCACGAGCGCAATTCCTATTATCAAAGTCAATAACTAACCGATAGACCGTTCCAACTGTCAATGATCATTTTACCACTTCTTCACCCTAGCCGTAGTAACAGTAGTCACCACCCACCGTTCTATAAACATATTCTATACCCAGAAGAGAAGAGCGCCATCACGTGCAGTCTGAATAGACACGAGTGACGAGCGGTCATCGTACACAAGTACTAAAAACGGACATCCGAGTAACTAAATAAATCCTCCCAACCCCGGCGCCCGTCCCCGCGTAGCTGATCTTACCTACCTGGCCGCGGGGCTAGAGAAGGCCTATAATTCTACTCTGGGGGACCTGTTCTAGTTGTTATCGGTGGTGACTGGCTATGGATGGCACCAGCACGTTTAATTTCCCTTAGGGTTGCGTTAAAGATGGACATCCTGGGAGGGGAGGTTTTACGCTATAAATAAAGGCTATTGGGCATTCGGCCCTCTCCCGAGTGAAATGGACTCTCGGCCTTTCCCCATACTGTAAGCGTGCTCGCCTGGAAGGTAACGATAATAGTTGGCCGCCTTCTCCACCCCCGGGAAATATTGTATGATAAAATAAAAGGCCCCTCTGCGCAGTTCGCTATCTAAGTAAACCCCGGCGATTGGCCAATCTAGGACGAGCTTAAGACAGCTTATTCTACTTCAATGGCTTGCCATTCCCTTCACCATGAAGCATGTTTGGCAGTAGGATGAAGAAATCACTCAATGTAGGTATCCCATCAACCGTAGCAACCGAGTTAAGGACCCAATTGGGTCCCACTTGAAATAAAGTGACCTTTCTCAAATCCACAGCAACACCAGCTCCGTGAGTATTATATTAGGAGCTGTTATTGGATCGCTTAATAACCTTTCCCGCTTCTTTGTTATCAGTGAACAGGGCGAATTATATTTTTTTTGTGTTTTTATCGAGGTTGGAGTTGCAAAGTACCCAATTGGAACCTCAAGCCTCTACGGTTCATGGGATAGGCTGGGACTGACTAAACACTTTGATATTTGTGTACCACCGCCCCATTCCCCCTAACCAAAACACAAGAAGCACCGCAGCAAACCAAATCAAACCATTCGGAAGACAGAGATACGATGCAGAGCCACGGACAGAAAGAAAAAGGCCCGCTCGACAGGCAAGCAACTCGCAAGAATCCAAGGGAGAGGAAATACGGTAACAAAAAAGGGTACCAGATTCGTATCTCATAAAGAAGCAGAAGAAATACGACTAAAAGTAACCAAACTCTGCAACGTGCAGAGGGAAAAAGAAAGGACGCAAACCCCATGGACCCCACCCAGCCAGGAAAAGTTGAAAAAGAAATCGACTCCCCGAAACACGTAAACCCGTTATCAACCCCCCGTATCATACAGAATAAAAGAAGGCCCCCTGTGCATATGACGAAAACCCGACAGCAGATAATTTACTCGACCTGCCCAGATCCCATCTGATACATTGCCGTCTTAACCCTCTCCCTAACATCCAACTCAGAATCCTTTAACATTCCCTCCAAGCTCTTGTCGAATCCAAGCCTCACCAACTGCTGAATACGGCCTCTAACCTCCTCCTCCTCGGGGCTATCTGCCTTGTCGACCCAGGTCAAATTGATAACAATCCAAGCAAGGCCAGTCCTAACATTCGGAAGACGATGGTTCCACAAGCTGGAGAGAAGTTTTAATAGCTCCGTTCTTTCGGCCAAGATTTGTCGGTGGCTCGATGCCCCAGCAGCGATGTGAACAAGGATGTATACAATAGAGCTTACAACTTCCCCTGGTGGTAGGGCAAGGGTGGATCCGCTCCCGTTCCGTGGCTTTATGTTCCGTGGCCTAAGCTTATCCTCCAACATCTCAAAAAGACGATTCTCGCCCATACGTTCAAACAAAAGATCAATCATCTGAGTGCGGTCCTTGTTGCAAATGAAGTTTCTGATAAAGTCCAAGCCTTGTTCCTGCATTGCAATGCTCTGCTTTCTTCTCATGGTAATTTCCTCCGGTTCCCTCCGTTCAAGCTGCGCCAGAACTAAGGCGGCTTTTGGCGGGAGCTTCCGAGCTTTAGACCTCACTCTTTCTTCCGGAGCGTCGTAAAATTCTTCGTCTGATCTCCTATGGGCCAGTTTCCTCAGATCACCAATGCTATCTTCCATCGCGCCCACATCGGCTTCACCCTCCTCGACCTCAGCCATATCTTCGTCCTCAACTGATTGATCACCAACACCATCAGTGCTGATAACCTTGATGAACCATTCAATCCCCAGTCCTTCAAAACATTTCCTTTTTACTCCACTCTCGGCATCAAGGATCAGATGCTTCAAAGCCCAAAGCGCGTTTAGCCTCAGCGATGCGTTATCACTCTTGGCGTGTGTGCATAGTATATCCATGACGCCAGCATCAACTATTGGCTGCCTCATCGGTGAAAAGTCTAGCAACAAGTTACAAACAGCGGCAGTAGATGCGACGCGGACCTCGATATCCTCGTGACGCAAAAGCGTAAATAGGGGCATCGCGACTCCGGCATCAATTAAAGAAGTACGGAGAATTGAGACCGATCGAGAGAGAGATTGTACGACACCACAAGCGGCAATAAGAACAGCAGGTGGGTTGCCCTCCCCTGTATTGTTTTCCTGAGAAGCAGGGGCACCAGGAATAGGCTCCAAGGGCTTCATGGAAGAGACTACCATAGGGATTACCCCTGCCTCAATGATTGTTTTGCGGTAGTCGTCCTTGAAAAGTGCCAGACTTGCTAAACACCTCATTGCACCCTCCTTAACTTTCATGCGATGGGAGATCTCTGGTCTATTCCGCCTATGTTTCTCTGTCTCTTCGTATTCAATAGAGTCTCCATTTGTGACGCCATTAACTGAGGAAGATGGGGACTCAGTCGCTTTCCGTAGCATAAGAGCCAATTTCTTGATGGCCAAGGCATCAACCGCAGCCTTCTGCATCTCCGGACTATCCATGACTAGTCTTGAAAGAATAGCTGGCGCCCTTTCCTGGATGACCCACTTTTGTCGAGTTTCGGCATCCACCCCGCCAACACCGACACCCACCTTTACAAGCATATCCTCTTCGTTAAGAAGCCTCACCAAAACTGGCAATACCAATAACACCAATATATGCGTCATCTTCTTGTTGATAAGGGACACTTTGAAAAGGTTTGTCAAAACAGCAGTGGCCATCAATCTTGTGAAAGAATCCCCTGAACGAACCTGAGAAATCAGCCAGAGAATTACCGGCGATTCCTCAATCTCTATATCCGCTTCTGAGCAACCGGAAATAGATTCAATATTTGATGCTCGAAGAATTGGGTCTTCTGCATCGGTGGTTTCCGCACGCTGACGAAGAGGAGTATCGCCTCCCGTTGAGGATTCTGAATCGTCAGTCCCACCTCCGGATCCAAGAAGCATAGACTGAGCCTCTGCAACTCCGGTAGAGTGATTGAGATGATGATGATAGTGCTGCGTGCTGTAGTGATGGAGCGATGAATAATCCGCAGATCTTTGGCTGGCAGCAGAAAGGGGTGGAAAATGAGCAGAAGATGGAGTAAGTGGGGGGAATGCGGAAGGTGTGATGAGTAGTTGTGGTGGCTGAATTATTGAGCTTGAAGAAGACTTCTGTTGAGGAAGCTTTATAGATGTTGTTGATCCAGGCAAAGAATCACTATGCTTATTTGACATGGAGGATTTAGCTTCCGCTGCGTTGGAGGTTAGCATAGATGGCGGGAAAATTGCCGTTAAAGCCGGTGAAAATAGAAACTCCAAAGAGCGAAGTTTCGAATTTTTTATTATGACCGAGATAGCATCAAGTATTGGGGCTAGTTTTGCGCCTTGTGGAGCTGGAGACGGCATGTCAGGCTCCCCACGACCCTTCGACGGTTTTTGAGTAGCCTTCCATGAAACAACAAAGGATCCCAGTCTTGCACTCAAAGCATCCAGCACTCCTGTTTCAACGAGTAATTTTTCATGAGTCCCTTCCTGAGATAAACTGTTCCCGCCACTATCAATGATCCCCGCAGGATCGTACCGGCCACATGACTTTGCGATTAACGATGAAGCAAGACAAATTTGCTGCTGCACAGCAGAAGATGGGGAAGTCTGGGAGATAATTTTGCAAATATTTCTCAACACTTCGGGAGTGTATAGCGCTGTGGAAATTGCATAGGATAGGCCTTCTGATGAGGACGCTGTGTCGAGAATAGTGTTCAAGGTTCGAAGGGAGCAATGAACGAGCTTGGGGGGATTGTAGGACGGATTGAGCGAAGCTATCAGAGGAGCAAGGGCCTGCGAGAGAAGCAAATGGGAAATGTGTACTTCGCCGCCTGTAGGTTGTTCATGAAGCTCAGCGATGGACCACAAAAGGAGAGGACACGGAGCAATTCACGTGGCAACGAAAGGTACAGTCCAGTGAGATTGAAGAAAGCTTGATATTGAAAAGGAATTCCTACCATACGCCAAACTTCCTATAGCAATCCCAGCTTCAACCCTCGCATCACCCCAAGCTTCATCCGTTGTTCTAGTACCACCTTCCAGAATCTTCACAAGCGGGGGAACAATTCCCAAACGCACAAATAGATCCTTCTTCTGATCGTGGCCGATGAGTTCATGCTTAAGTCGTTTCAGAGCAGTAACTACAGATTGAGGCTGTGAGAGCGACAGATTCGAGAGCTGCGAGAGGAGGGCGAGAGCCGTAGATTCCTCTTCCGAGTGAGTCATGATGATGATGTGGATGGTTGATGGGGTGTTGTGCGGGGTGTTGGAGGGGGGGTACGGCGGTGAGTTATGGAGCGAAGCAGCAGAGGTAGTCGTTGTCGTATGTAGCTGTCGTGCGAGGTGCCGGGTGGTGCGATCAACAAGACTTTAAAATAAATGAGAAAAGAAAGTTATTGGAGAAGGATCCGTGGCGAGAGATTGTTGGAAGGGTTGAATAATTGATGAATCGATTTATGTAGCGATTAGGATAGGTGTATGTGGGGGGAGGGGTTGGCTGGGGCACTGTATGAAGTTATTACTTACTCTCTCTCTTTTTTGGAGGGGGGGATATGATCGGAAATTAAGAATTTTCGGCGATGTGGAGAGAGGTGAAAGCAAGCTTTCGGTCGGAAGTGTTATGTAACCTTGTGTTGCGTGAGCAGTTGCCTAACACGCTGAGCACGCACTTACACTCAGTGTTCAGAGCAACACCACATCGACGGTAACGCAAAGGCCGCCGGCTGTGCCCTGCCCGCCGCCGCTCCCCAGGTACCGGATCTTCACAGCCCGTGCGCAATCTGTATACCCCTCTTTCTCTCAGCTTAGCACCCCTCATTTTTATGCTAGTAGTAGCACTCGGAGGTTTCGTCCGATCAACAACAGCATGCGAGGCAGACAGGAAGACAGGGTGGGCTAGTCAATAAAGGTATCTTTGGCTCGCCGCCAACACCCCAAGAAACAACAAAGGGTCCAATCGTGACAAGAGGATATACTCGTGGTGTCCTATCACTCGGAAGGTGTGCTTTGTCAATCGATTAAATCAGCAGTGCAGAGTGTCCTGGCAATATTTGCCCCCAATACGAGTGCATGTGCTGAGCCGCTTGTCCCACTGACCGCTAGGACGGGACTCAAGTGTTACATTGGCTTGGATTCGTTGAGATAGTTCGTCTTTGAGAGTTGTCGTGGTGCTGTACTCTTCCGCCGGGTTCGTGAAAGGGCTTTTTTTTTTTCTCTCTCTCTTGTTATTTTCTTTTTTCTCTCCGCGGTTCCTTTTTTTCCCACTCCCCTTCCCCTGGTGCTGGTTGGACCCCCGGACTGACGTCCGCAGCAATAAGTACGTACATAAGGTGCCTGTTTCCCTCTGTACATACACCTGCTCTACTTGTGTCTACCAACAGCTGGTTTCTCGCTCCACTCGTGCCGACGTGCCAACAATTCCCTCAATCATTCCCATACGTGCATACTACATCTACTACTACTTGCTGCTACTACTATTACCATTACTACTACTGCTTCTACTACTGCTGCTGCTACTGCTGCGTGGGAATTTGTTTTGCTATAGAGCCTTTTGCATTTGCTTTTACGCTGTGCGCTTATAAACGCTCCTGTTCCGCCAGAGCCTCCTTCTGCTGTTCTGGGTACTGTTCTGGATACTGTTCCCGATCGTCCTCTCGTGGTTCGAGACGTACAGTGTCCCTACAGGCACAGAGCCTAGAATCTAGTATCGACGGTAACCCACATACATTATTTCTCACCCGACTTAATCTCTCTATCATTGGTCGAAGTTGACCGTCTACTCAAGAAAGAGCCCCCATCGATCACCTCCATTCGCTATTACAGCGATTCGGGGAGTTTTAACAGGCTTTCCGAGCTTTCAGCTTGTTATATTTGCTTTTTTAAAAAGGAAAAGGAACCTACCCATTCTACCCGCTGCCTACTACTGCAACCTTTTCCGTAGTGATCACCGACCTCTAATCCAAATCCCCCATCCCCCCCCGCCGCAAACTTTTCCTCTAGCCCCCTCCATCCAACCATCGCCGCCACTGCGACTGAAACCCTTCCATAGCAATAACCAGCTATCGCCCGCTATGAACCCACCTCTGCCCTGCATTAGTACGCCCTCGTCATCCTCATCAACCACTACGTCATCCGAAATTATACCCCGGTCTGCTTCCTCTTCAGTCAAGGCTCTATCCCCGGATGATTTTAAGTCATCTTCCTACCCGCAGTACACCCAATCACCTTCTCTCCTCGCCCGCTCTTCTACCTCGAGCGGCGGCGCATCACACATGTCAGCCCCACCAACCCCCAATGGTGGCCGACCTCTTTCTGAAACCCCGAGAGCCTCTCCTCTGATGAAACACTCCAGACGTTCGTCACGCCCCCACTCTCCAAAAATAACTTCGTCAAAGCCTTCTTCGCCCATAGTAGCTCCTAGAGCCTCTAATCTATCTACCTCCACACCCCCGAGCAAATGCTCAACTCCCCCAATCGCTCCTACTACCCCTATTGCTCCTCCTTCTCGCGATGATACTGGAGCTCTGTCTCCTCCCAAGCGAGCCAGACACATGGATCCTTCAATCAAAGCCCTTCCTCAGCTGTATCAACATTGTCCTACAAATGATCTTGTGTACCTGATCAGTGACATGTTGCTCGAGCTGGTGGGCTTGAATGATAAGATACCACTATCGGGGGCAGGCTTGACCCGTTTCCACTCGCGGTACTAACCCATTTTTACAAATTACTCACTTGCTTGATCGATTTTTCAGCGCTGACTTGACTATGCGCGCAATTATAGAGCGCCGCCTACAATATCAATCCCAGATTATCTATCGAGATTAGCACTGCATGCGTCTCTGCAACCATCGATCCTCTTATCGATGGTTTACTACATTGACATACTGTCTACTCATTACTCGCCATTCGTTGTCTCCTCGCTGACTGTGCACCGTTTCCTAATCACGGCTGCAACTGTCGCGTCTAAGGGTCTTTGTGACTCTTTTCTCACAAATGGGTTCTATGCCAAAGTTGGTGGTGTTAGTTTGATGGAGCTGAATCTATTGGAGCTGGAGTTTCTTGTTAGGGTTGGGTGGAGGATTGTACCAAAGGGTGAAGTTTTGGAGGAGTATTATAGGAGCCTGATTGGAAGAGTACAATCAAAATATATAATTGAGGGCGCGGAGGAGGCCCTGGGTGATGCTCCGGGGTCCTCAGGATCTTCTGCGGTTGCGGTTGCAGGTGTAGCTGGACCGGCGGGAAGTTGACTGTGGTCTAGATGGAGTAGCAGGAGCTATGCTTCTTACAGCCGCTCTATTTTGTTCAATAGGAGTCTTTTAGTCTACATTGTTTCTTGTTTTATGCGAATTGTTTTGATGTTATTGCCCGGAGAGTTAATACTGGGCAGGCTGGAATCTGTTTGTGGGGGGCAGCCGTGACTTAAAAATGGGGAATACTTCGGAAAGGTACAGGCACAGACGGGAGGGATAGATAAGCGGGAATAACGATTGATGACCAAAAATATATGTAAATGCTCGAAAGACGATATACCTAGCTCAGTTGGACTAAGAATACAAGTAGTTGTTACAAAGGAGCTCTAGAATTTTTCCGAGGCAGAAGCTTTTCCGGTGCCTTGTTGACTTGTTTTTTATTTTTTCACAGTGAAACACGTAGCTTTTTTCTTTTTTGCTCCTCTTCCTTTCTTTTTTTCAGGCGTCCAATCCCATGGGGTTTATGACGTTCATATCATGATGGACCTCTGTTATCTTGCAAAATGGACCAGTACGTAAAATGTGCTTTATGCGCGTCTTTGCAATGCGCAAGGGAGTAATCATTTGAGAAGAATCATGATCCATCACTCATCTATCCTCACACCCCGCAGTTGCGATAGGCCAGATGACCTGGGAAAAGATTTCGACTGTATCCGATCTAGTTTGCGCCTTGATTTGCCTCGGACGCCTATCCGACGGGCGAGTGAATGAAAAATCGTGGAGGTATGGCTCGAGAAGCTATGGAGGGTAGGTGTGTAAACTTCGGCGTTTTTTTAAAGAATCAGCCAATCAAACCTATAGAAATTGGCCATAATGGTACTAGCGCCTAGACTAACCCTGGCATTTTCTCAGATTCCCATACAAACGAAATTCCTCTGAAGTTGACACACCCGCCCTCTAGGCCTTCTCGCACCATAGACGGTTAAATAAGGCGGGGAAGGGGGGTAGTAGCAAGAGCCAAGAGAGTCGCATGAACGGGAAGAACCGAAGGCAGGAACCGGGGCGACAGCGTTGATCTTCTGTTGACGTTTATGCTTGGGGTGTTTTAGGATGTAGTTTGTTTGGATGCTGGGAAATCGGCAGGGGTGCAGTACGCTAGTTGTCAGATCAGGGCATGCTAGATATCATAAACTGGAGCTTCACTACTCTAGAAGGAGAAAAAGCAGCATAAGCGGGTATAGGTACAGTTTTTCCCTCTGCACAAACAGATCCAGTTTCATTTCTATCACATTAAGCATATCCTCAGCCGCAATCTTATCTTATCAATTTGTACCCTGAATATTTATTTATCCCAAATAGATTATTACTTAGTCATCACCACTATTACTGCTCAGAAGGTGGGGAAATGATATGCGGCTGAACTGTTCCACAAGGTTTTGAGGAGTGCCTAAATGCGTATGAATCGGATGTTTCAAAATGTAGATTGTCAAGAATGGCTAGTAGGAATTAGTGGAAGTGCTTCAGGACTTTGCTATTTCAAATGGAATCATAGCTGCACCTACGTAGTATTAATTTTAGGCAGACGTATACCTATCATCTCCAGCAATTGAAATCTACCTATGGAGATATGGACACAAGATTGTAAGTATATGTTTAGTAATATCTATATAAAAGCCTGCTCATATGCTGTCCGGATCCTTTATTAATACCCTGCAGTGTGACATCATGCATATGGTCGATATCGCGATACGAACCCACCAAGCTCCCCGCGACCGCTACAGCTACAGCTACAGTTACAGCCATAGGGTATATCATTGATATATACTGTTCGAGATGACGAAATTAGATCCTAAAGTTCTAAGTGCCCTTGCTCTCCAATCTGATGCCACTACTGTTGCACCATTCGGCGGTAGCGAATTCGCATCCACACTCAAGGTCTCCACGGTTCTTGCGGAAGGGAAGAAATGCTTTTTTATGAAGACCGGGGATGGCAAGGACGCAGAAACAATGTTTCGAGGTAAACAATGCTCACTTCTTCTCGAGATGAAAGGCTAAATGAAACATGAAACATGAGACAGGTGAATTCGAGTCTTTAAACGCCATCCACAATGCAGTACCATCACTATGTCCCAAAGCCTTCTCACACGGAGCCTTCGAGGCTAAGCCTGGCTACTATCTCGTGACGGATTTCATCAACCTTTCCAGACACTCATCATCATCTGGTGAGACTTTAGCACATAAAATGGCGAAACTCCACCTTGCGCCGCAGGCGGAAAAATATAATAATAAATTCGGTTTTCCTGTACCGACGTGCTGTGGTTCAACGGTTCAAGATAATACGTGGGAAGATAACTGGGCCGAGTTTTTTGGTAAACGAAGATTGATGCATATTCTCGCTGAAAGCGAGGCGAAAAACGGACCCGACAAGGCGTTGAGGGAGTGGGTAGAGAAGACGGTGGGCATTGTGGTGCCAAGACTGTTAGGAGTGCTTGAAAATGTGAAGCCGGCTCTTGTTCATGGGGACCTATGGAGCGGAAATGCGTCCAAGGGGTGCTTTGGAGAGAATGGAGAAAACGGAGACCCAGAAGATGTCGTCTTTGACCCTTCGGTCAGTTTGGTCCTTATTCATGAGCGAGAACTATGACTGAAGTATATCTAGGCTTGCTATGCACATAACGAGTATGAGTTTGGGATTATGAAGATGTTTGGTGGTTTTGGGCCAAAATTCTTCAACGAATACCATGGACATGTCCCAAGAGCCGAGCCTGTCAAAGAGTATGACGATCGTGTCGAGCTTTACCAGCTGTATGATACCTTTCTAACTACTCTACCAGGGATTCTTTGCTCTAACTGTGTGGCACTAGATATCACCAATTGAATCATCATGCGCTATTCGGGAGTGGATACAAGTCAGGCGCTATTAGTAGTATGGAACGTCTATATAAAAAGTATGGGGGGTAAAGGAGATACTAGTATGTTCAAACGTCTAGAATTATGATGTGCTTTTAAATTTAACGTTCTATAGACATACTTTTCATCAGAACAATACCAGCTATGTCGAGATTACAACAAAACGGACCTTCTTTATTGAAATGACAAAATTATTCGGCCATATAGTCCTCCAATTCAATTGTAAAACATAATCCCAGTCTGATCAAAATAATAGATACACAGTATCGTAGAAGGATATGGAAATAACTCAGAAGTAACTCATATAGGCCACCCAAGCGGGTCCGGCCAAGAAAAGAAAACATATGATTGAGATTTCGACAAGTTTCGCAAGAACAAAGCAATTTTAAAATAACAACGAAAACTTCCGCACTAGAAAGGGACATCCAGAAACCCATTTACAGTAGATACACTACTATCAGACCTGGGTGAATCGTTTGCTGCTGCCCCAACTGGCAATATCAAACGGCCTCTCGATTGAGCTGCTTTGACTCCTTTATCACAAGTGTATGTAGCACCATCCTTCTGTGTCTCTAATATCTGTGATGCAAGCCGGTCTATGATGGTAGGGGAAACAAAGTGGGGCAGTTTGTTCTCCTGGTCGGAAATAGTAGTGTGGTAGTCTGTTGAACTCGTTGACAAGTCTGAGTGGGAGTCCTCAGCGGTATGATATATCGTCGAGTCTTCCGAGCAAATGCTTTCAGAACTTTCATATCCCGCCGCGCCCGTTGGTACAAGAAATCTCGCATGTTTATCCTCATCTAGGTTCTTAGCACTGGGTTCCTTTTGCTGAAGTTGTTCCCACGCCAGACGTTTTTGCTGCTCTTCGAAATATGACAAGGGTTGATGCAAGTGGGAAAGATCTGGGAACCCAGCAGCGACCGAGTACTCGTTGTACTCCCTTAGTTGCTCCTCCATGGTCTTCCCAGTAGGATCCACTGAGATCTCTAAGTACACTGGATCCATCTCAGGTGCATCTCTACTGATACTGCTCAATGCGATATCAGAGCTAGAAATGATGGAGATTTCATCAAAAAAATTCTCTGCATCGGTCTCTAGTTGTTCTACAACTCTGATCATTTCCCTAAGACCGATGGGTTGCTCCAGTTCGGCGATGTCCATATACTGCGCATTGTGTCTCAAGACGCCCAGGACTTCTTTATCTACACTTTACTATCAATAAAAGTAACCCAGATGCGCCAATATCACGGTTTCTAGCTTTAATAGGCTCACCCCCAGCTCCATCTTGACTAAGAATCTGTTCACTCTCTACACTAGTGGAGTACTCCATCTGGTTTTACGAGGATCGAGAAAAATCTTACTCCAATAGAATACACTAAACATATATCAGTCATCAATACTTTGCCAAACGTCGGAAAATCAGCTTACAAGGCTCAGATGAAACTCCACACAATAACTATTATAGGACGCGAAAATCGGAATTGAGCCTTTGATTAGCAACTGCCAGCGTCTTTAACTATCTAGGCGAATTTCGGGATCGGTTCTATCTCAAAACTAGTGATCTCTACACAAGGGAGGAGGGTCTTTGTAACTCCTGAAAATATCTTGTCTATATACAAATCGTCATACGACGGCTGCCGAATAAACCGATAGTCTATTTTTACACATCAAACGGGAATTGGTACTCACCGATTATCATAAGGCGACGTCTTAAGAACTATCTATTGAAAACAATACTGTACAAAAACACAATATAGACCCCGAAGATATCGTGACTGAACCCAATCGGTTCTTTCCGTGCATCGTACAACAGTTCATCTCGGCTTTTTGTATGCACTCTACATTCATACTCGATGCACATTCCCGTTGAGTGTTTATCTTCTTAGGAAATATCAATATCAGGTGCAATTGGTTACAATTACCATTGTAGTGATAATGAGTTAAACTAAAAAATAAAAAGAAAAAATAAAGAAAAAATAGAAAATGGTGAGTTATGTGTCCCGTTGCCGATCATGTACCGAGTGACATTTCATGATTGCTACTAATCACATTTATGGATATAATATGTTCTCACCTAAATACATATATGCTGCAATCCGCGAAAACCCTTACTACCGCAGTAACTCGAATATACGGCCGGTCGCACGAGACGTTGAAATTTCCCTATTCGGATATCTCTCTTTAATACGCCTTTAATCTCCCCTCATACTTGAAAAAAGTAACTCCGACGGCCGGCGTGACCGGCCGTCTATTTACTGCGGTAGTATAGCGTATTTTCTATGATCGCAATCATCTCTTCGGCTAGAAATCATTGGATAATAACAACTAAGATCCTGCAGATGAGAGGTGCTTGTATGTACCAGTAGGAAGAAATGGATAGAATTTCACTATTATTTTTATAATGTAGATACATGTACAAATGGGTATAATCAATGAAAATCTATGACGCACATGTTATGCAAACTCTAGGCTCCAGTCTATGATGACTACCTCCATCTATGGCCTCATAACACAAGGAGACTACCTGTATTAATCAATTATAAACCAATTGCATTCTTACCTCCTATGCTTCCACCAGGCGGCCCCTAAAGCCGTTCCAATAATAAATATCCTTCCAAAGAGTGTGATCCAAACAGCATCCCGAACGATATCGTAATACCCTTCCAATAAGGTCCCAACAACACTGGTCCTAGGCTCAATCTGGCGATTCTCGTTCCTTCTTTGAACAAGAACCATGCTGCTTTTCGTGTCCCCATCTGCATCGATATCCTCCAATCTTCTCTTCTCTTCTAAAGCCCTCGCCATGCTTCCTTGCTGCATCTTCAACCAATTCCTTTGCCTGAGGCTTTTAGTCATGAGCCATACAACAGCCCTTACATCCGGACTCGTAAATGTAGGATAATTCCACCCAGTAGCTGGCTCCCCGTGAGGTAACATCTCAAGGAAGTCTGTCACAACTCCCAAGGTGAGTCCCCAAAGCAACATGGGTCTATCCCAGCTCCCGCCAGCAGCTCCGGAGTCGGTGATAAAGTCACCGCCGAAAGAGGAGTAAACCGAGTGACTTGGCCAAAGTCTGACAGCTGAAAACTCCATCTGCCCTAGATTGATCCTGAGACCCCAGCGTACAAAACGGCCCAAGAGTCCTGTTGTTTGTCGTGCAAGGCGGTCGGATACGTCGCACCTGTGGACCGTACGGAAATCTGGTGAGAGAAGAGTACGCAGAGGAACCCAGTGTGCTGAAGCTACTTCGGTAGGTTGTAAGTGAAGGGGTGGGGGTGTGGGAGACATATGGACGAATACAAAAGGACATAGAACCATGAGCCTGTTGTCACAAATTAACACTCAGTTATATGCGCAGTGTGTAACAAACTCAATCGTAAAACGGCACTTACGGCACTGTACCCCACGAAGTCGTCACTCTATCTCTCCGATCCAAAGGTCAGTCATCAAGATTCAATTGACCCCTCAAATGACACTTACACCTTATCCGGCAATTTTCCACAATCAATTGCCATTTCTCCATCGAGATCCAGCCCAACCTCCTCCAAGCACTCCCTCACAGCTGCCTCGTAATCGCCCTTATCCTCTGCGTCTCTCTTTCCGCCTGGCAACGCCACATGGCTCGTCCAGCGATCCCCCTTCCTAGCAGCCCGTTTGATAAACAGGCACTCGGGATCACCCTGCTGTACCCAGGGAAGGTCAAAGAATTCCGTCAGAGTGGACACACTGGCATTGTTGTCTTTGGGGCGGTATGAAGGATGCGGTTGGATCTAGGGGAATGGGGATTGTGTAATTTAGCGATTGGACAATTGCACCAACACAACGGGCCTCGGGAGGGGCTGATTAAGGCACAGGCACAAGTATGTAACGATGATTCACATTGTATCTCTGATCGTACTTACCCGTATGACGAGTGCAACAGACGCGCGCTTGGGAGTGGCAGCGGGTGATGGGATGGACGGTGGGGAATTTTCATACAGCTCCTCGAGTGCCCTGTGGAGAGTTGGGATCAGGTCTGGGGAGGGCTCCATTGCCATGTGTTTCTCTATCTGTAGCTAAGCGAGTTGGAATTCCCGATGAAAAACACGAATGAAGGAGAGTATGCGGATAAGCTTAAGTATGAAGTCTGGGAGAGCGATTCAGAGGGGTTTTCACGAAGGCAGACGACACGAGTCAACGGGTGGTGGCAGTGATGGATTTTGAGTGATGATGCTGGTAATGATCTGAACTGTAGGACATGTGAGTGGTAGAGGCTGTATTTGATTGTATGTATGCCTGTCTGCCTGTATGTAGGTACAGAACACGCACATCTACGTAGCTACCCCACCACCATCCACCATCCACCATCACCACGTCGTAGCCTACACCACAGCACAGCAGCAGCGCTATCTGACAATGGCAGCATCTCATGGGCGGACAGCAACTCAGGAACATGAACAACACAATGGGAGTGGGGGGGGGGGGGATATGTATAAGTAGTTTGAATGCGAAGGGGGATTGGGGGTGGAGAGTTGTCGATGCTAGTGCTGGTGTAGCTGGCCAGATTCCCATTCTCCAGGGTACGGCAATGGGGTGTGTGTTTGTGCAATTGCAATTGACTGATGCTCAATTCACCGTTAGGGCACTTTTCCCTGAGCCAGTAGATTAGTTTCCTCTGATTTCCTCTGCTTTCCTTTCCTTTTCCCCCGCGGTGTTCGGACCATAGGCGTCCATACATGTACTCATGTCTACTTGACTGGAAACATCATCATCACTCACTCAGGACTTGCTCGCTGTCCGCGTCAAAACGATTGGCTGACTGCTTGGCATTCCTCGAGGGAAAAGAGACCCTGCGTCGTTTCAGGCTTAGAAAGCAGGACGAGTTTCTTTTCCCGAAAGCCGACGCTTCGCTGATCCGATAATTCCACAGTCTCCGCCCCCCCCCCTCTTCCTGTTCCCTTCCCTTCCCTTTTCCCTCCCTCCCACCTACATGCCTAGTGTCCGGTGTCTGGTCCTGTCGATCTCCACATCCATCCACACCATTCCTGGACAAGAACGCCTCTCGCGGCTGAAAATAGAAATCCTCTAGAAGGCCTTCTATGCATATCGTCCTACACACCAAGTTCATTCCCAACCAGCCCTCCCCACCCCCAACATCGTGAATCCTTCTCTCGCGCTGCAAAAATACATGTGTTAGCGGCGCGACTACCGCCGAACACCAACAGGCGTGCAGGCTGCATGGAGCAGGAGAACATGACCTGCAGCAAGCAAGCAGCAGTAAGTACGGCAAGGCAACCGTCAGCGGTGCCATCCATCATCATCCATCCATTCCATCTACATATCGTCCATCCATCAAATGCATCATCCCCATGGACCACCCACATCCATCCAATCTAGCTGCCCCCGACCTGAGCTCAGCCCAGCAGCTCTGAATGCAGTTTAGCTGCTAGATACTAGCTTGTGTAGCTAACTGAGCAACTGCATCACGGCATTGACTGCTAGATGTATGCTCCCAAGATTCCTGACTTCCTTGCTTCATTCACTCTACGAGTCAAGTACCCTAAGTAAGAAAGTACATGTACTCCCTACCTACCTACACTCTTACACATTCCTCACCGAAGCTCAATTAGCGATCAAAAGGTAAGTATGTACAGTACTAGTAAGTAGAGCTTCCCCTGTGCCGCAATCCCCAAGCACATATCCATCGTAAGCAGGAATTGAGTAAGGAAGCGAGAGTGCTCAATTAGCCCTCAATAATTAATTACTCTCACCCTCCTGTTCACACAACCCCCCCCCCCCTTTCTCCCTCAATTCCTAATTTGGTTATTCCCGGATGATTAACTGGATCGATTGACCGACTCGGTGTCCGAAGTACTCCTCCCACCCCACCGCACCGCATCGCCGGCGCCGGTCGGCCGTAAGAGAATCATAATTAATTCGAGCCTCAGTCAGTGAACCCCAGCAATCGAAATTGCTGTGACTTAATTGACCCTAATCACTGTTGTGTATCATTCCTTTCCCAATATGCGTCAGCTGAAACCCCTTCGTTCTGCCCTCTGGGAGCAAGGCTTTGCGGGGAGTTTCACAGGTACAAGCACAACCCAGCAAGTCTAGTTTCCCGCCTCGGAAGCTATCTATCCTCCTAATACCCGTATCTAACCTTTAATCAAGCGACAATCAGTATCTAACCTTTGCAGTTCAAGCTTACTTGCCCTCCATTCCCTTCCCCTCTTCTCAATTGCTCCTTTTTCAACTCCTCTTTCATGCATGCGTTCAATTGTGCTTTGCTATATCGCCACAGTGGTGCAATTGGGCAATTCGTAAGCAATTGACTATTCAGAAGAACTTTACTTCCATTTCTTCCATGATCCACGGAAATCCTGTAATTTTACCATGACACTTTAAATGCATAATCCCTCCAGACACCTATGATCTTGCTTGCCCACCCTCCCTCCCTCCTCAACAACAATAACCCCCCCCCCCCCCCCTCAATTCAATCAATTCGCCCCTGAACATATGGGTTAAAAAGAAAAACTGCCATGCAAAAGGGCGCCAACGGTGTACTCAAAAACACCCTCCGCGCCTGCTGGGTTGAGGGAGTGAATGAGGGATTGATGGTCGCCAATGATCCGAACAACGATACGATACGAAACGTGCTATGACGGCATGGCTCAAACCACCGGATGTGCCACCTTCCAATTGATCCCTGAACACCCCCCTCTCTTTCTTTACTCCTTAAGCTTGTTCCTGGACATTCTCGTGATCACGCAACCACTGGAAACTGTGCAGATATGTGGGACGGAGATAACGACAAAGAAAGGAAGAAAGAAAGAGGTAAGAAGAAGAAAATCATCAATCGATGGCATGATTGAATAGTGGATGGTAAAACACTCGGGTTAATAATGAGCCGGAACTTGTTTTATCAATTCGATTCAATTTCACGTTTAGAGCAGAGAAAAGTCAACACGGGAGATACTTCAATTCTCCAGAGATAAGATAAAAAAAATTGCCCGATTGTAAAATGCAGGCCTATATGTGCCGAATACATAAGGGATGTTCTCAAAGAACGAAGAAATAAAGGAAATAAGAAAAACACAAAGCTCCCAGGCCCCTTGGGTTGATGATACACACAAAAAAAAAAAAAAAAAAAAAAACGCCGGACTACGCATGGCCATGCAGATGAACTAAAAAGAAATGAGATTGACAAAGAAGATGTCACAATGCCATGTGGGTGATGAATAGAAAGTAGGAGAAATGAAAAACCTATGTAGACAAAAGTTATACCAAAGAGAAAATAAAAAAAAAGAAGAAAAATACAGGACTCCGAAAAACCGCCCCAAACCAACCAAAGCCCAGTCCGTGACAAAGAGAAGAAACAAAATGAGGTACAGAACCAACCGCCCAATGAGCCAGGAAATAAAAAAGAAAAAACCAAGAAAGTACAGGCCCGACCAAACCAATGAGCAAGGGAATATAACAAGACACCATAATGAACACAAAAAACCCCGCCCAAAACCAGTCCGTGTAATGTATGAACAAACGCATAGGAAATATCGCCAAATCCCATGAAAAACGAAAGTAGGATATCAGATAAATAGAAAGAAAAAAAGGCAAAGAAAAAAGCAAACCATTGTCGTCAGATCATAATGAAAGGTACAATATCGCCAAATTCAGCTACCGCGTCGATTCCGTCCGATGCGCCCGGCGCCAACCTCACAAGTATTGTTGGATGTATCGTCTATCAAACCAACCAACTTTCTCGTAGGCAGTCCACAATTTCGAAGCCTTGTTAACATCGATCTTACAAGCCTTCTGGGAATCAGTCTTCATGAATTTCAAGCCCATCCTTTCCCTCTCAACCTTCATCTGGAAGATTCTTCGCTTAGATGTAAGATAGGAAGCGCAAGAGAGACGGAGAACAGAAGCGAGGTGAAGCTCTGCAGGGTGAAGAAGCCCTGCATGTGGATCATCTGAGAGGTCAAGGACAGTGCCTTTCCAATCAGCTTTGAGGCATTTTGAGCCAGGTAGAGTTTCGAGTGGCGGAGACATGTCGGGAATAGCTTCAAAATCCGCGTCCTCCCGGGTTGCCACTGCCCTTGCGCGTACTGCCGCCGAAGATGGTGTCTGGGGGGTTGGGAGGCGTCCATCTGGATAAGCGAAGCTATCATTTACAATTGCTTTAGGGGTAGGTCTTGGTGTTCTTGCAGAGCGTCCCTGAGCAGTTCGCGGCTTCAGGGCAGATGATGCGCCGTTATTAACCGATCGGGCAGGTGCAATGTTTCGTTTAGTAGTAGTGTACCCAGCTAATACAGTAGGCTTCTGGATCCTGTTACTACCCGCCCTATCAATAATCTTCATGTTCGCTTTCTCCCGCCTGAGCCAGTCTCGCGGGTTACTCTGGCACAATCTCCACGCACAAGAAACGAAAGCATTATATTCCTCATCAGTAGGCTTTGGCCGTGAATCCGACTTTCGCTTAGTCTTTGAAGAGATGACATTCTGGATCAAAGGCTCGAACTGCTCTGAGACGTCAAATAGAGGAGTCTCGAGTGATATTGCGGGTTCAGAGTGAGAAAATAGGACTCGGTCAGCAATCTCTGTCGAAGAAGGTGAGGAAACGGAAATTGAAGGCGAGGTAAGTCGTCGAGCTGGCGAAGGGGGAGGAGATAGCATGGTATGAGGAGCTGGGTTTGTCGCAGCAGCGATAGACATCTTATCAATTGAAGAGGAGTGTTGAACTCCAGACATTGGGGTTGTGTATAGACACCGGTTCGTGTTGGAAGGAGTTGGTGAAGGGAATCTATTCAAGCTGTGCAGGAGTTCAGGAGGAGAGGCCAGGACACCGGTTTTTGTAAGTGAAGGGGTCTGTGAGTAGCTCATAGGGGTAGCGTCCATAGCTGTATATGTAGCTATGAGATTGCAGGATTGCAGTCCGTTCTTATATGGTGAGCTATGGGTAGCTCTGGATGCTAGGTGATGATGCGTAATTAAGCTTTCAAATCCTGGTTTGAATTGGGACCATATAATTGGTGAGAAGCTTTGAGCAATTGGAACTTGCAAATAACCAAGCAATGAGGAAATTCTAGAGAAGAAGAAGCTTTATCGACAGCTTCAAAATATCTTTATGGCGTATAAGACGTACTTGAGTCGTAGTTGTTGGATAGTATCTGATGTGAAGCAAGGAGAAGTAGGAGAGAATGGATAAGGCGAAGGGGGGCACTGCGTTATAATAAAGTCAGGCAGTCAAGGAAAGTGTGGGAAGGCCAGGGTGCGTGCTTAATGGCTTGCGTGTATGGATTGAGGCAGGACACAAGGAACACCGAACAAAGGGAGGGGGAGGCAGATAGGTGAGCGGGTGGGGGGTGACCTGAAATAGAATACCATGATCACTCACTTCTTGCCCATTCAATCACTCACTCGTTCACTCACACCTCCCACCTCCCAGCTATACGCTCCCTGACACTGCAAGCGCTGGGGGCAGCTCTCATATCCGACTGCGCAGTAGAAGGGTCCAGCAGGCACAGGCTAGTCAGTGGGTCACCGAAATTCACTTAAAAAAGGCTGTTAAACTCGGTCACCGCGCGACGTACTCGACCTACTTTTGGTAGGGTACACAGGGCAACACAGAAATGTTTTGGAATCTGGTAATAATAAAATATGTGAGCGGTGACTGGACATTGTATTTGGAAACAGGACAAATTCAATTGAATCGCCACACCTCCCTGACATACTATGTGCGAACAGCACCGAAGACGATCGAAATTATAATCTGGGTTCCAGCCTGTCAGGTACGTAAGGAAGGCAGCAGCCGTGTTATTATGTACTTTACAGTACAGCCAGTCATCCATAGCATTACAATGCCAGCAGCTCTGATGCTACTGTACAGTATTAATTAACTAGATTCCCGGTCACTTCTCTCTTTCTATGTGAACGAGCAAGCGGAAGAGGGGTGTGTTTGTGATGTGAGTGGTGAGCCATTGTACAGGGCAGGTCCCGTCTCTATTCTCTAGTAAGTGCGCAAACCAGAGCGCGTGAGATGGCAACAGGAAAGTTCGAATAATAGAAGCAGGGGTGGGGAGAGTAGAAGAGGGGGAGTTATGGGTTATTGCTGGTAGTCGAAGTAGTGTATGTTAGTTTAATTGAGGAGGGAACCCCCCAAATCACCCCCCATCACCCGTCCATCCTTCCATCCCCCACCTCAGATCATTGTGAATCCCCGTCTGTTAAAGAGACAAAACTATCAAGATGAGGAGGAGGAGGGGGAAAAAGAGTTAAGGCGGATGACTGGTAGGATGACAGCCTAGTTGAGGCTTCTATTCCCGTACCTGGTCTAGCCTGGGGCTTAGCGGCCGTCGCGCACGCGAACAGAGTAATAAGAGTCACTTGGAGAGACCTCACTGGCTTATGACAGGTGACTAACGAGTGCATCCCCACGAAGACTTCTACTTGCAGGGAATCTTGCTTGAATGGATTTACAATATTCCTGCAGGGCCGGTATCGGTGTGAGCAATTCAAGCAAGGTACTGACTGGGTCCCAAGATTCAGACCCCTCTCTCCCGGTCTGTCTGGTACTCAAAATATGATGCTACACGTACATGCTACTTTACCACCACTCTACTGGCATCTACTACTACCCCCCCCCCCTCTCTTTCCAAGAAGCACATGCCAAATCAGTGAGTCCCAGTATGTATTCGTCAGACCTTGTTGTTGTTGTCTTTATACGGCGATACACTACCTACAGCGGGAGAATCAAGGCAGAACTGAATGGCTATAGACGTAGACAGGTCACAGCAGCAAGGCTACCACCCCATGCGCAAAACTCAATTGCAAATAAACCTCAATTGAAACGTCAGGAAGCGAGCCAGCAATTGCCAGACAGGAGTAAGATTTCAAGTCAACAACAAACAGGAGAGGGGCTATGTGGCAGGCTGAACACGCGCTGAGAATAGAGAGAGCGGGGTAGGTATAGATAAGGGCTCGAAATCAGAGCTCAATTGCAACTATGGTAGCGTTATACGTAGCTACACACGTCCCCAAGGCATAAAATAAAGGGCCATGATATTCGAGGAAACATTTCATGTCACAAGGTTCGTCCGCCCACTCACCTCTTGTAAATGGGAAACAGGGAGTGCCATTCGAAACGCGGCGACCGCGGTCAACAAAAGATGTTGACCTCTCATAAAAATACGACAACTCACATTCAGAGAAAAAGCTAAGACTTTTCGTCCGGACTTTGCGTTTGATTCTACATCATACGAATCACGCATGACCTTCTTATGCTCCGACTTATCGTCATCATCCGCCTTGGATTCTTCGCTAGACTGCTCACCCTCCATCGCTCAGGAATTTAGGGCGACTTTCACAAGGGAAAAAAAAGAGGGGAAGTAGATAGATTCAATTCTCGATCAATTGAGCACTGGGATGACCTTAGAAATCACACCGGACGAGCTCGGAGGAAGGAAAGGTTAATAATTACTGTTGCTTGGTGATGATAGTGGTGGTGTTGCAACTGCAAAGGAATAGGATAGAAGGAAAGAGAGGACGACAGCCACCGACCGACATGACGCGGCTCAACTGAAATCTTCAGATCGATCGGGCAATTACTCATTCGCCCTCCGTCGAATGCTGCACGGTCTGGTTAGTTGTGTGTACTGCCACCGCCAATGGTATAGATTCCGTGCCACCACGGAGAAACAAACAAACACGCAGTCCTCCCTCCTATGGTACATAGGCCGTTCCTGTTCCTGGTGGAGGGATGCTCGTGGACCGTATGGCAGGTACCAAACATTTACAATTATCCAGTGCACGCAATACAACACAAGATCTTAGTAGATGAACTCACAAAGACGGCAACGGTGAAAGATGGGGAATTCAGTTTCAGCCCTGCTCAGTGCTTGTACTCAATGCCACATTGAGCCTTACAATGCTCCCGTCACATACAGTACTGTACTTACATGCATCCTCCTCACTCACAAACTTCAATCCCACCGCCCTGAAAGAGACTTGCGCTCACAATTGACAAAGATAAGATACTGTTAATAGAGATCATTGATACCTACTTAGCTAGCTCCGCATCTTTTGCTCTTCTCTTCTGCAATGGAAAACCCCTGCATCACTCATCCTGAATGAGGACGCCGAGCTTCCTATCGCTCAGTGGATCCCTTGCATGATATGCGGGTGGACGGATCGGTGCATCACACGACCTGCTTGCTGGGACCAAACGGAGCGTGAGATTCGCTTCTTTTGTAAGAGCTGAGCACATGTGCACCGTTTCAGCTTCTGTTCTGTCCCCTCTTCTTCCACTATGATATTCCAGCCCAATCATCTCAAGATGATGGTGCCCCCGGTTGGTTCGGTAGGTACATGTAGTGCAGTTGCGAGTCTAAAATGTCAAGAAAGTGCAGCAGATATGCACCTCCTCCTCTACGCTCATTGACATCACAACACTGCTGATGGCCTACCTGGAACTGGTACCGAACTCTTCTGCACTCTCAAGAAAGAAAGTTATCTAGCGATGAATTTCATCTGAACTCTTCGCATGTGAATACATCATAAACAAAAGCTATAATAATCACACTATCCAACCCCGCCATTGCGCACCCTCCATCCGGAACTACATTCCCGCAGCTCTACCGACTTTTACCCACCCTACTTACCCACCCTACACAGATCTCCCATTATGGAAATTGTTATTTTAATAGAGATCCGCGAACATCTCTCTCATCCGCCAAAGTGCATTTCGACAGCTGATTATTAGGGAATTAGCAAGCGGAGCAGAGGAGGGTGATGCGAATGGACGGGGGTAGCTTCTCCGCGACCCGAGTGCGGGAGACGGGTTCGTAAGATCCTGAATGTTAAAGGTCCCTTCTCATGCATGATGACGATGGATCCTGCATGGTGTTTACCCTCAAGTCCTTCGGTCTCAGCCCTCAAGAGTCAAGACTCGAGACCCTGGCCGCGGTCGTCGACTAACTCGCCAAAATTAAAGTACTCCACGCGGACGGAGACTACTCTACTCCAAGCTAACAACCCATTACCAACCTCAATTGATCCGAAACATCCTCTCTAACCACCACTACACCACAACCAGACCACCACAACCAAACGCACCTCATCAGTTGAGCTCTACTAATACTAGAAGGACACACGAATCACACGCCTTTCAGCGCACGACCGGAAGGTGAAGGAAGAGTTGAACAAGCTTGGTCTCTGCATATGTTTCCCCTCATTCCCCGGCGACGGTCGGAAAGACTATTCTCGTTCCGTAGTTCCTATCACAGGGTCCTATTTATTCTAAGGAATGATTTTATCCCTTATCGTTATCGATAAGAAAGACCACAAATATTCTTGGCAAACTCGATGGTATCACGTGTAATGGGCATTGATTTCAAAAATGGCTTCATTTTCCTTATGTAACCCATTATCCATTATATCCCATGAGACACCGTACTGTATGCATGTACCTATCAGTTCCACATTTTGGAATTATGTTTAGAGAAGGAGGGGTGATCTACAGGCGTCTAGACATGCATACAGGTGGTAGACAGGCAAAAATAAAAGCGTAGACCAGGTGTTTTCTGTTACTATACACCAATGGCCGAGAGGCATGGGCGGTATTGGCGTGACCGTGAGAATGGCTCAGCTCACAAAGGATAAGTTTACGTCTGAAGGGCAAGACCCATCGGAAGACCTGGTAAGGATCTAAGAGAGGTAGGACGGGGGAAGGACTTGAGTACCGATAGCTTAGCCGCCGGTCTTACCTAGAATCCCAAAGAGGGAAGCCCAGATCTACCTGTCGTTACTCGATTCGGGTGAAATAGTAAAGGCTCAATTACCAACTGATTCTAAGACCCTATTGATTCGGATACCATAGTAGTGGGTCCTCTGGCAGGGCTAGCTGAAAGATCGCTCACAATTGGCATACAGTGCCTAATATCAGAAAATATTCCAGTACATAATAGAATACGCTACTGTATTTGTATTTTCTCCATGACGAGCCCTATTGTATTAATTGAAGCCAAAGCTATTGTCAACAGTATGGGGAGCGATAAATTAAATCAACTTTTTCCATTCTTCATAAACAGACTTTTTGTGACCATGCTTCCCTACCCAAAGACCGACCGTTCCCCAAAAAGAGAACCGTGGGCACTCAAAGATACACCAGCTAAATGAACAAGAGAGAAGTAGGGAAAGAAAAGAAAGTACAGAGGATGGAAGAAGCAGAAAGAAAAAAAAGACCCAAGCCGAAGGTTAACCAGAAAGAACCCAATGAGTATCATCAACATTTCTTTTTTCTTTTCTTTTTCCGTAATCAGTGTCATGAGATTGAGGTACTAGATGGACGATCATCTCTCCACAGATCCTCCGTGTTTTGTTTTGTTCAATGGAACCCCACTTAGCCCTGAAAAAAAAAAATGAATGCATGAAAAAGAAAAGAAGCTTTTCGAAGAAAGAAAAAAAACAAAAATTCGGTTCATTAAAAACAAACCCAACCGTAAACACCTATGCAGCTTGAACTTTTTTTGAACATCAGGCGTTGGTAATTGATGAATACAATTACGCGGCTTGGCCCTCAGGGCAGGCGGCCATGACGTGACCAGGTTGCTTGCACCTATTTTTCAGAATTAGTACCAAAATAATGTATTATGTTTCTAGGGAATCTCAGGGCGTAACTTACTTGTAGCAAACACGGTCCTGCTCACTGGGGCAATCACGAGAAAGATGGCCGATCTGGCCACAGTTGTAACACTTCTGGCCCTGGGTGCAATCACGAGACAAATGTCCTGTGGTGAGTGGAACATTAGCAAGGAAATCCGTCATATTTAGAATAGAAAATGAAGGCATACCATATCCGCCGCATGAGTAGCAAGTCTGCGCACGGTTGCTAGGCGCGCTTGCGTATCCTCCTTGCTGCTGCATTCCACCAGCGCTGGTGCACTGGCGGGCAATGTGTCCTACTTTGCCGCACTTGTAGCACTCAGCGCTACCACCCTGTCCGCCATAAGTGTTTCCGCCGTAGCCGCCACCAGTGCCAGTCTGGGCAGCAGGCTCGCTGCACTCACGAGAGAGATGACCTACATTATGTACAGTCAGCACGATGTGATCACGAGACCAAGATTGGAGAAGAGGATCTCCAAATTAGGAAAGTTCGAACCTGATTGGCCACAACGGTAGCAACTCTTCTCCTTCGCGGGGCTGGTGCAGTCTCTGCCTGAAAATTTCGTTAGATCAATACGCAAGATAATCAATTTCTAAATGCATAAACATACTCATATGACCATCCTCTGTAAACGGAATAACATAATTAAGTTAAAATTTATAATTTGAGTGGTTAAAATTATATTAGGTATTAACATACGGCCACAGTTGTAGCTAAAGGCAAGGCAAAGTCAGCTCAAACATTCGATCCGATCTTAAATTGACCCAAACACTATGATTAGGGAAAGTATGGAGTAATATTTACCAAACAGGAGTACCACGCTTAGGGCATTCGCGAGCCTTCAATTGCAATCAGTAATCAAGTCAACTTATCGAGAAAATCAATAAAACGGCAGTACCTGGTGACCAGCCTCGCCACCTACATTATATTTGTGATCAGCGCGAGCCCCCAAATCATTTCCATCCTTTTCTCTATACCAATTTTGAGAATGAAGAGCGAAGAGGTTGGGTGGGGTAGTAATAATAGTTCGGATATTTTTCTTATTGGGGGAACTTGCCATCACGGCGTTCCCTCCCCTCATAGAGGGAGAGAAACGCAACAATGATGAATTGTACCGGTGAAAAGAAAGCATAAGGTTAAGAGGACGGGAGAACAAACAGTTGTAGCAAGCACGAACGTTAGAACCGCCGAACTCCATTTCGAAATATATATATTTACTTTGAGGGTGGCGGGGTGTAAAGGTGGGTGGGGTGGAGGAGATGATAAATGTGGAATTGACGGTCAAAGGACACAAAGACGATAAAGTGAATTGATGGAAGAGAAACAGGTGTAGAGGAGAGGTGAAGAATGAGAGAAAGGTGGTGGTGGTCGTGGTCGTGATTGTGGGAAGTGTAGTGTAGTGACTAGGCCAAAACCTTCGCTCAGGCAAACAGCGGGGCGAAAAATATGTAAAAAAAAAAAAATGTGAGAAAAAAGACTGCAGGGGGGCAAGTGCCCAAATCTGAGCCGTGAGAGGGCTCTAACCTCAAAAAACTAGCCCGTAAAGGACTAGCGTCTGCTGCTCCCGAACGATTTGCAGACAGTGGGCCAAGGCGGGGAAGCTTCTTTTTCTCGGCGCCCCGAAAACGGCGAGAGCAGTCCCGGAAGGAGATTTACTGGGCCGATTGGACCCGCCCCGCGTGGTACTCCGCCTTTTCGAGTTTCGACAGGGGAAACCTCCCTTCACCGCTCGTGCTGTAACGGTTATCTGTCTTGAGTCTAAACAAGCGAGTACAACCCGGCTCTCAACCGACTTTCAATCCCTTTGTGGCTTTTTTGGGGAGCCTTGTAGGGTTTCTCTCACTACTACCTAAATTACGGCACTCTAGGTATGCAGATGTGCACATCCGTCAAGATTCCCGTCCCGCTGAAGGAAGGACTTTGGTTATGTGCAACGTGCATAGGAAAACTTCCATCCTAGAGAAAAGTATACATATACATACATGTATGTACTCTACCCATCTCCAGTACCTACATGTACATGTAGGTAGAATATATACTTTACGCTCAAGCTCAACCTGGCAGCATGAACTCACACTCACCCCCCCGCATTTTGGAACCAAGCAACTTTAGGAGCTCCACATACCCTTTGTGCTTCTGCATATAAAATTTCCTGGGTTTCGACATGCTCTATCTCGTACATATTACCTACGCGCCGAAGAGAAACCAGGAGTCACGGGCTGTAGATTTTCCCCGCCAATGTCACGGTTCCCCGAGGACCCAGCCTAGCTGATCCGAATATCACATTTGGGGAGGTAATACAAAACCCCTCTTGGCGCGATCGCAACCCCCTCCCCCGCCTTTACACCCTGCAACACTGGAATATAGTCCCGAAAAAGCTGTTCGGACTCGAAGGGAAATCCTTGGTCGGTTTTCCACACTCAGATAGCCTTAATTAGCTATTCGTTTGGACGGTGTCCTGACTTCCTTTGAATAACATGGCATTTAAAATACTTTTTTCTCCCAATTCACGCATAGGGTACTGTAGGGTCCTAGCAGTGATCTTCCGTCGAAATGGAAATCAGAGATGTTGGGACGAGAAAAAGAAACTTAGCAGTATGCACTATGCCCACGTGCTTCTGCACGATAAGGCTCTATATTATGCACCCCCGAGCACGATCCCAAAATAGCCGCATAATGTATCATCAGATCTCTAGATTTCTTAACACCTATCCTCTTAGTCTATCTAATCTTTGGGACCCATAGTGCCTAGCGGGAGAAATCGTAAACAACCAAGGCCTGTCTACCTTCGTCCTTCGCTCTCAACACCACCACCTTCTCTTCATCAAATCCGCCCAGCCATCCTTGACTATCCCCGCGCCACTCTTCTACTACGTCATTGCCTTTATATGCCTGGGAGGATTCCACTCTTACACTCGCATTCAATCTTCTCTTTTCCGATACACCACCCTCAAGCTCCCAAACACGGAGCTCCAATCCCCTTGTAGACATGGAAACCGCTTTTCCCCGACTGCTGACCTGGGCTGTAGAAACTCCAGAAGTATGCCCCCAAAGGCGTTGTCCAGAATCTATTGAGACTGATGAAGCTGTAGATTTGACTAAATAAAGTGTGAGAGTATTGTCGGCATGTGAGGCTAGTAGATATCTGAGATCAGACGGAAGGTCCCAGGGTGTTAGTGTTGGTACTACAAACTGAGACAAATTCGATACGATTGAAAAGCGGGGGTTTCGAATTCGGTCTTATGAGGCGTCATATCACTTACGGATGAGTGTATGAAAGACAAGTAGGCTGAGCAAGAGGCACATTATTCGCCTGCGAATGTGACTTTGACCCAACGCTACTTTGCGCGGGAGGACTCGCCGGCGACATGTTTGGCACTGGGTTGAAACCGGATGGCACAGCCGTTGCAATTCTTGAGTCATGAACTCCATCCGCATCATCTGAAAACCGGAGTTCTTGGATTCCCACCGACCACCCTGAAATATACAGCGGGAACGCGTAGACGATGCAGGCAATGATTGAGCTTTGTGCTGATCGTCGAAGCGAAAGCGATAAGGGGGGCCAGACTGTATGCGAATGCAAGGATGTAAGGATTTTCGGTGCATGCATCATGCGCTCGCGGTCTTCAGCACTACCCTTGCTCCCATCAATGTCAATGTCGTCTGATCCTTCAAATCGATAGACAGTCAAAAGCTGAGAGGCTGTCATTGTCAGTAGGTATGGTGTGCAGTAGGCCATTGAGATGATCATCGGTCCGTGTGAACTATTCCTCGGGGAAGGGCCGTTTCGGGGATCGATGTAACGGAGCCTGAATGTTGAGGATGACATTTCCATGTCCAGCTGATACACACAAAATCCACCATTTTCAAATCCGACTGTGATATTGACAGCCTTCGTCGCATCGCAATCTTCGTCGATGGCCATTGCAGTAGGAACGCCATACGAGCCGAGGTCCAGAGAGCTTTGATATAGGTCTACATTAGCGATAGGACTTTTCTTCGAATCTCTCCACTTCCATGCACAGAGGCCATGCGTCGAGTCCACGGTAAAGACCATTCCCTATGTTAAAGGCACATGGTCAACCTGTGATCCGCTAGGAAATGAGGTAGACCTGTGTACCTCGTGCAATCTGACCAACAATGGCGGTACTGGCGGTGGGAGCGGTGGGAGTGGTTCATTGGCAGTGATATTAATCTCACTGACACTACATATCCCTCTATTCCAATTATGACGCAGCCTATAGAGCTGCTTCCAGTTGGTTGCGCTAGTCCTAGCAAGCCCTTCATCCTCCAACCATCTCGAATTACGCGATGAATAGTGTAGACTCGAAGGCGGAGCTCTTGATACTCCTGGAATCCGAGAAGCTCGAGGACGTACGAACCTCCTGTAGAAGAGCGCCTTCCAGATTTGGCCATCTGTCGCAATACGAGAGAATCGTTTAGATACCCTCTGGCATGATGTAAGATCAGATATCGACAAGAAAGAGGCAATCCTTAGAAAGAGCTCGTCGCTAAGCCGTTTAATGTAAGGAACAACATTTGGGCGGTGGCGCTTCGAAGATGGCTCCGGCGATTCCGAAGCTGGTCGTTTAGGCATTGCGCCGAAAAAATTGGTGGGCGCAGATTAATTCCCTTAATTGCCGAGTTTTGAAGCTGTGTCTACTCGGAGATTTGAGCTTTGTCGTTGACGGATTGACGTTGAAGGATGACCAGTGGCGACTTGAGCCACTCACTTGTTATCATTTCCTTATTCGCGTTATCGTGAGCTTAGTCAAGCACATTGGACCACATCCTTGATAGCCACTTCATGGTTCATCAACACTACCTGAGTACATGTAGCCACTAGAGTTGTGTAACTTTGAAATGCCCTAGAATTCATATGGAGTGAAAGTGTTTACTTTTATACAAGTGCATTTAGTGGTATTAGATACCAAATTGTTGTTCTTACGGATTCGATTGACAGAATACCACTGAATTCAACAAGTTTCAATAGTATGATATATCGCTGGTGATTTTAGTACTCTTCTCAGTACTTTAGTATTATTCTCCTATTATATAGATATAATCCATATTTATAATACCTACATACCAAAAAGGGGTACGGATTCGCTACGTTATTCCCCTTGATGCGCTAGTAATGCATCAGGAATACGGCACTACTACGGCATTCTTTTTGTAGTGCCGGTTTCATTCCGTATTCTTCACTAAATACCGTAGTCGTACAGTACTGATTTCACTCCGTTTTTTCGTACTGTAAGTATTGTTGGGTGACAAAAGTTCTCGTCACGAAACGACTATAACTCCACGACCACAAAAGATATAAAGAAGATATTAATATTATCGAAGAACTAAAGATTAATAGAAAATATCTTCTAAGTATGAATCCCGATTGCCGGCTTTGAAGATTATTCTTTTGGGTAATTTCTGCTGGCTGCTGTGCGAAAATCACGAGAACTTTTGTCACCCTATAATACTGTACATACATATCAATGTGAAAATACCTAAAGCACAATAGCATCCTTGACACCAACTAGTCCTTGGTACTAATTGATTGGGCCGAACTCCTAACCATCCAAGTGCCAGTAATCACTTATTAATATCTAAGTCTACTTCCAATGGCCCATGCAACTCTTTCTTTTGGCATGACTTTTAACTTGGTGTCTTGACAAATCTGACTAATCGTTTACGATTTGTGGCTGAAGATTGGGTTTGTCAGCTTTTGTCAGGGCCTGATGTCCGCAGCACGTCACGTTTAGCGAATTTCGCTTTACGCGTCGTCCCAAGTGACCTCCCAAGAAACATCGCCTCGAGTGAACTATAGGCGCTCTAATCTGTGAAGATCACGGCCCCATCCAAGCTTGCTATAAAAAACCTACCCTCTCAAAGGCTTCCGAAGGATCTCTTATAGCTCGCCTCACATGGATATCATCGAGAGACATCGCATCGCGTTTAGTAATATTGGGTCTCAGTTTTTTGGAGACTTAGAGAAAGATTTGGAATTGGCGCTGAAAAAAGGTAAGTCACAAACCTTTAGGAGCCAGTTGATGATCATACGAAACTTACCTGATATTCAATTAGCAGGAGTTGAAGAACAAGCGGAACAGGACAAGGTGATTGAAGGTTTAAACAAACGTTTACAAGAGCAAGAGCTGCTGGTAGGATTCTAACCCGCTATTTATAAGTTGTATGGACTTTGTCTAACCTACATGTATTTTTCGAACGATAGCTTAGCGTGCATGAAAGGCTGAAATCGGAGCATTTAAAGAAGATTGCGGACCAAAAGGACAAAATAAATTATTTGAAATGCGAACTGGCAGAGGCTGTCGTTGAGAACGGAAATCTCGAAGAGCTGTTGGCAGTGAAATCAGATAGAGGACATAGACGGAAAGTGTATGCCTTAATCTCAATCTTTCCCATCTTGAACGGGAAGCTTATTGATGTTCATCTGTAGGCTTGGAACACCTCCAAGGGAACAGCTACAGGACAAGGAGAACTTGGGCCCTTTACCTTCAGTCTTGAATTATTTTGCCTCCCCCCTGCAAAAACTCCCAACTCTAGAGAGACCAGTATCACCACCTCACAAATCGTCAATACAAACCTCAAGATCGCCAAATCTTACTAGCGATCGCAGCGTGCAAACCGAATACCTCTATTCAAACGATCAGACAACGCAAACAAGCTCCATACAAGGTCATCAGGATCTCACAGAGGCATTTTACGAACTCAGTGCTCGTTACGATTCTGTTCGAAATGAAACATTAAAGCTCAAGAAAGCTTATCTGGGACTTCAAGAAAAATATATTAAGAACAGAAAGGTCTGGGAAGCATGGATCAAAACAGACAAAGAGCGCATAGAGCAAACAAAAAAAAGGAAACGGGAGGGGACTGTGATGCCTGAGGATGGGGGGCTGCAGCTATTACATGGTAATACGACGTCTATGGCCCCCAAAACTGGGAGAACGCCCTACACGAAGCCACCGCCACTCTCGCCGTATAAGCCAATACTTGTACCCGAGCTATCCCGCGCAATTTCAACGAAAACGAGCTTGTTTGCAAAATTCAAGGGTTCTACTGGTAAACCGGAATCTGAAGATCTAGGTGTTGATATTTGCACTTCCAATGGTACCAAAGACGTTAAGAACAAGGCTGTTTTACCTATGGAAAAGGCCCATTCAGAGCTAACAGAAAACGATGAGGACCCCTCCTCACTACCAGCAACCCCTAGGGCTGAGATAAAGACGGTCAATACCACTAGAGAAAGCCCTAAGAGCACTCTGGCTACTATTCCTCAAGATCGTAACGCCTCCAGTACACAGGGTGAAAATAGCGAATCACGAGACATCGATACTACACCGACCCAGAAATTATATGACCGTCCTCCACTTGCTCCCCCACGCCTTGATACAGTCTTCAATGTTCCAAATGCGAGGGGGGAAACACACAATAGATGTATCCAAGAAGGGGGCTCTATAGCTCGTCCTGTTGTGATCAAGAGTGAAACCAGTGTTGCGAGTAGTGAAGGCCTCGGCTATCATCTTTACGAGCAAGAAAGTTTGGATCTTGATGACATTGGTCATAAACCAGATACGCCTCGTAAGAAACAAAGGATAACCGATTCTCTTCTTAGAGAGGGATCAACATCTAGTGTAACTTCTAGGGGTAGACCTGGTTGGAGCAATGGTGGGTTTACGGTCAAGAAGATACCGGGTGCGCCACATACCCAAGACCTAATGACGGTAGAGGATACTCAAGACGAGGACGAAGGTATTATGTGGAATAATGAAGACGAGACTCTATCTCCAGCGTCCCCATTATCAACCATGCATCCGGCTGGGGCCCCTTACCAGCCAGAAATATCACAGATACCTTCTGGGATAACGAATATTAAATCTACAGTACCACCCCACATGAGCCCAGATACAGGCATCGTGATATATGGCGGAGAAAACCAGCGCGTTAACAACGATTTGGGGAGCAGCCCCCCTCTAATAGAAAACATAAACCAACCCCCGCTCTTGACTCCTACTCGAAGAACCTTACCAGCTGCGAGAAGGCCAAATTCTGGCCGGGACATTCCCGAGCAGTCAAAAATAAAGCGTCGCACAATCGCTAGAGACTCCATAGCACAAATCACCAAAGATGGGACTGATGGGATCGACGATATTGATACTTATGATATATCTGAAGAACAGAGGAAACGGGAAGGTATTCCAAAGTTAAGTGAAATGCTACACTCGCCTGCACCGAAAACCCCAAGCCTTGAACATTTGAGAAAGAAAATGGGAGCTTGGAGTAGTGCTCCACCGAAAAAAGCCCTCAGGAAAGGATTGGAAAACCCCGGAAGTACAAGTGAACCGCCGAATAGAAAGACACAGAAAGACTGGGTTGATGCCATAACATATCCCGAAAGGAAACAGAGGAGTAACTCACGTCAGAGCAAACTCGACATTTCGCACTTTCGGGTCAACCCGAAGGTCAATAATGGAAGGGACTATGCATTTGCCGAGACTGTTCGTGATCGCGAGGCACGTAAATGTCTACCTGGGTGCGCAAAGACATGCTGCAAGGGACTTACAGGATTCGTCGAGGCAGCTGGGTTACCATCCCCTCCACCTAAAGGGCCGAGGTGGAGATCTAGTCCTCCTCCAGCATCCACCGATACAGCTTGTGATGAAGAGGGGGAAGTGGCGTTGGATGCAAGGTTTACGGCCAAGTATGGAAGGCATAGAGATGCATTTCCTAGACGAAAGAGTCCCCCGGGGTTTTGGGACGCAGATTTTCCTGATACACAAGATCTCGAGAGGCAGCATAAAGCAGCCGAGGAAATGAGGCTACGGAAAGTTGAGGAAATGAGAAGAGAAGCTGAGAAGGGTGGGAAGGGGAGGTATATCTACAAGAACCGGTGACCTAGAGTCAGTTCATCGATTACCCACAGGGTTGCGGAACTGTATTTCGATGGATTCATACCTAAGCTTTGAATTTCTACCTCGTGTGACTAATTATTCTATAGCTACTATCGTAAAATAGATATAAGAGTTTTAGGGTTGGTTTAGCTTTTGTTACATGCGTAAATACATGATTATCTTAGGATATTACATGAGGCAAGGGTACGGGTGTTATTATGTTTGCTTTTAGGAGCCAAAATCTAGAATGAAGGAGCCTTAGCTTGTTATATCAGGAACTACAAAGACGACACACAACCTATATTTTGCCGCTTACAGGATACGCCTCGTGTCACTCTATAAAGCTGGAGAAACAGCTTAGGTCCTGGTCAAGCTAAAATTGAATCCTATTCAAAAGAGCGAAGGGAAAGAGAACAAGAAAACTACATGTATATCAGCTTCGTTGAAGCTCAAGAATCTGGTAACCCTAGGCCTTATAGCTACGTGAACTTCATGCAAATATTTCAACTCTAATCGTACCAAGACCTGTGGCTCGTATATAGGAAATGGTTTTTAACTTTGTATCTGATGATTAATTGTATGTTAGCGAAGGAAGTTTAAGTTCGATCGATACTAAGGCGTTCACGACCTTTTACTGAACGCCTGAGTATATGTAAATAAAAAAAATAGAACCGCTACCCGAATTGGATCACATACAATCACTCGTGGTACTGATTCTAGATCTATAAACCCCACCCCACGGCAGTTTGTTCCAGTGGCCAAACACTCAAGCAAACAATCACACCCCCAGGCGTACGCGTATATTTGTGGATATACATGAACTATAGCATCGCACTTAGCAATCAGAAAAGAAGACTTTTTAGATCCATGGAGCGGGGTGGAAATATACCTAAAGCTCGGTGCATTCTATGGCGCCATAGCTCTACTTTTCATGTTCGATAACGATAAAATCGTCCTCGTAAGAAGGTTCTTCTTTTTCGCTCAGAGTCGCATTTGTGGGGGGAGAGCTTTGTGGAGATGACTCCCGGATTGAAATGACGTTAGGCAGTTCGTCCTTAACCTTTGCTACCCCCACTGTGTTCTGATTGCGATATCCACTCGACTCTGCATAGATTACGTGAACATAACCTTCGCTGTCTTCGTCTTGGCCTTCGCTGCCATTGTTGCTTTCCTCCCTTCCCTCGCCTTTCTCCCCTTTCAAATCTTGCCCGTGTCCCTGCTTTTTCTTCTTTTCGCCTAGATGTTTGACGGCATCAGAAATGTTCTTCCACTCATCTACTTCCCTTAATTCCCCCGGATGCGGACGGCAGGCCGTTGTGGTGGCTTTTTCGTGCCACAAAGGAGCTCTAATAGCTCCAATAGATTCAGAATTTCCGGTAGCCTCAGTGTTCCCAGTAGTTCCAGTATGATCAATGAAATGCTTGTTTGCAAGAGAGATCAATTCACTAGCCAGTTTGTCTGTACGCAAGTGATGATGTTGCAAAGGCGGGACACCATGGTCTTTCACATTAAATTCTCTGGTGTGATAGCTAGAATGTTCAAAACACGTTTGAAAACGGTCGGGCTCCACTTTATGGTCCCTAATATCCTTTGAGTGCATAATGCTGGAAGGGAGCTCTAGGGGACTAATTGAGCTCCCGATATCCTGAAAACTCTTATCGATAAAGTTTACAATTTCTTGTTTGGACTCCATCACAAGCAAGATATTTTGTGGAGGAGGGGGGGGGGGGGGGGAAGTGAGATAAGGGGGATTGACGAATATCGGGCTTTGTACGGATAGTTTGTGATATGCTCGTAACTGAAGTAGATTTATAGGAACGCAGGATGCGTTGACATTTCAATTGGAGTGAATAAGGAAGAAGGGGTTAAGTCAAAGGGACAAGTAGGAGTTTATGAGATGGGTGTAGTATTATGATTAGCTTGTTACGTACGAAATAGGCACAGGTGGGGGTGTTCAATACATGTATTTATAGTGAATTTGTCCTCACAGTACGTCATCATCAAACCAGTTGCTCTAAAGTGCCACTCTTTTTCTTTGATAGTCAAAAAAGGCACACTTATTACTACATGTATAACCAAGTGCACTAACATAATTCATTGACTTAAACGGCCAAAATCCATATAAAAATTACATATCTTAACACCAATGGAAATTTCATGTAGTTGTCTACATGTATCATTGGCATATCTGATGTAGCTGCGTTGAACTTACACGCTCTACCTCGGTCCTCACTATGGCATATAAGCATACATGTAAGAGCTATTTATTGGCTTTTGAAGCTATGGCTAATTTTTTGATTCGATTTTGATTCGTGAGATTCGGGATGCAATGCTCTTGGCATTAGAAAAATATTAAACCGGTATCTTCGCAGCGGTCCTCCCAAGTCTTTTTGAGTGTAATTACCCATTGCATACACCCTTCTTCACAGAATGTTCTTCCGCATTATTTTAACCCGTCAATGCATCCTTCCTTTGAAGTGTTCTAGAGTGTCGATCGCATTCCTCCACTACGTCCGTAATACCCATTTTCGAAGTGTCCAGCTTGGCCTCCTTCCCGTCCTCTACAGACCTATTAGCCATCTTGTTTCCCCCAATTCTTCCGTTGATAGGTGTACATACTGAACACAACATGAATACTCCCGCCCAGCTCAGATGTCCGGGGAAGGACTTTGGTAGTGACCTTCATCATTGTCCGGGCGTCCGGTGGGAGAAGACTCATGAACAGTCGTGCTGTCCGTGCACGTGGGGAGAACGGATTGAAGGCGATCGTTACGTTCGAGATGTAGCGGACAATCATTGTGGTGTTTGCTTGATTGATTTTTTGTAAGGTTGTGGTTGAAGTAGTTTTTGAGAGTAAATTTTTTTGAGCCTCAATTCGGAGATTAGATAAGATAAGGACCGAAGATCTTGAGATGAAATCCGTAGGATTATTTCCTATGCCAAGGATAAAAACTTTTAATCGTCCTGATTTTGCTTCTATGAAACTATATCACAAGTTATTAATAATACTTGTAATGCCTATTATTGCATACCGAGTGATTCCATATGATTAAGCACATAACAGGTAGTACCTTAATCTGACTCGGATTGAGGGAATTTATATGTGCCAAGCCTCTTAGGACTCTGGGCCCATGGTCATATCCTATCAGAGCTGTTAATTCGAGGGACCTGAGTAGTTTTACGCCGAGTACGTACATGCACCTGCAAAAAAAAACCCCAGCCGAAAACAATATCCAAGTTTTCAGGGTAGAACTTATTGTGGGGAGCTCTAGACGGACACGAAAACTCCCACTCTACACAGACAGTAAATTTGCAGGTGACTCTCCTATCATAATTGAAATGCTGCAAACTCCACGAGAATAGGCGGCCTCGGGACTTTATTCAAGCTCAAAGAGCTTTTCTATAAAGATATATGCGTCCTGTTAGATTTTAAATCAATCCTAGAGCTTGGGGGAGCTACATGTAGATAGGGAGGATTTTGTGTGGGTTATACATGTATGTCAGGAGGGATTTTGTATTAGCTTTCCGCCCTAACGACCCAAGGATCCAGGACTATGGGCCTGTATGAGATTCCTGATCTTTGGATTTCTGAGCCTCAACTATTCATACTGGCCGGGACAGTGATCGGCTAGACAAAAACGGATTAAAAGTACATACTTGTATCCATATAGGTATATGTATTCTATGTGGAGATATTGTAGAAATGACTTCTTTGCCCAGGTAGGGTATATATTGTATTGTATATATATTAAATGTGTCCAGGATGGAGTTGACATACTCGGATCTTCTGCTGGGACTGTTGTCTCGATGGTTGCACGAAAGCACGGGCATTGATGGACCAGCCGCACGCTGAGTTTGCGGCCCCAGTGGTGTCCTCAACAAACCAGAGCTTGCGATTTTTTTTACTTCACCCCCAAACTAAGTTCCCCCTTGGTAAGTAGGTACATACAAGTACTTGACTCCTTTTTTACCCTCCCTTTTTTACCCCCCCCCCCATTCTCCTCTCTTCTTGAACTGCATCTAACTCTGCTATTGTTCGTCAAAGCTCACTATCGTCGTCTCAGCACATCTCCCAACACTTTCCCTCAACTCTGCAATTTTTTCGTCCTTGGTCAGGACCCTTAAGACAAGAGAATAATTATCAATGGCAGCCGAAACCACCACAAATGTGATCCAAAAGAAGCCCGTGAGCTTCTCTAATCTGCTCTGTACATCCTCCCTTTATTATATGCGTTCGAAAAAGAGATAGAGTTCTAACACCGAAGTCAATAGTGGGAGCTGGGTTGAATATGTTCGAGTATGCTTCCCTAAATTCTAGTTATTACGGGCATTCGTCCTTAAAGATAAAAAAGCTGATTCTCTCTCTCTCTCTTTTTTTCCAATAGGGTCACTACGTTGGGACAGGTATGATCGCACAGGCTTGCGCGAAACGTCCAATAGGTATATAGCTAACTAGTATTTTCTTTTTGATCGAGATAGCCTCTTGAGGTTATCAAGGTAAACCACTATTTCTCATCACCGACAGAAGAATCTTAATAAAGATATGGTGGAACTAATAAATTGTTCCAGACCCATATGGCAGCCAACCGAGGCGACAGCATTGGGAGTGCTTTCAGGACGACATGGAGCCGTGGTGGGGTTTTAGGATGTGCGTTGTTCTCCCCCCCCCCCCCCCCACTTTTCTCCCCGCAGTTTAGTGCCTTGCGTGGGAGTGGTAGCTGATTCTTACCTGTGCGTTTAGTCTACCAGGGGTTGATCCCATGGGTTAGTTGGCACCTTTTGATGTTTTGGCACATGCAAAGAACCCGAGCATCGGCAATCGCCGGTTGAACGGAGCACGTAAACTGACCAAGAGTTCGAAATTTAGGCATGGATTGAGGCATCAACCAAAGGAGCAGTTCTTCTGTTTGTTTCCTCGGAGGCTGAGTAAGTGAACTCCACGTGCCTTTCTTACTTTGGGGAAAAAATCCGGCTAACCATCGGCACAGATACCATGCTCGGACTTTCGGAGCTGGGAGCTTCACCGCCGGTATCACGGGGGGTGTTATCGGTGGTGTTGCGCAGGCATATGCTACCATGGGATTCTGTACCTGTATGAAGACGGCCGAAATCACCCGTCACAAACAGGCTGCCTCTGGAATTAAGCCGCAGTCTACCTTTGGCGTCTTTGCCGATATCTACCGCAAGGATGGTATCGCGGGTATCAACAGAGGTGTTAACGCTGTTGCGATTAGACAAATGACCAACTGGGGTTCCAGGTTCGGTTTGAGCAGGCTCGCTGAGCAGGGTATCAGAAAGTTTACTGGAAAGGGTGAAAATGATAAATTGGCCGTATGGGAGAAAATCTTGGCCAGTGTTGTTGGTGGTGGTTTGAGTGCTTGGAATCAACCGATTGAGGTGAGAATATACATGCAGATCTTGTGAGGGTAAAGACGCTAAATATATTATAGGTCATCCGTGTTGAGATGCAGAGCAAGAAGGAAGATCCGAACCGTCCTAAGAACCTCACAGTCGCCAAGGCAGCAAAATACATTTACCAGCAGAATGGACTGAAAGGACTTTACCGTGGTGTCACTCCTAGAATCGGACTTGGCGTTTGGCAGACGGTCTGCATGGTTGGGATGGGTGATATGTATGCCTCTCTCCAAAACTTAACTCTTTATATCTGATCATCTACTAATATCACCCGGGACAACAGTGCAAAGGAAGCCGTCGCGAAGCTCACTGGCGAAGTTCCTACTGGGAAGCACTAAAGCGTTTCTCGTTCTTTACACACTTCTTCTTACTTTCTTTGTTGGGACTTAGTGGGGGTTATTTTTAATATTTAGAAATTCCCTGTTTTATGCCTTTGATAATAATTGTATAAGCATGTCATCCTGTCCGGATGATAATAGATACCTATCAATTTTTCTCTCGGGTGTTTTGGGCAATTGGAATTTTTTTTTTAAAAAAAAAATGGATGTATATGATACGACGTTAGAATGAAATATACCTCTAGGATTTTGGATTAATCATTTTTTAAGGCTCTGTTTAAAAATCATGGTAAGGTGGAAATAAGGTTTTATGCGCCGGTAGGGATAGGGTTGTTAGCCAACCAGCTACATTACCTACTCTACAGGATGTAACGTGTTACCATCATGGGCAAATTCAAACGACGATCTCAGGTTCGATGGAAGCATTTACAAAGCTATTTATCCGTAATGATACATTCACATTACAACCTGCAGATAAGCCCGTTCTCTCCGAGGTAATTCAATCCGCTTCATAGGACTTACGTATGAAAATAAGGAGGATAACTGCTGAGCTAAAAAAAAAAAAAAAAAAAAAAACGCAAGAAAAAGATTCTACGATAACCACTGATATATATTACCCACCCCCCACCCTACTCTAATTCTTTCTCCCTTTCCCACTCTGCTTCACCTCTGGTGTTGCGGGCTTTGATGTCCCAGCCAAGAACGAAGCAACATCGAACCCGCCCAATGGGTTCGCCTGCGCCGCGCCAACCTTCTTCTGCGACTCTTCGAACTCGGTCTTGAGTTCAGGGTCCATCTTGTCAACCAATTTTGGGAGGCCGACAATCGCCACGAGTGATACAATGGCGACGAGGATCATTGGGTTGGCGAGAAGTTTGGTTGGATTGACTACCATTATGGTGTTAATTATCTATGTATGGAAACAAAAAATCGGGAAAGGGGCACATACAGCCTTCACGGACTACATAGTAGTCTGCCGTCTTGATCGCATGTAGCATCACTGGGTATGGCCGTGCCTCCCCTAGATTGCTCCACTCGTTCCCGCGGAAGGTGGTGTGTACGCTCACATCACCGTTACCAGCAACATCGACTCTAAGAGGCGCGAAATGGTGAGATGGACAGGCGACATCGAGAAGATATGATCCCGCCGAGATGTTGTGGAAAGTAAAGCCGTTAGATGTTGAGATGAGGGTGCGTGCAGTGGTGCCGGAGGTGGTGAGTGTAAGTGAGGTTGTGGGGGGTAGAAGAGCAGGATTCGAGAGGTGAGGGGAGGGTGCGAAGGTCCCGGTTACGGTAAATGCTGATGCAACAGATGCCAGCAGGGAGGCCAGTAGAAACTTCATTGCTTAATTATTGTATTATTGGTGAATAGGTGGGAATTTTGAAATTTGAGGTTGAGGTCTGGGAGTTGAAGCTTCGTGGTCTTGGGGATGAATAAGCTGGGGCTAGGCTACTAGAGTATGTATGTAGCTACATCCGTGCACTTGACTACATGTAGGTAGTTGAATAAAAAGCGCCACAGAGAGGCTGACTGGCATCAACAACGCTGGTGGCCCTAAATAGGGTTGTGCACCAAGCCTATTCTACCGCATCAAGGAAAGGTACTAGCGTGGCGTGCGTGTGCGTGTGCGTGTGCATGTGTATGTAGGTGCCAAGGGTTTATCACTGACCAGGCGATTTTGGGGTTGCTTCCAGAAAATAGAATCACCAAGGAAATCCTGGAGAAAAAGTCTGCTAGTATCATCATCGTGGTTGCTGTGTTGAGTAGAGTACCTACATAGTCACCTCAATTATATCTTGTATCTACAGTACCCCAATTATCACATATCTATTGTTACTACTATAACTATTGCTATCACGACTACCAAGTGTACATGTAATAATGCTTCAATTTTGAGGGAATTGATAGATACTAATCTTACCAACCACCCTCCTTAAATATTTCTCTTACACCTCTCTCCTTCGACTGCAGGCACCCGTCACTTGTTCACTTACTCACACTCACTCCACCCCCCCCCACTCCACTTGTCAATTCAATCAAAGCCAACACGACACACCGAATAATACCGCCCTGCCAGACACATCCCGCAGCTCTAAATATACTTGCTTCTGTCAAACTCTTAGCGAATTCCTCCCACAATAACTACTACTACTCTCACTAGGTAGTATAACACAACCGCCGAGAATCCTTGCCAACAATTACTGCTGCCTCAAGTGCTATCTATTACTACGATATCATAATCAATCCAGAATCAACCTTTATACACCTGCTTCTGATCGAAACAAAGACAAAGGAGCTTCCGTATTTCTATTATGGACCGAGATCGGGAAAGAGATAGGGACAGAGACCGCGATAGGGACAGTAGAAGGTACAAACATCATATCATCATCAAAATATCAAGCTACTCCTTTTCATCCACAAAGGGACAAGAAGTGTGATCTCAGGTCGCATGGCATGTCCTCTAGCCCATCATCATATTTTAGAAGACACGTTGTTTTGCTGACGGCCTTTCTCTGTAAATACATGTAGATTTCGTGATTTCCGCGACCCATCACCACATCGCGGTCTCGATTCTTATATACCCTCCTCGGGCTCTGGTCGTCGCCGCCCATCCCGCTCTCCGCCTCCTCTAAGAGGTGATAGCTATATTCCTACGCGTCGTCGGTTCCCCTCTCGCTCCCCACCATTTGGGGATCGAGGAAGGTCCCGCTCTCCGATTCGCCGCCATAGATCGCCTTCTAGATCACCTGTTAGGGATAGGGATAGGGCAAGATCTCGAAGCCCTATTCGGAGAAGAGATAGGAGTCGATCATTGACACCAATTCGTAGACGGGGTGGAAGAAGCCCGCTGTCTAGGTCACCTAGAGAGCATCGCCATAGACGTCGCTCGCCCTCTCCACTGCCGCCTCGAAGGGATAGGTCGAGGGATAGATCACCCCCCTCTAGGCGTGATAGAACTCCCCCGCCAAGGAGGGATCGATCTAGAGGAGGGAGCCCGCCCCGCTCTGCTACGAAAAGGCCATCGTCGAGGCAGTCACCTCCTGCCCATCCCACAGAGCGTGTGGTGTCTGACCGTGTAGTAGCTGAGCGCGTAGTCCCAGTTCGTGCGAGAACCCGCTCTCCGATTCGCCCTGTTTCGAGAAGGCGCTCTCCTACTCCCCGATCACCTGTGCGAAGACGGGAAAGGTCTCGTTCTCCCAGAAGAATTATTAGATCTAGGTCTCCACTTCGTCGTAACGATTTCCGTCGAGGTGATCGGAGAGATAGATCTCCCATAAGGCCCAGATCACCACTTCCTCCTAGGCGTGGATCTCGTTCACCTTTTAGGTCGCCAGTAAGAAGGCGTCGTTCGTCTACACCTCCGCGATTTCCATCCCCTAGACGCCGAGATTCCAGATCCCCTCGAGCAAGGCTGTCGAGAAGCCCGGGGTCTCCTCCGAGAAAAAGAGGAAGAATTGGCGGTTCCCCGCCTAGCAGAGGATCTGCAAGGCCGTTCTCACCACCCCCACCCCCGAGTAGACCTCGTTCTCGTTCTCCGGTCCGTGAGTCTGTAGCAACATCACCACGCAGCGCCAACGGCAAACCACCGGTCAGAGCCACCGGCTTTGGTTCCTCTCCTGCACCATCAGCTGGAGTGACCAGCAGGAAGATTTCGCCGGCCCCTCCATCTCGTCCCCGTTCACCCCCCTCTAGAGCAATGTCACCCCCACGCGGCCCACGCAATGCCGCTGCCTCGCCCCGTCCAACACCTCCAAGACGAGCATCACCTCCTCCGAACGGCCCGGCTGTCCACCCGGAGAGGCTTCAACAACTTTCCAACGGCTTCTCGACTGTTCCTCCTCGCGGCCCATCTGGTGGCACCAGGCCTATGAACAACGTTGTCCCGCCTCGTGGACCAAGTGCCTATCAATCTAATCGCACACTCTCTACACCCTCACATGGCCAACCCCCACCCTCAGGCCCTCATAGTTCCCATGGCCGCTCGCCATCGTATCCATCACGAGTCACGCCTAATCCACCAATTCAGCCACGGAACGCGATGGCACTCCCCCCATCAGGACCACGCCGCATGTCCTCCGCGCTCTCACCAAATGGCTCTACCCCGCCTGCATCGTCTCCAAACCCTCCCACCACATCTGCTATCCCAACTGGCCCTCGTGCGGGTAACTTCCCTTACCGTACATCACTTCCGCCACCGCACCCACATCATCACCACCACCCGCCGCCTCCAAGAGCGCCGAGTGGCCCCGGTACTACAATTCCAGGCGGGAGATTATATCCCGCGGTTGATAAGGCGAGCGAAGATAGACTGGCCAGGTTGAAAGCGGAACAGGTAAAATTGGAGGAGGAGAACAGGATAATTCAGGAGAGGAAGAGGAAGGGGCTATACGGATGGGAGAAGAGCACAAGAGAGGCAGAAAGGGAGGGATACAAGGTTGAGTTGGCTGAAAGCCAGTTGGTTGGTGGCGTCTTGATGGACTGATCACTGATTACTGGCTTGTATTCGCCAAAAGAGGTAGCTTTAGTATGCTCGTCTAGCCAGGAAATCATTGAAGGCTTCTATTTCTTCTTTGTTCTTCTAGGACAGTTTTGTTTGATCGGTAATCTGCGATGTGATGTGGTTCTATATCCCTGTGCGTGTGCGCCTTGATTTTTGTGTTTTTTGTAATGAGTATATTCTCTTTGATCATCTTAGTAGGAGGGTGAATATGTGTACTTATCTCCAATTATGATTTTGGTTGGGGCTACGGGCACCACTCGTCTTAGCAAGGAGTGCGAGTGATTTTTGGTATTTGGAAAACCAGTCAGGCTACCTATAGCCGTGGGTATATGTAATGGTTGTTGTGTATTCACTTTCTAGCCTATAGTATTTTTTTTGGTACGATAATAATCGATCGGATAAAACAACTCGGGGGTGTACAATTGTAAAACCACTCTACTCAGAACTTTCCCTATGATTACATATGGACAAGAGCTAATTTTTAGTATATGAGCAAGGATCTTTAATTCACAGCCTTGAGCGTGCGAGTGTCTGAGCCACAAGTTCTACTACATTTCCTTGATATATGGCCCGTACCATCATGAACAATTTTATAGACTAGACACTACTCTACCAGAAATGCTAATATATCGAAACAAAAATGGATTTGTGGCTACTACAGCTATCTTGGGGAAGTATATAAAGGGTTCCGTTCATAATTATATAAAACAAGTGTGTGTCTGTACGAGCCCGCTGGCGACCATGAAGCTACTAGAGCTCACACCAGCCGCCAAAGCCCCAGGTCTGCTTAGGGGAGTAGGACTAATCGTTCAATCCTCAATTAAACCTTTTTAATTTCAACTCAAAGGATGTGCTTTTATTTCTTGATAGAGATAACTATCTATATAGCAGCTAGATGAAGGCGGGCTCGATCAATGGCGATGGAAAAGCCAGCTAGGGGAAGAGGGAAGGGCGATCGTTTGTTTGTAATTAAATTTTTTGGAATAGCTTACATATTCTCTTTGTTTCATTAATTGTTTGATAGTACCCAACAGATAGGGGCGGTGGCTAGTGCAGTATCGTAACCGGAAGGTTCGTGCACATATGCATACATGTACATACAATCAATTGCAATCATTTGCCTTCATAGATTCTCACTCGGTTTACCCGAGTTCCGATTACGGACGTGCACCTTCATGTGAACGAGGAACTGGCATCGAGATGATACGTAAATAGCTACGTGTCAGATCGGAAGAAGGATAGTTCCACTCCTAATAAGAAACTTAAAACGAAGAAAATCACGACGGTTTCTCCGCCGTCACTCACGTACGATTGTGCAGGGTTACACACGCATCATGCACTTGATGGCCATGGAACCATATTTCCCCCTCTCTCCCTTAAGCTTGGCTACTTATAATCTGCTAAATTTTAGTGAAGTAGGCACCTCATTAGTTCTCAATCCGGAGCATTATATTAGCACATCACGACACGGATTTATGGGCTTTCGCTGTCGGAATTTCTGTCATTGAGCTTTCCAATAGCATTATTAATTATCAAGATCTACAAAAAAACCTTCGAGATGAGTCTTAGTGAGCAGTGAGATCATAGACATGTTTAGAATGGTTGCATTTTAACTGTGGTAAGGTAGAAAGTAAAAAATGTTCCTCGCTCAATTTTGAGTTCTCTACCGTGAATATCCATGGCACCTAAATATCTTAACTCATTATGGTATCCAAATCACATAGTGCAAAAGAAACGCCATGTCCAAGGTATATATCAGAGATCTTTGTAATTTATCATAAACTATCACGAAAGCGCGCTCACTATACGCGCATAAGAACTAAAGTACGGTATCTAGTCTAAGCATCTCCAGAGCCTTTCAAACTCTCCGGTGGTTCTGTTACTTTTGGTAAATAATTTCTAGAAAGTCACCATGAGCCTCAGTCAGTTCATCTATTTCCCCAATGATAATGATCCACAACAACACGCATACCCATTCAACTCCTTTAAAACATGTCCCAACCCTTCGTGGTCATAATCCTTCTCGTCCCATTGGTCCTTATGATACCTTATTATAGGTTTCTCCTACTGCGTATCAGCAAAGCTGAAAAAATATATCCGCATGCTGTATTGATAAGTATTTGGATAAACGCACCTCATCCGGATCCAACTTCAACGTAATCAGAGAGTCGACCACCTTTGTGATATTCACCAGCTTAAACGTGTATTCTTGCCTGAGTTTAAACACAATCTCATCCTTCTCATTTGCTACTACCTCATATGCCTTGGGGTTCAAGCTCTTGAAAGCTTTCGGCAGTCCATACCATTGCCCAGCAATTTTGTACCGCGTGTCACAGAAGCTGAACGGGTCGTCGTAGATGCTGTTTTCGTGATAATGCCGCATCGCAGATTCACTGGGATTTCCAGCATATAGAGAAATAATATCTTGTACCAGGACTGACCGGTCTGGGGGTAGTGGGAGGCTAGTAGAGGGGTCTGGGGTATAGGGACGAGGGAATCGGCCCGGGGGGTGATGGGGTTCAAATTGGTAAGGGGGTAGGTTCTGAGTAGGAGGAGTACTCATGGTGGTGTATGTATATGGGGAGAGGGTTTTTCTGGAAATTGGGAGTATTGTGGGGTTAGAAATTGCTCTGAAGGGGAAGCTTTTGAGGTGATGCATTTAGCTATGGTACTTATGATGGGTTTCATGGAGGTATTTATTCCATTTTTTTCTTCCTTTCTTTTATCCAAAGGATTTTAGGGTTTATTCTCAGGCCGTAGACGGGATCATTGCGTATGGCCTGTAAATCACTGGTAGATGGCAGATCTGGAAAGGAAGCCAAGGTGAGGTCATTACATCTATCGCTAGATCGAGGAACTATCTTTCCCGGGTCCTTGGCGATCGGGTAGACTGAGGTCCTGTTGCAACTTGCAGGTGAGGTTTAGTCTTTCAGGGGGGGGGGGGGGGGGGGTTCATTTGCAATGATACGCTATGTATCAGTGTTTGTTAACGTACTGTCTTGGCGTACGAGGAACACGATGATTTCTATCATGACTACAATACCGTATTTATTTCAAAAGGGTCTACATGAGCTGCATAAGATGATGAAGTTGGGATATCTACTGGCTATATGTATTTGGTGTTACGGAACTGAAACATCGATCTAGGTACTACATTCATATAATCAGCGGGATCGACTGAGATAACTTAATCCCGATTTTACGGTATGGTACGATATTCTACTCATTCAGATCTAGAAAATACGCACAGGACTGGCAGAATCTGTAACTACATGTAGACGCTTACCAGCAAAAGAACCAGAAAATGCAAGTGGTGTAAACAAGGATAATTTGTATGAGGTATCGCCGCCACTCCATACAAATAATCCTTGCCCTGAGTAACTGCATTTTCTGGTTCTTTTGCTGGTAAGCGTGTACTCGCAATTTCACAGCGTTTCCGGACACAACTGCTATTGCATGCCATATAAAAAATAGCCTTGGCGGGTTTTTTCTGTGTATGCAATAGCAGTTGCGTCCGGAAACGCTGTGAAATTGAGAGTATACATTCATGCATTGTAGATCATTGATTCCGCCCCAGTCCATGGCCACGTGCGCTAGTAACACCGCGAGTGAGAGAATATGATGATAATAAGTCATCACCGCTTTAACTGGGTGTATTTCTGACAAAATGGAAATTATCTATTTGACACTAGATTTTTCGCAAGGAGTGGCAATCGTACAATAGAAAATCTTGGTTAGTACCAGGAGATTATTGTATTGACAAAATAGTAGATCCAGAGCTTTTATTAGAATCGTAAAAGAGGCGTTCAAACGGATAGGAATTGGGGATTTTTGCTTTATCAAAAATTTTCGCTATCAAACTACCGTTAATTCTCGAATAATCCACTATCCCCGTATTTATATGTGGTAAGTCCGAACCAAGGCGAATTAGCGTATCAAACTTCACGGATTCGTGCAGATCCACGCTTTTTCTCACCCGGAATTTAACGAAGCGGGGATAGTGGGTTTCTCGATAATTAACGGTACTTGGATTGGGCAGTTGATCACAGCTAGTATCAATCACATGGATCTGGTGGTTTGAGTTCAAATAATTTAACACGCTGCAGGAAAAAAGAAAAAAGAATTGCCCTTTTTGACTCTCCTATACTCGTAGTTTTTTGACGTTTCCGGACGCGACCACTATTGCATGCCATACAAAAAATAGCCCTGGCGATTTTTTTCTGTGTATGCAATAGCAGTTGCGTCCGGAAACGCTATGAAATTGCGAGTACACACCAGTGCGCAAAATATCAAGCCTAAGTGCTTCTTCCCCCAGAAACTCACAGACACAAGGCAAAAATCCGACCAGTCATACAAGGTATCATATACAAATTACAATTTCAGTGAGCCCACAATTCATCCCATTCGCCGAAACGCCAAGTCTTAGGAATCTTAAGTTGCCGCAGTAGATGTTGCAGCCGCAGGGGCAGTAGTAGTAGCAGTAACAGTCTCGGTTGATTTGTTGTTGTTATTGTTGTTGCCTCCACCAACTCCACCATTCTTTACCACGACTACCACCACAACGATGATAACAATGACAACGACAATGGTGACACCAAGGCCAAGACACATCCACTTCTTCTTTCTGGCTGCCTTCGCGCTCACAACTCCGGTTTCTAAATGGTTGGCTGCATGGTGCACGTCTTCTTCAACTTTTACCGCGTTGTCTTCAATCTGCTGGAACTTTGGCTCGTCGAGGACTACTTGCTCGGCCATTTGTTCGAATAGTGCTAAAAGCTCGATAAGTGTGGTCTCAATACGTTGGATCTCCTGCTGACGAGCTTTTACGGCTGCATTGACTGAGTTTGCTTCTCGGCTTCTTCCGCTCGAGAGAAGCTAGTAAAGGGTCAGTGGTGTCGATCATCTAATGGAGAGCAGTGGAGGAATTACAGCTTGGCTGAAGATTTGCGTTTCACCACTTTCAACAAGTTGCTCAACTTCTGCGTCCGTGGCTTCGGGATTCACAATGCGGTATTGTCGGCTCATTTGTTCTCTATACCGTGTCCGAAATTGGTTTTCAACCTATAGCAAAATGTCATAAGTATTTTGGGGGGCGGGAAAGTAAGTATATAAGCATGTCTCACCTGTTGATACGCTTTCAATTCCTTGTCGAAATCAGACTTCAACTTCTCTGTCTGCGTACCCTTTGTGGACTGTGCCGAATAATCACTCATCAAGGTATCTCGTTCCAGATACTTTATTCCATCGCGAAGCTGTTTCGTCAAGATGGAAGTATCTGCAACCAGCGCTTCCAATTGTCCTGATGAGCCGGTGGTTGATCCGTGGTCATACGACTGCAAGCTCTGGTTGTGCAGAGACGAGATGTTCAAGACATTCTGTCTGAAGGTCGAGATTAAATTGCGGATACCAGTAACCTCGTTGAGAAACTCTTGGAGCTCCATCGCTTGGTGCCCACCTGCGTACTGGTTGGACTCAAGGAGCGGGGCTCGATGAGTTTCCATTTCATAGCCCTACATGGCGATTAGTATGTGACGACCGAGGTAGGAAGCCTACAACTGCAACTCACGTTTCCAGACATCTTTAGTGATAAGTCTTGAAGAGATTTCCTTGAGAAGAGATATTCGGCACTGGGGCAGTCTGCAAATGGAGAGACGAGCGAGCGAGTGGGAGTAGTCTTATTGTGAAGGTGCTACGGCTGAAAAAAAGGGCTGAGAGGCTGCTTTACTTAAGCACCCAGTTTACAACGGTGAACAACGGGGCTTAGACGCTACATGAATTCCCCCCCACTCTATCTTCTGCAGCTCTTACAGGTGGTTAAATATGTGCCACAATCACTTTGCATTGGAGCACGCGGGGGAATAGGTCTCAGAAGCGTGATGATCATGTTCAGCTCTTTTTGAACAATCCTGTTGTTCTCGGCTCGAGCTTTTGTAAACTTTGTAAACGGCTTAAATGAGGCGCTAGTGATAAGCGAGGGCTGGGTGGGTCTAAAAATAGACTTGCGTGAGCTTAGCTTTAAGTGAAGCATCTTGCTTGGCTTCAACGTGAACAACGACGGTTGATAAGTGCAACTTTGAGCTTACAAGAAAAACAAACATCCGCTGCAAAAAAGGCATTCTGGGTTAGCTGGTATGATTGATCCCCGGGTTTCATGCTGTGCAGCGACAACGCGATATAACTTGGAATATAAAGGGATTGAAGCTGTGAAAACGAATATTTATTTAGCTTCTTAACTAGAAGGGCTGCCTTTGTCCGACTAGATACTTGCACACATCAAAGGATTACTTAATTTCGGCTTCGCCTTTTATATGTAGAACAAGTCAACGCCCTCCATGAAATATCACTCGATTTCTTGGTAGAATCGATCCTAGGGATAGTCAAGTTTTGCGATTGAGAAGACGAGCATGAGACCAATCAAATAGTAAATTGAGATTTCCTTCAGAACCCAATTGGATTATGTATTCCATTTTTCTGGAATCGTGCACCCCCCTATGACAACAACACCTAAAACAAGCAGCTGTTGTGGCAGTAATACTAGCATATCGTAACGTCTAAGCTCAAAGCCAGAGGTAGATTGATCGCTGATAAAAGCTCATCTGTCTTAGCAGTAGCGTTGATAATTTTTTGGGATATAGACACCAACGGAAATCGCCCAAAGACACTCCGTCCCAAATTGCAATCTACGGAAGACCCATAGAAGAACCACTCGAAGATACGACTATTTATTCTAATCCTTGGTTTGAAGGCGGTTCTCGATGGTAAAAACAATATTCATAATACCTTCGCTCCGACTAGAAGCCTCAAGAGAGAGGAATCTATGAGCAATGTTTTGTATAACATGCGGTAAATAAACATGGGGATGTCGATATATACTCGTTCCTAACCATCATAGAAATCTGATTGCATTACTATCCAGCGCCTGGTAACCTTAGTATATCGACTGGTCCATATTCCCCGCATCATCCTTCATTCCTTCTGTGATTTGGGTATAAAAAAACGCAGTCCCCATCGTTAATAGCCTCGGTAAACCTTCTTTCAGAGGAGGACCGAGGAAGCAGGTTAGACTACCGCCTGGAGGGGAAAATTTCTGCTTTCAAAATCCGCAAGGACCCTGCATATATACACTTTCAGATATGTCTTGTCGTAGATGGGAGTTAAGACATGCAACATATGCATCGGGTGTTTGTAGCTCCATTCGTCCGGTGTATATTTCTTGGCCACCGGCCATCCCAGGGAGCCGAAATGAAATCTCTTGCTCATAATAAAGAGTGCCAAATGGCCCGTGTCTCTTTACAAGTAACCGAAAGCTCATTGTTTTGATCTTTTCTTTTACGTCGCGATTGTTGATCAGGTGGTGTGTACCCCTCAAAACGAACCCTTGACCACGTATACATATACTCAATCCCAATAGAATCGGAGTTTTGTTTTGAGTTAATCCAGGAAACTTACTGGGGTTTATAAAGCTTTATTTCTGTGAATCCTTGGGGCTTATCCACTTGAATAAAGATCTGAGGGGTTTCGGGTCCCGGCCTACGTATGGAGAGTTGTTGTCAATCATAGTTCATACTCGGAACAGATGCTGCTTGCTCAAAAGATCCAGCTTCAGTCCAGCACTTCCGTATTTATCGATAACTGCCGTGATTCATAGGATGTTCGAAATAAAACCATCAGGATTTAAATCCGCCTTTTAAGAAGGACCCACACATTCTGATATGTACGCCCTTCCGGAGAAACTTTTCTCCAAGCTCAAGGGTTCATCCTATGATCTAAAGTGGATAAGCTTCGGTAGAAGCCTTACGATGACATGCATGCAGCCACGAATCATAGCCGCACTTTAATTCCACGTCGATCCTCGGTAATGATAGTAACTACATGTATGCCATTAGGGCGCATTATTGAGATATTTGGCACGTCCTTAAGCTTTGTACCCTTAGATCCATATATTATAGTCAGTGCTGAGAGCTCTATTATTGTAAATAAAGTAGAGACAAGCGGGCCTTATATTTAAACCGTTATATTCTGGTAGAGAGAGTCATGATCAGCAAAGTTATTCCAAGATATTTAAGTAAGTACAGTGCTGTAGTTGTAGACACCGATACAAGACGAGGGTACTGCTGTTTCGAAAAGACTGGTACAGATGCTGTGATAGTGTATTTGGCTTCAAACCCAAGGACTTAAGGAACTTTACCCAGGATCCGAGGGTATATAATTGGAGGATATGCTAGATGAAAGCTTTCTAGCCCGTACATGTGAATCGTGGACAGCCTTTGAAGTTTGAGTATGTTAATTGTCCCCAATTCTTTAAGAACCTCATCATACACGCCTTATAAGTCTAACCGGCGAAGACTACTGCAGGTTGAGATATTGTTCCGAAACCGACCCTGCAAAGTCATATTCACGACTTCTCACTCGTACTGGACTTATCCTTATTTGGTCTTAAATCGAGGGGACGCCATATTTGTTTTTCTGGAAAAGCCAAAGTATGAGACCAGGAATCCGGGTTTGCGCTGTGTAACTCGTCCATCGTGTACTTTCCGCTTTCTTCAATAACCGCCAGCTGTTCCGATCTTTATCCACCAGTGATTTCGATCTCTGAAGTTTCGAGACATGCCTTTTTACAACTTCATAGTGCGCATTAAGTGCCTAGTAATCAATCAACCTGTACTCTATGTGTAAGGGACGAGGAGATACCATCTTCAAGCCAAGCAAAGTTCGGAGTACCTACCGGTAGGTACCTATCCTGGACAGGTTTCTTTTCTTTTTCGGACACAACGTTCAAGCTGGTGTCGAGATCTGGCCCGTTGGCATGTTTGTTGGGCGGCGGTGGGCCATGTTCAAATACCCCGCTACCCTAGACCCTAAAACTGGTTGTTTTATGACCTCAACCGGGTTACGCCCACAAATCAGGAACCAGAGTAAGGAAATCCGAAAAATCGGAGTAAATTTGCTAAGGCTTGAATGAAATTATATCTGCAATTCAAGCCTTCTGCCTAAAATTTATTGTAATGTCCGATATTTGTCGGTTACTGAATGGTGGGATTCTCACCGGGTACGGGTGGTTGACGTCGTTAGTTCGTTCGGCGGGAAGGAGTTTCGGAACGGGGAGAAAATCTCTCAACATTTTTTCCTGATCTCCGGCTACTACCTTCCCTCTCTTCCCTCCTTCTCCTCCACCACACTTCAGAGCACACTCTCCTCAAGCGACATCTCCTTCTATCTATCATATACACCATGTTTGCTGCTTCCCCCATGAGATTGGGCTCTATTGCCCTCAGGTCTTCGCTGGCCTCGTCGACCTCTTTCTCCGTTAAGAGGGCTGGTTACCGCTACTACTCTGCGGTCAAGCCTAAGGTATGAGTTATTCCTAGATTAGAATTGAACTTGTGCTGATTCTATTCCTTCCGATAAGACTCTCAAGGAGACCTTCGCTGCGAAGATCCCCGAGGAAATTGAGAAGATTAAGAAGCTCAGGAAGTAAGATTTTGCAAATATGTTTCAATGAATTCCATCAATTAACGTTTTAATTAGGGAGCATGGATCAAAGGTCGTTGGAGAAGTTACTCTTGACCAGGTCTACGGTGGTGCTCGTGGAATCAAGTCCCTTGTGTGGGAGGTTTGTGTTTCTCGATGAAACTTTTATGCGTAGGAGCTTTGTTTGACACGTGCTGCAGGGATCTGTTCTCGATTCTGAGGAGGGTATCAGATTCAGAGGAAAGACCGTGAGTGTTCAACTACCTAAATTTAAGTCAGACTGAGTCTAATTTGTCGTAGATTCCTGAGTGCCAGGAAGTCCTTCCCAGAGCACCTGGCGGAGAGGAGCCTCTTCCTGAAGGTCAGTCCTCGCTATTTGATAAAAATGAATTCTGTGGCTAAACAAAACCCTAGGTCTCTTCTGGCTTCTCTTGACCGGAGAGGTTCCCACTGAGCAGCAGGTCCGCGAACTTTCTGCTGAATGGGCTGCCCGTTCAACCATCCCCAAGTTCGTTGAGGAGCTCATTGACCGCTGCCCCAACACTCTCCACCCCATGGCCCAGTTCTCAATTGCCGTCACTGCTCTTGAGGGCGAGTCAGAGTTTGCTAAGGCCTACGCCAAGGGTATCAACAAGAAGGAGTACTGGAGCTACACCTTTGAGGATTCAATGAACCTCATTGCCAAGCTCCCCACCATTGCGGCGAAGATCTACCGCAACGTCTTCAAAGATGGAAAGGTCGCTCCTATCCAGCAGGACAAGGACTACGGTTTCAACTTGGCCAACCAGCTCGGTTTCGGAGAGAACAAGGACTTTGTTGACTTGATGAGGCTGTACCTCGTTATCCACTCTGACCACGTACGTAATTTCCAAAAACGATTGACAAAAAAAGAAGCAAATATTAATGATTATATAGGAGGGTGGTAACGTTTCTGCCCACACCACTCACTTGGTCGGATCTGCTCTCAGCTCCCCAATGCTCTCCCTCGCCGCTGGTTTGAACGGTCTTGCTGGTCCTCTCCACGGATTGGCCAACCAGGAAGTCTTGAACTGGCTCACTGAGATGAAGAAGGCTGTTGGCAACGACCTCAGCGACCAGTCCATCAAGGACTACCTCTGGTCCACCTTGAACGCTGGCCGTGTCGTCCCTGGTTACGGCCACGCCGTCCTGAGGAAGACTGACCCCCGTTACATGTCTCAGCGCGAGTTTGCCCTCAAGAAGCTTCCCGATGACCCCATGTTCAAGCTCGTCAGCCAGGTCTACAACATTGCCCCTGGTGTCTTGACCGAGCACGGAAAGACCAAGAACCCCTACCCCAACGTTGATGCTGTATGTTCTCCCCTGCAAAACGATAAAGCGTTCTTTTACTGATTGCAATTCTGTATAGCACTCTGGTGTCCTCCTCCAGTACTACGGTCTTACCGAGGCCAACTACTACACTGTCCTCTTTGGTGTCTCCCGTGCTTTGGGTGTCCTTCCTCAGCTCATCATTGACCGTGCTGTCGGTGCTCCCATTGAGAGGCCCAAGTCTTTCAGCACTGCCAAGTACGCTGAGTTGGTTGGTGCTAAGCTTTAAACGGCTTTTGAAAAAGAAGTTGGCAATTGTGGACGAGAATCTCGAACCTAAGGTTCTCCGGTCCCTCAAAAATATATTCATGTTTCAGTTCTGTATTCCTAGGGTATAAAAATTTCTCGTTGCTGCGGGTGTCGTGCGTACTTTTCGGAAAATAGAATATAGTTGTAGTGTTGATATGGGGGAAATGATCATTTTTTTTTTGTTTAAGTAATATCTCTTCTCAATTGAATTGTTCAATAATAAAAAAAGCCATTTCCAAAGATGATAAAATGTGATCCGATCGCCCGGGAGCCGGAATGCGGTCATTTAAGAACCCCAAGGTCCTCGGAGGAGTACAAGTGCACGGACCAAGTCCTGTAGGTACAGTCCCTTTTCCTTGGCACACTCCCGAAATCAACGTTCAACTCAAACCTCAAGACCGCCGGAATTGCCCCCACCAAACGGCGAAACACGACCGACACAGCAAACAAATGCCACCCACACGAGAGCGTCTCCTCGAGCTGGCCAAGGTGACCCTCCCTCCCTCTCTCTCCCTACCTCTTTCCTCACAATATCAACCCCCCCCCCCACTATCCACTACTACCACCCACCCCACTAACACACAAAAAAAATAAACGGCGCAGGTGTCATGCCGCATCTTCTCCACCACATTCAACCCCACCAACGCCCGCACGGGGAACAAGGTGCTGCGGCAGCGGCTCAAGGGCCCGACGCTGCTCGACTACTACCCGCGCAGGATCGCAACGTTCAAGGACCTCAAGAGATACTTTCCCATGATGGAGTTTTATAACCATGAGGAGGCGCAGAGGCTGCAGGATTTGGAGGCGTATGTTTTTTTTCTTTTTTTTTTCTTCTATATTTTTTTCCCTGTTTGATTTTGGAGGTTGGGGGGGGGGGGGTGAGGCGGATGAGATTGTGGGCTGACAGCGTGGCGGGCGTGTAGGAAGAAGGCGAGAGGGAAGGGGGCGCCAAAGAAGATTAGGACGAAGGAGGAGGCGGGGGCAAAGAAGGGGAAGAAGAGGTGAGGTGCTGGTGCTGGTGCTGGTGCTTGTGGTGGGGTATAGAGGGGTTTCTTTCTTTCTGGGTTGTGGGTTGTGGGGTGTGTGGATATAAATATAAGTATAAATTACAATTGACGTTTTTTTCTTCCGCTTCCTATGTGTGCGGAGGATGTATGGCTGTGGGTGGCTTGGGGGGGGGGGGTTTAGTGAAGTGTAGAGGGCGGTTATGGAGGGACGGGTCAATGGTAGGAAGTTTGTGGGTGGTGGGTGTAGTTATGTGTAGGCCGCGCGGGGGGGGGTTGGGGGGTTGTGGGATTGACATTGGGTTATGGGGCCCGGTTAGTTGTTAGATATTGGCACATGCAGGTCAATGATGGTCTAGTAGAAATTTGTTGATTGGGTTGGTGTGGATAATTCTCGCTCGCACTCCAAAGACCGGCAGGATACATGTGTTTTCAATCATTGATGCATCAACCAATACTATTATTATATATCTGCCCATTAGACATTACACCACACACCTCTATGCTAACAGCACCCACGCTATGATGTTGTCTAATATATGTATGCTACAAACCCCACCTACCTCCCCACCTGCTTCAACTTCCCCTTCCACTCCTCCCTCAACTCCTCCATCTGCCTCCAACACTCCCTCCCCAACTCCTCCCACTCCACGCCGCCCTCCCCCTCCACGTCCGTCGCCTTGACACTCTCCACCCCGCCCGTCACAACACTGCTCCCCCACTTGACCTTCTCGGCCCCCTTCTCCGCCAGCTCCTCCTCCCCCGCCAGCGCCAGCCACACCGCCGCCCGCGCCCCCGAATAGCTACTAATCGTGTGCCACGGCGACCCCAGCCACCGCGCAACATAGAACGCCGCAACCATGCACCACCACAGCACAAAATTCAGCGGCACAATCGCCGTCGCGCACACCCCCGGGTGTGTCAGATACGTCTTTGGCCTTATCCACCCCCCCTTCTCCCCGCGCCCCGCGCCAAAGAACTTATCCGCATACGGCGCCGTCGCCGGCAGCCCCGCCGTCAGCGCCAGCACGTCGGTGAGCCGGCGCGTGCTCTCGTACGAGTGCGTGGCCTTGAGCGCCTGTATATCGGCGGTGCTGAAGGTCCACGGGTAGGCCTCGAGCGAGCTGGTCCAGATGATGCGGCCGCGGCCGCGGCCCAGCAGCGGCATGAGCTCCGCGGTGAGGTAGTAGTGGCCAAACACGTTTGCGCAAAAGACGCTGCCCAGCTCGCCCTCGAGCGGCGGGGGCTGCTTTGTGGTCCAGCCCGTGGCCTGCAGCTTGTAGGCCGGGCATGTGACGGCGTGGACCCAGTTTGTGAGGATGCTGGTGGTGGCGTTGAGCCAGTCGATGCCCGTGAAGGCGCCCATGCCCGCGTTGAGAAAGACGTAGTCGAGCTTTTGGTAGCTGCGCGAGAGGGCGGCGGCGAGCGCGGTGATGGAGAGAAGGTTGGTTAGGTCCACTTGGTAGTGCGTGAGCGTGATGCGGGAGGTGGCGGTGGGCGGCAGGTTGTGCACGAGGTGCTTGGTGAGTGTGGTGAGGGTGGCGGCGCCTTTGGAGGCGGAGCGGGTCGTGAGGATTAGGGTGAGGTGGTGCGTGGGCGGGTGGGTGCTCATGAATTCGTCGAGGATGCGGTGGGCGATTGAGAGGCCGAGGCCGCTGCGGGGAGGATCAGTATGGGGGTGTAATTGATACATAGGAATATATATATATATATATAGAGAGAGGGGGGGGCAGACCTGTTGGAGCCCGTCAGGAGGGCGAAGAAATGTGTATCGTCCGACATTGTGATTGAAGCTATCAAAGACTCGAACCCCTTGTAAACAGGCGTAACAAACAGTAATAAAGAGTAGCAGCAGTAGTGATAGTAAATAAAGCCCAAAAGCGCCCCAAAGTATCTCAATTCAATTCCAGCACACGAATTGAGTCTTCAAAATTCAAAATCGAGTGTCGTGAGCGAGGGAGTCGAGAGTCGAGTATCAAGTGTTGAGATGTCGAGTGTGATTCCGTGAGTCGAGTCGTGGCTCCCCCCCTGAACCCTGCGCTAGCACATTCCACGCATACGTGTAGTTACCCACGCCCGCGAACATCTAAGCGCACACCAATCAATCCACAATCCAATCCAACATATATCCCCCCCACCCGCCCGATATCTTATACACAATGGCCAAATACCTCATCTCCAAGTAGCACCCCCCCCGCGCGGACCCCACAAGATAACAGCCCTAGGGAATGCTGACAACCACCAGAATCGGCGATCCGCTCTTTGCCCTCTTTGTCGGCGTCGGTGCCGCGGCCGTGCGTGTCAGGCGGGAGGAGCACGAGGCTGGCAGGACACCGGCCGAGGCGTGGAACAGCTTTGTGAGGTGAGTTGAGTGAGATGCTGTGATTGCGTATGTTGGGGTGCGGGGGGAGGGAGGGAGAGGTTCTTGTTTACTGACTGACGGGGGTTGGTGGGGTGAATTAGGCGTGGGGGGTATTATTTTGGGTGGTCTGGTTAAAAGGAATTAATGAGCTCTCGTTTGGTTTTCTTGATATTACTGTTAATGATACTGTTGATGGCGCCCATTTGACTTAAGCTCTTTATTCTTTCCACATTCACAATTTAACTAGCTACTACTACTGTACTACTACTGCTGCTGCTGTTGCTGCTGCTGCTGCTGTTGCTGCTGTACTCTAAAATACAAATGCCAATGAAAGATATAAGAAGAAAAGATAAAAGAAGAAAAGATAAAAGAAGAAAAGAAGCAAAAGCAATCATTACCACCAAACCAAACCACAAGGAAAAAAAAGAAGAAAAAAGAAAAAAAACAGACCGTTACTTCCTATAATAAATCTTCTTCAACTGAAAATGCAACTGCAAAATGCCCTTATCAAAACTACTCCTAAACCCCCTCTCGCGCTTCGCCGAATAATCCCACTCCTTATCCACAATGCGGAACGCCAAATCCTCATACGGCGGGCCCGCAATGAAGCGGATCACACACGTATCCTCCTCTCCCGCCGGCGCAAAGCTCTGCCCCCTCTTCCTGCCCCCCTCCCTTTCAATGCGGTACGTGGGCGCCTTGGACTTGTCAATGAGGTCCGGGTAGAAGATGTTGAACTTGTAGCCCTGCACGACCCTGGGCGGCGGGTTGTCGTGGTCGTAGTGCGTCTGGTTGTACTTGTTCCACTCGTAGCCCATCTGCACGCGGTTAAAGTAGCGCGGCTTCCGCGGCCTGTATTTGGACGCCCAGGCGGGCTTGGGCCCGGAGGTGGTCACCTCCTCTTCGCCCGTAAAGATCTCCTCGTTGTCGCCGACGCCGCGCGCAACCTCGCGCTCGTAGAGCGCCTTGGTCGCCTGCGAAAAGTCGTCATTGTCAAAGACCGCCGCGAAGCGGGATGTCGGTGGCGCGCTGGAGGAAGAGGAGCTGGCAGTCGGGCGGGCGACGGCGGTGGATGCTGCAGCAGCAGCAGCAGCAGCGCCGCCGGAGCGCTTGTGCCAGAAGAGGCGCTTCTTGAAGGGCTGTTTGTACTGCGCGCGGGCCTTGATGGGGACGTAGCCCATCTTGAGGACCTTTCTACGCTCCTCCGTGAGGCTGTCGAGAAACTCCTTCTCGGAGCAGGACTCGAGCGCCTTTTCGTCGTGGCGTAGGCGCAGCATAGGCTCCGGGTCCATGGCGCGGTCGTAGGGCACGATGCGGGCAGCAGGATAAGACGCCTGCAGCACGGGCAGCGACTCGAGCGTGCTCTCGTCGGTGACGTCCTTGGTGCCGCCGAGGATCGCCTCCAGCTTTGCGCGCACCGTGCGGGCCTCGTCCTTCTGCTGCTTGATGAGGATGTCGAGGCGGTTGTTGATGACCTCGCGGTACATCTTCTTCAGGCTCGCCTTTGCCTTCCACACGCGCACGCTGCGCAGCAGCTCGTTCCAATAATCCACGTCCAGAATCTCGTCGCTGTTGAGCTTGCCCACAATCTGCCGCTCGAGCGCCTCGAGCTCCTCGAGCTTCTTGCTGCCAAACAGCTTATCCACATCGCCCGCCACGCTGCTGACCGCGCGCCCCCCGTCGGGCGCCGCCACAGCACTACTCTTCTCCCGCCGGTCGCGGCAGATGATCTTCATGGTCGCCCAGTACTCTCTGTTGCTCCGCGCCGTCTCCAGCCCCACATACACATCGATATCGGCCTCGAGCTCCTCAAGCTCCTTTGCCGCCAGCCCATCCAGCACCGCCTCCGGATCCACCACGTCCAGATCCTCATCCGCAATCTCGTCGTCGAGCGGGTCCGTGGTGCGCTCCTTGTCAATGACGCGCAGGTTCACGGCCAGCCAGTCGATGGGCTTTGCGCGGCCCTCCTTGACGCGGATCTCGGCCTTCTTTTTGGCCTGCTTGAGCACAAACGTGTCTTCCTGGTTGACCCACTCGCGCATCGTCTCGTTCTCCTGCAGCGCGTTGAGGCGTGTTTGGTCGCGTGCGTAGCGCTCCTGCTTGCGCCGGTCGACGGTGGCGGCGGGCGGAGAGGAGTGCCGTAGGGATTTGTTGCGGCCGTTGGAGGGCGAGCGGGAGCGTGAGCGTGAGCGTTTGTGGTCCGGTGCGGCGGGGCGGCGGGGGAGTTGCGTGCGGACGTAGCGGGAGGACATTGTGGTGGTGGTGGTGGTGGGCGTGGGGTATGTGTATATCTATGTGTATATCTATGTAGCGGTGGTGGTGGTGGTGATGGTGGTGATGATGGTTGTGTGTGCGGTTGGAGGAGGTTGAGAGCTCTGTTTCTGCCGTTCTGGAAATATCGCTGCCAAGGCGTAGATCAGCAGAGCCGCACAACCACAGCGTGCTGAGTAAACAGGAGCATGGGTGTAGCTCAGGGAACGCATAGACAAAGGCTTTGTCTTGTACTCTGCTTCGCAGATCACTCGTCTCAAGAATCATCACGGGGGATGATTTCCCTTCTGTGGGCAGTGTATGTTTGTATGTATGTGTGTATGCATGTATGTATGCATGTATGTAGAGCAGATACAGTGGAGAGTAGACATTCCATCCATCATCTCCTATCAGATACATGTAAATCCATGGACCATCCATCGTATCCACAATACTCTAACCCTCTCTCTCTCCCCTCCAGCACAGACGACACCACCACCAGCCACCACTTCATGAGTTGTCTCTGCATCCTCTCCTCTCCCTTCTCACGCCCCGCCGCCTAATTCAGCCGGTGCGGTTGTGCTGGAAACGGACCGGGTGATAAAGGAGGGAGGGAGCGAGTGATGGGTTAGGGGAGAGTGCAAGTCGAGTGGCTTGTTGTTGTTGTTGTTGTTGCTGCTGCTACTGCCGTTGCATCATCCACCCAGCGACCGGGGGGGGGGGGGGGGGGGCAGGAGCAAATCCTTTGTCTTTGAAAACGACATCACCTGATGCGCTTTCTGGCCCACCCCTCCTCCAGCGTTCTGAGCATCAGCTGTGACTCGACCTCTGACTATGACATCCCATACCCACCATACCATGCCAGGAATACTCTAAAGTAGATCATAGACTCTGCCATATCCAGGGCAGGGCGGGTGGTACCTACATACATCTAGTCACAAGAAGAGGAATAATACCTTGTAGTCTAGAATACTCTACTCTTCTGCTTACAGTAGATAACCCCCCCCAAAGAATACATACAGAAAGGAATGGGTTATGGACCCGGTACCGATATCTACATCTACATCTACTACACACGGGCCTGACATGCACCCCTGCATAAGTTGCGCAAAACGCTGCCTGCGTGTGTGCTGCGTACATAATAGCGTCTAGGGGTCGGATAGGGTCCGTTTCGTCATTGCGATAAGAGCCAGCATCTCCATGGGCAGGCAGGCAGGCAGACAGACCCTACATGGAGTGGGTACATGTATGTAGTAGCAGAGGAGAATTATTACATGTATTTTGGCATAGCATAGCATAGCATAGCACAAGATACTATGTATCATGTGTGTTTACTATACCGTACCTGAGTGCATGAGTGTGTGCCTGCCTGCCACACGGAACAGTCACGCACCAGCTGGGAGCTATCAGCGAGCTACCAGAGAGAGCTATGAGCTATGGCCCCGCGGAGCTACCTACTAGAGTTCATGCAGGACACAACAGCTCCTCCTCGCAATACCAAATTTTTGCTCAACACCGGAGCTATCCATCTAGCTATGCACTCTCTACAACAACAATACTGTATGCGTATAACTCGGAAATGAGAAGAAGCCAATCCATTACTATGTATTCCCCAATTACAAAACACCCAGAATGCAGCAATTGGAAAAAACCATCTGTTATTTCTCAGTGGCCCACCACCGGCAGCAATAGTACCTCGATAAGCACGTTATTCGAGTTTAAAAAAATCTCCTTTCCAAACCCTCCCATGCTTCTCCTCTTGCCCGGTTCCGATATCCCCCCCCCGCTAAGCAAAGAATAAAAAGAGAATCAGAGAAAAACATTGCCTCTTTTGTGAATCCTTCGAGTGAGGGCTCTTCAACGGTCAAAAATAAAAAACACGAAAAAGAATAGAGAAAGGAAAAATGCACAAAAGCCAAGAACAGGAAAATAATAACTAGTTCAACACCGCGAAAAAAAAAAAAAAGGCAGAAACAGAAACATAAACCAAGAGGAAAAGGAAAAGGAAACAGGTCCAGAAACGGAAAGGTGGTTGCGCTCACCCACCCCTCTTCCCCCTCTCCCCCAAGCTCTGTGTGTGTTATTCGCTGCTGCCTAGCTTCGAGGGCGGCTTCCGCGACCACGATCCAAGTTTATCCAAGTTGATGAACGCCCTTCTCTAGAACGTGGATCCGCATCCGCCAGTTCGTTTCCCCCTGTCCCCCCCGTTTAAACTAAAACAACGCCCCCATCGCATATTATCCCGTTTGGTCCCAATCCGTGTCTGAGTTTACAAAGCTTCTCCGAATGTGTTCTCACCAGAGTATCTATGATTGGCTCAATGTTAGCTTTACTTTATCCGTCTTCCGCGAATAGCCGAGGGGGGGTTGGGTTGGGTTGGGTGATTCATACGTGATGTAGAGGAAGCCGTCCTCGTCCTTGTGCTCCTCGTAGATTGAGCTCATCAGAGCAGCCGTCGGCGGAAGCACCTCATCCACAAAGATGAAGATGGCCTTCTCAGGCGACAGCTTGATACGCTTACGGATGACGTATACAAACTGGCCAACCGTCAAGTCGGCAGGAACCAGGTACTTCTTCTTGTCAATCGTGGCGATATCTGATTTCTCGACCTTCTCGCAAATGACCTATAGGGGGGAAAACACGAGCTATTGTTGGCTTTCTACATTCTCTAATATACGGAACAAACACAAGGGAGAAAGGAAGGAGGGGCGAATTTTTTGTACATACCGGAATACGGTCGGCATACTTCTGTCGGATGCGTTCAGCCTCGGCCTTACGCTTCTCAAAGGTGTGTTCGTCCTTAAACTTGCTGTGGAGAGCAGACAAGAGTTGGAGGTTAGCTTGCTGCATGTTTAAAGAACTCTGTGGCGAGCATATGAAAGAGGGTGGTTGTCGGTTACATACCTACGCATATTGATTGATTTGGTGGGTTGTTGGTAGTAGAGGGTTAAGTTTGGAAGGAATACAGATGCGTTGATTGCTAGGAGGGGGGGGGTTGTTGAGCACTTGTTCAGGAGATAAGAATGTGGTTGTGGATGAAGAAGAAAGAAAGGAAGAAGGGAAGAGGGAGGAGAGGAAGGGTAGATGAAGGAAGGCTGGTGTGTGGATAATGAGGCGAGACCTGGGTGAGTAATGAGCACAGTACAAATACAAAAGAAGGCGGAGGGCGGGGAGGGAAGCGCAAGGAAGGGTTGCGAGTGTGTACCTACCACACAGACTCACGCTCTCACGCTGCTCACTTGGCCAGACGCAGCAGGAACACCACCACCACAAGGTCAAAACTACGAAGGTCACAGAGCAAGCAAGCTACAGGGTATAGGATAGGGCATGTATCCTATTGCTCTCGAAAAGCTGGTCAGCTGAGCTGTTTCTCGATGAGTCTTTCTTTCTCTCTCTTCTTCCTTATTGATTAAATGTATCTATTTCATATCTACTCTATCCACTGCTGACAACTGCTATGTTTTAACAAGAGAGGGGAGAAGGGGGGGGGGGGGTGATTGTTGTTGCTATTATTGCCTATGACGAGCCGGAGAGAAGGCCTGACAAGAGAAACGATCAGTAGAAACGCAACAACAGGAGAAGCTCTCTCCCTCCTGTTCTAGTTTGTGATGGATGACTGATACAGTGCCGTATCTATGGCGGATCGAGGAGGGGCGACCGTGGTTAACTAGAGCACCCCAAACGGACTCGACTTATCACAGATTCATCACCTCTCCCTAGAACGCTAACGAAAGAGGGGTTAATGCCTGTAACTCCCATGTCTCGTGATACAGAGCTAGAAGAAACCCAAGTCTGTGACATAATGCCTCTCTCTTCTCTCCACCGCCACAGTCCGATAGAAGAAGCTGCTGCAGACAATGCCCCAAGCCACAGCAGGTACCATCCACACATCCTCACCCCCGGCCTGAGGCTCTGCGTCAAGTGCCGGAATTAGGGAGTTTTCCGACAGCCGCATTATCACTTGAAGAAGCCATGTAAGCTGTAACCCAGGAACGTCGTCTCAGAATCGGGTGACATCTCGTGTTCCATACAAATTTTATGGTCCAACATCTCTAGAAAACTCTTCCCCTTATTTAAAAAGAAAAAATACACTCCCCCCGAATTGTGAATTCTCTACCTCCTCCTCCACTCCCCCCCCCTCTCCCCCCGGCCCATAATGTCTTTCCGTCTTCTCTCCCGGTCAATTCGCCCAGTGGTACCCCGCCATGCTGCTCAATCATGTCCTAGAGCTTTCCAAGCCTCAAGAAGCTATTCTGCCAATGCATCAAAGTCTCAAACCGCAAACATAGTCGCCATAATTGGTATTGCATTCGCATTGGGCGCCGGCGCCGTCCTCTACTACAAAGTATGGCACCCTACCCCACACCCAATGGCCCGCCACTAACTTCCCCCAGAAAACCAACCCATACCTCTGCGAAGCACCCCACACCAACAGCACCTCCTCTTCCACCATCCCCATCGACCAGCGGGATGCGCTGCAGAAGCGCGAGTCCGGCGTCACCGAGTCGTCCCCCATGCGCCTGAAGATGGAAGCCTTCATCAAAGAGAAGCAGAAGGAGATCGTGGCGGCGCTCGAGGAGGTCGACGGCAAAAAGTTCATCACCGACACCTGGGAGCGCAAGTCCTCCGGCGGTGGCGGCATCTCGTGCGTCCTGCAGGGCGGAAACGTCTTCGAGAAGGCCGGCGTCAACATCTCGGTCGTGTATGGGAAGCTGCCGCGCTCGGCAGTGCTGAAGATGAGGGCCGACCACAAGAACCTCGATCCCACGGTCGAGAGCCTGGACTTTTTTGCCGCAGGGCTGAGCATGGTGCTGCACCCGTCGAATCCGATGGCGCCCACGGTGCACCTCAACTACAGGTACTTTGAGACCATGAACGACGACGGCAGCACGCAGTCGTGGTGGTTCGGTGGCGGCACCGACCTGACGCCGAGTTATCTGTTTGACGAGGACGCCATCCACTTCCACAAGACCATCAAGGAGGCTTGCGACGGCCACGACAAGCGCTACTACCCTGCGTTCAAGAAGTGGTGCGATGACTACTTCTACGTGAAGCACCGCGGCGAGTCCAGAGGAATTGGTGGTATCTTCTTTGACGATCTGGACGACAAGGATCCAGAGAACTTGTTCTCATTTGTCAGGGATTGCCTGGACGCATTCCTGCCCAGCTACCTGCCAATCATCGAGAAGCGAAAGGTCTGTCTTGTCCCCCTCCCCCTTCTTGCGCTACCCTACCCCACACATACACATCTTATTCCACTGGTAAAAACCGGGGGGCTGACAGGCTGTGCATAGAACATGCCCTTCACGCCCGAGGAGAAGGAATGGCAGCAGATTCGCCGCGGGCGATATGTCGAGTTCAACCTGGTCCATGACAGAGGCACCGCCTTTGGGCTCAACACCCCTGGCGCACGTGTGGAATCGTAGGTTTATGACTCATTTTTTTATTTGCTAAAGTCGATATACCATACTGACACTGGTATGAACTAGAATCCTCATGTCACTTCCACTGACTGCTGGTTGGAAATATATGCACGCACCAGCACCAGGCTCTAAGGAGGAGCGTCTCCTAAATATACTCAAGAAGCCCGTGGAGTGGGTTTAAGTCCACCATAGAGGTAGAAGAAGAAGAAGAAAAGAAAACCCTACCGAACATATATAAAAATATATTGTTATGGCAATTTAGAGGAATCATGATGAATACCTATTAGACCAACGGCGGTATGTATTTCTAGAAACACTATGGACCAGGATTTCGGGGAAAAACCTAGGGTTAGGGGAGCCGTACGATACGTCTTTGCTATAATTGAGAGAGAGAAAAAACAAATACAAAAAAGAAGAAATAAAAAAGAATTATAATCCAGAGCGATAAATATCCGCAGAAGATGGAAACGAGTAGCCTAAGATTATTATACTCTCCTCTGTTGAATTTCCCGCACCTTATCAATCCAATATAATATGGTACAGGAGAGAAAGAAGGGCACAATTGTTAATAAAATGTAGAGGCCAGCCTCTTCTACATCGAAAGAAAAAAGAAAAAAGAAAAGGGCCATTCATTCCTTCTACAAACTAACAATAAGGAGGAGAAAAAAAGGAGAAAGATTTTTCATTCCTCTATTGATCGAACAAGTAACAAGGAAAGAGAGAAGAAAAGTAGAAAAAAGTACGAAATCGAATTTAACCTCAACTCCCAGTTTCCAGCCCCAGGTTTCTTTATCCCTCCACACGCAGATTCAGAAATACGTAACTAAAAAGGTGAAAATAAAAAGAAGACAAAAGACAAAAGGGTACAGTAGGTAAAGAAACGGCGAAAGGGGGGGTATTCATTAGGGGTTCCACAAAGACATACCAGGTAGGGAATACAGGGGCAATATTCTTAACCTATCCTATTACTTTGTTTTCATAACTCACCAAAAAGTGTTTACAAAAGGGGATGGGGGAATACATGTAGATGTGGAAAGAGAGGGTCCTTGCACATTACAAACTTGAGTGAGTGGGGTTAGGGGGGTTTATTTCTTCTAATGCTTACCATCAGTAAAGTGAAACAAAAAGATTGGAAGAAAGGTAAGTATAGAGGGTGGACTGCGTCGACGTACTTTGCTGCTGTGTATCGCGTTCCTCTGCTTGTTCAGCCAGCTAGATGGCGAGTCGCCCATCCTCTGAAGGACAAAGCTGTTCATCTGCAAGCGACTAGCTTGGTCATACCAAGCTGTTGCCATTAGAGTGTTTTCTCTTTCGAGGAAGGCTAACTCTTCATTCTTCTTCCTCTGGACGCACAAAACCGTTGTCAGATAATATCGTTAGGCAAGAATGATGAAGAACCGACCTTAAATTCGGCCAGCTGCTCCTCTTTTGCTTTGACGTTCGCGTCCGTGGTGCTTGTGATTGCCTGCTCGAGCTGTTCTTTCAGATCCTTGATGATTCCGTTCTGCTTTTTGATGTGCTGTTCCGGTACCCGCATCAGCAACTACCCGTTGAAACCAAAAACCCTCTTTCCAATCGTTTTTCTGATTCTCTCGAACGATGTAATAGTACTTCCGCGCGCATACCTCTCGGGTCTTTGTCATTTTCTCCCTGCGATCCTCCAGTTTGTTCTGCAACTGCATCACTCTCTTTTCCAATGCCCCGTCTCTGCCCTCCGTAGATCCCGTGAATGCAGCGATGGTGGCCTTAAGTTCGCTATTGGACTTCTCCTTTTCAAGCATGAGATCCTTTTGTTCCGAGACCTTCTTTGAAATTTCGTCCTTTTCGAGGAGGACAGTGTTGAGGAGAGATTTCTTCTGCTCAACGTCAATTTCAAGCTCCCGTACTTTGATTCTCATTTCTTCATGCTCTTGACGGAGCTCAATGACTTCAGCTCCAACCAGTGTTTTGAGCTCTGCAAGGATTTCAAGTTTATCTTTATCGACAAGGCTTACTATTTTTCCCGTGATCACATGCATTAGTTTATGGGGTCTCAGAAGTGTGGCTTGTCGGGATTGGGATTGGACGAACAATCAGACTGTGCAGTAACGAGTTCTCTCTTTGTGGCCGAAAGCTCGGCTTCCACTTCCGAACACCTCAATTTATACTCGGAGAGTTGTTTTTCAGCATCAACCAGGCTTTGTCGCAGCCTTAACATGACATCGGACCTGAATGAACCAAACACCAAAAACTATCTTTGAGCAAGAATTCTCTCTAATGCAAATACAAGCATAAACCGGGCATTGAATTTAGAACGGACGTACCCCTCGACTGAAGTACCTCCACGAATAGCAGTCAGTTGCGCCTCAAGAACCAATTTGTCAGTATGGGCTACTAGGAAATCTTGCTCCAGTTTATTCTTAGCTAGAGTGGCGTCGTCGAGTAGTTGTTGTAACATCATATTATCTGCATTGACTCCACCACCTTCTTTGAGGTTTTTGAGCTCTGCTTCCAGTCGTGCAATTTGCATTTTGCTGGTGGCCCGCATTAGAAATAAAGTCTCCGTGGTAACATAGCAACCATTTTGTTGCAAACCAAAATCAGTAGGGGCACTTACAGGTCCGATTTTGTCTTTGTCGAGAAGGTTAATTCCGAATTTAAATCACCATTGGCATGTTCCGAGCCTTGTGGGATAACGCCAGTTTCCATCTCCCTGACCCTCTCCTCGAGATACTGTATCCTCTCCATATCTCTGCTCTTCTGGCTTTCGGCACCTTGAACCTTTTCCTTGAGTACGTTACGCTCTACATCCAAAGCATTCCTGTGTCGTAATAACTCGGCATATTCCGTCTCCATTTTATCAATTTGCTTCTTATATTGTTCAACGATCCTCTTGAGACTGGGGACCTGCTTTGAATGCTCCTGGCTGGCATGGAGATCTTGAAGTATCGAAGCATGCTGCTGCTCTAAAGTCTAAATTCATGCCAGAAGAAGGCCATGTGAGGAACGGAGCAAAATATTGAAGAAGTGATAAAGTTTAGAGAAGTCGTAGAAAATATATGGGTGGTATTTACCTTAACCTGTCGTTCAAGTTCTCCCATTCCCTCGAGCTTTCTGCGGTACTTTTCAGCTACATTCTGGCCTTTCTTGAGCTTATCGATCGTATGAGTGGCCTCATCCAGATCATCCTTATATTTCATCCCCGCTTCCGCCTTTGGTAGTAGATCATCCACGCGCCTGTTGAGGGAAGAAATAACACTCTCATGTCCATGGATCGTGTTTTCTTTTTCTGCAATCACATCTTCAAGTTTCTGTACATCACTCTGAAGCTGATCCAATTGGCTCCTCATCATCGGGTCCGTTCTATTCGCATACCCCTGATCCACCGCCCCGCTGGAAAGCTGATCCTGCAGCACCAACAGATGACTCTGGTTCTCATCAAAATCGCTTTGTAGACTTCCTAATCGTTTCTCCAAAGCTCGATTCTTGGCCTCGACAGCCTCCTTCTCCGCAACCAATCTTGCCATTTCCTCCTCCATCCGAAACTGGTCCATATCCGTCTCCTCAGTCTTGCTTTGTTCCGGCCCTGGTCCCTCTACCCTTATCTTTTCTGCAGCGTCGATTTCCATCATTTGATTGATTACTCCCATTAGCTCTGTTTGGGAAATGGGCGAGAGGTCTTGGATGTATTTGATATAGTCCTCCCTCCTATCGCTTTGAACAGCAGCAGCAACAATTATCTTGACAAGCTTTATACTCTCCTCCACATTGCTATCTTTCGCGATCATGGTCAAGTTGGGGGCTGCACTCGGGAGTCTGTGGCCAAGAGCCTCAGTGTAGTACCTGGTTAGCTCTTTGTGTAGCTTCTTGAGCTTTTGAAATCGGAGAACCCAATGAGCTCCGGGTGGAGCTCCTCCCCCGCCCTCGGAGCTTGCGGCCGCCGTTTTGAAGTAGTAGGGGTCGATATCCACTGTTCCATCATCAGTATCGGCCCGGAAAGATACTGGAGCAAACAAACATACATAAGACCTTAGCTATAACTACTCCATCGCTCAGTTCTTTTAAATCTGATATCTTGGGCTCGATGGGGCACGCGTTGATCTATGCTTCAAAATCAGCTCTGTATCCCTTATCGCCACTCCTACTTGTATGACGCGTGAGTACAGAGCACATACCCAGTCGGTCAGAGCCGCTGCTACGGTCTGCTGTTTAGAGCTCATTTAATTTCTTGTATCGAAATCCGTGGTGTTATCGAAAGGACCGGAGTTATGACTGCGGGGGTTGGGTATCTTTGTCCCACAGGTTATGGAATATCGTAAGAAGTTTGGGAGGAGAGTTTGCTCAACCGGCCGAAGGGGGTCGTTGTTTCTCGCAGCACTCGTTGGAGATCTGGCTGCACGGTTAATCGTTGGGTCGTTGTCAAAGTGTCGAATTGGAGGTTTCATATTGATTCCCCCCCCGGTTAATCACATGATCGGACCTCCCCTGTTAGGCGAAGGTCGAAATTTCGATACGAGCCGTCGATGCGCATCACTTTAGAACGGTTCAATCTCCACATTCCAACAACATCAATCTTGTCAACCATACACAGAAATGACTACAATGTTACTTTTCCCCGGCGACGTCGTTCCGAAGCTTCCGACCCCACAGAAGACAAATACAGCTTTAAAAGTCGGACCGGGATTGACTTATACCCCACCTGACAAGGTCGTCGCGCACAGGGTTGGAGAGCTTCATGTCGATGATAGGAAATGCGCCGTTTGGATGGAAGGAAATGGGAAGAGGGTTTGTTTTATATGTCCGTTTTAGTGTCATCTCCCACAACTAATGTTTTATATCAGTATATCCCTTCACTCAACGACGCAGTTATAGCTACTGTCCTCAGATCCACATCTGACTCCTACATACTTGCGATTCCTTCTTCCGCCTCGCCTGCTCCCGCTAGCGTCCAGGCCCTTCTTCCACATCTCGCATTCCCGCAGGCTACCAAAAAGACCCGCCCAATCCTCCATCCAGGATGTACTGTGTATGCACGAGTTTCTTTAGCCAACAAGCACATGGACCCAGAGCTGGAATGCTACGACGCAGAATCACAGAAAGCTGAAGGATTTGGCGAACTGAAAGGTGGCATGGTCTTCAATGTTTCCCTGGGGATGGCTAGGAGACTCCTCGGAGACGGGAAGAAGATCAGGCAACTACAGTTGAGAGCACGCAAAGCAGAAGGAACTGAGGCCGAAGGTGGGGAAATTTCAAACGGTATGGAAGTGCTTGAGGAGTTAGGAAGAGTACTGGCTTTTGAGATTGCGGTGGGCAGAAATGGAAGGGTGTGGGTTGACAGTGAGGATACGAAGATCACATTGTGTGTAGGATCGTGCATACAAAAAAGCGAATACTTGACAGGAGATGAGCAGAGGGCACTAGTGAGGGAGGCGTTAAGGAAATTGTAGTAGATAAAAAGTTTTGTTTGTATTATAGCTTTCTTTCTTTCTTTTTTACTCATGGGTTTACATAGTAGTCGGTGTTGCGTACTGTACCGGTTAATACAACTCGCAGGGTGGTAAAATGTGACAATATGGTCATCACTATTGGAAATGACCAAAACAAGGCAAAACCTAAGATTTTCATAAAGAATATCGTAGAGTGGTTCTGGACTAGGGGGGTGGCATCGCGACTCTACAAAAAACAGTGTGAGGTCAGGGTCCCAAAGCTGACCATACATACTTGGCTTTAGATAAATGCCCCATTGGCTGCGTACTTTTCAATCGTAGAACAACGATCTGCAGTATCCCAATTTTCTGTAAGGTACTGTTAATGTACATGTAGCCAAGGCCAAGAGACTTTGACCACTGGCTCGGGACCTGCAGCCATTCTGGACTGCAGGGCCTGATATTCGAAGAACAGTCAATAAATATCAAAATTTCTACAAGGGGTGTCAAGATGACATTAAATTTAAGTAGATGCTGGTACTATCTCATGTATATATCTCCTTCTTAATTTTTACTCTTATTGTATGGTTTAGACCAGGAACTGTAAATGAGCTAGTCTATCTTCGGCCCTGGATTAGTTAGTAGCATTCGTGCTGAGATTGGTAAGAAACCCGCTTACTGAAAGAAGAATACTCTGAGATACCTGTAATTCCCACAATGATCGATTTCAGGCCTAAATGATTAGGTGTAATGTGCTGTAAAGTGGTCTCAATTATACGCAGCTGCAGTATATATGGGTATTTAAATCGCCACGGCACTGAATCAACCAATCACAATTCATTTAGGTGGGGTGTGAAGGTCGAAGACTCGAAGGGGGTTTTACGCAGGTACGGCGGCGGGCTTTGTTCCCATTCCCGCGTCAGCCGCCCCCTGCGGAAAATGTCAGCTTCTAGAATAGACACAGCCCAAATGCAACACCCACAAAAAGAAGCCTACCTACATGTAGATACAACAATTGAGTGATCCTCATACATCCATCGTTTTATTCTTCTAGCTCATATAAGACATTTGATTCTATTCGTCTGGGTACCAATAGATAATCGCTCCACTGTCGCTCGTTCATCTGTATCATCATCATCATCAGCTAGATCTGCGCAAATATCTACTCGAGAAACCTCCGAGTCCAGGTACAGTTCCATATTTATACCACAGGGTCTTTGCACTTTGCGACAGGGCCAACGCGTCCCCTCCATATATTAGCCAGACCACTCCACAGCTGTCATGTTATCCCGTACACGCTCTCCGAAATCATCCTCAACATTCCAGTTTCCCTCCTCCTCTTCGACTTCAACAATCCTCCCAACCCGCGTCACATCGCCTACGCGGAAGCAGCAACAAGACAAGTGGCACCCCCGAGTCTACCAACAACACACCCACTCCCGAAAGATTTCCGACGTCCTCGGTAGGATGCGATATGGCCGCAACAGATCCGGAAGTGTCACGGCAGGAGAGGTCGTAGATGCTTTGAAGGCCCCGCTGAGTCCGTACCTTATTGTGAGTACAACTGGGGGAAATGATTGATTCGCTTGGGTTGCTGTTGGTTCTGACTATGGTGTAGACTTTGTGTCTGATATGGTACACTCCCCCTGGTTTTTTGGTTTTGTTTGGTTCGCGGGGCCACATGTTTAAATTTCCGACTGTGGTATCATTGAGTTCCCTTTTATTGGGGATAGCCGGGATCTCATTTCTTATATTTGGTGGTGAAACAAATTCATTTATTGGCACACTCAAGCTAACAGGAAATCTCCGGAGATCTGCAGGTACCTCTCATCAGCGCTTTCAAACACTTCCTCAAAAACAATCCTTAACTCGTTCCCCCAGCCAGTAACACTCACAATTGTACAATTCGGCTTTGTATCATCATGGTGCATCACCTTATCACTCCTAGCAAAGTTTACACCATTGCGGACAATCCCCGGCCTATCCGGAGGTTTAAGGTTCCCGACCAGGGCAATTATCGGAACCACTGCACCGCTGGCTTTATTCCAAGTTGGAGGCCATATTGCCAGTAGTATAGCTACAGAGAAAATTCCTGTCAGCCTAGTTCATACGATTAAGGTACTACTTCCTCATTAGAAGGTGTGTTTCCGGTGGCTAACTCCAAACACAGGGCATGTCTCCACTCTTCACGGTCATCGCCTACCGCTTCCTCTTCTCTGTTCACTACTCCACCGCAACTTACCTATCCCTCCTACCCCTCACTGTCGGCGTCATGCTCGCCTGCTCAGTCGAGTTCCATGGCAACCTATGGGGAATTCTCTGCGCTTTCATCGGCGCATTGATTTTTGTTTCACAGAACATCTTTTCTAAAAAGCTGTTCAATGAGTCGTCGTCCGCTGCTGCCGATCCATCAATCCCACTCTCGCGCCGTAAGCTGGATAAACTCAACCTTCTCTGCTACTCTTCAGGAATGGCATTCTTGTTGACGTCCCCCATCTGGTTCTACTCAGAGGGCTTCGAGCTACTAAGTACATATGCACGTGAGGGGCAGGTACCACTGGTTGTGCAGATAGGGAAGTCATTGCATTCGTGTTATTGAGTCTGGTATCTCCCGTCACGTACTCAGTAGCAAGTCTGGTGAAGAGAATATTTGTTATCGTAATGGCAATTGTCTGGTTTGGGAACAAGACTACCCCAGTGCAAGCAGTCGGAATTGGATTGACGTATGTTTTTCCTCACCTCCTAGTAGATTAGGACCCTGGTGCTAATTTCGAATATGCAGCTTTTTGGGCCTATATCTTTATGATCGAGCCGGGGATGTGTCGCGGAAAGAGCGCCACATCAAACTTGAACAAACAAGGGGACTCGATACACTGCTACCCTCCACACATGCCCATTCCGCAAATAGCAGCAGTAAAGACAATATACCCATGGGACGGCCTCGGAGCGGCACAAATGGATATGCAGTTTCTAATGCTACAGATAAAGACGGCGAGATCAGTGGGATGAATGTGGGCGCAGCGGGTGCCAACGGGTGGCTACCGCAGGGGACAAGACAAGAGGAGACGTGGAGAAGGGAGGTTACAGCGCAGTAGATTTGAAAGGAAAGCTGGACTTTATACTGGGGATGGGATTATCATATTACATAGATTTTCTTTTGTTGCTATAATACGAATGTACGAGTGATATTCAGTGATCTCTGGTTGTAGTATGACTTGTCATCATTCGTTCACACTATCATAGGTAGGGAGATACGACTAGTTTCACAAACGGAGAGGGTTGATTGTCTTGGTTATTCCAATCATTTCAGATAGTTCTTCCCCAAAACTTTTGGTATTCTAGTAGAGTTCGATCGTAACCCCAGTCCGTCTGGCTTCATTTGAATTAGAACTAGTAAAATCAGAATCTGTGCGCGTGTAGGTATAAAGGAAAAGAAACTTGTACTTATATTCTGTTATTACTGATTATCTCGGATGCGGTCACGAATTCTAGACTATCATCAGAGGAGGGCTGTAGTTTCTAGTGAGCATTCAATTTCCTACACATGAGGGTTACAAGGTACTAATGCTGGAGAGGAATATGATCGCTAAGAATCATGAGAAATCACTCGGTAGTTTGAATCATCAAAAATCACCCTGGATCCGAACAGAAACATTAAGAATCACTTAGGATTCCCCATACACTCTGGAAACTATAACACCCCACTATTTTTAAAGCACTGCTGCTCTGACGGTTACTATAACTGTCCGTGGGCTGGGGTAACTCAAGCATTTCCCCTCCAGGCTTGAGAATCAAAGTAAAATCAAAGAAATACAGACATCTGAGTCATCTCACGAACCACTATCAGAACTCGGTCTTTAGGGGCCTGAAGTTTCAACAGATAGCTCGTCCGAGATTATATCCTAGCTCAAAGACCTCAATGGGTCACCGTTATCATCATTAAGTACTCAGAAATACTATGTAAGTACATGTAGTTAGGCATTCTTATTCTGATATTGTGCACCTATATGAATCATCAACTTTTATAGTCCCTGTAGATCTCCTTTGTGGCATACTAAAGTACATACCGTACATGCCTAAATGTGTATTCCCGTTATTGAATCGTTTTATCATCAAACTCTGTCCTGAAAAGTAAAGAAAAAGAAATATATGTGCCAGTGAAAAGAAAGGGATTCGAGGGAAAAAAACGTGGTGTGATGTGTAGCAAAGGCAAAAGGAAAAAATAGCGTGGTAAGAAATAGCCAGCGGATATTGCAACAGACTCCCATAGCGATGAGGTTTAGACTGGGAAATGGTACTTGTGGAGAGCGAATGCTCAATTAAGGAGAAAAACAAAACAAAAAAGAAAAAGGTTTAAGTCCTAATCTGTTGAAGCCGGCAGCTTGGGGGCTTCAACTCTCCACCTCGCTAGTAGAGGCGGAGGCGGGGGCGGCGATGGGGGCGGCGATGTAGGTGGAGGTGAAGGCGAAGGCGAAGGTGAAGGTCGAGAGATGGTAGCTGAACATTTCGAAGGTGCAATTTTGTGTGGTTCGCCACCTTTCGCCCCCTTCGTCCAATATCCAAGAAGGTTGCTTTGATAAGTCTCTTTCTTTGCAATACCAGGCGTACCAATACTCTTGCTGATCAATTCTAGTTCTTTGGAGCTCTCCTTTCTTTGACCTTTGATACTGCTTTTCCGAGGTTTCGATTTTCCCTTCTTGGCATGATTCGTTGGTGAGTTATAGGGAGAAGGCTCATAATCATCAGGATCTCGACGAGATGAGCTGGGAACGAATTCGTCATCAGAACCGTCGTATTTGGGGGGTGGAAGTATAAATTCATCATCTCCCTCAATGGAGAGCTTTGGCTCATAGTTTTTCTTGGGGACTTTTCGGCGTGCACGTTCGGGTTGTAGGGGAGGCGGTGGAGACGGTGGTTGTAGAGAAGAAGAAGGCGGAGGTTGAGGAGAAGAAGAAAGCCGAGGAGGAGGAGAAAGAGAAGAGGTGGGTGGAGAAGGAGGGGAAGGTGGTGGTAGTGAAGCCACCCTAGTGGATGAGAATGGGCTTTTTGTTTTATTCCTGTTCCTTATTGGTGAACGGACTTTTTCTGGTGGCCTTGAGCGTTCCATCTCAGATTGCGGTTCAGGAGACCCAGTGCATGAGAAATCGGATTTTAGTGATCTTTTTTCGGCACTAAAAGACTCTCGTCTGCTAGTCTCAGACTTAGGCTTTAAAACCTTCTCTCCCGATAACCTTCGCTTAATATTGTAGATATCCCTCTTAAGTTCCTCATATCGGCCTTGCTGTGATATACGGAACGCCTCAAGCTGTCTCTGGATCCCGTTGTAGAATTTTTCCTCCTTGTCTTGCAACTCTTCAACGAGATCGTATATTGAAACAATTTGTTCCGCATCTATTTTTTTGAAGTTAGATTATTCGAATACAGGAAGGAATGAAAGTGCGCTTCAGACGTACTCAGTTCGCTGCTTTTGGACCTCTTCCGCGGCGCTTCCTCCTCATTTTCACTGAAATTAAGAGATTTTCGTGACCTTTTTGTCTCTTCTTGATAATGGGAGTTCATGTTTAGAGAAATGTGGGGTCAAGCTGCAGGATGAGAGCGATGTCATGAGATTGAAGCGCAAGCGCACAGGCCAGCAGTTCAGGCAACCATATTCGCTAGGTAGCGGTAGGCTTATGTAGCTAATACAAATAGCTTGGCATGCTCTTGGCAAAGTCAATAACATGCTAAACTACATGTAGTAGCCCAGTGTTATTTACTACCGAAAGAAATCTGGTACCGTGCGAAACTGGAAAATCGGTCATTGGCACAACTTTGGTTGTGAATAAATTCAGTTGTGATTAAGCCCTGACGACGCTGGGCCTGGTAACAGTGACATTAGGTCTATGACTTTGTAAGGGATGAGGTAGTCTCGTGCCCAGCCTGTGTTTGCAGTGCGACAGATAAAACAGTCTGGGAACAAGACTAGGGATGATGGGATTTACCCTTCATCTAGCTGTCCACGCTACCCTTTCTTGGAATCGTAGTTGATTAATCTAGTAGCTTCAATCCCTTTATAAGTACTCTATTAGTAGGAACTACCAACTAGCCAGTACACGTCATTTGCGAAATGAGCTTTTGTTGTGACCCTTTTATAGAAGTTAAATGCGATTATATTATGGATTCGCCAGCTAATAGTGTGCCATTGATCAGGCCTTTATAGACGTACCGTCATAACTCGAGAGATTGTAGAACTACCAGAGTAAACTTTTAATAGAAATCGATACCGTTCAGCCAATCACTCGAGCGATAATACCTGACTAGAGATAGAAGTATTTGATTCTATGCTTATATCTCGACATTTAATCTCCGAGAGAGGATACCTGGTTTATCAATTAAAGGTAAAAACAGCTCTTTTAGCTCATACATAGGTCCGCGTATACACTTTGGGATAGGTATATGTATGAGTGCATGTAGCTCTTCGTTGCAGAACTTCTTAATCGAAAGTAGATAGTTTGTGTCAGATATGGCCAATTAATAGTTATTGCTTGCAGGAGCTCAAGTCTTAAACATCTACAGAGCTGTGTACTGCACCGTGTATCACCGGTAATTAACTGTCTTCCTCCTCTTCATACACCTCACGAGATTTCTTTTTTATCTTTTTTGTCGGTCTCTCAACAAAGTTTCTTACGTACTCCAGAACCCTCTTGACCTTTTCAACGCCGCTTCTATCTTCCGATACATGTTCTAGATCTACGGCTCTCCACTGCTGCCTTTCCTTTGAACCGGAGTAATTGACTCTATATATCAACTCGATCCGAGTGCGATCTTTACGCAATGTTGCCCCATTGACTCGGTTGTCCCAAAAGCCAAGTGCCATGTTCTGAACTAGTATGATGTCTCCAATGCGCAGTGAATCGACAGTGGCTACAAAGGCTTCACCTGCGGATGTAAGCTTCCCGTTGGGTAGCCATAGGTCCAACTTGAAGCCAGCAGACGTTTCATCGCCCACCAAGAGGGTCTGTATGGTTAGTTGCGTGCCGTAACGTTTCGTGGTAAATGTGCGTGGCTCGAAGATTTGTATTATCCCGACGATTGCTGAAATACTCATTGTTTGAGGGACGATAGATTTAAGGTAGTTCGCAGTTGGGAGGTTCTGCAAATTGGTCAATGCCATAGAAGGTATAATTGAGAGCATTAGAGGTGGAGCTGGAGTTTCTGTGATTGACGAGAAAGATGAGGCAGCGGCGGTACTAGTAAAGGAGGCTTCGAGATCTGACGGGCCGGCGACTAGGGAAGAGGGCATATTATGAACCGCGAATGAGCGGTTAAGATCGTCGTCTCCATCCGTGGAAGTAGTCGAAGAGGGGTCAATAGAAGAGTTGTAGTCCTGGCTGAACTCTTCTCGACGTAGATGAGCAGGGGTGTGGACCTCAGGCCGCTGTGAAAACCCGGTATGTAGGTATTTTCGCTTCAGTGGTAGTATTCGCCAAACCGCGGGATGTTCCGTAGCGGAGGGAATTGACAGGGAGGTTGATGTCACATGATCCACATTGCCGCCGGTTTGGCCCCAGAAAGCGGGGAGGTCCTCTTTGTTGTTGTCGTCGTTGTCGAAGTCTATCAACGGCAGATTTCGAAGGTTGGACGCGCGGGGGGCACCGAGGAGGAGGATTGTTCTCCCAGAGCTGACCCGAGTAACGGAATCGCCTGATGCTGCTGATGAGTCGGGAAGATCCCCGGCAAAAGATCCTTCTTCGGCAGTTCGGTAACTTGAAGGCGGAGGGGAGGTCTCTGTCATCATAGGAGTTGGGGGGGGGGGATTCTTCTCGCTGTTCAAAGTCTTGTTGTCCGGGGGGTGATTATTATTGTTCCGGTTCCATTCTTGTGGCTCCTCTCTTTAGTGTGGTCCCGCCGTTGACAGCATGATGACTCGCTCCCCAGACAACCGAATTGCATGCTTGCTTTTTTTGGTTCCTGAATAAGGTGCAGGCAAAGAGGGTATGCGCATCACCATTAGCCTGGAACCCCTCGAGTTAAGTCAGTGCGTCGATGTTGTAGGGCCACTGTACATGTATCCAGGTATAAATGTAGTCTCGTATAACCGGTATTTACGGTAGTGTTTTACCAATACATGTCGTTCTGCAGATTCGAAGGACACCACGTAAACATCCCACCCTGCTAGGTTGGGGGTTGCTGTTACGGGTTCATGTAGGTACTTCTCAATCTAGAGTAGAACACCAATGGATAGAAGTGCACATGTTCGTCCAGAGTAGAATAGGGTATGGTAGTGCCGCTACAGCTCTCCAGTAGCGTGGATTCTCTCCGGACTCTGAACTCTGCTAGGTAGAGATCCCTCTTTCAGTGTCCCATGTCTAAGCTTGTTTCTACATTTGTGCACTCTCGGCGGGACGGCTTCTCTTTCGAGCACTCTGATTTGATAAGAAATGGACAAACGAGAAGCGACGGAATGATTGACAGGCCGTTGAGAGATGCAGTGCATGCAGCAGAAGAGGAGGACAGCATGAGATGCCAACAACAGTCCCATAACAACAAAAAAAAAAAAAAACAGAGGGGTGCCGGTTGCTGGGAGACTAACACTATGCTGAATGGAGAGATGGGCTTTGGATCTGTTTGGATGCGGGGGCTGAAGTTTGTTACTGTGGCAACCGCAATAGAGCCGCGCCCTCCCTGCCAGCTCAGTATGATAAACAACGGGCGGGACCTGCAAGAACCTCGCAGCTTGGGTACATTCTAGTGTCCGGTTTGTTACTTATCCCCTCAGTTCCCCGTCTACTCTATCCATTTCTCCCTTTTCCCCTTCTCCCTTCTTCCTTGTTCAACCCCCCCGTGACTGCATCATATCGTTCCTTCGCTTGACTGAATCTTTGTTGTTGACTTCTGTGGTGTCTCAACGGGTTTCTTCAGCCCCTTTCCCGCCTGCCCCTTTGCTTTTCAGTCCATCGCCTTCCTTACCTTAACTTACTTTCCCCACACTCTGCCCCAAATTTCGCGATTTTGTCCTTGTTTTTGTTTTCGTACTTTATTCTGAGCAGGTCTTCAGAGAGCTGGCTGGCTATATTCGTTTCAATTGCATCTGCAGTTGCTCAGTCCCCCGCCTTTGTTTAGACTCTGCAATCTGGATACAAACATCAAAATACGGCTACCCACACTTTTTTTGTAACTTCTCCAACCGAGATGGCTCCCGCGATGGCACCGGTATCAACTATCACGGCTCCCCCACCTATCGCACCTAACCATAAACGGACAGCCACCTCGATCTTCAAATCAATTGTTTCCCCCAGCAAGTCCTCCCACAAAAAAACTGCGTCTCAATCCACCACTACTTCCAACCCTCTTAACACCTATATGGTCGGCAGCTCTCGTGTACCCCCTCCACAGTTACCACCTCTCGATACCTCAACCTTTTTGCCACCATTGGAACCGCCCCAAGCCCCCTTTGCTCAACACGCTCGTCACAAACGGTCTCTTTCTTCGCTGTCTATCTCGTCTTTCACGACGAAGAAGGATGCTACGGCCACGGGCTCCCCCACTAGGTCTATAAGAGAGAGCTTAGACCTCAAAGGAACAGTGTTGGACCTCCTTCATGGCGATCATAATTCTGTGAAACCCGAAAAAAAGCCGAATAAGTCTAGGAGCACGATCGATTTCTCTATTCTGAAGGGTCATAAAAACAAAAAATCTTTGCATGATCTCAAAACTATGTTCAAAGATAAAGAGAACCAAAGACCAACTCCGGAACTAACCCCTAGTTCTTCTGCAGGCTCCGGGTTCGTCACAGAGCCTAACTCTGTTGGTAACGGGCCTAGCAATACCCCTGGGCTACCGCTTTTCACATTGCCGCAAAACCACCCGCATGCGCAAGGTTCCAGATCTGGAAATGTTCCTACAACTAATCCGCGAACGGTTCAGCAGTCCTCAAGAACTTCTCGTAATCTTTTACCTGCCTTACCACTGCCTCCTGCGCCGCGCTCATCTGGCTCCTCCACGGGATCCTCATCCTCACTGAGCCCTAAGAAACGAGACATTGCCGACAAGCGCACCAGTACTGAACATCGGGCTAGTACTGAACACCTTCGAGGCAACACAGAAGAGCTCGTTAAGAAATATACCCCTAGTGAATACACACCTGCATCCCAGCGGAATTTTTATAAACCAAACGAACAGCCTACACTTGTTCCTAAAAACACGACAAACAGCATTGCAAAGCAAAGACCAAAGAGCGCCTATCTACCCTCATTAGAAGCTTCAACTGGGCATAGTGCAGATTCTCCAAAAAGGACCAGTCTCGAGCTACGAGAGGGCTGGGAAAAGAAGCGACCTGAGGCATCCAAGGACGGCAGCGGCAGCAGCAGCAGCAAGAATTCATCAACCAGCAGTCAAGGTAGCCTGAAGAGTGAGAAAACTGGTGCAGGGTTAGATTTGGCCGGCATTGATATTGCGTTTGAAGCATTACTTGTTTGTTATCCACACTTCATGTTCTATCACTCGGTAAAATCATGCCTGCTAATACTAGCTGTAACAGGACTCCCGCGGCGTCCCAACGAACATGCGTGATCGCATGCGCAGTCTTGATATTAGGGTTAAACAGGAATTCATTCGTAAGGAGGCTCAGATGGAGAAATCTGCGGAAAAGAACACCGCATCTTTTGCGGGCATGGGTATCTTTGGGAAGAGACCTCAAACGTCGCATAATATGAAGACCGAGGCTAGGCCAAAATCATCCAAAGGATTGGATGTGAGTCCACCAGCACCGCCAAGTCCTACTAAGAAAGCCCGTCCAAGAAGTCGCACATTTGTTGGCACTTCAAGAGAAAAGGAAGCTTCTAGTACAACAACGGCACCAAGCTCGCCTGCCAAAAAGAAGACTGCTGAGGCAGCTCCCCCTCTTGAAAAGAGTATGAGAGTAAAGGGTGTGATTTTCCCGCCTGTTACAGCAGCCTCGGCCATGAATAATGGCCCTGCACCTCAAGTAATGGTAGCAACTCTCATACCAGAAGAATGGGTCGAGTGGCTAGATGAAGCTGGAATACCAAAGAACATGGGCAATAAGATGTTTGTAGAAGACATTGATGGAAAGGGCCCTTCTGGGAGCGGTGAAAGGGGTATGAAGGATGTTGAAGTCGCTAAATTACATAAGCTCAGGCTGATTCTGAGAAACGAACGTCTAAAATGGGTGGAAAAATTCGTTGAGTTGGGGGGTATGCAGGCGGTTTGGGGTGTCCTTGAACGTGTTCTCGGTGTTGAATGGAGGTATTTATCACATTTCCACCTATGATCCAGGATTAGATATTAACTGTACTGTTTAGGGAGGAGCATGAGGATTTGTTGCTTCACGAGCTCCTTCTCTGTCTTAAAGCTCTCTGCACCGCCACATCAGCTCTCAGAAAGCTATTAGATATGGAGGAAACAGTCTTTCCACGTCTGATTGAGCTGTTATTCGATGAGGAGAAAAAGGGTCCATCAGAATTCACCACTCGTGGCCTCATCATTCAGTTGCTTTTCACCCATCTTTCTACTGCTACTGTTGGTCAACGCCCTGAACGAGCTCGCCGAATCCTGGAATACCTTGCGGATAAACTTCCAAACGAAGACAAACGTCCAATCGAATTCATTGAAGCAGCACATACAAGAAGACCTTATAAGAGATGGTGCAAGGAGGTCGTTAATGTTACTAAAGAAGTCTTTTGGATTTTCCTGCATGGGACAAATGTCATTCCTCTTCCGACCTCCTACAACCCCGCTAGTGAACGTGAAAGCTACATTTCACTTCACTTCCCCGCTGAACGCCCGCCGGTTCCAGCTGCCCCATATGTGGGTGGAGTCGAATGGGAGGCAACAAACTATCTTGCCAATCATTTGGATCTTTTAAACGCATGTATTGCGAGTCTGGAAACCAGAGAACAGAGGAACAATCTTCGACTTGATCTCCGAAATTCTGGGTGGGAAAAAGCACTGGGTGGTAGTTTACGGACCTGCAAGGAAAAACTTCATACAGCTCTCCACGAGGGGCTTAAGACATGGGTTGCCGCTGCCGCTGCTGATGATTGGGAGGTGGCCGATGTACGGTTCGGGCCAAGGTTTGAGCGAGTCTATCATCACAAAGAGGTTAATGATAAAGAGGCGAGAAGAGAGCGGAGGAAGAAGAAGGAGCTCGCGCAACAACAACAGCAGGAAGAGCTTAAGGTTGAGCTCCCACGATTAAGCTTCGACCAGGGCAATGGTGGAGCCGAAAGTGGAGAGTGGCTTTATTAAATTATCTATTTTTATCTATTTCTAAGTTTTATATCCCTTCCCTTTTTTCTTTTTGTGTGATTGGAGTATTTTCTGGGTTTAAGTCATTTGCTGCGTTCCAAGGCGGCTGATTGTGCACTATTCACGACGATTAGACGAATCTTCTATTTCCTATGTCATCTCTTTGCTTCTTACACCTTTTCTTACCAGCATTATTCTCTATTTCATGTCTGCATTACCGTCCTTGGGACGAAAGGAACGATGCCTTATCGGGCGACTGGGGATAGTGATGACGAAACACTAGCATTGGGAACTCTTATAAAAATCTTACAGCCGGAGTCCTGCGTCTTGTGTTTTTTTACTCATGTGGATTTTGGGCGGTGTCTTCTCTGTTTTTTTTTATTACTTTATTTCTGCGTACTTGCTCTATCTTTAACTTTGGTTGGTACATGTGGTTTTTTATTTTCCAGTATTTTGGTTAACTTGTCTATATAGAGATGTCCTTTGCTGTTTTCCTTCGCAATGGCGTCTCTTCGGAGTTTTTCTTTCGTTTCTCTTTTCTTCGCCATACCTCCTTTAACGATCTCCTTTATACCAGTCCCCTTCTTTCTCGGTGCTCGTTTTTCATTGGTAAGTTTATTTCTTGTTTATACTTTCAGCGTTTGTTAGTACAGTCGTTTCTGGGTCAACGACGAACCCGGCTCGATGACGACGAATGACTACTTTTTGGGCTGATGGTCAGTCAAAGCAAAGGGGTTGGCGCGCTTTTGTTGGCTTTTGTTGGCTTCGATTGGCCTATTCGCCATCGAACCGGTTTCGTCGTTGACCCAGAGACGACTGTATACCGTTCGGTGTGGCGCATTATTATCTTCTAAGCTATGGTATCTTTCCATAGCTCTGAAGCGCCAATGAACCAGTTTACATGGGTGACATGGTGGTTTTTTTAGTTTCGGAGGCGGACACTCTGAAGCAAATTTGTCGAGTATTGCTATTATCTGTAACGATATTTAACGAACCTTTTCGAATACACCGAAAACAATGCACATTTAATTTCCGTGATCTTGTTTTGGTTTTGTTAGCTGCACTCCTTTGTTTACATTGTGATCGATAAATGAACTCCGATCTGCAGGTCGACTTATGCGTCATTGTAATGATCTACTATATGTATGTCAATACATGTACCTATCATTATGATACTATTCATGCACATAGTGCTTGGAGGTTCCGGGCTACCGGCACACTATGAGAAGCCACTACTATCACCTGTTGAATGTCAGCTTTGAGTGGGAGCATCTAAAGTAATAGAAGAAATAATAACACATCGAAATTATTGTTGTCAACAGTCTGCCTCAACGGGTTAGTAACTATTTATTTGCATCCAATAGCCTGTATCACGTGTTTTCTATGGCACGGGTGGCACAGTCACGAGTGATAGCGTATGATGTGATCTTGTCAATGTTTGCAGGAAAGAGCAATAGAATTCCACAAGAGCCCCCCTTTGAATTCGTGAAATTTAACTACCATAAACATAGGTATCACCAAATCATGAATAGTGCATCAGAAAACACCCTCTTCATCAATCTTACCGATTCTTGCTAGCTCTCAAGGCCCACAAATCACAACACAGTGCTGGATATTTCAAACAAGATGGGCTGTGCATTCAGCACCTTCTGGGGAAAGAAGCCCGCGCAAGAGGCGAATCCTCACCCTCGGCTTTACATTCCGCTACCTCGTCGAGAGCCTGTCCCCGAATTTCCGGTTCTACCAACATTTCACGAGAACCCAAGTGGTACCTTCATGCATCTTTACGAGGAGGATAATTGGCGACCATACTACGAGGGTCGAAGTGTTCCACCGATAGGATACTCGGGAGTTGGTCGAGCCCCATCTTTGAAGGGGAAAAGAGGCGCAAAGGGGAAAGGTAAGGAGAGAGAGGATGGAGAGTCAGCTACGAGTGGAAACGAGAGGGAACAAGATAGGGGTCATGCAGGAGGAAGTGGTGGAGCAGATAAAAAGACGAAGGGCGCCCTTAAAAATATGGATGTTATTGGTATGTTTCAACCATTCTTTTATCCACTCAGCAGGTTTTGCTATACATTTGCCTAACTCTTATGGCAGTGGAGGATGATAACGAGTGATAATATATCGCTATTTTAATGGAAGATTTCTTTTGGGTATGCTCTGGATCAATCAAGTATTTACAGACATTTAATTCCTACAGGGAAGTCCGGAGAATTACATCAATACCAGGCTTAACTGTGTAGGTGTAATAGAAATCATCACAATTCTTTCTCACTGATAACAAATCAATTCATTACTGATTCTCATCTCAGCGACTTTTGTGGTTGGCTAAAATCTCTGAATAAATGAGCCTCTTGAATAATAGGATCCAAAAAGGTGTACCGCAAAAACTCGATCTCCGACAAGGATTATCTCTTTGATAATTGGCTGAAGGATATTGATCAGTCTCGAGGATTTCCATTAGTAGTAACGTTGATCTTCCATGCATAACAAAATTCTTTGAGTTTTGGTGGTATTTGGATATTTGGTGAAGTAAATCCAGCAAATCACTATCAAGTATTTCTGCACTTTGCCTCAACAGAACAGACGCAATGAATCGGTGCACAGACAAGGAAACACAGTCATTATCTTCCTCTCATGCAGAGTCATCAACTCGAGAAGAGCTCTTGGGTTGGGCTGTGCGGAGGCTGGACCCTTCACTCCATGCGATATCCCAATTCCCGATCACCGCATGTAAATACGTACATGTATTCAATTGTAATAAGGTAATTGTGAGCTCACCGGGGCCAGGGTTTAGACAAGTGACTATGTTGTAATCAAGGGCTTTTAGATCTGAGACTTCAGGTGGTCCAAATTGGTAGAAACCCCCTTTGTTGTTGTTTTGTTTTTGCGCTGACTGGGAGAACAAGATCCGGAGTGAACTATCATTTATGAGAAGCCGGCATGAGTAGGCCCTTTTGAGGGCGGAGACTGGAAATTTTCTGGATCGATATAATGTATTAGGAAAAACCGAAATATGCTTCAGCTTGCTAAGAAGTTAGGGTGTAGTAGATGTCGGCTGGTACTGCCCGTTGAAGCATGTCGCCTCCACAAATGGGGATAGGGCGTGAAAAGGCTAGTAAGGAAGTGGTTTATAGGGGAGCATTGAGACTTGCGTTTGATCGGAAGGCCATTCTTTCTAGTCTTGGAATAGGAGCTTAAATGATCGTGATAATGTTGATTGAATTGGGTAATATTGATGGCTCGATAAACAAAAAAAACAGCTCTGCCTCTAGCTATGACCAGGGGTTGTGCCCGCAACGCGCCGTGTGCAGTGTTTCATTCCTGGTTTTGGTTCAAAAATTAAAAATACTGCTTGTAGAAAGGATGATAAACAGAGCTGTGATAATCTTGGCATGTTTTGTGATGCCCTTAATTGGTCACCTGACTACATGTAGCTAGGTAGTGCACCCTTGAAGCCGCGTTTGACGATAAGCAACCACAGCACTCGAGCACTACCGATCTTTAAGACTGGCAAAATGAACAACACTGAAGGGTCGCGATCAATCTACCCGAAGCCCGCGGCATTCTCGTTGTCAACTTTTTCGGTCAGTCTAGCTAGAACGTTCCTGGTCCAGGGAGAGATCTACTGACGCCTAGCCAGAGCAAAGACTTCATTGTCAAAGACTTCATAGAGGGCCTTACAGAAACCAGTAGAGCTATCAACCGCCGCTCCGGGGTCCCATCTAATGGTAAATAGTGTATCAGAAGACTGAGTATAAGTTTAGCAGCTAACTTTACTATAGCTTTCGATCCAAAGCCCTATATTCGCACGTTCGAGGCCGCCCTAGAACGCCTCAAAGACCTAGACGAGACACTTTCAGAAAAGGAATCAGAATTGAAGGAAGGAGTACGTCGGGCAGAAATTGACCATAGTCGTACTCTGGAGCGTTTAGGCCTTAAATTTAACTCCACCTTAGCCGAGTTTCAACGTCTGGACAGCAGTATATCCGATGGTGGAGGTATGGCAGTAAGAATTGGAGGGCAGCTAGAAGCGCTTGATAAACAACGCCAGAGAGCGGAGGACGCCAAATTTTTGATACAATGCTATACTGAATTTAGTAGAGGAGATATGGGAAGATTGGAGAGCTTGAGGAGGACAGGCAGGATTGAGGATAGCATCAGGTGTGCTGTCGTTGGCAGGCAATTGAGTTTGATCGTCAAAAGGACTGAAGGCCCTGGAACGAATCCTCGGACGAAAGAGCTTATAGAGGCATTTTCAGAGACATTGGAACAAGACCTCTTAAGACAATTTGACGATGCTTATAGGAAGTTCAATATCGAATCTATGAAGGTCGAATCTTTCTCCAGGTTAAGGCTTTTGGAGGGTTTGGAAACTGACAATGTTATCAGGGATGTGCAAAAGTGCTCCATGATTTCAATGGCGGTAATTCTGTCATTAGCAATTTCCTTAATCAAATGGACTTTTTTATCGCAACTGGAAAGATAAATGCTGGGGAAGTTGTTATTGAAACCACAGTGTGAGAATTTGCATTCTATCTTACTAAAAATAGTGCCGCTATGGATCCTTGAGCTTAAGTCGTTGACAATATTGTAGGGAGGAAAAGTTATCCGACCCTGATGAAGGTTCACCAGGACTTGAGCCAAGTCTGATGGCCTTGGTAAATGAGATACGAGACGTAATGAAAGCGGAGTCTATCACTATAAAGGATGTTTTCCCCTTCCCAGAGCAAGTGCTTGGTACATTCCTACAGCGTGTGTTCCAACAGTCGCTACAGCAGAGGCTTGAGATGGTTCTAGATAAGACATCCACTTTGTCACCATTAGCATTCCTCCGTACATTACAAGCATCTAGGGCATGCGTCAATACTTTAGCAGATGACCTCAAAGCACACGGCTTGACAGAGCATCCCGGGCCCTTATCGTCTACTACAACTGTGCTAATTGACCAGAATGTCGAAGAACTATTTGTACCTTTCCTCCAGGACAGAGGATATATGGAGAAAGAAAAGGAATCTCTGGAGCAACTCTATTCCGGGATCTTATTGAAATTTGGCATGTTTCATGTTCGTTCCCTGCCAGACATTCGTGGAGAGAGGCTTGAGTCGATTTGGAAACTCATCAAACTGCGTACCCAGGAACAACGGAAAAAGGAACAAAATCTCGGAGTTCTCGACCGATTGAAAAAATCACGAGAAAGGGCAATTGAGAAAGTTCTTGATAGCGATCTTGGAAAATCCCAAAGCGATGCACTTAGCCGAATTATCGGCCTCGACCGTAAATCCGGGAAAACCGGTCAATTGTCGGAAGTCGTCATATCGGAAACGGATGGTAAACTAAACGTAGAATCGGCGAAAAGAATGCTAAAATGGCTGGCCGAGGCCGTTGGGAGAAGTCTTGAGCTGAGCACTCCGGCTGATACGTATGATTGATTTTTTTTTTTTTTTTTTTTTTTTTTTTGGGGGGTTGCCAGATACTCATTCCGTTCATAGGCCGAAGGACGTCACTGTACTATTGAATCTCTTGATCGACAACATGCGAACTATGTACTTGGACACCGCCCTTGACGCGTAAGTACCTACCAATTTTCAAGTGGAATTTTGATCCTAGCTGACAGAAAAATGTTTATAAGTGCCCTGGAAACTGCTGAAGGTCAGACCAAAGGAGAACCAGATCTAAATTACTTTTTGGAGATAAAGCCCGCTACCACAATTATGCATTTGATGTTTTCTTTCATCAATACAGCCTTGATTCCCCTGGCCCAAACTTCTCTTACTGTTAGAAGAGAAATGAGCAAGTTAACAAACACTACACTGGCAAATCTGGAACAGAAAGTGAACAATATTATTCAAAGGACTGTTGATAGTATGTTACCAATATTCAAGGACTCTTAAGCGATTACTAATGGTATGAAGTGGTGATAAGCTACGTTACAGTATTGCTTAGCAAACAGAAAAAATCGGATTTCAAGCCGAAGGACGATGAAGTTAGTTTGACAACTCTTCAAACGCCAGTAAGTAAATATGGGAGATATCTCTTAGTGGGGGTTTAGCTCACCCAGATATAGGCTTGTCAAACGGTTTGCACTTTCCTCCAGAAGGTGTATGAAGTTGCCAAAGAGTCCCTTGATGGTGCAAATTTAGATGGGTTCTTGAATGAGATCGGTTCTGGTTTCAGAATGCTTCTGCTAGACCACCTGAAGAAGTATCAGGTTAACCAAGCGGGTGGTATCATGCTATCGAAGTAAGATTATTTGCCCTAAATTCGTGGGGAAGTTACTAATTATACGAAAGGGATATTACCAAGTACCATGACATTGTTGGCAAATGGGGTGTTGCGGCACTCAAAGAAAGCTTTGAATTGCTCCATGAGATTGGAAACCTTTTCGTTGTGAGGTACGTACCCACTCGACTATTTCATTAGGACTAGAAGGGTGGGACTGACATTTTCGATAGACCCGATGCCATAAAAGAACGCATGAGAGACGGCGTTCTTTCCCGGGTGAAACCACACTTGCTTAAGCCGTATCTCATGAAAAGAGATGACTATACATCAGCTGGGATCGAAAAAATTGTAAGTACTTTCCTTGTTTTTAGTCGTTCATTTATCACTGACAGTCGGTATCATAGCTCTCAGCCGAATTATCATAATAGGTGGGGTTGTAAGGATCGGTGTATAGATAGTCGTAATTTATTATAGTGCCCTGTGGTTAGCGATGTACTTAATAGTGTCAATGACTACAATAACGGCATTTCTTTAAATCTAGAATTTAGATGACCTGTTAATATGCGGCGACCGATTCGGCCGACTCAGAATCAAAGCACTGCGAATAAGATGTGATTATGTACATGTAGTTATTGTTTGACTCTTATTCCATGTAAAGCAACTACACCTACTTGCGTACATCCCTTCGTTCGTCAGAGCAAAAAGGGAGACATATTAGGCCCACGACGGCGTGGTGATATTCAGAAAATCTAGCTACCTACAGACTGTGGAGACACCAGAATAGGTATAGGAGGAGTCACAGAAGGCGACTTCACAGCAAACGAGGTTCACGGAATGAGGGTTAGGTGTATTGCTGAATAACAGTTGCCTACTAGCTCCCGGTCGTGAAAACGCACGAAGGGAGGTGCTTTGTATAATTTCTTCCACTGCAACATAGATATTTTACTATTATAGATTTCTTCTAGATAGATATCTCTTTTTTATTCCGTACGAAATCCTCAGAATCTTGGCCGTCCGACATATTGGGTTTCAACTTTATGACGTCCACATGCTTAATCGAGCTTCACATGGTGAGGATATCTAGTGTTAGTCCCAATATGGCCTAGCGTCAGCCATGGGTTAGGGCTTTTTTACAGTCAAAAAAAAGTTTTGAGATCTTTTCGCAACTGAGCCGCAACCTCTCCACTGGAATTCTAACACTTGAAGGCGCAATGGATCAGTCAAACAAAACCCACCGGAAGCCGAAAGAGAAGAAGAAGTTCACTGGTAGGTGTATTCCGGATGGGACCTACGTACGCTTTTTTTTTTTTTTGCTAATCCCAAAACACAGGGGAGAAAGGACAGAATCCGAAAGCTTTTGCATTTGCGAATCCTGGGAAGCTTCAAAAACAAGCGACAAGATCCCATGATGTGCGCTTCCCAAACTATGGCGCGGCGATTATGATTGAGAAGCTGTACTGATATATTGTTAAAATTTAGGTCAAAGAGAAGCGTCTTCACGTGCCCATGGTAAGAATGCTTCGTATCTTTCATATTTCATAGTACTGACATTTTTAGGTGGATCGCCTCCCCGAGGAAGCACCACCATTAATAGTCGCTGTCGTCGGTCCCCCGGGGGTAAGTAATTGAGCCTTCTCTCATCCTTAAACTCTTAGTTGACAATATTCTAGACCGGGAAAACCACTCTAATTAAATCCCTCGTAAAACGCTACACCAAACATTCGTTGACAGCAATCCAAGGGCCAATAACAGTTGTATCAAGCAAGAAGCGCCGCCTGACATTCTTAGAATGCGACAACTCCCTGACTTCCATGATTGATATCTCTAAGATCGCCGACATTGTACTACTTTTGATTGACGGGAATTTCGGATTTGAAATGGAGACCATGGAATTCCTCAATATCATGGCCACTCATGGTCTACCCTCCAATATCTTTGGGATCCTTACTCATTTGGATCTCTTCAAATCTCAATCTGTTCTCCGGACCACAAAAAAGAGATTGAAGCATCGTTTTTGGTCGGAGCTCTACCAGGGAGCAAAATTATTCTACCTATCTGGAGTCATCAATGGACGATATCCTGATCGTGAAATTCACAATCTAAGTAGATTTATCTCGGTCATGAAAAACCCTAGACCTCTGGTCTGGAGAAACTCCCATTATTACCTCTTGGCAGATCGTATGGTCGACTTGACAGATCCGGTTGCTATAGAAGAGAACCATAAGACAGATAGGACTGTCGCTTTGTATGGCTATGTTAGAGGCCTCAATATTCCAGCAGATGGTGGAAGAGTGCACATCCCCGGTGTGGGGGATTTGTCGGTTGCTAGTGTTGAGGCACTTCCGGATCCATGCCCTACTCCAGCTAGAGCACAGGCCGAAGGCAAGAGTAGGAGGAGATTAGGCGAAAAACAAAAACTAATATACGCTCCGATGAGTGACGTCGGTGGTGTTTTGGTTGATAAGGATGCTGTTTACATCAATGTTCCGTCTCAGAACTTTGAAGAGGGTGCAGAAGGCCAAGGTGTGGGCGAGAGATTGGTCGTAGAGCTGCAAAAAGGAAAAAAGGGAGAGGCAGAAGGTGTAAGACTGTTCTCTAACGGTGAAATGATAAAAAAGGTCCAAGATGACGAAGACGTTGGAAACGTTGGGAGAAAGCATACAAGGAAGGGAAGAGCATTGGACAAGCAACCTAACGAAAACGATACTATGGAATTGGAGGATGACGATGAGGAGGAAGAAAATGAGGAATTCTCCGGAGACGAAGACGCAAGCGACGATGACCGGGCCACAGCAGTATCACTAAAGCCCGGAAGAGCCCTCCAAGACGATATCACTAAGTTTGGGAGCGGCACTGACGACGTCGCATTTGCTGATAGTGATTCCGACCTAGGATCACTGTCTGACGTCTCTGAGAGGTCTCTCGATGATGGAGAATTGCCATCAGATGCAGAAGTGGCAGAAAGCGACGATGAGGACGTACCACAGTGGAAATCAAATCTCGCTGATAACGCAAAGAAAATGTGGTCAAACAACCCTAATGGCCGGACGACAAGCTTGAGCAGGCTACTCTACGATGAGACTCTTACGCCTGATCAAGTTATTCAGAAATGGCGAGGCGATGTTGTAGAAGCTAGAGAACAATCCTCTGAATCCCAAGGAAGTGATGACGAGGAGGATTTCTTCAAGAAGGTCGAAAATGAGGATGACGACGATGAGATTAATACTCAGAAGGGTAAAAAGACCAAGAAAATCCTGGACAGGAGTATGCCGATGTATGACTTTGAGAAATTGGAGAAGTACTGGAGCGAGGAAGCAGCTCTGGAAGATCTCCGGAGCAGATTTATTACTGCAAATCTATTGGATGAAAAAGAAGGAGCTGAGGGAGGCGAATTCGCGGGCATTGCAGATGATGATGATGATGATGAAGGAGATGGTGTCTTTGAGGATTTGGAAACTGGTGAGAAACACGGAAGGGATCATGAAGGAGATGACGAAGATGACGAAGATGACGATGAAGGAGATGATGAGGACAACTCAGAGGGGGAGGAAAGTGGAGGGGATAATGAGGAACTTTCTCTGGAAGAGGAGCGTGAAAAGAATGCGCGCAAGAAAGAGGAACTCAAACTACGGTTCGAAGAAGAGGATCGTGAAGGGATCAACAACGACAAGACCGGCACACGAGACGACGATGAAGAAGCATTTGGTGAAGATGATTGGTACGATGCCCAAAAAGCCAAGATTGCCAAACAATTGGCCGTTAATAAAGCCGAATTTGAACAACTGGACGATGGCACTCGAGTGCGAGTAGAGGGTTACCGAGCAGGTACTTACGCCAGAGTGGTTCTCAGCAATGTCCCGCACGAGTTTGTGACGAACTTCGACCCCATATACCCAATTCTCGTCGGTGGACTGACGCCAACCGAAGATCGATTCGGGTTCTTACAAGTTCGGATCAAAAGACATAGATGGCACAAGAAAATTTTGAAAACGAACGATCCCCTGATTTTCTCATTGGGTTGGCGTCGTTTCCAGAGTATACCAGTCTATTCTACTTCAGATTCAAGAACCAGGAATCGAATGTTGAAGTACACTCCAGAACACATGCACTGTTTTGGTACTTTTTACGGCCCTCTTATCGCGCCGAATACTGGTTTCTGCGCGGTTCAAAGTCTTTCGTCGAAAACCCCCGGTTTCCGCGTCTCAGCTACTGGTGTCGTTCTAAACGTTGACCAGTCCACTGAAATCGTCAAAAAGCTTAAGCTTACAGGTATCCCATATAAAATATGGAAAAATACGTCTTTCATCAAGGACATGTTTACTTCATCCCTGGAGGTTGCCAAGTTTGAAGGTGCCGCAATTAGGACAGTCTCCGGAATTCGTGGCCAAATTAAGAGAGCACTCGCAAAACCAGATGGTCATTTCAGAGCCACTTTTGAGGACAAAATTCTCATGAGTGATATTGTCTTCTTGAGAGCCTGGTATCCTGTCAAACCTAGGAAATTCTATAACCCTGTCACAAATCTATTACTGGAAGGGAAAGGCGAAGAAGCAAAGTTGTGGCAGGGTATGAGATTGACTGGAGAGGTGAGGAGAGATATGGCGATCGCAACACCAAACCTTCCAAATTCTGCATACAGAAAAATTGAGCGCCCGAAGAGGAACTTCAACCCTCTCCGTGTACCGAGAGCAGTTCAGAAAGATCTTCCCTTCGCCTCCCAGATTGCTCAGATGAAGCCGCGGAAGAAAGAGACATATGCGAGTAAGCGTGCGGTTGTGTTAGGTGGTGAAGAGAAACGTGCCAGGGATTTAATGCAGAAGATCTCTACCATGAAGAATGAAAAGGAAGCGAAGCGCAGGGAGGCAAAAGAGGCCAAAAGGGATATTTACCGGAAAAAGGTAGCTGAAAACTTAGAGATGAAAGCCGCAAGAGAGAAAAAAGAAAAGGATGAATATTGGGCAAAGGAAGGCAAAAAGAGAAGGCACAGTGAGGTCGGGGGCGGCCGAGATGGTCGAGGCGGCAGCAGGGGTGGGTCAAAGAGGAGCAAGAGGGAAGCGGATGATTAACTGTACTTTTACTGTTATTTGTGTTTGGGTGTAAATAATGTTTTCGCTACCTCAAATAGCTTGTATACTTGGAATATTACTTGGTAGACACAATTAAAGTCCAACCCTCAATTATACGTGATACTGAAAGCAAATTTGAGATTGCTTTTGTCTTTTCAAACTGTACGAAATATCGAGTGATATACCATGATCCTTCTCATTGCTCTTTTTTTTTTTTTTTTAACTCGTTAATTGCATGCATTTCTCGTTACAGTCGACTCTCCCTATAATGGTACTAAAATTGAACCCTAGAGAATGGCTCGAATCTCGCTCGGGACCGGAAATCGGTACCCTTATAAGGCGTGTACCCTTATAGCAAGGGCCAATTTGTGCTCAAAAAGCCCGAGAAGTGGCGATATTCACGTTATGGATACCACTGGCTGGTCCATAAGTGCCATTGACTATTTTGTTTGGTGAACCGCTGAGAACATTCACTGTTTAAGAACACATACAGGTCTAAAACTTTTAATAAGCAAAAGAAAAAGAAAAAATGACATCCACTTTCTACTCATACAGCCCCAAAATTTACAAGTAGTCGACAATTGTCAGCCTGGTCTCAAGGCACCCCATCATCAGAATTATGTGTTTTTATCATATCTAGCGTCCACTGCGCAGGAATTCTCCAACGCCTGCACAGTACCCGACCAACTCCGCCAATCTACTGGCCTCCTTTTTTTGTTCAATAGACCACTCCCCCAAGGCAGCCCTCAACCCCCTCTCCCCATTTTCGGCACCAACATCATTAACAATCGACTCCGAGTGACACTTCAAGAATACATTGATCCACGTTTGCACAAGCTCATAATCTCTCTTACTCCTCAATCTTTGAGTCAATGAGTCAACAAACGGCACCAACCCCTCGGGCTGTAAGCTATGAATCTCTAAGTCCGCCGAAGAGGGAGGGAGTGTCTTGAAGTGATTGAGGAAAGCGGTGTAGTCCCCGTTGGCATCAACCAATAAGTGCGTGAATTCGCTTTCTCCGGCATTGCGGGACATGCGCATGACACGAGACCTTTCAGCTTCGAGCGCTTGTACGGTCGCCAATTCATCCATAGTATCGCTGCCTTTAATTGCAAGAGGACCCCCCTTATCTCCGAGGGAAGGAAGGAAAAATGGTGCTTTCTCAGGAGCTTTGGGAGCTTCTTTAGGTTTGTTACGTTGCTAAAATTTTGTTAGCCAAGTTCCAAGTGGATGAATAGTTTGTAGGTTTAATTTACCCTAATGACATCTAGATTCAATAATGTTTGCCATCTTGCACGGGGGACAAGCGACATAGTCAACATCTTATCGCTTAATTGATCTGCGGTTATGTAAACTCCTGTGCTGTTTTCTTCTTTCTCGCTATCTTCGAACGCTGCCTCAATGATACTGATCCCGCCCTCTCCAGAGGCTGTTGGGGAAGTGAGATCTACGATCTCATCGTCCTTCAGATGTCTAGTCGGAACATGCCTAAAAAGTGTCCGATTTGTCCTATATTTAAGATGTTTCAGTAAGCATAGGAAGTCACGCAGTATATAACCAAAATACCAGTGCTATCTTACCATAGGTCAACGCCAACACTGTCGACATGTGCCGTTGCCAAAAACTCACCGGTTCCAGAAAACGCCATTGCAGTAACTATACTTCTTGTTCGCACAGCATCGATTAGATGGCCGGTAGGCAAATCCCATATCCTAATTATGCTATCTGTGGAGGCCCCAAGTATCCATCGCCCATCGTTAGAAAAGCAGAAGTCACTTATCCTTCCCGCCGCACCCCAAAGCTCACGAACAACCTTCCGTGTCTCAATATCAATTATTCTGATACACAGGTCGTCGCAAGAAACAGCAAGAAGATCAGAGTGTCGATGTAGCTTGGCCCTAGTGATGGCTGTAAAGCTTTCCCAGTTAATCTCATGGAGGAGAATACCAGTGTTGAAGTCCCAGAACTTGATCTTTCCATCTAGCCCAGTGGAAATGACAGTACGGTTCAGGGCATCAGTAACCAAGCCAGTTACAGCTTTTGTATGCCTTCCATTTCCGGCAACGCCGAATCGACCGAGTGTAGTTCCTTGAGCTTTTACCTGTTTCGCCTGCGCAGCTGTCATGGGTTCAGGGAAACGACGTCTATGAAGCCCACTCTGAAGGTTATACATATCGATTCCACCGCTGCTTGATCCAAGAAATGCAAAAGTGCCACATGCAGAGATAGCGACACTTTTCACTTCTCCTTGATCCTTAGTTTCGAGGACCCATCGTCCGATCTTTTTACCCTGAAAGCTCCAACATCTCGCGGCTCGCTCTCCTCTATGCCCTGTGACAACACCCTCCCAGTCTCTCCCGGCACTCCCGGCGCCGTCTTCGCCTAAAGACGTTGCAATACATGTTATAGGGCCGGCCTTTGCCTCCGAGATTGCCTCCGCGAGTGAGGCTGTAGCGGGGTTATTTTTGGCTGCCTTTGTAACCTTCTTAACAGTAGCACCTTGGGAGAATTCAAAAGACTGTGCGTCATTCCTTAGGGAAAGAGCCCAGAAGGAGCGATCGAGGGATGATGAAAGAAGGAAATGAGAATTTGCCGGCGAGAAGAATGTAAGGCTTGTTACTGGCTGAGAGTGCCCGGAACGTGATCGAAGGATACGAGGAAGTGTTGTGTGAGGAGAGTCGAATATCCATTCCTAAAAGAATATAAGTAAGTATTTCAACTTGTGGAGAAGACAAATTGTGCAAACCTTGACGCTGTTGTCTCCTCCGCTGGTAACCAGGACATTTTGGCCCGCTAACCATTCCACGATTACACCAGATCCAGAAGGGCCCTCATGCACGTTTCTCATGACACCAACAACTTTTCGTTTCTTGAGGTTCCAAAGAGTGACATCTCCGTCATCATCTCCAACCGCAAGTATTTTCCCCCCTCCCTCGCCTTCCCTTTTAGTTTTGCCAGCACCAACTGCTGGATCCGTGCAGAATGAAATGCTTGTTACACGCTTTTTCCCCCGAGATGACGCTGCAATGCTGCCCGGCATTGCAGAGTTTAGTGTGAACAATGGGGTATCAGTGAGAATGTTGTGAAGATGTATCTCTCCAGTGGAATATCCAATGGCCAGGATAGAAATCACTGGAGTTTGAACAAGAGTGGTTATGGCTGGAGCGGATTTTGAAGAAGTTATTGGCGCAGGGAGTGGTGAAAGTATAGTGTGGATCTTCTTGCTGTAGAATGATAATTTAGTATCTGAGACACTAGAAAAGAATCGAATGAGTGCTCTAGACATACCTCGTTTTCACGTTCCAAATTTCTAGAGATCCATTCGTTTTCCCTACAACAACCTTGTTCAAGAAAGTGCTTGGATGCACAAGAGCCGTGACCTCACCCACAACCTCAATCTCAGTATAAACCTCTCCGGTTGTCCTCCTCCATACCACTAATCCCCAATCGAAAGCGCCAACAACCCAGTCTCCAAATATCAAAAGCTCTCGCCATCTCCCATCCCGTTTACCTCCACTTTGCAGTGTTCTGATCGGCTCAAGTTCAGCGATCTTCTTTCCTCTCTTGAAAACCCAAACGCAGATCAACTCATCGTCGAAGGCAGCGTATACGAGGTCCTTATGAGCGACGACTCGGCGAATGAGACCGGGAGTAGCAGGAGAAGATACGAATAAGAGATTTAGACGTCGGATATCATAGGTTTGTAGGGTGTTTGAAAGCGCAGTTGTGATTTGAAAAGTCTTGCCTAATGGAAGAAGAGTAAATGGAGTCGCTGGCGCAGATGTCGAAGTGATGTGACCGAGAGCCTAGAATAGGTGAGATTGAGTAACTTTAAGTCCATAAAAACATAAAGCTAAATTGGAGTCATCATACTCTGAAAGGGGCCAAAATCTTTGAGTGTAATGGTGGCTGGGGTGGAGCGGCGCGAGTATTTGCAGCGACAACTCCCCCACCAGCTGCTATAATGGAGGTGCGCTGACGTTTATTGGGTGCCATAGCTGAAGTACGATAAATGCGCTGATAGGATGGTGTTGTTCAGTTAGACGAATGGCAGAACACGGAACAGCTAGCCTTGAAGCCTTGTGTTCCAATGGCACTGAAATTTGTACTAGTGGTTGGGGATCATGAGAATTTCAAGCAGATTTATTTTTTGTTAGCGTTGAGTTTGAGGCTCAATGATTAGATCGATCTGATAATGAATGACATCAGGGCTAGGGGTGACCTACCATCCACAAGGGTGTAACTACAATATCTGCGGATATGCGAAATATCGCTATACTCATAGCTCTTTGTATACCGGAATATCCGGTGTGTGTGTGTGTGTGAAATCATTTCATTTCTGATTCTAGGTACAGAATGGTCGCATAAAGTATAACTATGGCGTAAAGAACCAGTGACTTCCACCCTAAGTATATGTAGTGACGAGCTTTTATGTCCTGTTAGGTTCAGAGGTTAGAATTCAACAAAAAGTTCCACTCATGGGCTTTTGTAGTATATATATAAACATCCAGCCTGCAGAAACCACCAGATAGAATATATATTGCCATAGACTCCGGTCTGCATGCAATTAATGAATTAAACAAAAAAAAAAAAAAACAGATAGAATATGTAACTCTAAGGATACAATTACTTGTTAATACCATTGCATGACAGCACAACTGCGTGTCCTATATACATGTACTCCTATGAATATTAACCTCTCTTGCGGAGAGTACCACTATTGGGACAGGGTAAAGAGACCCTTTACCCAAAAAAACTGGCCAAGTTCTAAACCACGAATGTTTTTGAAGAGTCTGTAAATAATGGCCCAAGAGATTATTGCTCTCGAAAAAACGTACATATACACATTATCGCCTTCTGTCCATAAGTGTTTATCATTATTTCTTGCCCTTATTCTTCTTTGCGGTTCTCTTTTGTGCTCTCACATCCTTTTTCAACCTGGCGTCGACAACCTTATATTTACCCTTGACACCCTTCGGCCTTCCATGGCCCTTATTACCACCTTTGGCAACAACAACTGTGACCTTTTTTTTTGGTTTCTTCTTCGCTGCCTTTTGCATAAGCTTTGTGATGCTTTGTGCCTTGTCTTTCTCCGTAACACCATCCTCGTCCGCCATCAATACACTCTTCTTACGCAGCTTCTCCATCCTTTGATGAGCTTTGAACTTTTTGCGATCCTTAGCTTCTTGAACCTTCTTGATTGGCCGAGCATTTAAAGCTCGCATCTTTTCCTTGATCGCTGCTGCACCCTCGGCGGTAATAGGACGTATAGGCTTCGAATGATTGTTTTCGTCGTCAAGGAACCAGTCAGGAAGGCCATCCTTGTCCCGGAAGGAAAACTTATTGAAATTATCATCAATAATATCAATTTTGGCCTTTTTACCTGAAGCAATTCGTTGTGCAAGAGACATGGCTTCAGCGGTGATGATGTTGATGTCTAGAATGTCGTATTAGTACAACCTACGCAGAATGAGATATATTAAAACTCACCAAGCTTGCCGTTCTTTTTAGGTTCTTGAGTTGAATCCCAATGTTCATCTTTGCTTCCCTTGACAATCTCAATACCGTCATCTTCCCATTCTTCCTCGGTTTCGAAACCATCCTCCGACCCTGCGAGCTCCTCTTCAGCTTCATCAGCCATTTCCTCGTCACTCGCGTCGACTGCTGTATCTGCATCTCTCATTTCTTCGTCTGAGCCCTCGTCATTCCCTTCATCTTCCTCGAGATCTGATCCATCTTCACTTTCGACTTCGTCGTCAATGTCTGCAAATATTTCCTGATCAAAGAACATGGAAGCTCTTTTGCTTAAGCCATCTTTGCCCTTAACGTGACTGTCGTCTAAGGTTGTCATCAGTTTGTCTTTCGTTTCACCATCTTCATCTTCACTATCGCTCTCATCGCTGCTCTCCGCTTCGTCAACCACGACCTCATCGTCACTACTTTCTTCTTTCTCCTCTATACCCTGCCATTCGCCGTCCTCGTGCTCTTTTCTCGCCTTTTTGGCTTTATACTTTGCATCGGTTTCAGCTTTTCTTTCCCGATATTGCTCGTACCTATCATTCAAAATTTGATTAGTAAAGGTAATAAAATATTCGATATAGTGCCTTACAAGCCATCTAATTCGGCCTCCATCCTGTCTGCCTCTTCATCCTCTGTGTCATCTACCTCCGAATCACCCATATCTAAATCTTTTCTTTTCTTGTCGTCCTCTTCAACAACCACGTTCATTTTGCCCTTGACTATCTCCCCAAGGGCACCAGCTTTATCGACAGGTTTAAGACCAAACATGGAGTCCCATTGTTGCTCTTGTCCGATTTCCATCGGGGTAGTCATGTGAAGCTGTAACCGTACGATCTCTTTTTGTTTTTTCTCATTTTCTCTTCGCCTTGCACGTTTCTTTTCGGCGGATTCTTTCTGTTTGAGAAGCTCGAGATCTTGCTCGATTTGTAGCTCTTCGTCCATCGGAGTGATTTCGGCGGCTTCAACGACCTTGTCATCCTTTTTCTTGACTACCAATCCAAACTATTACACGTCAGTCCTGTAGCGGCGCCCGAGTGTAGGGAATTTTACCTTTTCCCTGACGGAAAGTCGCCATTTGAGCAGGTGTTTGAATTCTTTTCGGCCTAAGACCCTAAGATCCTGACAGCAGTTTCGGATCTCTACGGTTGTTTCTGGTAGTTTGGAAATCGCCGCAATCGCTAGATCTCCACCCTTTTTTTCCTCAAAGGACAACCTGTTTAAGCTTCCTAGCATTTGAATTGGATCCGTAGTCTCAATGAACTCGTTGACAGGAACTTCCTTGAATTGCAGGTAATCGCCCTCCTCATAACCATCTCTCTTTCTCTTTTTGACCTCCGGATTGAAGACCTTAGCCTCATTATTCGGGGTAGCGTCTGGCAATTCCTCGAATACGCTCCGGGGGTCAAGGAACTTAGGGTCTACTCTTTTAGGAGCTTTATAACCTCTGCAAACAACGAAGATTTCCGCAGATACGGCACGTGACGATGGGGGTTTGGTGGCTTCAACTTTGGTGAACAGCTGATTGAACACCCACATAAGGTTGTTAAAATCACGAGAGCGGAAAACCTTGGTAACGAAAGTTCCTCCTTCTATCAGAAACTCCGTGGCAAGCTTGAGAGACTGGAGAACAAGCTCTGCCTGTGTGAAAGCATCCTGAACCCACGCGGTACCAACGTTTGGAGCACCATCATGCATGACGGTATCCGCTTTCCATGACTTCAAATGTCCTCGGATTGTGGCCCTGCATTTTTCTGTGGTGATATCGCTTTGGAAAGAAATAACTTTAGGGATAGGCTTGATTGGCGCGAGATCAACTGCGACAATAAGGGAGTTTACGGGCATGCATTCCGCAGCAACCTGGGACCAGGAACCTGGTGCAGCGCAGAGATCAAGGACTACTTTGCTCTTTTCAAGGAAATTGTATTTCTTGTTAAGCTGAATCAATTTGAACGCGGCACGAGCACGGTAGCCTTTTTGTTTGGCGAGCTTGTACCTATAAAGATTTTAGTTTCTTGAAATTTTAAGGCGCCGGATGCGGGATCTTTTTTTTTTTTCTTTCTGCGTACCATTTATCAAGACGACCTTTTCCATGCTAAAAAACGACTCAATTAAAACACATTCAGGTAAACAAGAGAAGATAGCTCACCTTCTTTTGAATCGCCATTGTGGGCAAAGGCAGAAAAGAAGCTGAAGGGAATGGTACGCGGGGTTCTGTCTGTTGAAGGTGCTGGAAAGAGTAGCAACCTCGAAATTCATTTTTTCTTTCTTGCCAAGATTTCACTGTGCGAAACTACGCTAGTATACGCCAAGAATGAGGCTCAAGCTCGTGTTAGGAGTGAAGCCCTAATTGCTCAGCCCTGTCACCCGCAACCTGTCCTCCTTCCAGTATCAATCGCGGGAGTCCCGGAGAAGATCTTTGTGAACCCCTGGAATTGATTCACAGCCCTCAACTAACCGGTTCAGCTTCTTGATTTAGAAAAGGAGGTCGATCAGACTCCTGTGACGAAGTACCTTGACACCAGTATTATATAAAACAACCTTACCTGCTTGACATCTTCTCGAGTCTACAGTACTGCGACAGAGTTCGCAACATCCAAGATGTTTACCACGTTCGTTGAAGTTTGGGCAACTCCGCTCTTGTTCTTCTCGATGACATTTACCTTAATGTTGATGTGTTTACCTACAAGGCATCATCCATCAAACACTGAGAAGAAGCGAGTTGTCGTGTTGGTGTTAGGGGATATTGGCCGGAGTCCAAGGATGCAGCATCATTGCTTGTCGTTGGCAAGGAAAGGAGCTATAGTGGATCTTGTGGGATATGAAGGTCTATTTTAGTTCAACTATACACTTCTGAACTACAAGCTAATATTCAATTAGAATCACTTCCTCGTCCTGAGCTACTCGGAAATACTAATATACACAGATACCCTCTTCCGGTGCCTCCAAAGTTATTCAACACTTCTACACCGCTTACATTCGTCATTTTTGCTCCTTTCAAGGCATTCTTCCAGTTTACATCATTGCTTTACTGCCTTCTTTACGTTATCCCGCCATCAGCAGGCTATATTCTTCTACAAAACCCACCGGCCATACCTACTCTCATTGTTACCCAGTTCGTTAGCAAGCTGAGAATGCAGAAGGTTGTTATTGATTGGCACAATTTTGGATGGAGTATTTTGATGATGAAGCTCAACGAGCATCCTATTGTGTGGTTCTGCAAATTTTACGAGAAAGTCTTTGGAAGGACCGCATACGCCAATTTTGCGGTTACAAATGCTATGGCAAAAGTTTTAAAGGATGATATGGGAATCAAAGCTCCCATCAGAACTTTGTATGACCGACCGCCAATGCATTTTGTCCCGCTAGACGCTGCTGCTAAGAAGGAATTTCTTGAATCGCACCCCGCAACTAAACGCCATGCAGCTGCTATACTTTCAGGGAAAACCAAGATGATAACCTCTTCCACATCCTGGACACCAGACGAAGATTTCTCTCAGCTGCTTGCAGCCCTTCTTTCATATGACAGTTATGCGAGTGGAGCAAACTTTCTCAAGCCTGGCTCAGCTCCATCAATTCTTGCAATTATCACTGGCAAAGGACCCCTGAAGGATGGGTATATGGCTACGATTGAGAAGCTTGAATTTCAATTTATCACCGTAGAGACTGTATGGCTGGAATCGGAGGATTACCCGAAGATGATTGCCTGTGCCGACTTGGGAATCAGCTTGCATACTAGTACTTCTGGTGTAGATTTGCCAATGAAAGTTGTGGACCTATTTGGCGTGGGCGTTCCGGTTGCTGCGTTCGGGTTTTATGCTTTGAGGGAGCTGGTAAAGCATCGCGAGAACGGAATTGTATTCAAGGATGGTCAAGATCTGGGTGAAAATTTGAAGGTATTGTTTATTCATTGGATTCACATCTTACAATTTTGCAGGTGTTGTTGACTAATACGCTTCCTAATAGACTTTGTTTAATCCGAGCTCAAGGGAGTTGGAAAGGTTGAAGATGGGGGCTATGAAAGAGACCCATGATCGATGGGACGAGAATTGGGATAATATAGCTGCACCGGTTTTTGGACTTTGAGGGAACATTAGTATTTTTTCACATAGATTTGTTTAGTTAAGGAAAGTTGTCTATAGCGAATAAGATATTATCTGTTGACTTAACCTCACATATCTTGAGCATCCTAATTAATGGCCCAAAGCGGTTTGACTGGGCTTATTAAGGCTTAACGCCTTCTTGGGAAATATATATCCCTTACCTCCTGTAGGGATCTGCTATCACGTGACCGTACCTACTCTAGCGTATCTGCCCCACTGTGCAACAAACAACCCCTCCCAACCCCGCCAAAATATCAGAAATCATTCGCTGCCTGTTATTTCAAGAGACACCACGCGCGACATTTACCCCTAGTACTCTGAACGGTTCATGGCCTCTGAAGCAGCAGAAAAATTATCCGCCATGTCTATCGCCGACGCACAAACAGTTTCCCACGGGCCTTGCTCGAATGCGGCCGAGTGGAAATCACAGCTCGAATCAGCCTCAGGACTTCCTGAGTCATACTCTTTGACCAAAACTCTTGTTTTTAAGCCAAGTATGAATATTCCGTCCCCAAAACTACTCCTTTTTCTAGAATAAATCTATGCTCTTATAAGGAAAAAAAGTGCGCGAGTGTGAGAGAAGCTGTAATTAGTGTTTTTGAATGCGCGCATGAATGTCGTGAACAAATTTCTTATAATGGAGACTTTTAGAAACCTCAAAATCGCAGACCGCTATCCTTATCGTCCTTGTCGCCCTAGAGGATACAAACACCCCATCTAGCCTCATCGCAAAGGCGGTCGGTGTCAAAGAGCCTCGCATGGCTGCCGCCGATGCGGTCCAGACTGCGTTGGGAGTAGAACCGGCTAATGGTAAGCATCCAATCATTTCCTCACAAACAATTGAACGGATATTGATAGCTTTAAATGAAGTTTCTCCTCTTTCCATCACCAAGGAAAACGCTACTGCTGTTCAGGTGGTGCTCGACAGCCGTCTGGTCGAGTCTACTGCTAAGATCGCAGTTCATCCCTCAAAGTCAGATGTAACCGTATTTGTTTCAGGGATGGAGATCAAGACTTATTTGGAGGGATCTGGTGTTAAGGTCACTGTTGTAGAGTTCGGACTGGCCAGCGTCCAGGCCGCTTCAAAGGAGGTTGCTAAGGCTCCTCCAGTGAAGGTTTCCACAAAGAAGGATTCTGAAATCCACGGCGCAGAGCTTATTGGTATCACTACAAGGAAAGAAGCCGATTTCTCGAACTGGTACCAGCAGGTTCTTACCAAAGGTGATATGCTGGACTACTATGATATCTCTGGATGCTACATTTTGAAGGTTTGGCCCTCGATTGACCTCAAGATGAATTGAGCTAATTGGACACTCTGGATAGCCGTGGTCCTATGCGATCTGGGAGAAGGTCCAACGCTGGTTTGATGATAACATTAAGACCATTGGAGTCGAAAACTGCTACTTTCCTATGTTTGTTTCTGCAAAGGTCCTCGAGCGCGAGAAGGATCATATCGAAGGATTCGCTCCTGAAGTAGCTTGGGTCACTAAGGCGTATGTTTTAATGAACATTCCAATAAATAACCCACAATGGAGCGCTGATTTTATATCTACATACCTACAGCGGCAGCACCGACCTCGAGGAGCACATTGCTATCCGTCCTACCTCGGAGACCGTTATGTACCCCTACTACGCCAAATGGATTCGTAGTCATCGTGATCTTCCCCTGAAATTGAACCAGTGGAACTCAGTTGTCCGCTGGGAATTCAAGCACCCCCAACCTTTCCTCCGCACACGTGAGTTCCTCTGGCAGGAAGGCCATACCGCACACATGACTCGCAAGATGGCCGAGGAGGAGGTGATGCAGATCCTTGACTGGTACTCTGGTGTCTACTCTGAGCTTCTCGCTGTTCCGACTATCAAGGGTAAAAAGACAGAAAAGGAGAAGTTTGCTGGTGGTCTCTTCACTACCACTGTAGAGGGTTATATCCCAACAACCGGCCGTGGTATCCAGGGAGCGACATCCCATTGTTTGGGTCAGAACTTCTCAAAGATGTTCAACATCATTGTCGAGAACCCGGACTGGAAAGAAGGGGATCCAGAGGAAGAGAAGAAGGTGTATGTGTGGCAAAACTCCTGGGGTCTGTCGACCCGTGTCATTGGTGTCTGCGTTATGATTCACGGTGACAACAAGGGTCTTGTTCTCCCCCCTAAGGTGGCCGCTCACCAGGTCGTCATTGTCCCCTGTGGTCTCACCGCAAGAACTACTGATGAAGAGAGAAAGACTCTCTTGGAGGGCGTCTCCGAGATCGCAGCCACTCTACAAAAGGCCGGCATCCGTGTCAAGGCTGACACTCGTGAGACCTACTCTCCCGGATACAAGTTCAATGACTGGGAGCTTAAGGGTGTCCCATTGAGAATTGAGTATGGTCCCAAGGATATTATGAAGAAGCAGGTCCTCTCCGTCCGTCGTGACAATGGCGAGAAGGCACCCATTCCTCTTGATGGGCTCGCATCTACAGTTCAAACTCTCCTTGATACTATTCAATCAGATTTGTACAACAAAGCGAAGAAATCATTCGATGAGCACACCAAGATCATTACCAAGTGGGAGGAATTCACCCCGGCATTGAATGCCAAGAATGTCATCCTTATTCCCCACTGTAAGCTTATCTCATCTTTATGCATACCAAATAAAGCTCATTACTTACAATTGTTTTTACCGGAACTTAGGTGACCGTGAGGAGTGTGAGGATGAAATCAAAGAACGCAGCAAGGGCACTAATGAGGGCGGAGAGCCAGAGGACGCAAAGGCCCCATCCATGGGTGCCAAGTCTTTGTGTATTCCGTTTGAGCAGCCAACCGGTGAACACGCCATTGTCCCAGGAACCACAAAGTGCACCCAATGTGGTGAGAATGCAAAGGTATCTACTGAATCATATATCTATAAATTATTCTTGGCATATATTGACTATTTGAGTAGCATTACACGCTTTTTGGAAGATCCTATTAGTTTTGAGGTTTCTTCCAAATTTATTTTTCTGTTTCTGGTCAAAAATTCAATCTAGCATTTCTTTGCTCTTTGTACGCATTTGGCAGATGAGGAGATATAGTACCCAAATCTGATTCTTTACCAAATTTGTTTGCTCACTATGATAATTATGATCATCCCCTTTTACCTTAGACAAAGCATTGCAAGACAAAAGCGCCGCTAAACAGAAGGAATTTCGCAAGAAAAATGATATATCGCAATCATGAAGCTCGACTCTTTGTTAAAATTGTAGAATATTTATATAAAATAGTTCATGAAAAACTCGCCGAATTTCCGATTAACTGGATTTAAAGCTTCACGCCTTCAATCCACTTGCTGAGAATATTAACACACTTCTCGAGGCTTGTAAGCCATTCCTCGAGCTGGGCATCGCAGTTATCTCCTAGTTTCGCGTAGAACGAATTGCGTGCGGGGCAAGCCTTCATGGCAAGACCAAAGAGAGGCTTGACCACAAAGCTGTGATGCTGCTTAAGGGTTACGCCGTATGCGTTGGTGAACGAAGCGGATAGTTCTTCCGTGGGGTTGCTGACACTGTTACGAAGCCCAACTGCAGTGAATGAGAGACCACTGTAGGTTTATTGGTATGCTTTCTCAACAAAAAAGATAAATTGATGTTGGAAATAGATAAACTCACCGATTAAGCCAGAGGAGACCCTCACTAGCTGTTTTCTTATTCTCTGCCCTCTCGTTCTTGACGAGATCCTGTAGAGTTTCTGACTGCGCGGGGGCCGCGAGCTGACGGTCGCGAATTTTCTAATTGGCTAATGTCAATACATGCTTTTTTTAAGCTCCTGTGGGGTTGTAACTCATTACGTACCTTGATGTTTCCAGTCATGTCGCTCTGGACAACAGAGAAGGCTGTAGCCTCGAATAGATCTTAAAATCGATACAGAGTAAGCTACTACTGAGATGAACAGAGCTGGAGCAGTTCGTTTTGTTTACATACCAAAGAGCTTCACCACGGACTCGCAAGCCAACAAGAATTCAGTTGTGGAGATCTGTCCATCTTTGACCGGGACGTCCTTGAATGATGGCTTTCCGTCAAAGTAAGTTGCCATTGTGTTTGTTACTGGTATGTATGTGATTGGGAAGGTTGATGGATTGATGGATTGATGGATTGATGGATTGATGGATTGTTGGATTGATGGATTGATGGATTGAGTTCTGGTACGGGATTGTTCTGGGCTAAGGTAGTTACAAGTGGTTGTTGGAATTGGACTGATTCAGGGGACCGGTGGGTTTACTAAGTTTATATACTCCAGGATTCCTGTGAAGGGATGCGTTGGACTGGCGAACCGTGTGAGGCATAGCGTTACCCCGCCATGCCCATTCGGCTTAGCATGAGTGTAAATAGCAGGGTGCAACGAGCTTAGAATCCATACTTTGAGTGGCTGCCTGTCCTTCATTTCTATGCATGCACCTGCAGTAGGTACTCTACTCTACACGTCCCCCGTACCGTGTACGCGTAGGCGTGGGATCATCGCGAGTAGACTCGTGAAGAGGTTGGGAATCTGAAAACGAGTGGGATGTGAAACTGGTGATTGAGCCAACAGTGTTTACAGGTAGAAAGCTTTAGGGCTTCTGACTTCACGATTGGTTTGTTCTGCTCGTCTGATCTAGTCTGGCAATGTACCGGGTACTACCACGATATGCAGGTCCATAGGGTAGAGCATCGTGTGTTGATTAAACCCTCGGATTATTGACCTATATGTACCGGTGATATGTTTGAGGATGCGGGAAGCTCACCTGTTGTGCTTATTATTGGATCTCGAGCTTGCTCGGCTTTGCCGACAGATTTACTATCTGGTCTTGGCGTGAGGCAGATCACGTGATAGTGAGTCTTTGTGCCGAGTGATACCTGATGAAGTATTGAATGCGAGCGCCCCCAATGCTCAGCCACTTGAGCTTTACCTACCTGACTAACTTCGAGCATTGCCTTCTTCTAACAGATACGGATATAAGTTACACTATTATAGCTTAAACAAATCAAAAGACATATGTGGGAATACGGTATTGTACGTTGAATAGTGTAGGTCTCGTTACATGTAGTTTTGTTGAGTTAATGCACGATTTCTATCCTTGAAATAGAGATTTTATATATACATGTAGCTTCTGCCAGCGGCTATTTATAGTAGGCACTAATCTAGATACCGTTACTTTGTTGGCTCCTTTGATTTGTACTTATTAGCACACTTCCAAGATACATCTGATCTGTCAACCAGCCTGCACACCCTTATTCCTGACCCGTCCGTGTTGCAAGTCTATATTGCTGTAAAATGAGGGCCGGTAAGGTCGAAATTATTAACAAGAAAATGAAGGTCTTCTAGAAATAGTTACACTCTCTGTAGCTTTGCGGACCGTAACACCACTGACAGTATGAACAACAAAAGTCGAGTGAAATCATATGTTATCACTCGGCTGGTGAAATCGTGGTCCCAAGCCTGACTCTTCGGAGTAGACTGTATAATAGTTTTGTACCAATCTTTCGTGGGAAAGCCTAGAACTAAACAAGAGTTTGATTTCCAGCCGCGTTCTAATACGGCTCAACTTTGAGGTTTGTATCTTTCGATGTGTGCGTTCTCTATAGCCCGAGAGTTCTGGAATCATATATACTGTCTGACCATTCCAAAGAAGGGGACTTAAAAGTCAGAACACGTGGGATAGTGTAAGATAGATTAAGTTGTATGTGTTTGTTTTCGTATGTTGAAGCCGCGATAAAAACCAGGGGACTTTACGGTTTTTACACTCAGTTGGTTAGATACTTTGCTACGTGTAGTCCTTGCAACTGGCACCGGGGCGTAGCTATATATGTAGTCTATACTTCGAGGTATATAGTCCGTCCTACTGTTCCATGGTTAAGAATGAGCATGCTCAATTTCATAAGGCCTTACTTAGTGATATTACTACGCCCCCTTTCTCATGGAATCAGGTTTCTCGGATGTATTAGATTTGAACACCAGTCCAGAAGCTACCATGCCCTTCCATGATCTCTAAATGGTAATTCTCGATAAAGCTCTAGGCAATGATCGTGCGATATCGACTGGGACACGTACGAAGGTATGATTGCGGGGCAGATACCTTGATACCACCGCTGGCTCGGGGGGAGGGGCAGCTATGTAGCGGCCTGAGAGCTTATGCTACGGTAGAACAAAATCAATGCTTGATCTTCGACTTCATTTATATATAGGCCAACTCTTCTTTCCATTACACCTCAGCCGGCCTGTTTTGCGCCTTTATCTACTTATTCTTATTACGCCCATCCAACTAATAGATACTTTCGACAGCTAGTAGGAGATTGATTCCTGTCCTCCCCTTATGATGATGGCATGATAAAAAATTTGAACTTAGACTATATCAATGTCGTTTCTTACCGGTATACCAGGGTTGTTGAAGGCCTCGATACCTTGCCTAGCTACCAGTCTCGATGTGTACAAACAGAGCTCAATATATATAGCACGCGTTTGAATTGAGAAACTAGGGTTTATCGAAAATATACTAACCTCGTAAGGTTTTTCAGACGGTACATGTAGTTCTTGCATGTAGCGCTGAGGGCAAATGTACTAGTACTACATGTAGTCCACGCCCACCGGGTTTCGATTCCTTCAACTCATTCGGTTCATGTGCCCCGAGCAGAACAGTGGCTTTTAAGAACCCTAATCCCACGCCAAAATATAGATCGTGCCTAAAAACAACCCGCGACGTTTAAAAGATCACGTCGTCTCGAGTATCAGACTGGGCACGAGGTTTACGATGGTGACCAGTTGCGACTTATGGATGATCGGGATTTTTGGGTTTACGAGTTTTACAACTGTTTGGTCACTTTGAGATTGGAGTTTTCTACAAAAAAGAATCGGTCACACTAAGAAAAAAAAAGAGGAAAAACACTGGGCGCACGAGAACAGTAGAAGTTTTTTTTAATTTTATTTTATTGATTAAACTATATAAAAAAGAAAACTATATAAAAAATATAGTTTTCAGGACCTGTCAGACTTCCATCCCCATCCACCCCCATCTCCAGCCTCCAAAAGGGGACAGATAGAGACAAGGGTCGAGATCATAGCCACCACCGCCGAAGCAGAGGCAAAAAGGCATCACTCTTGGATGGGGAGGATTAACCTCATCCCCCAGGTTGGAGATTCTGTGGCTCTGGTAAAGAGTTCAGAAGAGGCGATTTACTATAGAAATGATCCTATGAAGTAAAATCGCATAGTGAGAAAAGAGGGGTGAGGGGGAATCGTCGCTTTTATACTACTGTGCCAAGGCAAAGCGGCCAAAAAAATTTCTTGCGGGGTCTTGCCCTACTGTGCGTAGGGCGGGAGAAATTTTTTCTGCAAGGGGTGGGCTTGGCTGTGTCCAGCGCGGCGGAAGCGCGGTAAATGAGCGCGACTGTCATGTCGGCAATCATCTATCTGCAGGGCGAGTTTGCATCTCTGTGATGGTGGATATAAGATGTTGAATTTGAGGGGCTCACATCGACTTTACAGGCCTTCAATAGATCAAAACCTACATGTATTTAACCGTACTAAATTTGAAGATTATGTCCTAATGATTGAAAAAAGCCTCTCAAAGTCCTAGACAGAAATCTGCAACTGTCCTGGTGCAAACATGTAATTGCAAACATGTGCTGTCTTTATCGCGACTCTGGGGAAAGGCATTTGAGCATTTAGGGAGATTTTCTCTCTCTACTAGTAAATCTCCCAATGAAATCACCACTCGACATCTATGACCGCGATACTTCTGTCGAAACGTCTCTACATTTCGTGCACCGATATTTTCGGAAGGTTTCACGGAAAACGACTCGTTTTGATACCACTGATCGCCGAGAACCACGATCTCTATCTGCAAGTCTCTACTTATAATTCCCCAGGCATATCAAACAGCTGCTCCCACCAATGTCACCGTTTTCAAAAGTCATACATATTCCCGTGACACCGCCGTGATGACAAATTCCGTCAACCCCACCTCTCTTATCCATTAGATAAGACAAGACACGATTGTTTTGCCACAGCTCTCTCCCGGTTTCCGCGGATTTGTAACTCCTGCACGAAGAAGATCTCCATAACTCTCACAATACTCCCTGTGAAATAAAGAAACAAAGAAAGTCAGAAAGAAACGAGCCATGAGTGCCATCCTGAGCGCCGATGATCTAAACGACTTCATCTCCCCCGGAGTCGCATGCATCAAGCCCGTTGAAACGCTCCCCGCAGCACCCCCGAGAGATGTACCTTCTCCCCCCCGAGCTTCTAATTGCGCCCCCTCAAAGCTAACATACACTACTAGAACCCGTATGAAGTCATTCTCGAAGACAAAGCGCCCCAGACTCTTACCCCCGCACAAATCTCGCTGACCGACTGCCTCGCCTGCTCTGGATGCGTCACCTCCGCTGAAGCTGTCCTCGTATCTCTCCAATCGCACAACGAAGTGCTCGCGAACCTCGCCGCGCCCTCTTCAAAAGACAAGAAGTTCATTGCCCTAGTGAGCCCACAGACACGAGCGAGTTTGGCAGTGACCTACGGCGTCACAGAGAAGCAGGCGGGATGGATGATTGAGCAGCTCCTCTGCGGCAGCGAAGGTATCCGCACAGCTACACTGGAGAGTGAGGAGAACGGTCAATCAAAAATACGGGGCTTCGACCTAGTACTAGACACCAATATCGCTGAAGAGATTGCGCTCCACTACGCCGCCGAGGAGCTCCTTGCATCATTATCGCAGCCCGCCGGTAAAGGGATCTCGAAAAAGAAGCCAATACTCACATCTGCTTGTCCCGGGTTCGTGTGCTATCTGGAGTCAACACAGCCCACACTCATCCCCCACCTCTCGACCCTAAAATCACCACAAGCCATCCTCGGAACCGCCGTAAAAACACTCCTCCAGCCCGACTCCGGCCCCTCGGGCGTCTACGTCGTCGGCATCATGCCCTGCTTCGACAAGAAGCTCGAAGGCGCCCGCGGCGAGCTCACCTCCGCCGCCTGGGGCCCCACCACCGACGAAGCCCCCGTCCGCGACGTCGACTGCGTCATCACAACCCGCGAACTCATTTCACTCGCCCAGTCTCTCAACCTCAACTTCTCTACGCTCCCCCGGAAACCACTAACACAGCAGGCGCCCGCCTCCGACGCCGTCCTCAGCCTCCTCTCCCGCCCCGGACGCATCCCGCTCACCGACAATACCGCTGGCACCAGTGGCGGATACCTCGCCCACATCGTCGCCTGCCTCATCAAGCAGACCCCCGGCGCACAGCTCCGCGTCGAGAAGGGCCGCAACGTCGATACCGTCGACTATGTCGTCTTCCGCCCGCCTTCCGCCGATGGCGAAACTGAAGAAGTCATCGCGCGCCTTGCCCGCTGCTACGGATTCCGGAATATCCAGAACCTGGTAAGGCGCCTCAAGCCAGCGAAGACACGGGTGCTCCCCCGATTCGGGAAGGCACAGGCTGCAATCGCCGCGCGTAAGGCTAAGACTGCTGCCGCCGCCGGTGCTGGTGCTGTGGGATCGGAGTATGCATATGTAGAAGTCATGGCGTGTCCCGGCGGGTGCACGAATGGCGGCGGGCAGGTTAAGTTTAATGACGAGATCGCCTTGCCAATGTCCTCCGAGTCTATGCAGAATCAGAAAGAGTGGGTAGCGAGGGTGGATGAGGCGTACTACTCTGCTGGTGAGGAGGAGGAGGGGAGGAATGGGGGTGTGAGGGGCGGGGTGAACGGGGTGAGGGGTGAGACGGTGGAGGCGTTTGTGAAGGCGTGGGAAGGTAGGACGGGGATTGAGAAGGAGAAATTGCTGTTTACGGGGTATAGGCAGGTGGAGAATGATTTGGGGAAGACGCAGGAGGTGGATGTGGTGGCAAGGGCGGCAGAGTTGGCGATGAAGGCGGGCGGGGGGTGGTAGTGAGGGGAGGGTGGGGGGAAAGGCGTTTTGGGTGCTTGTTTTGTTTTTGTTTTAAATTTATTGGTTTATGTAGAGTAGTTTGCGTTGGGTAGATGGCCGGGAGTTGTGATATCCAAAAGTCTTCTTCTCTTTCTTTCTTTGTTTATTCCTTATTTTACCTGAATGAGTGGGCATATTTAGTTACTGTTAGAGCTTGACTGAGAAGAGAGGAATTCATAGGAATGTTTATGTGGGACGAAATTGGTTTGGTAGTGTGGTAGTGAGGTTCATGGGATATCACTCGTTTATTGGAACGATGCAGAATCGCAACCCCTATAGCTCCCCCTGATTTTTTCGTTGAATCTAGTGTGTATATAATCCTAATGAACGACGCAACCGGGTGTCTATACACCAAGAGCTACACTTATACCACTTTAACTATAGTATTATAGGAGTCGGTTGGTTCTATCGTCCCAATATATATCGCGGCATGGTGCTACGTGACAGGGGGTGGAAACAGTGATAAGAATCCAGAATGATAGCAGTGTTTTTGATAGACGAGGAAAGGAGGAGGATGCTCTAGCAGGTAAGTACAATTCCCTGATGCAGTAGAGTGCATTTCCACACCAGGCCTGGGCCGGCAGGCAGGGCGATATATAGCCTCATGTAGTTTGAGACTATCGAGGGACCTTAGAGACGAGAAATACCCTAATAAGGTATACTTGTAATTAAAGCCTTGTCTGTGGGTTTTCAACGCCTTTGAGTTCCTGCGGCCGCGGGAGATGCGGAATGTAGTGTAGTGAAAGAAGGAGCGAGAAATGTGTATATGGTCCAACATTGCGAGGACGGTCTTGGCACGAGTGATACTATATGATTAACCTTCTCTCCTGATTTCGTTTTTGTTTAATTCATTAATTGCATAGGAACCTTCTCTTTTGAGGAATTTCTACGTAAGTTGACAACCAGAGGGTATAAAGAACCCCCCCCCCCCAAAGAATAGGTTTGTCTATTTAATTTTGAACAAATTGTAATCTCTTCTGCGACTTGCCACTGTCTACGTCGACACGTCCCATGAGATTGAGCTCGGGCTATACTTTTGTGTTCAGCTCAAGCCTTTTAATTGTAATAAAGCTTGAAGCGCAGTATTCATTATTAAATATAGTAGGCGATTTCCGAAGAGGCAGTATTCAAGGAAACGAATACGTGTACCTTGTTTTGAGGCCACCGAAAAACTTGATTTTGTGCTCTGTAGAGGGTTAAACATTCTTTACGAACTTGAAAGTTATGATAACGCAGCCCTCATCTTCTATATCCCCTAAAAGATCAATATATCTAGGCTACATACATGTTATAACAGAGATAAATAGCTATATAGACGGGGCTCATGTGCAAAGGCCCCAGGGAGTGAGTGGTTAATAGCTCTTTAGGTGTCGAGAATATTGTCATAGGATAAATGATTTGTTTTAACCACTTTGATCCAGAATACTAGGAAGCTACCGGCATGAATCTATATCAAAATCACTCCAAAGCTAGAAGTCTTGATGGTCTAGATATACGGCCAGATTCGGTATTCCAAAGCCAGCTGGTTCGCGTTGTGGTTTTATGGTCCGGTACAGGCTATTGAAAGTTTGGACAAGTCCAGACTAGGCGCCGCCCGGGGACAAAAAGACCAAAAACGAGTTAGAGGTCGCCGAGATCTTCAGGGGCTTGCGATGTCTCAAGAACACCACCTGGAACAACAAAAAAGAAAGTGAGGACTTCGCTAATTTCAGTCAAAAAATATTCAGATCGCATTGTAAGTACTCCTATCATCCCAATGCGAAAGCCCCATGAACCAGAGTCTAGCCGGAATAACATTTCACCCGGTGGACCGCCATCATAAACTAAAACCCGAGCTGGCCCGACTGCACTTGAGTTGACTCAGTCCAGCTAGAAAGATAGGCGGCAGGGTAGGTGCTGTTTTATGGTTCATCTCGAGCGTGACTTAAAACATGACCGAGCCTTTTTAACGAGTGATAAAATGTGATTCCACACTATGAGAGACCAGAATTTTGGGGTTCCTAATTATGGATAGTATCGTAGTTTACGCGATATAGGATATGAAGGGGACAAGGCTAAACCATGATCTTAAAACGTCCATATTTTTTGGTTTAAGACAGGGAAGGAAAGTTGTGTCTTTAAGGCGGTATAAAGGATTTCTTGATAAACTCCAAGGCCAGTCAGTATCCAGGGAGTAATCATCCATTATCTGGTTCCTATTCTTAGGATCGATATTACTCGAGCCAGAGAGACCGATTTGGTCGGAGGTCTCAGTATTCCAACTATGTGTATGCGTGGCGGCTTCGCACCGGCTGGTACTATATATGGACCTCAACCCTATCTCGAAAACCCGGGGGGTTGGTGATAGAATGAACATGACCACTACAAGCTCACGGTGGGTTCTTCCGCCATTGACCTTTGGCTTCATGTTTTCCGAAGCTCCCCAGTTTCTTTTTCGTGCCCTCGGCCAGCAAACATTGCTGTAATACCAATTAATTGAACAGCGCAAGGTAAAAGATGCCCGCTTTGGGGTTTAAGTTTGCGCAATTTACTAATTCTCCCGAGCAAGGAGACAATATTCTCTTTTATAGAGCCTCTTAGTACTTTAGATGTCAATAGCTGTCAATAGCAAGCATTTCAGACCCCCTTCCCTCCTGCATTTTACACCCTCGAGGTAAGGTCCTCGAGGTTTGCAGGCACCTGGCCTGATCATGGGTTAGATCAGGGGCAAACACCAGAGTTTAAAATCGACCTAGGATTTTGTCTTGAGGTAAACAAGCAGAAACATCCGTTTCCATGTCCAGCAGCGCGTGTGGTTGTTTCCACGTGCATGCGGTGTACCAAATTCTACTCTAAGCTTCCCCTATATCAATAGGTGTTATTTGTTTGCGTCATCTTCCTTTTCCATGTAACGGGTTCAGCCGGTCCTAGCTTTGCGTGTTTTCTGTCCTATGTAATACGTAGAACCTACTCGGTACCAACTTCTTAAAGCTGCCAATTATCGCGCCCGGATCTTTCGTCGCGGATCAATTACCCACCTCATCTTGTCTTGGTCGGACAGTTTTCGAGAAATTCCCCTTGAGTGAGTGGGGGGAGCTTTGCGGAACAGTAGGCCCACCATCTGGTCGGTGGAAGTGTGATAACGCGTTGTGGCTGCATTGGAGGGCTAGGGGGTAATGAACTGAGACATCTTTAGATCGCGATTCTGGAGAATGTAGGAGTCGGACGCGATTAGGATTAGATTGCCCGCCGCGAGTTTGATCTACCCACGTACATATGTGGTTGAAACCGCGTTCTAGATGGATAGAAGAAAAAATCAGCTCGCACTCGTAGAGTAGAGTCGGACACGGGAGGATTGATTGATAACAACAACAAAAGGTCCGTCTGTATCTTCAAAACATGTGCAACATAGACATTCCGCCGTTATCGGCTGCTTGATAAGGCGTGTTTTCATGAGGCGAATACCATATCAGCGCGCGGATGGGAGAATGCAATATTAACATGCATACAAGGGACCAAAGAATTGCGGTGGTACTTACCGCTACCCCCAAGTAATGCTACATCATGTCCTCTTACCAAGGTACCAAGGTACCAAGGCCTAGGAACCAGGGACAACACCGTACCATAGGTAGGCCCCCAAGGGCACGGCATGGAAGAGAAGAAAAAAAAAATCCTTGAGACCGTAAATTAAAAGGGGGCGAGTCATCTAATTATACCGATTGTTTGAATAAGATGGACAGAAAAGCTTTGCATCGGAGCTGTAATCCGTTGAGATTGGGCGGCGGCCTGGTCAATGATCAGCGTGAGTTGTCGAAGATCCAAGCCGCAAGGAGGGCAAGCCGCAACCAACTAATCGGATTTTGCCGAAGCTTCTTTCGGTCGTCCCAGAGTTTCTTTTTCTTAGTGCATTTTTATCCGAATTACTAGGGAACTTTATCACGACCACCCCACCACTATCTAGGTCATGGTCTGTCGTTGTATATATTCAAAAAGTTATCTTCAAGCCTTTGGTACATTAGGTGCACTGAAATGAGGTCGATGAGACATGCAATCTACAGCCCTTAATCTAGGCGAAGTCTCCGCTTATCGGGCGGGCGGGCGGGCGGGGTCTGTCTCTCTTGGCGCCGAGTTGTCTGAGTCCAGGGGATCAGTAGCATTTCTACAACTAAAGTCTTATTTCCGCGAGGGCTCAAGAAAAGACGCCACTTCCGCACCAAGGGAGAAAAAAGCGCTGTGTGCTATTTGGGCAATATTCATTTAAAGATTTATCCCCTCAAGAAGCTCACGCGTCAGACATCAAGAATGTGCCAACGCAGGCCCTTCATTGGATGCAGGAGGGAGAATTGCGACAAGACGACAGGTCTACCAACATGCACTTTTTTAAATAAAGATGCAACACGCCAAGTGCCGGTTCAACCGATCAAAGGGCACAAACTGTCCCAAGCAAGAAGCCGATTCGCTCGGGGCTTATCGAGAGAAACAATTGCACCTTTCTGCCGGCGCTCGCGAGCGACGTTCTGCGTCAAGCCACTCGGGCGGGCTACAAAAGTGACGCTCTGCACTAGCTGAAAGCCGAAGAGGAATTTTTTTTAGCCGACCGCGGAGGGCTCTGCGGTCCAACCCAGATGTTCAGGAACACGTTGTTAGGCATTGAGATAGAGTATGTACTCTACTTCGGTGCTCATCTGCATTGAGCTCGATGCTTGTGGTGTCTGGATTTCCATTTCCATCAGAGTACACCGACCGGTCCGAACGCTATCGGAAAAACTTAAAACACCTAGATAGATATATTTGGACCTTTTCGGGGGGGCATGGTGTTTCTTCTGCTCAGCTTTCATGTGCAACCCAAATGTGTCCACGTCAGGATCATCAGAGTCATGTCTTTGATAGCGACCAGGATGCCGTCATTGGCTTTCTGATGGTAGAATGCGTACATACACCCCATAACATAGGTACAGCGCTTCACAGTCATTTGGCGAATACACCCATTTGGCGAACAGGGATTAAGGCCAATAAGAATCAGGATATCTTAGCCAAACTCGAAGCTTTACTGGTTGCTACATACAAATTCGCCAAATGGGTGTATTCGCCAAATGCCTGTGAATCGCTGTATATGTATCTTGTAGGTACATGGGAGTAGAGTAAATAGGTGCGCAGTTGTAGTTCTGCCTACTCTCGAGTGGAGCGGGCAGAGTTAATCCGGTACGGCTGGTTGTTTTTTGTGCTTCTGCTTTCTTGATTAGATGTAGTGTTCAGAAGCACGAAGGATGTAGAGTAGGTACAGATATGTATGTACCAGATCGAATCAGACCCCTGAGATGCAATGTATCAAGTTCAGCCGATATTATAGAGTAGGCAGTAAGCAGGAGTGACATGTAGTCACTACATGTACTCTAGTAGGCAGTAGACTTATCTCTCTTTCGAGGTTTCCCAAGGCAGAAGACAAACACACTTTGTTCTACTCTACCGTAAAGAGCCGCTGCATTTGATTCCCTCGTCATGGCATGCATGGTCTGATCACCCAACCTACACGATCAACCTCAGCGCAACCCCGTTTTAAGATTATTGCACCAAGCATCAGAGCCTCATTTACCCTGCTTTTTAAAGTTGAGATCATCACTGTTAAAACCATAGTAGCTCTCGCGTATATCCGCGGTGACAAGGTGGGTAGGGCAGGGCAGGGGTCTTTACTCTAAAGAAACTCATACAAGGACGGAATTCCATGGGAAGGAAGGGTGTGTGTGGTTTGGTTTGCATGCAGAAGGGACGAAAGGCAGACTTCCGCAATGCCGCAATGGGACGGCCACTGTACCTACTCTACTAGATGAGTTGGCAAGAGAGTTACTCTAATAGTACTCTTGGATGACCCCAGCCCCTCATATCAACAGGCATAACTCAAAATGTTTCCTTCTGGGGAAAAATAGTATGTGCTCTACCTCGGTCCTGGAACTTTTACTGGTCATTGGTATTAGATCAAGTTTATAGTCAAAACTAGTCACACGCCGGAGCAGGATTTCCTAGAGTGCCCTTGCTGCCCCGATGCACACTGCACTGCAGATCCCCTGCCTGACTGACCCAGGAACGCATTATCATTATTGGAGGGTGCTCTAGAAAAGAAAAAACCCTGGGTTCATTGAATAGAACGCAATGGGGTTGTATCACTCTACCTACTCTGCCTGTAGTACTAGTGAGTGGGTACTACATGCTCTAAAGTACTTGGTACCCCTCCCCCACAAGTATAAAGTGGGTAAGGGAGCCCCCATTCTTGTGTGGAGAGCAAAGGTATATCTACAGCTAGCTTCAGTACCCGGGTCAAAACATATTTGCCTTTAATTCAGCTTCTTCTAATTTCTGAAATATCTAATATAATCAACAATGGTGTTCAACGCAAAACGCCTCTGCCTTGCGGCCGCGGCCTTGTTGGTTGCTGGTACTCAGTCTGCTGCTCTGTATGTGGAAATAATCTTCTTGGTTTTGTTTGTGAGGTAAAAAACTGTTTATAGTTGCTGACTTTGTTTATTATCACAGCAATAAGGAAAACATCGAGAAGAGGGCACTTACCTTCAACTATGGTGGTGTCAAAGTCCGTGGCGTCAACCTTGGTGGATGGCTTCTAACTGAGCGTAAGCAATTACAACTAACCCTCATCTCTTTCTACATCTCTCTAACATGATTTCCCTACAGCATGGATCACACCCTCCATCTACGACTCCGTTCCCGGCGCCGTGGACGAATGGACGCTATGCCAATACATTGGCAAAGACGCCTGCTACAGCAAGCTCAGCAACCACTGGAAGTATGTATTTCCCTCATTACCCCATCCTTCCGGCTCTCTCCCGGATCCTCTTACTAACCATACTTTTCAACAGCTCTTTCATCACCGCCGACGACTTCTACCAGATCGCTGGTGCGGGCCTGAACCATGTCCGAATTCCGATCGGATATTGGGCCGTGCGGATGCGGGATGGCGACCCGTTTGTCAGTGGACAGCTGGATATCCTCGATCGTGCTATTGGCTGGGCGAGGGCTGCGGGACTTAAGGTCTGGATTGACCTGCATGGTGGTGAGTAGTTTGTTAACTCCGCGTTTTAATGTGATGACGGGTTGGGTCTGATATGAGTATAATTCTTTCTAGCCCCCGGCTCGCAGAACGGTTTCGACAACTCTGGATACCGCGACCACCTTGAGTGGCAGACGGGGAACAACGAGAAGCTCACGGTCGAGGTCATCAGGACGCTCGCTCAACGCTATGCGCAGAGCTCATACAACGATGTTGTCACGGCCATTGAGCTCCTCAACGAACGTATGTTACTTAATCCCGCCAAACAACCATATAGAGTCTATATAATGCCTCAGTGAACTAACAAACTACCCAAACAGCTCTCGGCCCCAACCTTAGCAGGAGCAAAATCGAGCAATACTGGTATGATGGCTGGGGCACCGTCCGTGATAGCAGCCCAGACGTCGCCGTCGTCATCGGTGACGCCTTCTTCGATCCAAACTCATGGAACGGCTTCATGACCTCCGGCTTCAACAATGTGATCCTCGACACGCACACCTACCAGGTATTTAGCCCGGGCGAGCTCTCCCGCGACATCAACGCCCACGTCGGTGCCGCCTGCGGTGTCGGCAACAACATCCGTACTGTCGACAAGTGGAATGTCATTGGCGAATGGTCGGCCGCAAGGACCGACTGCACAAAGTACCTCAACGGTGTGGGCCGCGGTGCCAGGTGGGAGGGCAACTTTGGGGGGTCGCAGTACTTTGGCGCCTGTGGAAACAGGTATTCCGGCTCGGTTGCGGCATACTCGGCGGAGGAGAAGGCGAATACTAGGGCTTAGTAGGGATTCCCGGAATTGCTTGATTTTCTTTTGATGGAAGGGAGATGGGCTAACAGAGGAAATAGCATCGAGGCGCAATTGGATGCTTACGAGCAGAACGCCGGGTGGTTCTTTTGGACCTGGAAGACTGAGGGTGCTCCCGACTGGGACATGAAGGATCTTCTGGCCAACGGCTTGTTCCCGCAGCCATTGACCCAGCGATATGGTATGCCATTTCCGCCATACTCTTCCCCCACTTGCACAGCTCAAGCCATATACTAACACCTCTCCCCAAAACAGCCAACCGCTGCGGTTACTAAGAGAAGAGCGCAAAGAGCGAGATATTTGTCCGCCATTTTAGCCTTCCTTTTTTTTCCCACTTCATCTACGCAACAACATTCTGAATAGGCACTTTGTACGCCTCGGTTCTGGGCTGGAGTTTATCTGTTTTTGTTTTTTCCTTTCCGTTAATACCAGTGTCTTAGAGCTCTACATGAGCCGTCCATTCATTCAGGCCCTTTACTTTTTCCTTTGTCAATCAAATACTCTTTTTTTTTCTCTTGTATATTACGCAAGATGTATCTCACGAACGGCAGCATAAAAAACCAAAAATTAATTGATGAGAGATTTTCTACCTTGATCTGCTGTGTGGGCGTTGCACAAGAATCAATATATATAAATTATTAGTGGTACATGTGGGTTTTGTAGATCCATGTACCCCGCAATTGGCTGCGACTGCTGCAACTGCAAAATGTAGGCACAGTTGCACAAGAGAGGGATGATCGGCGGGGGAAAATTACCCATTTGTACGGACTGCACGCGTAGAGAAGCTTGAACTGAATTGCTGTGTCCCCTGCCTTGCCCCTCTACCCTATCATATCCTATCCTCTCCAATCGTCTCTCTGCCCCTCCTTGCACTCCTATCATATCCGCTCTCACATGATGTTCCCCTCATACTCTACGTACATGGACAAGACTTACAACACTCTACTTTACGGAAAGTACCACAACAAGATTTTATCCTGACGTTCTACTAATACGCCTCACTAGCTAGCCGTTAGCTAGCCGTCAGCCAGCCGTCAGTCAGCCGTCAGCCAGACATCAGCCAGCCAGTCAGCCAACAAATCGAATCGAGTAACTGCCCGCTGCAATATATTTTATAATTCTCCCGAGAATGTATGTACCAACCGCCAGCTCACCGGTACGATACTAGCTACCTCCTACCTACTCTAGAATAGAGTGGGTATGTACCGGGAAGGTGCAGGGTTAGATTAATTGCTTAGAATATGTGGGAATGTGGGGAAGGAAGGTGTTTAATTCTCCCGTTGGAGAAAACGGGTAATAAGGGTTTTCTACTGGTACATGGTGGTTAGATGGCCAGGGCCCACGAGTGATGGCATGTGATGTGTGGTTGGTGTTTGCCTGCCTCTCCTGCCTGATGAGTGAGAAAGTGAGAAACGAGATGATGTGGAACCCCGGGTCTTAGAGTGCGGGGTGATTGGTCGGCGGGTCTTCTCCAGTCAACTAATTGCCAATTGGGAAATTTAAGTGCACTTTCTCGCTGCATGCTCCGATCCGGGTTTAATTGTTTGTTTGTTTGGCAGTTACAGGCAGCTACGTGCAGTTACGTGCAGTTACAGGCAGCTACGTGCAGTTACAGGCAGTTACGCTTAATTCGCTCCACGGGCCACGAGATCTGTGGCGTGGTATCGCCATCGACTTCCACCTGCCTGCTCTAGATCTGTGCATCTTCTCTCTGTGCATCTTCTCTGCTCGACATGCTCTGTTCTGCCTGTTCTACTCCACTCACCTGGAGATCTCGTGGACGATGTTTCTTCGGAATCTCACTGAAACCAATCAATGGCTTATCGATACCGCACTCCAGATCCCCCCAGCACCTCACCATCTCACCTCACCTAGCCCCAACACGATGTTTCTCCGAGACCCTCTGCGGAACCTGCCCAATCACGCCCCTCACGCAGCACCCCGAGTTTCCCACAACGGTCGCCACGCTCCGGGGCTAGCACTTGGCTGCATTGCCTCGGTCTCGTGATTACACAGGAGCTCTCTGTTCTCCGCAATTCTTGGCAGTACCCAACAACGTCATCGGGAGGAGTACAAGCAACTCACCTACGGTACCTGTACCTGTACCGGCACTTTTCGCTACACCCTAGTACCTCCACAGAGCTTTTTTCCAACACCGCCTTTTTACCTTCACCACTACCATGCTGCGGCTCCTCCGCCCCCGCCATCTCCGTCCCAGCGGGCTTCTTGTCGCGTCACGGTCACTGGTCGCCGTGCGCCCAATCAGCACCGACAGCTCCTACGTCACCCCGCTCCTGCTTGATAATGCCCCGCACACCACGGCCAAGACCTTTGCGGTGCACAACCCTGCCTCGCCCAGCGACGTCCTCTGGCGGGCCTCGGCGGCGTCGCTGAAGGACGTTGAGCTCGTCACCGCCTCGGCGGCGGCCGCCTTCCCGGTCTGGTCTGGCAAGAAGCTCGTGGAGCGCCGGGACCTGCTCTTCAAGTTTGCGGACGTCCTGGAGCGCCGCGGCGGCGAGCTGACGGAGTGTATGTGCACCGAGACGGCGGCGCAGGAGCCGTGGGCGCAGTTTAATATACATACGAGTGTGGGCTTTGTGAAGGAGGTGGCGGGGAGGTTGACGAGTATTGAGGGGCGGCTGCCGGAGAGTGCGGATGAAGGTGGGTTTTGTGTTTTTTTGGGTTGTGAGGATAGTATTTTTATTATTATTAACGGTGTGAAGGGCGCACGGCGATGGTGTATAGGGAGCCGTATGGCGTTGTGCTGGCAATTGCGCCTTGGTGAGAAGAGCTCCGGATTGTTCGGGGGTTGGGGCCCGGGGAGTACTTGTAGCTTTGGTCACAGCGTCCCTGCTATGAGTGCTTCCCTGGCGCCGCTCTGAAAACAAGCCTGCAGACACAAGCTGACTTCATCAGGAATGCGCCCATCATCCTCGCAATGCGCGGCATCCTCTTCCCTCTCGCCGCCGGCAACACCGTAATATTCAAGTCCTCCGAGTTCTCACCGCGCACACACTACATCCTAGCCTCCATGTTTGTCGAAGCCGGGCTTCCCCCGGGAGCCCTAAACGTCATTGGCAGCACACGCGAGGACGGGCCCGAGATCACGAATGCGCTGATTGCGCAGCGCGACGTGCGCAAGATCAACTTCACGGGGAGCACCGCCGTCGGGCGCAAGATTGCCGCAAAGGCTGGCGAGCACCTGAAGCCGGTGATGCTTGAGCTGGGCGGAAAGGCGCCGTTTATCGTGTTTGAGGACGCGGACGTCGAGAAGGCGGCGGAGGCGGCGGTGTTTGCGGGGTATTTGCATGTATGTATCCATCCATCCTTCCTTTCCTTTTATACTACCGTAGTAATGGGAAAGATATTGACCCACTCCTCTCACCACAGGCCGGCCAGATCTGCATGGCCACCGAAAACGTCATCGTCCACACCTCCCTCCTCGACCGCTTCTCAGCAGCACTGTCCAAAGCCGCCCGCGCCTTCCCCAGCAACCAGCCCTTCGTGCTGCCCGGCGCCCACGCGAAGGTGTCCGCCCTCGTCGAATCGGCCGTGCAGCAGGGCGCTACCATCGTCGACGCGGAGCACCATGCTACCAGCATCGCCGCCAACCCGGGAACATACCCCAATACCGTGCTCCGCGGCGTCACCAGGGAGATGGACATATATGCCACGGAGAGCTTTGGGCCCGTGGTCAGTCTGATTGCGTTTGAGACGGAGGAGGAGGCGGTGGCGCTGGCGAATGGGACGGAGTATGGGCTGCATTCGGCGCTGTGGTCGCGGGATGTGGGAAGGGCGCTGAGGGTGGCGAGGAGGATTGAGGCCGGGTGAGTGTTGGGCTCTTTATGTTTTTTTTTTATTTTGGTTTTGGCTGACGGGTGGCTGTGGGTGTGTAGGGCTGTGCATATCAATGGCATGACTGTCCACGACGAACCGCATCTGCCGCATGGAGGGAGGAAGAACAGTGGGTTTGGAAGGTTTGGGGGCAGCTATGGGCTCGATGAGTTTTTGACGACGAAGACGGTTACGTTTGTGGCTTGAGCTTGTTTGCTTGTTTGAGTGGTTGGGATTGTAGTGGTAATATTCATGGTATCCTTATTCAGCGGTCACGGCGGGTATGCAATATGGCGGGTATATAATGCAATATTGTGCGCATGAGTATCGTATCGCAATCGCAATATTAGTACTGCAGGTGAGATGAGATGGTATCGATAACAGATCTCTGTAGTACATCACCCCTGTAACTGTTTCCTGGTTCCTGGGCCGGGCATCCAGGAACCCGTTTCCATGACAAACCCTAACCCTGCTCGGGGTGGTAAGGATCGCGAGAGCAACTAATTCTACAACTGTGTGTAACACACTAATAGTAGGATATCAAAAACCCAATTCTTACCCGCGGAGAAAAAATCCCAAGACCCACAGCGAGGTGAAGTGCCTCGGTTCCTGAAGCGGTCAAAGGAAAGAGAGAGAGGGACAAAACAAGCATTTCGCCGTGTTCCGCTGTTATGTAATGCCGTGATACCCGAATGCTTGAACCTGTGGGGCTAGCACGTTTGGGAGGTAATACTCTGGATGCTTCTGGGGGAGGAGGCGGGCGGGGCGGTGGGGCTCCGACACGGGCTGTTGTGACGTAAAATGGTTGCGGTTGGGGAGATTGTGGAGTGCGGTACTAGTGGGGGGTTCTGGGGGTAGGGGGGGGGGGGGTTTGGCGGGTGTGTCAAGCATTTTGATAGGTGCGTGTCGGTATCGGTATCGGTATCGGTATTTCGTGTGCGTGTACATATTAGTATTACCTAGGTACCTACCTACTGAGTAGTGGGCATCTGGGGTATCTGGGTATCTGGGTGCCGAGGGTGAAGTTGAAGGTGAGGGAGAGGAGGAATTGGAAAGTGGAAGGTGAGAAGAGGTATTCGGCGTATAGGGATTCGGGGGATGCCGTATTGAGTATTGCGTATTGCGTATTGCGTATTGTATTGTGGAGTGGAGTAGATGGAGTAGATGGATAAAACAGCGGGAGAGAGATAGAGGAGGATGAGGAGGATATCATGATATAACTCCCCATCCGCCCGCCCCCATCCATCCATGTGGTGAAAGAAACCTGTACTGCACCCCCCCCCTTTCCTTCTCTGCCCCCAAATTCCATATCCAGCCAGCCAGTCAGCTAGCGCAGGGCTTCTAATTCAACCCCCATATTGGACATTGAACAGTGTTTAGACACCCCCCCGCCATGGAGTCCAAACGCAAAGCCGCCTGTTTGTAAGCCCCCACACATCCCCACCCCCAGAATCAAGTAGAAGAGAAAAACTCACCGCTCTCACCACCAGCCACGCCACCACCACCACCGCCCTCTCCCCGCCGCCACCGCCAACCCGGAAGCACCCACGGAGGACGGCGAAGAGCCCACAGAGCACGAGAAGGCGACGCTGCGGCATGTGGCGGATAAGCTGCCAATCTCGGCGTGGTTTGTGGCCGTGGTGGAGCTCGCCGAGAGGTTTAGCTATTATGGCATTTCGGGGCCTTTTCGTACGTATTTTTCCATCCGGGGGGTGGTGGTGGGTGGTGGGTGGTGGGTGCTGACTGTTGCTGTAGAGAATTACATGCAGAATGCCCGTGACGATCCGTTACGCCCGGGTGCGATCGGGCTGGGACAGAAGGGCGCGACGGGGCTGTCGTATTTCTTCCAGTTTTGTAAGTTGAACACCCTCTCGAGATATATATATACACGTCCCCCGCCCCCCAATCGACAGCTACTAACCCCCCAGGTACTCTGCAGGGTGCTATGTAACGCCCATCCTCGGCGCCATCATCGCGGACCAATACATGGGCAAGTACAACACGATCCTGCTCTTTGCGTGCGTGTACATTGCGGGGCTGCTGATCCTCTTTGTGACGTCGCTGCCATTTGCGATTGAGAGCGGCGCGGCGCTGGGCGGCCTGGTGGCGGCCATGGTTGTGATTGGCCTGGGCACGGGCGGGATTAAGAGTAATGTGAGCCCGCTGATTGCGGAGCAGTATCGCGAGACGAGGATGAAGGTGAGGACCTTGAAAGGGGGCGAGAGGGTTGTGGTGGATCCGGCGGTCACGATTCAGAGCATGTAGGTTTTTTTTTTTTTTTTTTTTTTTTTTTTTTTGTTTCTGAGGGTGGTGGTGATGGTGGGAGGGTGGAAGGGGGCTGATGGTGGGTAGTTATATGATCTTCTACATGTGCATCAACGTCGGCTCGCTCAGCAGCATAGCGACCACAGAGCTCGAGCAGCACGCCGACTTCTGGGCCGGTATCTAACCTCCCTCCCTTCCCCCTCTTCCGCAAATCAAGAAAGCTCACACAAAATATACCACAGCCTACCTGCTCCCCTTCCTCGTCTTCTTTGTCGGCGTCGGCGCGCTCCTGCTCGGCCGCAAGTACTACGTCGTGCGCCCGCCGCAGGGCTCCGTCATCACCGATGCCTTCAAGGCCATGTGGATCGGGCTCAAGTACGGCCGCGGCAACATGGACGCCGCAAAGTCGGCGTATCGCGAGGAGTATGGCGTTACGCAGGCGCTGCCGTGGACGGATCTGTTTGTGGAGGAGCTGAAGAGGGCGCTGGTGGCGTGTCGGGTGTTGTGAGTTTTTTTTCTTCCATCTTCTTGGTATTGGCGGGCGGGTGGGGCGTGAGGATGATGATGATTTGGGGGGGGGGGGCTAATGTGTGGGGTGTGTGTTGTAGTGTCTTTTTCCCGGTACGTGTGGTACGAGTGATGGGCTGTGATTGAAGGGTGCGAGTGCTGAGTGGTGAGTGAGCGAATGTGTGCAGATATACTGGATTGTCTATGGCCAGATGACGAATAACTTCATTTCGTGAGTATCACCGACTCTGCATATCTTCTCTGCAGCCATCCCTAACGCCTCTGCAGACAAGCTGGGACTATGGAGACCCACGGTATCCCGAACGGCATCATGCAAAAGTACCATTACCCCCCCAGATATCCACATCTCCGAGTCTTAGATAGTAAGAAGATAAAAAAAACTAACCCACCGCTCCAGCATCGACCCCCTCACAATCATCATCTTCGTCCCCATCGTCGACCAGCTCCTCTACCCGCTGCTGCGCCGCCTCAACATCCCCTTCCGCCCCATCTCGCGCATCACCGTCGGCTTCCTCCTCGCCTCCCTCTCCATGGCCTACGCCGCAATCGTCCAGCTCCCCCTCTCCACCCCTTTCTAACCCCCCACACAATACTAACCACCACCGCCCCCACACAGTAATCTACACCTCCCCCCCCTGCTACACAACCCCCCTCACCCCCTGCACGGTCCCCAACAAAGTCCACGTCGCCGTCCAAACACCCGGCTACCTCTTCATCGGCCTCAGCGAGATCTTCGCCTCCATCACCGGCCTCGAGTACGCATACACCAAGGCTCCGCCGGCCATGAAGTCGTTCGTCATGAGCATGTTCCTGCTGACGAGCGCGCTGGGGAGCGCGATTGGGATCGCGCTGTCGCCGACCGCGGAGGACCCAAAGCTGGTGTGGATGTACACGGGGCTGTCGCTGGCGACGGCGGCCGCGGGCGCGCTGTTTTGGCTGTGCTTTCGCGCGCTGAATGGTAGGGAGGAGGGCCTGAATGCGTTGGAGGGGGTGGGGGGGAAGGAGGATAGGTTGGAGGCGGAGTGATGGAGGTGGGAAAGTGTTGATGTTTGGGATTAGTTTGTATGAGTATATACAAATTTTTTTTCTTCGGTCATGTATGGATTGTGTTTTTTTTTCTTTTCGCGGGGCGTGGTGGCCATGGGGTGGTGTTTTCAGTGTTGGGTTGAAAGTGTGATGAGTGGTTGATCACATACTATCACTCGTGCCAAGACCCAGCCCCGAGTCGCCACAGTTTTAAAAGCAATACATAATCAACGGCCCTGTATCTTTATATTCTACTAAAATCCAAGCCTCGTTAGGGTATGATCTGTTTATTGTCTTGTACCCCCGGGCTTTCACACACATGTCAGCGTGACAGCGTGACACAGACAGCGAGGTGTGTAATAGAATCTAAAACGTACTTGCCTGGCCTGACCTAGCCCGCTAAAATTATCTCACCCCTAGACCATTATTACTAGAGACATATATGGTTGCTTGCTGTAGGTGCCAAAAAAAGAAAAGAAAAAAGGGAAGAAATACTGAGCGGCAAAAGACTTATGTGATGAGTATCATCCCTCAAGAGCGTCGCTACCATGTTGGGCATTCTCATCACTGCTTCCATCCTGGGTTGAACCAGAGATGTCATGCAACGTAGTAGAGGCTATTACCCCTCGACCACGCCACGATGCTGTCAAAAGGGCTCAGGTCATAAATAAACTACACTGAGCCCCCTTGGAGCTACTTCTGTCCAGGTGTTTGGCCAATCAGGGGTTAGCCCAAATCTACAAGAGTGGCTTCAACCTGACCACGCTGGAACACCGCTGAGAACGGATTTGCTGGTCTAACGACTCTCGATTACAAATTCAAGGAGCCGGCGGGGGGAGGAGTGGGAGAAACCAAGAGGGGTGAGCCAACTAACCCACAAACAGAGCCGGAAGAGAAGATACTCTCATTTGAGCATGCTGATGGACAACACAGAACCTGGCGGGACTTTACTTTGAGATTTTAATTTTGGCAGGGCGGGACGAAAAAAATTTCAACGTTTAAGCTCGTTTTGGCCGGGAAAGCACTATGGCCATAATGTCACGAGATTTGGAAAGGGCCGACCCCCAACGCACCGGCAACCACAAACTAACATTACAAGGAATTTCATCTTGTGTCGTGCACATGGCTACAGGAGATACAAAACTATTTAAATCTATGTACAAATAGGGGCAACACTTGCTCAGACATTCATCCCAACCGACACCCTTCGAGAGAACATTTACATCGACTCTTTGTTATTCCGGCACCCCGGGAGTGAGTATGTCGCCTAGGCTCATAACAATAGCTGTTATCCACTTGGCTGCATACCCTCTCTGGGGTCCCTAACAAAAAGCCGTGAAAATATCCTCCCGAAAGAACCTGGCCGTGGGGAAGATGGGAAATTAGACAGCGGTGGGGCAGTGATGAGGTAGATTAGGGAGCGGAGAGGGGGGGGGGGAGAAGAAAAAGGGAGCGGACAAGGAGAAGAAAAGTAACGTCTTTTATAGCGAGCTCGTCCTTAGTGCCAAGGATAAGAGAATCAAGATACCCAGCGCAGGCCAAGAGGCGGCGGGCAAAAACAGGCTCTGCCCTAGATTTAGCCCTACTTTTAATGTATCTACCGCGTAGAAAATGGTCCCTCCTATTTATGCCTACATGTTCTTTGCCGCATGTTACCTATTCCATAAACAGACCACCCCACCACTCCCACAATGATTCTGCTTCGAATTCATCCTTTATAACTCACAACCCCTCACCACTAACTCTCATTCAGAAGAAAAGATACTCGCCGCCCTGGCTCCCCCACCTCGAATACACCAAACCCAAGCCCACTCCGTACGCGGAGGTCAGCATCACACGCCATCACTCGCGCCAAGCTTCGCACACATCCCGCCCGCGAAAAGGACTTGGATCTCCCAAAGCCGAGACCAAGGAAGCACAAAAGAACTAACAGCCAGTTGACAAAATAGTAAGATCCCATAGTATAAAGTAATGAGTACAAAACCCTTCTCTTTTGATCCTAGACGTAGAGGATATGCACTCCGACATTAAGAGGACGTCGCGGCGGGGGAGAAGAGAGCGATAGGTCTCTAACCAGAGATAGAGACAAATTGTGGTTACACACCTCTAAGAGGGGATTGTCGTCCAACGAGAATGCACAGGCGATGTGATGGGGTCACATACCATTACTCGTACACCGTAAAAGACAATACGAAGGCTATACAACGAGTGTAAAGAAGCGGGGGAAATGTGCTCTGTTCGGCGACAGACAGAGCCAGATGGCACTGGGCAGCGGCCCAGCCCCAAGCCCAGATGACCCCGACGAAAACTCATGCACTGCACAGCTGATCATACGCCATCACTCGATTTGCACCTTCCCGCAACCCACAACCCATAACGAATGTCCCATAATCTAATAATCTTCCTCATTGTGATCAGGAAGCATTACCGTTGGTCGATTTTCTTCTACCAGGACTGCTATGTGTAATTGACAAAGAGCAACTCCCGAGTCCGGAAGGGATGCGACATGTGTAGTATCCACATCCATAGGTTGGTACTTACTTGTAGTTTGCACTGACTGTTGATGATATAGACCCATAGATATCATGGATAATTGATTTCGTAGATAGATTTGACATTGCATAGATTGGATATTATTATCCCTCTTTCTTCAGCTTAAGCTTAGCGAATTTGTGGCCGGATGCTACATTCCACTTGTAACCCTATAGGTTATACCCCAGGTCTCTTTAACCACAATACCCTCTCTTCCTAGACGCAGGACTATTCACACAACACAATGCTAAAATAAATAAAAAAGAAAGAAAGAAATCCCGTTCCAAGGTCGAGGAAACAACAAAAGAGAGGCATTACGCGCTGCTCTTTCCGACCCAGTCACGCAGTGTTTCCACCAAGCCTGGGAGGTAGGCGATTCAAATCGCCGACCTCGGCCCCACCAGTTATCTAAGCAAAGTAGGGAAAATATAAAGACCTGCAGGCCAGAGCCTTAACCTTAGTACGAAGTGGGAGCACGGAGAAGAGAGTAGTGGAGGCACAGCAGAGGGTAACGTCAAAGAGCGAGACACAAACACTCATCTTACTAAGGGATACGGATGCAGCCACCAGGGTGAGGATGCTCTCAATATGTGATATTAACACGCTCAATCTTTGCTACCGCCACTACTTACTGCACCGGCCGGGTGTTGACTGGACGGATGCATCATAAACTATCACCCGACCCCCTCTGCACCACCCAGCATCTCTCTTCCCCCCCCCCACACTCCGCAAAAAACATAATCTCAGGAAACTGCCAGTACCAGCAAATGTTCTGATGGCTCTAAAACGACCGTAATCGCGATTGGTTTATTGTGCGGTATATCTGTACCTACCATCTTAACTACATGTAACTACTCTCCCGCCGGCACGATCTCGGGGGAAAAAGGAAGGAAAGTAAGAAGAAGAAGCAGAAGAAAAATACCCAGACACCGACTTTTTACCGACACCGGTAGTGAGGCAGACAAAGGCCCGGGAGAAGCTGACTACATACTAATATGACAAACTAAGATCAAAAGAGACAATGAAAGGAAACAAAAAACAAATACAAGATCCCCCCCCCCACAGTCTTCGGCCAGCCAGAATGTTGCACTAACGATTCCAACCAGCGCCATCTACAATCCCACCTCTTTAGTCACCACCACCGCCACCACAAGGCACCCTACCTGCGACTGCCCACCAAATGCATAAACTCCTCCCTCGTCCTCGTACTCCTCCTAAAGATTCCCGTCATACAACTCGTCACCGTCGTCGCCGACGTCTTCTCTACGCCCCTCATGACCATACACAGATGGCTACTCTCCATGACGACCGCCACGCCCTGCGGCCTCAAAATCTCCTCCACCGCCATCGCCACCTGCTTTGTCAGCCGCTCCTGCAGCTGCAGCCTGCGCGCAAACATCTCTGCGATGCGCGCAAACTTGCTCAGCCCCAGCACCTTGCGCGCGGGGATGTAGCCAATGTGCATGCGGCCCGTGAAGGGCACGAGGTGGTGCTCGCACATGCTGAAAATCTCAATGTCCTTGACAATGACGAGCTCGTCGTGGTCCTCGGTGAAGACGGCGTTGTTGATGATTGTGTGCAGGTTCTCCTCGTAGCCCTTGGTGAAGTGCAGCATTGCCTTTGCGTAGCGGGCTGGTGTCTCGAGGAGGCCCTCGCGGGTCGGGTCTTCGCCGATGCATTCGAGGAGGGTGCGGATCCTGGTTTTGGCTATTAGTGGGGGGGAGGGGGGCTCCAGAGTGGGAGGGTAGGAAGTTTGGGGGGGGGGGGGGTTACTCACGCGCCGGAGAGCTTTTCAAGGCGCTCAGCCTTCTCTTCGGGGGTTGCTTCGAGGCGCTTTTTGGCACCAACACCTGCTCGCTGTTAGCTGCTGTAGCTCTCACTTAGAGTGGGGGACATACTCGGCCACGAGAGGCCGTCGTAGTCGACGGGTGGCTGCTGCGTGTATGGGCTCCCCGGGCGGCTCGTGACTGGTGTTATTTCGGTGAGGCGCGGGGGGGCAATGTCGTGCTTGGGCAGCTGTGGAGGGGTGCCATTGATGCGTAGGGAGGCAAAGAGCTTGTCGGCGGTCGAGGAGAGGAATTGCGTGGTGTCTGCCTGGACGTCAGGTGTTGTTGTTGTTGTGGGGGGCATCTTGAGGAGCTGTGGCGTGGGGTGAATGTGTAGCTATATGGATGCGTAGGTAGCTATATGAGAGTATATAATAAGCAAGTAAAGAAAGAGTCTACAGTTATGAAAGCCGACAGCAAACACCAGGCAGGATCGAAGAGAAGAGGACCCTTAAATACCACCACTGCGAGAGTGAGAGTGAAAGTGAGGGGATTTTTTCTCTCACTTTCCTCTGCTTGTAACTTTTCTTTTTCCTCGCTGCAGGTGTCTGCAAAGTTTATCTGGCTGGCACCTGTGCTTATCCGTGCAGCCTAACGCAACACGGCTAGCCCGCTCACGTGACAGCTTACCCCACTGGTTTTAGTGTGCAAAGGGAAAGTTCTTGAGCTCTCTCGACTCAAGACTCAAGACTCAAGACTCAAGGGACATGCAGTCGTGATGTGGGACGGACGCTCAATTACGTTTTTGCAGATGTCACTCCTCTCTCTCTCTCTCTCTCTCTCTCTCTCTTTGGTTGTGAAATATGGGTGGATAGACAGACGGGCCCCAAAGAGATAAAAATGTTTCCTTCATGAACGGACCGGCTACTAATTTAGGTTCTCCTTCCAGAAGCACTCATAAACAAACAGTGCCCTTTGAAACAAACATGACACCCCCACCACCCGCCGTACCAACGACAGATCGAGGACATTTCATTTTCTCCTCTGAAGAAAAAAGAAAAACAAGAAGCTAACTCTCTGCTGCATACAATGCAGTACAGAAGGGAAAGAAGAAGAAGAAGAAAAAAGCGGGTATCGTACCACATAGTTACATATTCCATCCCAACTCCTAGTAATAAAAAAAGTTACGAAACGAAAAAACGAAAAAAGCAGAAAAAAACCAACCAAGCGAGTGTTGCGCCATCAATGCTGAAAAATATCTAATCCCCCCTCCCTCCGGCTCCTTCTCCCCCACTTTCCCAAATAAAATAAATAAAAAAAGATGATAATAAAATAAATAAAAATAAAAAAGCGAGTGTAAAATACAATTTAAGCCTCCCATGTTTTTTTCTCCCCCTTCTCCCTTTTCAAATTCCCAGGCCAAGCTAGATTGATGGCTGTAATGAAAAAAAAAAAAAAAAAAAAAGAGAGATCCCGTAATGCAGATAAGAAATAAAGGGTAGAAGTAAATAAATAAAAGGAATAGAGAATTGAATACCAAAAAAAAAAAGAAAAAGTTTCCCAAGATGAAATATGTACCCATGAACGAACGACCGAACGACATTTACACCCATCACCATCACAATCACAATCACCAACACCACCACAACCACCATCACAATCACAATCACCGTCACCGTCCCCTCCACTGCACTACACCACAGGCGTAGTCGGCACCACCTCCGGCCCCACAAACCTCCCCACGCGCTCCTTAATCTCCTCACACTGCTTCCCCAGACTCTCATGCCACTCACTCTCCAACATCTTCACCTTCTCCTTCAGATCCTCCGTCAGCACCGCCGCCTCCCTCTCCCTCCCCTCATCCTGCACCTTCTGGTCCCCAGCCGCCTTCACCTTCCATGCCGCCGCAACATTCAGCGTCTTGATCTCATGCAGCAGACACAGCAAGTTCGTCTGCCCCTCCACAAACTGATACACCGATCTCTCCGCCTGCTGTATCTTTGCCAACAGATACCTCAGCGGCTCCCTTAAATACGCAGGGTTCTCATGAAACTCCTCTGGTGGCACAATCGGGTGCACATTCGTCAAATCCAGCGGGATATTCTCCAGACTCTCCATAATGAGCGGCGCCACCTCCCAGAATGCCGAGATCTGCGCCTCGACGCCCTTCATGCAGTTTTGCTCGACGACGTCGAGGAAGCCCGCGTAGCGCTGGAGCGACTCGGTGTCTGCGGCCGTGCGGCGGGTGGTCTCTTCGCGGCTGAAGTAGTCCTCGGCTTCGCGGATCTTGTCAGCTTGCCGGGTGACGAAGTAGGGCGTGATGACGACCTCCTTGTAGCGGCGGGTGCGCTCGGCGAGGAGGTCGTAGAGCTCGCGGTGCAGCTGCTCACGCACGTCGAAGAGCCACTTTAGGCATGTTAGCTTCTCGAGGAGCTCGGGGAGCTCGTTGCCTTCCTGCTGGTGGGTGCTGCCGTGGTGGGAGGAGTCGGCCGAGGTCTTGATTTCGCGGACGAGGTCAGCGTAGGCGGCGGAGGCGGCGGAGATGCGCTCTTGCAGGTCTGTGTGCGTGGGGTCGACGACGCGGGTTTGGAAGAGGTCGAATTCGGCGCGGAGGGAGTCGGCGGTGATGGTGTCTTCGCGGGCTTGGAAGTCGCTGTTGAGAGCCTCGACCTGTCCGAAGCTGAAGCGCTTGCTGGGGCCGTTGCTGGCGGCGCTGTCGGAGGCGTAGAGCTGCTGGATGTAGTCCGAGTGCTGGGTGCGGCGTTTGTGCGCCTCCATGGCGAGTGTTTCCTTGCGTGCCGTGGAGGCTGCATTGAAGTCGCGCTTGACGGCGTTGACGCTCGAGAGGTCGTTGAGCGTGCGGACGAGGTTGCGGAACACGGAGAGGTGCGGGTGCGAGTTGTTGACTGCCGGGTACTCGCGCGGGAAGGGCGGGAGAAGGGTCAGCAGTGGTGCGATGTCGAGGCTTGTCTTGACGGGCCGCGGCGGCATGGAGCGTGTGCGTGACTGCGCGGGGCGGGAGCGTGAGCGTGAGTATTTGCGGTCCGGGGGATAGGCGGAGCTTCCTGCGTAGTCGCTGGGGAACATGTGGTTGCGGGGCGTCGATGCGACGTTCTCTGCAATCTCCTTCAAAGATGCCCGGGCAGTGCGGGAATACCGGTGCCCACCACGTCCAAAGCCAAACTCGTCCTCGCCCATGCCATCTGAACGCACCGCATGATAGTCACTCTGCGATCCCTCGACACTCGCCTCCCACCACCTCGAGGACGTTCTCCCACGCGAAGACTCCTCGTCCCTGATCCTGGCCTCGAGTGCCGGGTCGTTGTGCTCGTCGCTGTTGTGGTTGTGGTTGTTGTTGTTGTTGTTGTTGCGCGCCTCGTTCTTGATGTACTGTCCCCACCACTGCGACTCGGGCCTCCTCCTCCTATTTGCCTCCTCCGAATTCCCCATCTCCACATCGCCGTCCACTCCGCCCCTCAACACCGGTGAGATCGGCGACAACTCCTGCGTCCGCTCCGGCACCGAGAACGCCGTCCCCAGCTGCGCAACGATGGAAGCCTTCATCTTCTTGACCGCCTCGGGGTACTGCTCCTCGCGCAGCTGGCACTCCCGCACCACAAACTCCATCCACAGCTTCACACGCTTCTCGTCACTCTGCGCCGCCGCCTCCTGCCTGATCATCTTGCGGTGCCGCTCCAGCGCCGAGCTGTAGAAGCTGTCCATCACATCCTCGTCCTTCAGCAGCGGCGCCTGCAGCCGTGCGTCAGTCGGCGTCGGGATATGCAGCAGGTGCGACACCGGCCGCGTCCGTCTGCCATCCCTCTCACCCGCTGGTGGCGGCGTCGGCAGCTGCTTCGGCGGCTCCTCGGTCACGGGCGATGGCGTGACGAATTTCAACGGTTTCCGGCGCACCTGCGAGAAGAAATGCGGGCCCCTTGACGACGACTGCGGCGTCGAGTCACGCTCAAAGTCAATCAATGGGGCGGCAGACGTGTCGATCCTTGGTGCGATTGGTCCGCTGTTTCTGCGCCCGTGGCCGTGGACTTCATTCGTTGGGCTCGAGATGGGCGGGTTCATGCTCTGCTTCCACGGGTTGTTATTCTCGTCGCGCGGCACCGCCTCCTCATCGTCATCCCTCTCCCTCGGCCCCGGCGAGCTCTTCTTATACGGTGCCCGCTCTCCCTCCATCTTGCGCTTCGGCGGCGGCTGCGGCGGCGACGTACTCGTCGTTGTCGCACCGGGCGATATCGTTGCCGCCGTAACCTCAAAGCTCCCATTTCCATTCCCAGCACTCAACCTACCTATCTGCGGCGGCGACCTACTCTGCATCCTATTCGGCACCGGCGACGACATCGACCTCACCTGCGTCGGCCCCTGTCTCGGCACACTCGGATTCCTAGGCGGTGGCCCCGGTGGCGGCGGCGGTATACTCCCGCGGCTGCGCGAGTCGCCCCGTACCGCTCCTGGTGCCATAGTGCCCCGTGGGACCGAGTTATCTCTTGGGGGTGGTCCCGGCGGCGGGGGCGGTATCCTCGTAAGTGAGTCTGCTCTTGTCGATGCTGGCGGATGCTGCTGCGCGCGGTCGTGCGGCGAGTTCGAGTGCGAGCGGAGCCCACTACCCATACCCATCTGCATGACAGCCGCTGCGTTACTCGTGCTCTGTGTTCGGCGCGCGGGGGGGCTCGGCATGGGGGAGGTGTCGCGGCGCATTGGTGGGGGTCCTGGGGGGGGCGGTGGGATGCCGTTGGGGCCGCGGGAGCTGGAGCGAGGGGGGACGATAGGGCTTGGGGGAACGGCAGCCTCGGGGGAGGGATAGGTGGCTTGTTGGAGGCCGGAGGGTGCGTAGGTTTGCGGGGTGCCCGATGCGTTCGGGGGGGAATAGTTCCGCCGCCGGGGCGAGGGGCTGTTCCAGCCCGACTGGTCTTGTAAAAGAGGTGCATATGGAGATTGAGGGGTTGTGTTGGCGCTACTTACTGCAGATGGGCCATGGGAGAAGAGGGGGGAGAATGTTTGGGTTGAGGCAGTGGAGGGGGTGATCATTGGCGAGTGACCATGCGCAGCGGGTGATATTGGGGTGTTCCCATTGCTGTATTGCCATGAGTTCTGGCGCTGATGCGGTGGGCTCAGCTGTAGACGGGGATTCAGATGTTGTCGTGAACTCTGTGGCTGCGGTGGGGAGTATGGCGGTGGGGGGGCTTTCATATTGGTCAGCTCGATGTAATATAACCAATATACGAATCAATAGAACCTCACAAAAGAAGAGACATGGTGATTATGCATGCAAAGATTAAAAGTGGGAAACGAGTGATAATATATGCATAAGATGCATAAAACTAGAAAAAGAAAAGAAAATACAAAATATTTCCAAGACAAAGAAAATGAAAAAGAATCAAAGGAATGAAAATAATGATTGGCTAGGAAACAAAGGTTCAGTACCGTCTCCTCCAGCAGTCGGTCTTGGAACATATCCTCCGCCATTTCCCGCGACTGGTGCATAATGCTGCGGGTTATATTCTCCGCCTTCACCCATATCTGCCTGACCTCTCATAGGACTAGGACTGGCGCTTGGCCGTCTTGGTCCATACGCTGCGACCGCAGTGGCCGGAGAGGTCGCGACTGTGGGCGCGCTCGCAACTCCGCCTGCTCCCCCCCCTCCACCTCCGAGGCCGCCCGGGTATAAGGCCGGGTTATAGCGGGTATAGGCTCCATTCGCTGCACTCGACGCTTGGTGGTGGTTTTGAAAAGCATATGGCGATGCCATTGTTATTGAGTTGCTGTGGTTAGTAGTAGCTGTAGTTATTGTCCGTCTTGCCCCGGGATATGTCGTTGATTTGTTGATGTCTCCCCGGTGTTTCCTAAACAGCCATTCCCGTCAACCCGTATGTGGGGGTCTTGGATGCAAGCAGCTCCTTCGGCGAGCAGAGTCGCAACGCGGGAGAGAGGTAAATGGAGGGGGGGGAAAGGAAAGTAGTTAAAGAATGGGCACTCGGCGTGTATATGAGGTACCTACGCGTAGGGGGGGTAGAGCGGGGGGGGCAGTGTTATCCAGACTGTTGGGAAGGAAAAAAAGAGAGATAGAGGAAGAGAGAGAGGATGTGAGTGTGAGAGAGGGACCAGCGGCGCTCTCACTGATTGATTCTTTGGGCCCACCACCACTCCCACCACACAGGGGACTCCCGACAGGATAGCACAACTAAAAATAGACAAAAAATAAAAGTCCACTGTGACTAGCTTGATCGGTGATTCGTTTCCGAAAAAAGAACCTAGTAATTTCTTAATACCCTTACACCACGTCCTGGTATGGTAGGGCAGCCAGTCATTCAGCAGAAGGTAGGGCATGAGGTAGAACCCAGACCCAGGAGGGGCAAGACGGCTGCCAAAAGCAAAAAAGGGGAGACATCGAGATGCCAGTCGATGGCGCTTCGGTTTCTGCAAGCCAGCGCGGGCAAGGGGTTATTTTTGGAACCAACCCCATCCTGAGACTCTCCTCTCCAGTATCCTGATAGTGGTAGCCGCCCTCTCAAACACCCAACAACCAACCAACGAGGGCCACTTCCGGGCGACAAGGGGAGCTCGTGGGTTTGCGGGGTGGAACACTGGACACTTTGCGACACGGGCATGGAAGGAAAGTGGGCTGGAAACGTGCTTCTGCACTCTCGAATGTCTCCCTTTCCGATCTCGAGGAATACAGAGGTAAAGTATAGTGGAAAGTCGTGATCCTAGCAAGTAAGTACCGGTAATCTATCGCTAGGCAGATACAGTGTAACTAGAGTAGGGTCGACTCGGCAGGAACCAAAGGCGCTCGCTTCTCGCGTAGAGTAGGTAGCAGACCAAGCCAGAGAAAGTCTAGCTGATACGCCAGATCTCGCTTCCAAGGTGCATTTATGAGGCATGTCCTCAAACTGCATTTCCCCTCATGCAGAAACTTACCACACAAGATACTCCCGCTAAGGCTAACTAATACCCTAATATTAATATCGACAAATATATCAGTAATCGTTCTCGTGGAAGCACACTCACACTCTGTAACTGCACAAACTAGATCAGACACAACGTTCGTGCTTCCTTTTTCTTGCTTTTTCGCGAGGGAGGGATTCTGTCATTTCTGTACCTTACAGTACGTATGTACGTTTAGCTGGAAACCGTTCAAATCGGAGAATCCTGAATAAGGTGGGACAGAATATCAGCGGGAGCGTGCATATTACCAGACACCTACATGTCGTAGTCAGCTAAAAGAGGCAAGATTAGTAAAACGAGTCCCATCCAAATATTCCCTGTTATGTGATGGCACAAAGCTTACCAGTCTCAGGAAGCTTAAGGGGCCAAAATACGCCTAGAATAGCCCCACGATTTTTGAAACTCGAGGTGGTGGAGAGAAGTGCGGTAGGGGCATTATGAGAACCATGCATAGGGAGTTTAACACGCAGGTTCATATGATCAGCGTTTTCTTCCCGTATTTGCAGTCATGCTTTTTCGAGTACCAAGTGTGTTTTAGTAGTGTTGAGGAATTACAATATATAGCCGACGTAAAGGCAACGTGGAAATAAAACAAATGAAGGCCACGCTACGAGTGATAGTTTATGAGTGCATATTATGCACATGTCAGGAACACCAACGCAAAAGGCATGAATCAAAGGCCCCTTTACAAAAATACGACACATCATATGAACTCCAAGCGCTCACAAAACAATACGATGCCAGATTATATCAAAGTTCATGCGTATGCTTCATATTTTATCTTTATGTGAGAAATTATAAAGCGTAGAAAGGAAAGCAGATAGAGAGATACTAAAAAAATTGATTGCGATACTAATCATGATGCAAAAAGAAACTAGCTTGCGTGATCACACCAGGGGTCGAACCTGGAATCTCTTGATTCGTAGTCAAGCGCCTTGCCATTGGGCCATGTAACCATGAAAGCTATTTCTAGCGCTAACTAAATAGAAACTCTTTTTCTTCACAACAAATATCTAATATAAAAAAAAAAAATAAGACTGTAGTTATACTTCACGATAACCCAGAGGGTGTATTTATACTTAGTAAGTTATTAAGCCTACGCTTTGGTTATGGAGGCAATCCTGAAAGTATCCAACGTAGGCTTTGGTTATGGAGGCAATCCTGAAAGTATCCAACAATCTCTCATAGACACGCTAATGATATCAGTAGAGTTTTTCTGGAACAGCGCACCACGTCTCTAGTTCTTTTGAGAACGTCGGGACTGGGGATGTACTGGACTAATGCGGTCGAATATGCTGTGAATCCGCCTATGTATCTGCTGCATGGCTCTGTATTGGAAGCCAGATGTGATGCACTTAAACGCCCGATAAGAAGTATGAGAATCATCCAAAAGAGCCGATTGGTGAGTCGAGCCCCCGCCACATGCGCACATAATTCTCGTAGGCGCCAGTAGTTACGGCTGTAATATGTGTGTGCATTCTTGATTAGTTTACAGCGACTTTATTTTGAAAATTCCTTCTGCTTATGCGCGGGCGGTGACAAATTACAAAAAATGAAGGAGGCGACTAGCTTATGATTGATTCACGTACAGACTCTGCACACTGTTTTCCGACGTTTGTGCTACGTGTACGTACGGTCTGGCTACGTCTCCTGTAACAATGCTCTAATGATGTAGTTCAGTGAAAACCTGTAACTAAATCTCGGTGAGAAGAGGGCTTGAGGACTATTGGATATATTTAGCTACGCTCATGTGACCTGTCGACCGAGTAGCTATGACGATATTAGTCTGATTACTACTAAGTACATACTTATTTGGAGATTAATTTCTTTATGTAAAGCCACCACTGCAAATATTTTTAGGTTTGCTTCTTTGGGCACGTATGTGCATATGTGTAAGTCCATACATTAGTCGATCGTGGCCGCGCAGGTATCGTTTGATCATTGATAGACTCAGTAGGGGGCATGTCTGCCGAGATTTTCACTTGTTTCTTCCTCTTTTTCCGTATTGCGATTAATAGATACTTACATACTTACATAGCTCTTGTTTCTGCCTTTATTTATCAATGACACATCTCGGCCCTATCAGGCGGAGGGGCGGGGAGCACTAAACAACATAAATAGAGCGCAGTTAGTCAATTCTAGGATCAAGTAGTTTCGCAGGATGCACGCGAGTATATTCTTGCTTATCTCAAAGAAATAAACTTACTCGTATTCCAAAGGAATCCCATGTAAAAACCCTGAAATGGCTGTGTTGTTTCAGTATTGAAACTCGGGTTTGAAGTCACCGTTTATCACTCGTAATTCGAGAAAGGTATGGTGCGCACTCTTAAAGGTGATATGGCGGCATACGGAAGTGGCTACAACAGAGCTTCATGGGTCAATAAGAGGGCCCATTTCTAGCATTACTGCCACGGATCAGTCCGGGTTGCTTTTCTGGGGGTATAAATGTGTATAATTCTGTTCCACTTTGTTCAGTCTTGGCGCTTTTTACATACAAAAACAGCCAGTTTCAATCTCTAATAACTTCATGACCATGATAGATATTAAAAATCTAGAAAGATAGAACTAAATTTCATCACTACTAATATACTTCTATCTTGCCGCTTTTTTGATATAACCGATTGACCTTCCGTTAGTTTTGGCTACCTTTAAGAGTGGGGGCACCATAAATGAAACAGATCGCGTAGAAATTCCTTTCTTATAAAAGTGATAACCGCAAGCAGAGGATAGACAGAGCTGTCGTTGATGTTATCCTAGGGTCTGTCTCTTGGTTATGAAACTGATTCCTTCGAACCGCTTGACACATGAGTCTCTTATTGGTCATAAACATTACCGCAGAAGTGGATTTCGTAATATACAATCAAAAGGTATTACGAGTATACCAGGTGATCCAATAATCAATCGTGATTCCATACTCAACCACACCACCGTATCACGGATTTTGGGGGTGCGTGCGATCCACTATTTATAGTCACTTCACCCTGTTGGTCAACATATCGAGAAAAATCTATGATTATCAGCACTACGTTGGGAATTGACAGGAGATAGCAAGAGTTTTATATTTTAGTTGGCGGTTATCGTTGACGATATTTAGTCATAGTGCGTTCAGCTTTGTGCCCATTAAAAGTATTTCAAACAATCGGCTGAAGCATTGGAATAATCAGGAGTAGAAAGCACTCGAATCCCTAAGCAAAGAATTCCTAGATAGTCTTTTGGCTCTGGCGCCCACTTTTTGCTGTCTATGTTGATCTCACGTGGCTTTTCAATGCATATGGCGCCCAGCATCTAACACCCACACCTGAAGTGAAATGGTCTTGGCGACAATAAATCGATAAACTACATGCAGCATGCTCCTCAAAAGTAACACATATTTTTAGAGTATTCACCTAGGCATTGGTCGTTTTCATCAGAATATAGTTCTTGAGGTGTAGGTTTTAAACTCCGGGCGCCGAGATCTTGGCGCGAGTGACAGCACGTGATTAAACACGCCACACCTGACCACTCGAGCACATGTCGAGACCTTTTCGAACGCAGCAGATGTCAAATATTGAAGTGTGTATCAGCTCCCAGGCGGAGTGTTGGTGGGAGATAGGAGTGCTCGCTACGGCGTTGGAGTTCAAGTACCAGACAGACATGCGTATATCCTGGCCCATACGATTGGCGGTTTTGGACGCCTAGAAATAGGATGCTCGATCATCCCCTAGCTAGGCCTGGTGGGTTAAAATCAATCTCAGCAATGTGTATATAAAAACCAGGGTAGCTATAAATCACAAGGCTGATAGATTAGACGTATTGAACCGCTCTGTACATAAAGTTACCCTATGCAGTGAGTGCGTTCCGGTCAGGAAGCTACATGTAGCAGTGCAATCCTAGAAAGAACGCTACCATTAGGAACATGCAGTCTTAACTACCAGCTCGCAAACCCGCACTCACATAGCAACCTACTTTTGATGATACATCCACAATTCAATTTACTTACCATTTTCTCAGCGGATATTTCTAGCACCAACATTTTCCTAGCACATATACTCAAGACCAGGTAGCTCAGCTAAAACATCCCTTAATGGCAAACCCTTAATATATATCCCGTTCGTTTTGTCCCGATTTCTCCCATCCTGACCCTACACGCTGTACCCCGCAATACCCTCCCTCATCCTCTCATAATTACCTCTATACCTCTACGGCCAACTCCATAGAGAGGCTGCTCACAATATGGGGTACCACCGGGGTGGAGCTCTGGGCCATCGGGATCTACGGTCTACATGGAGGGCGGTGTATGTCTAGCTTCAAATATCCATTTGAAAACTCTATTGAGCCACCACACAGCACACAAAGTCCCCTTCTCCTGACCCTGGAATGTATATCTCCTGTTAATATACCACTGATATTTCTATCTGTATGCCAATTCGCTGCCGCTAGCTAGGCTTTGTTGAGTTAATCTGCTACCAGGAGGTTTCTACGGCGGTGAATTTATGGTAAACAAGAGTGGTTTGGGGTCGATTATCTTGAGAGATATGAGTGTGTCGCTTTGATTCACGGCTCCATGGGCTCAGTGGAAAATGGCAGAAACCGCTAACACTAACTCCAGAATCAGGTTAACACTAACTCCAGAATCAGGTTATCAGTGACGCTTTCTCCTCTCCTCTCCTTGCGAGTATGAAGAAATTACGACCCAGGAGCATGTGGACACTGGTTTGGAGATGGAGTAAGGTGGCATTACTGCTCAAGCCATATGATCTCGATATCTGCTGGGACCGGAAGCAGGATCAGACTATTTTCAAGATCAAAGTGACAATATTTACTAAGCCAAACCCTGGGTTCGGACTTGTGGATGCCGCTTCTAGTGGTTAATCCTAGATAGAAGAATATTTCTCCACCTGGCTGGATAGCTGCGGCAACCTTGGGCGTATTCAAGACAGTTCAAACTTTAAAAAGCGAATCCTAGGAGATGGAATTGTGCGCTGTTTTACCTTCAAGGTTTCAACTAACGGGTCCACCGCAGAAATTCTATCGATGTGCAAGGGTTGACCCGTTTTTATGAAAGACCCTCAAGGAGCTCGAGACTGCTTTCTCTCACCAAAAAGTTTAACTGAGTCCCTGTGTAGCGATAGTAGTTCCTATGATATTTACATTTATTTAATAAGAATATCCTTGGATACCGGGATAGATATGAAATGCTATTATAGAGAAAGCAAGTCCGAGAAATAATATTCGGATACTTCGGAAGGTATTGATGTCAGATTATACTTTGAAGAGATGATATATAGCTCGGAATATCCATCTAATCAAACACTGCCAGACCAGTCTGAGAAAACGGTGACGGGATTTTATCAGCTATACTAATCATGAAGGGATATATAGACGCTAAAATCAGATTAATTATGTTTTAGCATCCATGGATCGCAGGAGTTGAGTGTCGAGCCAAAGTAGGGTGGGTGGTGAGCTTCGTCATAGTTGATCACTCGTGCCAAGACCGGGCCGAAGGTCTTTTTTTATATATTGTCACCTCACAAAGTAGGGTGTAAATTTCTCTCTAATCGTCTGGGGGTGGGGGGTATCGGATTCATATGATCTTTGACTTAGATCTCAAGGCCAGCTACTTACACAACCAGCCGCCGGTCATTAATTTAACGGAAGTCTCAAGATGATCTCACGCATACGGGTCAAGAGAAACAAGCAAGTTCAAACCAAGAAGAATCCTGAGTTATCCTCTAGACCTTCCCAGAAAGACGGCAGCCTTTTGCTCCCCGACATGGGTGCCCCGTCAGTAATACGCTATGCCGCCAGCAGCTGAAGCCAAGAACTATGAGTCCACATCAGAGCCTGTATTATTCTGCGCTGCTCATATACGCCTGAGGGGGCCCCATACACGCAGATCCAGCGTGTCGAGTGATTTACCATGATCCTGACAATCCCGGGTGAGTAATATAACGCTATAGGATTTAAAGAGGTCTAAAGATGGCAGACAGGGCTATATAATTAATATTAGAAAAAGTAGAAAGCTTCTGAAGGTTAGCTATATCACTTTAACCGGTGTGGAGGTTAGGGTCTGACACAAATATAGCGAGTGATATATCATGATTGAAGGTAAATGATAACGACAGCAGATAGCATCCTGTCCTTTAGTAATTAAAGACTTAAAGTATAATTATCATAAATAGGTAAATTAAAGTCCTCTATCCCTAGTGACAAATCACAGAATGCGTCAGAAGGAGGTTACGGCATGCGGTGCCTTATGAGGCGAGCTAAGGAGCTCATAAGGGATTGACATGGCAGGATGGTATTAGGAAAGAGATTATCGGGCCCCAGACCTTTAAAGTTATTTGACGCTAAATTGTGGCGAGGGTCTGGCAAAAATTATAATCGAGTGATAGTTTATGAATGATACTCTCTAGGCTCGTAGCTAACCTAATATTTGTAGTTATTCCCCCTTCTATATACTGCTGACAAGCTTGGATGAGATGCGGTATCCATATGCCCCCTATGGTGAGGATATATGATGTGAAGTCTCATGCACTCAGCGCCTGACAGTTGCAGCAGCGACCGAGCGCACTCTAGGTAAGCTCCAAAGAGGGGCCTAAAAATTAATCTTCATGTTCTATCACTTGAAAGTCGAGTTGTGGAACAAGTGTACCACACTACTGGTCATTGAATTATGAGCCGGTGGCAGAAGGATTCAAGCCCTAAATCCCCACCCACTCCGTGCTTAGACAACAGTTTTTGCTTAATGAGAAGAGAAGCACATAGTATCGTTCTTTTATTCCTTCTCAGACGCAACTCTCCGGAGAATTTTGGGGTACATGCACCTTAAGGAAACAAAGTAAGTGAAACGCTCCATGTTATTTCACAAATCTAGTTATTAAGCTATTGGACGGTAAAAAGAACTTTTTTTATATATATTTCTAGCCAGCTGAAATCCCAGGAACGAGTATGTGGGGGGGGGGGTATTTTTCTTTTTTTTTACTCCCTGTCAAGTCTAACAGCCGCATTCGCCTCCACGAATCCCAAATCGACCTTGTGCCCCAGCAACTCTCTAATGTTGCTGACCTTGTATCTAATCATGGTCGGTCTCTCCAAACTCAACCCCCATCCGTGCACTCTCATGTCTTTGGGCAGTCCCATAGCCTCCAACATCTCCGGACGGAACTGGCCAGAGTTTCCAATCTCGACCCACTTGCCAAGACCCTCGTGGTATCCGAAGATCTCCATTGAAGGCTCGGTGTATGGGTTGTAGGCAGGCTTGAAACGAAGCTGGTGTACTCCCATCTTTCCGAAGAACGTGCGCATGAACCCGATCAGGTCACCCAGTGTGAGGTTGTAGTCCGCAATAACACCCTCGACCTGGTGGAACTCGGCTAAATGTGTTGCATCAACAGTCTCGTTTCTGAACACTCTATCGATAGAGAAGTATCTTGCGGGGCCGGGGTTCTTTGCAAGTTTGTGGAGCATTGCCGCGGAAATGGCAGTGGTGTGGGTGCGGAGGACGAGGCGGAGGGATTCGTCTTCCTTCCATGGGTAGCGGTAGCCGAGAGAGCCGAATTTACCTTCCTGGTGGACTTCGCGCACGTTGTTCCAGTACTCGGTGAGGGTCTCGCCGGTCTCGTCGTCGCGAGGCTTGTCGGCGACGGCGGGGTCGGAGATGTAGAAGGTGTCCTGGAGATCACGGGCGGGGTGCTGTTGAGGGACGAAAAGGGTATCAAAGTTCCAGAAGCCAGATTCAACGAAACTAGAGGGATATTAGCTTGTAGAAATAACAGGTAGGCAAGGGAGGTGGGTTACCGGTTGGTAGGCATTTCCGTGAAACCCATCTCGAAGAAGATGTTCCTGAACTCCGAACGGACCTTGTTCACTGTCCGGATCAGAATCAGTCTCACGAACAAAATTCAGCGTAGCAGTTGGATCATCCAAGAAGGGTACCGACAAGGATGTAAAGCTCCGCTAGGAGTATGGGCGCCCAGCGCTGCAAAGTTGTAAGGCTTGAACTTCTGTGTCTTCCATGCTCCGCTGTTGGCGCGAATGACAAATCAGTAAAAGTACTTGAGACACACAATCTCACTCGGTCCAACAAACCTCGCGATCATCTCCGCTGTCAGATCGGTTTCTTCCTTGACAACTTGTAAAGCGAACTTAGCACCCTTGTTGATCTTGAAGCTGATGCGCTTCTGCATGACCACCAATTTTCTCTTCTTGAGGTCTGCGAGGACTTCTTTCTCGGGGTGGGTATGTGTTTCTGCGATGGTACGGAGCTGATCCCGGCTTGAATCCTTGATCGAAGTAGCCTATAGAAAGCCCCAATTTAGCAATTGCTCATCAGAAAGATAATCTAAGTACGAACCTTCTTGACCAACTTGTCGCCATCTTTCTTGATCCACCCTTCCTTGAACGCCTTTCCTTGTCCGACCTTTGCCGTGTTCGCGCCAACGAGTTTCTACTCTCTCTATCAGCACCATTGCTCCCAAACCCTCACAAAGACAGGACCGAGTGAGCATACAGGCAATTCACTGATCTTCAAGCCGCCCACAGCCTTGCAGACCGCCTCATAAACCTTTGCCTCGTGACTTCCATCTTTCACAATGCTCTGCCCCTCTTCTGTCAAGACGGCTTCCTCGCGGTCTACCGTCTCATACACCACCATCTCCTTGCTCTGCAGCGAGTCCAGAGCTCCCTTGACTACCGTCGCCTCGACAGTCGGGAATGCCGTTGATGACACTAGCGGGAGCGCGGATGCAGTGTCTAGGGCGTGCAGAATCTGGGTTGGAAGGTCGGTCGCCATTGCTGGAACTCTTTTTTCTATATTCTTTGTTGATAGGCTGGCCTGAGGTGGGGTGTGGAGGGGCTCAATCGATAAGGGTACACTACATGCGGGGGAGGGGAAATAGTGGGTTGAGAATGACTCAGGTAACGGCAGGGTAGCCGCCATCGCCGCTTACCCGGACATGGACATGAGTGTCAATGATATTTGCTTTTACCCCTCGGAAACGGCTTCCCAATTAATAAGACCTAAGGAAGGGGAAAACCCAGATGAGATGGCCTGAAGCTTACGATACAGAGAGGTTAACACGGCCTATTTACCTCATACTCATATTACCGGGGACCTGAGGAAAACTCTAAACCAACAGCGCTCACTGAGAAAGTTCAGTACATGTTTCACAACGGATGTCTGCTGATATTGATGCGTACAGGCAGCGTGCTCTATAGATAACAAACCATCAAACATTAGTCCATAACCATCCTTATCTATAGTTACACAGTCCTTGATTGATATCTAGCTAAATTTTCAAGGAAAAATAACTGACGGCCCAATTACTAAAACCAGAAGAGAATTGACAAATATCCCGCGCTTCTAGTACCGCAAACCGGGATCGAAACGTTATCACAAGTGCGTTATACTAGCCCCGCTGCAGGATTCCAACGATGCTCTGCTACCTCCAATAAGGCATAATTGACAAATCTCACTCACTGTGGTGTAATCCAACACTATTCTACGTCTTAATGCACTTTGGTGAATGGACTCTTTGTGACCTTCTCTTCTTAATTCGTCTAACTCTATTTTCGAATTCAAACGCCTATATCTAAATAATGCTTTTTCTAGCCTAGGCAGCCGTTCTCATAAACCTACAAGATCTAGGAAAACAAAACAAAGCAAAAACAAATAGAGGAGAGGAGAAGCGAAGAGAAGGGTCCTTTGTGCAGCATGGTCATCGGCATTGATCCATCTCCATTACTCAATGGCCAAACATACACTAGAGAAGCACAAACTACTACCTGTATTCACATGCGGTTCTGCCCGGCTACCGTCTCCATCGATTTGCCGGTCCGAGCTTCCAAAAGAAATTATAAGCGGGGAAAATATCTCCTCAAAAAAGCATGCCTTTCTCCCCTCATACTTAGACGAATGAGGTAGGCCCGATTCAAAATATCCCCGACTCGTCTCTTCGTGTTCAGCGAGGCGAACCATACCAGTCTGAAACCCGGTTGTCAAACAGATGGCAGCAGCAGCAGAAGGTGATGAACCACCCATTGCAACCCCAGCCTACGGGCCGTTACTTTAGAGTAAGGTGAAATTTAAATTGGGCGGCGACCTTTCATACTTTAGAACGGGCATATTAAGAAGTCCATTTGATTTGTTTTTTTTCTCGTCTTCGCGCTTTAGACTTCCGTAAATCGACCTGCATACGAGATTTGCAATATCTCATTTCTTATGCATCTAGCCATCTCTGACTAGACTCTAGAAGAAGAAAACTCAGGGATTCAATGGAGAAAATTTTCATAGACACGCACGTAGGTAGATTACGAGTACAGAGTACCTACTCTAATAGCTGTCGTAAACTCTATATTACCTACTCTATGCAAGTCTCTACTTGCTCGTGACCTGCAGCTGATGTAGCATGCAAGCCCCACAGTCATATTCCAAACCAGTCTATCCCTTTAGAATTAGCGTGCCATACTCTACTCTTCTAGAGACGTTCAAAAGGTCAAAAGGTCAGTCAGCAGATCCTTAAACCGTATTTTGGTATTCAAGGCGTGAGCATGACCTCAGAGGTGTATAATAGTCCCGAGTCATAAGATGTCACTCACTCAACAACCAACTTGGTTTTCTTGGTTTCCACCCCACCAACACAGCCCCTTACCCTGCTCCTACGTCAGTGTCTCATACCAAATCTCAGGATCGACAACTTATCATGATCAACCCACCACCACCACCACAAACTCAATTGAGCGCCAGGGGGGACAAGTTACAAACTCGATTGTTCTCTTGGGAGATCACCAGCCAAGACCACGAGAAATGACTGATCTCCCGATGGCTTGGTAGGTGCCGCTTGGTCCGCCGCCTTAACCACCTTAATGGTTGTCTAACTAAACTCCTTTTGTCAAACATCTAGCAGATCCCCCCGTTTCCATTGGGGGGATTTATCGGAAACGACTGGTCAATCATGACACCCTTCAGGGACTGTTCAGGAATAGTTGCTTTTTCTCAACACCACTACTAAAAAAGTAGCTTGGCTTGTCTTGTCGAAGGTAACACGTAACGGAGGCTAAGTCGCGCTGCGAGTGAGAATCTGTGCCGCGCGCACCTGTTTGAACAGCAGCCAACGATTTCAAATGCGTCCGTGCTGGGTGTTCTACCCGAGGGCGTGCCCAGCGTTTCGGATATCAGAACACCACACAACAACTGTGGAGGACCCTTTTGTGTGTATTTTGCACTAGCGGGTTAGTCCGGATGCTACCCTAAAGCATGTACATTAGTAGTTGCATTGGTATGTAGATGCCGGCGGGAATGGGAATGAAGGGATGGGACCCGCGTCCAACACATCACCATCACACATCTTCTTGAACAAGTGCAAAGTTACTTTTTTATGAGCCAATTTTTTTTTAATTACTTGTATGTAATTATACTAATGATAGAGAGAAAAAATTGATCCGTGACTCGAAAACCCATAACGCAACTGTAACCCTAGATTTGAATGCAAATTGAAAAGATAAGAAAACCTGGAAAACCGTGGAAATTCCGCAGATAAAAAGAGGCGCCAAAGTGAAAAATGCTATGCAGTTGAGTTGATAAGGGAAAAAGCCAAAACAAAGAAAAAGAACCAACGCTTGTAACACCGTAAAAAGCCAAAAAAGTGAGGAAAATGGAGTGTGCGGGGGATTTAATAATAATATAGATTCGTGAGCTATCAAACCCACGCGGATAGCCATAATTCCAGGCGTATCACATTTCCGCGGACCGTTTATTTCCCGAAACCGTAATATCCGTAGATACCACTGATTTCAGCTTGGCCCATCCCAACCTTCCTTCCTCCCCACCATTTACCGCCCATCTTCCAGGAACGGCTACCATCATCATCGTCTGGGATTTCGCTTTTCTCGCGGACATACCAAGACCTTCTGTGCTGGCTCTTAACGGCCCAACCCAATCTCTTGCTTGACTTGGGTCTGTCCTTCAAGCCCTCAATAATCTTCTCGCCAACTTCAATGACGCGGAGAGGGTACGAAGCTTGTGTAAGAAGCGAGCAACCAGTAGTGTCCATGAGTGAAGATGGTGTGATGGATGAAATTCCAGTGAGGTCCAAGTATCGTAGAGTAGACCTTGAGGCGGTGTCGTTTCCTGGCCCCTCAAGACCATCTCCCTGTTGGAGGATACTGTTCATGTTTTCGACCGAGAGATCCGCGTTTCCGATGGATAGCTCTTCGAGTTGCTTCGCAAGGCGGCGAAGCTGAGGAACATGGGTGAAGTTAATCTTTGCCCCAGAAATGTTCAAAGAACGGAGTGTAAGTGGGAGCTCCGGTAGTAATTCATCTACGTCCGCACTGGTAAGAAGACGGTATCTTCCTGTGTCATAGAGCAGGTTAAGGTGGATTAGACCCTGAGTAGAAGGATGGTTGATGAGAAAATCGACAACCGCGGGCCCCTTCAACCGGTTACATTTAGAGAGCGAAAGATGGGTGAGTCTTGCAGTCTGTGGGATAGCGTGCAATGTTCCGTCCGTGATTTGAGTGTGGGTCAAATCGAGATGGGTCAAATTGGACAAACGAGGCAACAAAGTGGCAAATATGGACGGAGGCAGAGTAGTACATCCATGGAGGCCCAGTCTCTTGATTGGCATGACTTCTGGCAGTAGAGGATTGTTTGGAGAAACGGCGTTCAAAAAGCCACTAACAAAAACAGCTGAAGAGGCAGCACAAAAATCCACTGCATTCAGACGGGGGAGGTCACAGAACAACTTCTCCAACACCTTCTGGTCCATATCATCGTCCAAGGCCTCCGAGGCAAAGAATTCTCGGAGGTTAGGGTTGAGATCAAGACAATTCCGAAGGGTAGTGGCAGTCAATTTTTGAATCTCGTAGTTCATCCTTCTGGTCCTCCCCAGGCCCACTGAAGTGAAGTGAGAGAAGTCCAACCGCTTCACCAACTCGCCCAGGTCGGGGTATCTTGAGATATGAGCTAGGAACTTTGAGAAGATTGTGGAGTGAGGGAAGGTAACGTTCGCGTATAAAGTTGAAAGTGTAGCACAGTGGAACGCTCTGGAGACCAAAAGACAAGAAGCAAGGTCCTTGTTCCTTGGGGCGTAGCCATTGCTTGGAGTATCAATTGCAAGGTGGGGAATGATTTGATCTAGAGCCTGTGTTAGTCTAAACTGTCAATGAGGTGCAGGGGACATTCTTCATTGACGCAGCATACCAAATATCTCCATTGGGAGGAGTTCAATTGGGGCACATCCTCTCTCTGACACTGGCTTCACTACAGAACGGTCTCTCACGTCATCGGGATGATTCTGAGAAGAGAAGCATTTCTGCTTCTGAGACGAGTTCGTTGTGGTATTCAAAGCGAGTGAGTTGTTGAAGGATTTGTTCAAGGTTTCCATGGGCATGGGCATGTGGGTGGCGTTGTGGGGCATTGTATGTAGTAAAACTTAGAAGGGCGTTGATGATCTTTTAAAGATGGAGCGGGATGCCTTCTTTATACCCACCTGGCAGAGAATTATGTGGGACGAGGTCCAATTGGTACTAGTAAGGAAATATGGTTGCTCGGAGGGGGGGGTTGTGACTGGATCAAACTGCTTAGCTTGAGCGGCGGGACAGTCACGCCAGGCAACTATTTTTTTTTTCCTGTCTTTCTGCCTTTGGAAGAGTAAAGGTGATCATGCCCAGGTCATGGACATGGACCTTAGTGGCCGATTTAATAGATTTGATGGATAAGTAGCTTTTGGCTGTGAGCTTGGGCACGCACACTCACTCGCTCTGGGGTACTCTACACCGCACACACACACACACACGCACACACCGAACATCAGACGCACAGTTATTTAATTTTTTTTACCCCCGGGAAAGCCAATTCCGTCTCATGTCCGCCCAATTCCTTGACAATTTGGAGACCACGATGTCTGACGCCATGCCCATCCGGGATTGGAAAACTTCCAATACAACGGCTCATATAAGAAGGAAGTTCTCTCGCACGGTGTAGACCGCCACCAATTCTCTTTACAAGGTTATTGGAACAACCGGACACTGGTCCTGCCTCTCTGACTTTTTTTCCCCAGTCCACCCATCAAAAGATGACCTCCGCATTGTCCTTCCCGTTTGCGATCATTCTATGACTAATAAGTTGCAATTCCATGCACCACGTGCACCTTACGCCAACCAAACACTGGATGGCGTTGGTGGGAACTAAATCCTCATAACGGAAGGGCTTAGGGTGATGTCCGCCTGATCTGGTGTAGAGTTTCAGCTCATCCGAGGTGCAATGATGCTCCCTGAGGCTGCGGCTACCGTTGACGATGGCTTCAGTGCAGGCATCGTAAACACAGCTGGCTGTTGTAGTAAACAACCACCACCACCACCACCACCATCACAAGCCCCACCAAGAATCTTTCCATTCCATCCATACAAGACAAGCAACACACACACACCCACACAAGCAGGCAAGCAGACGCGCCTTCGCCAGGAAAACCAGGGGTCTTGTCACACATGACCTCATCCCAGCTGTCTCGCTTGTTTGTCTGTGCGGGTGAATCCTTGCAGAATCTGGGGTTTTTGTTTTCTTTCATCCTTTCTTTTTTCGCTTCCGGGAATTTTTTAGATCGACGATTTCACATTTGTTTCTTTTTTAGCCATCTTTAGTTTTGTTCTACTGGGGAAAGGACAGGGACACATGTAGGTGGAAACAACTATTTCTGCCTTATGGATTTCATACCAAGCCGTTTGTTTGCGATTGGCAACTTCCGCTCCGAGCTCGACGAGTATAAAGAGGACCCATGGGGACATTCTTTTTGGGACGGCCTGCTTGTCCTTTGCACTTCGAGACGGCATGTGAACCAAGTGCAGTATTTCCGAGATTCGGCCAGTAAACAATTCGGTCAAACGAACCCCATTTCATTTCTTGGAGGAAGTTCAACTCACAGAGCATCGTTGGGCAGGTTTCCCTTCGAGGAGCTACCCCGCGGTTTCAAGGAAATTGGAGCTGCCATGCTGGCAGAGCAGCCAAATTGTTGAGTAAATCTTAGCTCACAGAAACCCCAACCGGGTAGTTCTCACGATGTCCGTTTAGCATGTCAGGTGGAGAGGTTTGGGGAAGCTCTCGTTGTTGACCTTGCGTGCTCAGGCCCATGTTCTTTTTATTCCCGGACGGTTACGTAAATCATGCAAGCGCAGTGGCACCTGCGCACGGCCCTTAAGGACTTTAGAGCCTAGAACAGCAGGAGTACAACTGTGACCTAGGCAATTGAAGTGCAATTGCCAGGCAAAACCATACAAAAAAAACCACATGGGTTCAATCATTACCCCGTCCTCCACCTGGGGCGACCGTTGTCCATCATACTGAGTCGGCGGCTGCCCTAGCCTAAACTCTCCAGGAATGATTTCCATTATGAAGAGTTTACTTCATGGCTAACTAACCCTAGTAAGAAATTTTTGTACCTGCCAACAGACCCAGGGACCTGTTGATGGGCGGCTGATCCACGAATATCTATGCTCTTCTTCAAGGATAGAATCCTAGTGACACCCTAAATCCCCCCCTAGAACTTCTATTTCTAGTAAACAAGTGTGTATGTATGGACCCTGAAAGGAAATAAATAAAGAGGGCGACGTCGTCGTGGTCATCATTTCGACATGTCACGCAGTGACTGAAAACCTGTATGCATAAAAGGGGCGTGAGGAAAGAAAGGTCGGCTCGAAAGCACCGCTTACAGCTGTATTTCGAGTCACAGCCAGCTGGAACCGCCTTGCTCAACTTTTCAGGAAAGAAAAGCAAAACACCACGTGTTCAGCCATTTCTCAGTGAGAAAAGAAAACATAAGACAGAACAAGTACCGAAAAGTCCAGCCACAAAGGGAAAGAAAGAGAAAAAAAAGGAACACCAGTAGGAAAAGCAGTTCGGCAGTGTGGGCCTCCCGAGATCCGTTCCCCACAAAACTTTATGTAAGACATTTAAGGGCCATGTGGTTGGGCCTCCCTGGCCTTTCTTTTTTCTTCTTTCGTTGTAAGCTCTGGTATCATAGCTCTAAACTTGCCTCAAACATGGGAAACCGAACTGAACCATCATTTGTCAATCTGTGCAAATGCGGTCGCTATCAAGATTGTTACCAATTTCCTGGTAAGATCTGTTCGACTTCCGCCCTACAATCCAGCTCCCCGAGAAACACCATGGCACTGATTAGAGAGCCCAATTCCAAAGCTTACGGATCACTTCCATCTGTTTGTTAGCCTAAGATCTAGCTTGGGGAAGATGCCGATCTGTCTGAGTTCTCGCACCAAGAAGAAGTTCGAATTGGGATGGCTATCATGCAACGACGTTCAGGAGTTTGCTGCTGCTGCTGCTGCGTGTACCCTGTAATTGCTGCAGGACTTTCCCCGGGTATTCCAAGCCTGCATACTCGAAGCAGGCATGAGGGTCGCCATGCAGGTTCCCAATCGAATCTTAAGCAAGTAATCCGCCAATAATAAATCATAAACTCAGGGTCCCTCCCCTTGCGCTCAATAACAAGAGGCAGGGGGTATCATAATTAGTTCATTCGTGCATGAGATCTGCGTCCCATCAAACGCCGGCGGGGAACAAAATTCAATCCCTCGGGGACAACAACCAGGTGACACCTCCGTACCCGAAACTCGTTTATCGTAAATGCTTGGTTTCAAATATGTTTTGGGTATCATGAAATCCAAATCCTCCGGATTTGTGGTTTGCATGCCCTTTGGTCCGATCTGTGGTCATGGAGCTACGTTGGTCATAATCGGTGTATGCACGTACTATCAGTCGCCTACTCTAGAGTAGAGTACTCTAGCTATCCGGCGGGGTCGGGCTGGTCTTGCATGATGAAATTGTGGAAGCCCAAGCTCCCTTCTAATGCAAAGGCACTCGGCGAAGCTTTCCCAGAGCTGGAGTCCCGGTGTTTGCGGGGTGCATGCCATCTTCCGGAGGTGAGAGCCTCGAGAATTAGAGTGAATTGTGGATGGAGGTGGTGTAGGTCGACTGGCTGACAACGCATGGTGAGGCAGAATAGGAAACAGGTCAAAGTGAATTAAACTTTTGGCAGATCAATTCCTCTAGCTAAATTTACCGATCTAAAGAGCCTCAATGAGTCAATGATCTAATCCGCTCGGCTCGTCATGTGTTATCACTCGTACACAGCACCCTAGGATAAGCGCCCCTTGCCTTGTAACACGTAAATTATAAACTGGCCAACGAAAAAACGTAGAAACTATTCCATTACCTACACTATATAGAATGCGCTTCTGATTACTTGCAAAAATTGTACGTAAGTTGATTAAACTCGGTTCAAAGTGTAGGTACGCAAGCGGATATAAATTGCCGACCTAGTCTACTCTACACATACTCTGTAATTAATAGAACATCCCACACAGAGATCTCGAGAGTGGTTTTCTAGTCCAAAAACTTATAATTGCCGCATCTACGGCCGCGGGACGCTCTTCAAGTATTACATGAGAACTCGATGCTCATACATAATCTCGAGGCAATTTGTGCAATTGGTATATAAGATGGTACGTGTACGTATACACACGTGTATCTACTCCTATTAATTTGTATGAACAATATGCGACAAAGATAACGTCGATGTGGTTCAGTTCTTAGATTCTGCAGTTCCAGACTTTTCCCGCCTATCATAAACATCCCCCCCGCGAGCTCCCCGATCAACCATAAGTGGCGTTTAAACGACAAAAAAAAAATGCCTCTCATGGCAAATGTCCGAGAACAACGTTAGTTTAATGTATGTACTCTACGTACTTTACTATTACTCAAGCACATACGATACCATACAGAGCAATACTAGAGTGAACTCTGGTAAGGTGCTGATCAATGAGTACGATCATTAGGGATGGACACGATCTACTACGTTTCTACCTTACCCGTCTATGCCTATTGCATTCAAAACAGTTTGACTTACTGGAACCAGCATTAGCCGCTGGCACGGGATTTATTTAGAATATTATTAAGTCTAGTATAATATCATTAGAGATTATATATTAGTACCAAACTTCTACAAGGGACCGTCGGGCGTACGTACGCGTAGCAATATTTTCTCTTGCATACCAACATTTATGGGATTTAAATATTCCCCATCTTTTTAACTTGCACTTGGGGGAGACAAATTGTTAGGAATGAGTAATAGAGGCACCTTCCATACCAAGTTCTCACCGATATTGAGGATCATCCCAGTGCTCTCAGCATTTCCGCGGAAAGTTGCGTAAAATGGAACTTATTTCTCGTAATGAAAATTCGATTTTTGGGTTGACGAGTTATGCTGTCCGATTGAATCGGGAATCCTGTATTTACCCGTGAATGGTTATTCCAAACTGGACCACTCACGCAGGTCTGATCTGCCAAGCCTTCGCGGCCAACGTCAACTCGACAATTGAGATTCTTTTCCCAAAACCCAGCACACGTGGGTTGTTCCCTTGAGACGCCGCACCAAAAGTTCCAAAACATCTGGGAACGAAACTGTAGGTCACATACACAGGATACCATTCCGCATCCGCTAGCGCTTTCTTATGACCCCACCTTGTCAGCTATGGCCATATGGTGGCATCACAACATCACTCGAATAATTCCACCATCTCTCATACATCCAACTCCAGGGAGAACACCAGACCGAAGTTCCTAAGATCTGAGACTTCTCTTTTGAATGGTAAAATAGATACTCTACTAATTTCCCGACCTAGCAGCTACAGACGACCTGTCAAAGTTTCCCCCTTCACCGATAAGCATACGTTCACCGATTATAATTTCACCGGTAAGTAACTACAAATGGGGATTCGAAGAGAATTTCAGCGGGGAGGAGATTTTGTAGAGTAAAAGGACTTATTGCTAAGTTTTGGACAATTGTAGAGATTGCGATCTGACCTTATCTGAATCCTGGCAAGATATACGCCGGAGACCGGATTTCTTGGGATCTAAACCGATGGATATGACTGATCATTCTAAGTTTTCTAATATTATTGTCCTAGTTGTGCCTCAGGCGACGAGACTCGGATACAGTAGCCTCTCGTTATAGTGGTACTGCATATAGTGATATTCTCGTTATAAGGATGACACCCGCTGGTCCCAACTTTTTAGTATGGGGTTTAGTGATTTTTTTATATAAGGATATCACTATATGGTATTTAGTGAAGATTTGTATGGGTTCCTTATAACAAGAGTAAATTTGGGTGTGGCGAGCGACCCAGAAAGGGGGGAGGGCCAGCATTTTCAGAACAAAATGCCTGTAAACAAGACTAAAGTATGAACGAGACTGTCCTTTAAGAATCACTGTCAATTTAGACTATTTTCCTTTCCAGCCTCGATCTAAAAAACCTAGCCCTCACACTGTATAGTGATAACCACGATATAAGGATACTATTTTTCTGTCCCGACCCCATCACTATAACGAGAGGCTGCTGTGTGCCGCTCTGAGAAACTTGAACGATGTTGCTGCAACACTGCTTCTCGCTGAGGACCTTCACCAACCATGATTGAAGCTCCTGGCTCTTAGCTCAACCTTGACCCAAATTTCTCTATCGAGAAATATGCTGACGCCAATTATGCACCGGATAACTACGAGGATTCTGTTAAGATACAAGATAATAGCCTTATTATATATGGCTATGCTAATCCTTTTGAATCTAACAAGCATTATTTCTCTAATCTTGAAAAGAAGAGTATTAAAGAATGCCTGGCTGAGAAGCCCCGCCGCAGATACGCAACCCTTTTGAGATCTTATAGAAATATCCCGCTTGATACCTCGGGGGGATCTCTAAAGTATCACAAAAGACCGCTAATTTAATAATATTGTTTGACAATTTGATATATGAGTAAGTAATTTAGGTCCACTATTTCAGTGGGAGAGAAGGTGGAATTTCTTCAAAAGAAGATTCTCATAGCTAGACAGGTATATATATCTTCGCTGGGGCATTCATTGAGTGAATTGATTATTTAAAGAACATTCGTGGTTTTTTATTTGACCCTGTAAGAATGATGTCTAAAAGGAAGAATTCTTTTAACAATTAGATCTGAAATACTCGAAATATCCCCTTGTCGGGACAATGAACAAGCTCGTATGAGCCTTGGGGGCATTGAAGAATAAAAGATAGGACTCTTAGTGCTCTGATGTCGTCACTATTAATCTCTTTCTTATTGGAGCCTGCAGGCCTGCGGGTTCTACGTTGTTTTACTTCAGCAGAAGAGATACTGAATACATCTCCTAATATATAAATCTCCTAATATATAAAAGGCCAGGACGAAAAGAAGTTTCGCAAATGGCGGTTGATGATTGGCCCTGCACCCAGGCTCCCTACATAGAACGTTAAGGGTGTGCTAGAATATACTTCAATCAAATGATTGTTCTGTTTACTCCGCCCGGAAAAGTAATTCACAAGGCAAAAGGGTTCCAGGCCAGAGTAGTAGGGAAAAGAGAAAGGCAAAGCTTTATTTCATTCACCAACCTGGTATGAATTGATAGTATAAATTGAGATGGGCATTATGAAATGATTCCGGTTGGTAACAAACGGGAAAACCTCCAGTATCAAAGAACATCTCCGAAAAGACGAGGGAAGAAACAACCGTGACCCGAGGTGCATATATCCCGATATTTGAGTACATCACGAAAGATGTGTAAACTTGGCATGTTGGTTATAGCATTTATATTTAATTGGCACTGATAACGAAAGGCAGTATATACAGACCGGGATACGTACTTAGAGTAACTGTGATGGTGTTCATTGTTAGTGTATTTATGCTTCCAGGTCACATAATAAGACGCAAGACACGGAATTAAAGCAACATTACTGCATTGGTGACCATGGCACGGTAACGCATAATGGGCACAGAGGAGGGAGTTTACAGAACATAGTCACCGTTGAAAGACAGGAGTTCCTGTGATTTGACGTTGCAACAATGTATGTAACAAACTACATGTAATCTATATTGGAATAGTAAGTTTTAGTACAAGTATAACTCCACAAACATCGAAAAGGATAATTTTATAATCAGAGAGCCGAAGTCTGACAGAACCTACATATCCTCTGGGTATGAACCCCGAAAACCCATCTTGGCAGCACATAAGAAGTTAGATGTGCAACGTATGTACTAATGTACTTGAGTACAAATAGGTAGGTTGTTTTAGTCCAAAAACATCCAAGAAATAGACACAAGATGTAGGTCATATATTTTGAATAGCGAATTTTTCAAGTATAAGTTACAGTGAAATACAAACACATGGTTACAATGGCAAGGTGCTTGACTATGAATCAAGATATTCCAGGTTCGACCCCTGGTGTGATCACACAAGTAATAAGGTATTGTTTCAAGACCATGTCCGTTACAATTATCGCCGGTAAGTGAGGTATAGCTATTGGTCCAAGGGACGTATAACTCTGTTTCTTTTTTTGTGATTTTAGTATTCCGGAAGCGGTTGCGCAAGCAGTACTCAAGTTCGGTTTGGTGCAGTAGTTACTCTAGCCTCTATCTGACAAATGTATTACACACGTATTTAATACTCCTGCCCGGATTATTCGGCAAACGGTATACTATATCGGAAGTTTGATCCAGCTCCGTATTGTTTGATAACACCCGTTATGCCAAGAATTATTTTGATTATAAAAGCAACCGAGGAAATCATGATGGTATATTCTGCAAGTGTGGCTCGTGCCCTCAGTATGGTAGACCTACAAATCCATTCAAATAGCCTCTATTGCGTTACGCACGTTTCTGACCCATATAATTTAGTGGTACAAGTGACTTCTTCTACATCAATCTCACTCCTGCTTGCTTCCCCTTCTTTGCGGCGGCCTGTACGGCACTCGCCGAATTGGTGTTAAGACTTGATGTGGCCTCTCTCTTTTTCTCGTCTTCTATCTTTTTGAGCCTTTTTTCAGTTTTTGCCTTTCCGGAGCCCTTTCCGTGGAACTGATGAGAGAGGTGTTTAAATGCCTATTGAATACGAGGAATTTTATTAGCTACGAGAGTATGCCAGAAAATAAAAGGGAATTGAAAATAACAAACCTCTTTTGGTGTCATATCTCTGCCAAATTCATCTTTATATTGTAGATTGACGTCTGGTCTATACTCTTTGAACCTTGTCTGCAAGTCCCTTGCCTCCTGAAGGTCTCTCTGCTTGTTCTCCCATCGAGCATGCTCTTCCCTTTCTCTCGCAGACATGCGATCGAACTTCCCGCTCTGCCTATCACGCAATCTTTGCGATTTTGCCTTTTCTTCTGCCTCAACCTCGCGGAGTCGCTTCTGAACATTAAAGTTCTGACGATCGCGAAGTAGTTGAACTTTATTCTCTGCTTCTTCGTCTCGCTTAAGAAGGCCACGCTGGTTAAGCATGGCGAGTGTGGCACCGACACCTCTGGACATAGTCATTTCCTCTTCAAGACCTGTGCTAGAGAATTCCGGGGCTCCGTCCGAAGGTCTGGGAGCGATGTTGTTAGATTTGTGGCTGGCTTTACCGTCAACGTCGTCAACACTGTCAACTTCCATATCCTCGGTGTCGCCATCGAGGGGTTCCACCCAATCATCGGCCATAGATGTGATCCTAGAAGCTTCAACTTCGATATTTTTGCGTTCTGGGATGACAGCCGCTCTTAAATTCGCCACGAACTCAGTTGTTTCATCAATGATGAGCCCGGGTCCTTCCTCATCATCTACCATTGCGTTCTCTACCTCATCCAAGACCTCTTCAGCCACTGCTGCTGCATCTTCAAGCAATTTACGAGCAAAAGCGTCGGGCTTTAGTATTTTACGTTTCTTTAAAGCAGCTCGACGCTGGGTCGCAAGAGAATCCTGAAGATCCTCATCATCAACAAATGATGTCTCTTTATAGGTTCGTTTTGGCTTGGGTGCACTCGCAGGGGCTGAATCAACCTCCATAGAGTTGGTATCGGGCGCCTCTTGTGTATTCTCAGGGGGTGGTGCAAGACTGTCATCGTCTTCGGTCTTCTTCCGAGTCGACTTCGATTTCTTTTTCTTAGATTTCCGGATATTTGTGTTCATGGCGTAATCAGAGACGACTTCGGGTTCTGCGAGTGTAGACTTTTTATCAGTAGTGCACCAGTAATTGCGGGAATCTCAAAAATAAGACTGGGGATACTGACTTGGAAGATCTAAAGTAATTTTGATAGGTTTTGCCTTGAGTTTCTCGATCACTTCTTCCCGATGAGCATTGATGTCTGCAGAATTGCCAGAACCATCGAGTACAAACCTCTTTTTCTTTTTCCCATCAATTTCTTCATCATATTGTGCCAAAACACTCCTTTCTCCATGTTCGTCATCGTCATAGGCGTTGTAACCTGGCTTCTTTTTCTTCAGTTCCATTCTCTCGTTGAGCCTTTCCCTCTCGGCCAATTCGGTGGATACAAGTTCGTCGCCGTCCTCTGATCAAAAAATTAGTGTTCAGTACTTGTGAATATACTTTTAGCAGAAAATAAGATCAGCGTACCTTCATTTTCTTCTATGGTGGTATCTTTGAGCGTCAAGATTGTGCCTTCTTCGCCTTCATGTAACTCATCCAGATCATGGCCAACTCTAACACCTGCCAATTGATCTGCAGTATACTCTTTATGCTCTCTGAGAGCTCTTTCTTCCTCCTCTTCCTTATCCTTGGCCATCCTTTCTGCCAACTTCTTCTGTCGCCTCTTCATTTTTTTAACCCACGTCGTTGTATCTTCCTCGTTTTCCTCTTCTTCCCCTAACCCTTTGCCCTCAAGCTGCGCGAACCTTTTTGCAACATCACGCGCTTTCTTAATGCCATCAAGTTTAGCTTTCCGTGTAGCCTCTTTTTGGATCTCAGTTTCGTGCTGCTTCCAGTTGTCGACAGCCCGTCGTTCATGACCTTCAACCGAGTTGTCATAGGTTTTCTCGCCTGTGGCGCCACCAGAGGGTTTAGACTCGGTGTCAACCTTTAAGGGTTTGAGACCGAGAGATATTCGGAGCTTATTGGTTTCTTCGAGAGATAGGGATTCCTCCATGGTTAGCTGCTGGTCGATAGATGTAAGGTGATGATGTCCGAGCTTCACACAGCTTTACCGTAGTTGCATTGGTTCAATCGAGGGCCGGGTAAGGAGAAAGTAGCTTTCTTGGCAAAACTAACTACAGTAGGTACAACTGCTTAAAGTTAAGAAGTACTGTAGTTAGACCGGAAAGACAGGCAGTGCCAAAAGACAGACAGTGCCAAAAGACAGACTAGCACACCCATGCAAATACATGTATTGGTTCCGTATTACCTCCTGAACCACGTATATACATGTAGTCAAGTAATAATTTGTTAAAGTACGCAACATTATAACTAATCATTTAAGCTTTCCAACCAGGGAACTGTTAATTTAACTTGAATTGATATTTTTTTTTTGATATCTCTATCGTGCACGCGCGTGATCCTAACCCATGTAGAATAATTACACATATACAACGTGATAAAGGAAAAGTGCTTGTAAAACGTAAGTACTAACCCCAAAATATATCTCAGTAAAAAAAGATTTCCTAGCAATAAACCCCTTAAAAACTATACAGCTGAAAATTGACAGTAGAATGAAATAAAGAAGAAGTGACCCCTTCCCCTCCGCTTAAAGTACAGAGAAACACCGAGTAATAAAAAAGAAAATAGGTATCGCCTTTATGTGGAAAGCAACCATACACGTACATCCATGTCCAAGAATACCCTTTGCCGCATCATAGCCCACTTTGTAGAAATATTCCACCTAGCTCTAAGAACTAGAAACTGAAGGCATCCCCAAACCCCAGGAGACGTAAAACAGAATAATAAAAAGGGATAGAAATTCAAACACAAACCGCTAATATCATTTACCCAAATCATATTACTTTCTGGGCTTCTTCTTCCCATATACAGGTTCCTTTTGATCACGCTCTCCCAAGTATAGTACTCTTGATACCTCCACAGGTTCCCTCGAAATTTGGAGAGGAGGGGCATTAGGAGCTGGAACCCAGTTTCCATGGATTGTTAACGGAGGCTAAGGAAATATTAGCATTTCATCGATAAAGCATAAATAATATTGATTACTTACCAGTGCCTTTAGAACGCCACGCTTTGGAAACTTCTTCTTAGTATCTTCTTTTGGTGGAGCCTCCCCTTCATCATCGCAAATGTAGACTAACTCCGGGTCCCATCGGACCTTCGAGTTATCGTTATCCACCCATTTCTCCTCTTCTCCGGGATGAAGCATGCAGCCAGTTTCCTGCATTAGTCCCCAGCGCCTTTCCTTTGATTCCTGGGCTGCTTTCCGGGTGGCAGCATCAAGGGCCGCTTCACTGGGGCGAGGGAAAGGTTTTTGAATAATTTTGCATTTAATCCCCACTGAGAACAACCCGTTCTGAATTGTGTGGCGGTCGCACATCGCTAGCATCGGATCAGGCATCGAGACGCTACTCGAAACAGGTATGTTAGATTTAGTGACCCGCCCCCCAGTTTCAAGGCCATCAGCAGCCTTCCGCTTGATTCGTGGAATTCCAGAACTTAGGGGTGGTATGCTTGAAAAGGCAGGTAGAGGAACTTGTGATCGACGTGTTTTTCTCTCTGGGGGCTATATTGGGTTAGTTAGATATGGTTAAGATTAATAAGAAAGACGGAATCTCACCACTGATGGACGAACAGGAGGATGATGAAGAGCACTCCCTTTTGTGATAGGTGGGGTTTCACCCACTTCTGTAACGGGTGGGTTCTCATCCACCTTTGAGACGGGTGAGATTTCACTCCCTTCTACAATATGCGGGATCCCATCCCCAGCAGATGCCTTGGTAGCTTCAGCACGGACAGCCCTATAAGCCCGATATGCTCTCTGAATCTTATAGACCGCGACGCGTTCCTTCCTCACGCGCCTGATGTGCTCCTCCCAGTTGGTCTGGACCTCGTCTGGACGAGAGTTTTTGAGGTAATACTGGCGATCTGGTAAAGTGCTATCCGACATCCTCCGAGGCTTCTTGCTGGTCTTTTTCGACACCGGTTCATCAGGATGGAAGGTTAGACGACGACCGTCCTTGCCTTTGCTCTTCTTGAGAGCTTGAAAATCCTCCTGCGGTTCCTCCAAGAACCGCTTACGGCCCTTTGCTATCTTCTCCTCCCTCTCTCTTTTCATCTTCTCTGCCTGCTCCCTCTTGATTTCTTCCTTCTCTTCTTTCACTCCTCGCATAAACGACATCTCAAATTGAGTGTCCTCTCCAATCTCTTCGCCTTTCTCTTCGTCAGGCAATAGGTTGATGCCCTCGTACTCTTGATCGGAACCAATATCAACACCGCGGGCATATGACTGCTCAAATGTATCATCCACATCTATTGGTGTTTTCTTGACCTCTTCATCAGGTAATAGGTTGATACCCTCGTACGATTGATTGGAACCCATATCAAGGCCACGAATATATGACTGCTCGAAAGTATTATCCATATCTATCGGTGTCTTCTGAGCCTCTTCGTCAGGCAATAGATTGACACCCTCGTATGATTTATCAGAGCCAATATCAAGACCACGGATATATGATTGCTCGAAGGTATCGTCGCCTAGTGCAGTTTGGACCTCTTCCACTTCCTCTTGTCCACGAGCGTATGAATTTTCAAATTCGGTTTCATCGCCCGGTTGATCAGCTGTTCTAGGCGATGGACTTGGAGAAAAATTAGTAGCTTTGGACTCTTGGGCCCGCCAGAAATTTGGAGGCGACGAGGCACGGAATTCCTGAAGACGTCCCCCAGTGCTCTCGGGGTCCAAGTGGAATTTAATCCCTTTACCATCTTCCTCGTCTTCACCCCAGTCCGTGTCTTCTTCTTCTTTCCGGGCCGACTGGTTGATCATGATCGGGGAAAAAACCTCAGTGTCGCTTTCCTCCTCTTCTCCCTCTACTTTGTTACTGTCCGGTTTAGGAGGAAAGATGCTTTCAGTAGGCTCATAAGAAAACTCTTGAAGTTTAAGTGGGGATTCATCCAAGGGAGAGGACGGGATATCTTCGTCAAAATCATTGTCAGACGCGGTGAATGTAAGGTCACACTCGGCAATGTCGCCCTTTGCTTCAGGTACCAAAGGTGTAGACTCTTCTAGTGCATGTTAGACACACGTAGCAGCCAGAAAGAATAGAATTACACAGAGAGCATACCTTGCTCAACGGCATTCTTAGCCTTATCAAACAATTTAAACAACTTGCTTTCATCCAAGTTAGATGATCTGCTGTCGTCAATCACTTTTTTGTCTTCCTCCGGGACTATTCGTTATTAGCTAAATGCAAAATGTCCCGCAAAGGGGCAACTTACGAATGTTAGGTGAAACAGCCGCAGGCTTCTCCACAAATATCTCTTCCTCGTCAACAATCTCCTTATGAATAGATTCCATAGAGACTTCTTCTTCACCGAGTTTATCAACAAGATCTTCAACATCGTGGAATGACTCCCGATCAGCAAATGTATCATCACCAACATTATCATCGTCATCTTCATCGTCATTTTCCGAGGTGAAAGACAAGTTCCGACTTGGTGATGAACTCAGTGCTGAGGTCTTCGTATCTTTCAAAAAATCTGCACTTCTATTAACAACATAAATAAAACAAAAACAATCTTAAGTATGCTTACCAAGCTTAGTCTTCTTAATAGGACTGCTTATTGAGGAACTAGACGCGACTGGGCTCTTCAAAAGAGGAATTCCACTCTCCAATCTCCTCGCAGCTGGGCTAGGGAGGTCTTCGGCAAAGCTTAAACGACCAGCCGGGGAAGATCGAATAAAAGAGTCCGCTGTGAAATCTTTAGTGGTTGGTAATTAATGCGAGCGGGTTAGATTTACCTTTTATAGGTGTCGGGTTTTTGATGGGGCTTGAATTCATATGCCCTTTATTTTCCATTTCCAAATTGATCTTCGCATTGCTCAGAACAACATCGCCTACCAGCGACTCCTTGGTTGGTGTTTGTTTGACTGGACTTCTTCCATCACCAGCAACGGCATCCGGCGTTGGGGGCGGCATCATAACTGGGCTGCTTTGAACGTCGACATTGAGCGCTCGTGTAGGGGTGCTAGCGACCTTCCTGATATCTCTCGAGTCTAAGAAGGGATAGCAACGATATTAGTACACTCCTAAACAGCGAAAAATTATATTTTTACCTTCCAAATTCTTGAATGGGGTTCCACTCTGAGAGAGACGACTCGGCGTATGTTTATTAGGTGTTGCCCACTTTTTGATTGGCGAAGGGCCCCTAGGCGTGGTGACCGATCCTGGAGAGGCAAGAATAGGCTCTTGACTAGCATTACGAAGTGGTGAAGAGTGCAGCTGTGGATGAGATACACTAAAAGTGACCGGCGATGAAGGTACTGAGCTCTTGATGGGGTCTAAATTGGGATCCGGTGAAGTGAATCTAGTCGGGGAAAGAATAATTGGCTTAGACATTGGTAAAGCGAATTCTTCATCCTCATCATGCGCGCTAACAATCTCCTCGGAGGGTTTCCCAGGGATTTCCTCGTGAACCGTTTCATTCTGAACATCTTTGCTCATTCGAGTAACTGCTTCACTTGAGCTCTGCCTAAGTGATGTTCCTTCAGATACAACATCAATTGGTTCAGTTTGCTGGATGGTCTTCGATTTCTCGCCAATAATCTCTGGCTCTGCATTCTTGCCTTGATCGGACATGATTTCATCCTTTTGGACAGATTCAGTCACACCGACTTCGGGTTTAGCAGCAGCGCTTCTTCCCCTTCTAACGGTTGTGGTTTTCTTAGCAATGCCGCTCTTCCTCGGACCAAGGACGGTAGGGGGATCAATAATCCTCGAGCTTGACGGAGCACTTTTATAATCAATTTCTACTTCTAGCTCAGCGTCAACATTAACATCACCATCAGCGTCAATTTCAGGTTGAAGTTGGCTTTTTGCTTTTTTGATTGCCGCTGCACGCTCTTTCTTTTTAGTGGCCGCGGACTTCTTCTTAGGCTTGGGAACTTTGGTTTTGTTGGTATTGGTGGCTTGAGAATCAGCTCCAACTATATTTTCGATTGCATCTTCCGCCTGGTTCTTGGGGTCCTCGTTCCTGGCTGCAAAGATGTGATTTTCAGCTTTTTTAGTCTTTTCTTCAGATGAGGGGTTCTCGTTCATGGGAGCAACGCTAGAGCTCTCATCTCCGGCGTTCTTCACTAAGATGGAGTCCGCACTCCCGCGTGTGATATCAGAACTCTTAATTCCAACCTCACTGTCTTCCTTCGCCTCTTGTTCAACTGCTTTAATATCAATCTGTTCTTTGGGGATTGCCTCTGATCCGTCCTCAGTACTTCTAAAAGAATCGATAAAAACTCCAGAATCTTGAGCTTTGGGTACTTTATTTGTTCCCTCCCCATGAAAGTCGTCTACTTCGGTGACTTGCGAGGATTCCAATACCTCCGATGCTGGTTCTGGAACCGTCTCTTCGTCATTGGCTTCCTTGGAAGATCCCATAATAACTTGAGGATTTGTTATCGGGATATCCTCCACAATTCGATCTGTTTGGTCAAGCTGAGCCGTCTCGTCTTGATTTTCGACTCCTTCGATCTTTTTACCTCTTGTGGACTTCCTGGTAACTATCGCCTTCTTGGCGGCGGCCTTCTTCACGGCAGCGGTTGCCTTCTTAGAGGGCTTGGATGTTCTAGTCGAGTGCTTGGGTTCTTCTTTGGTAACTTCGTGATCTGTTACTGGATCGTTGCCGATTGTGGGTTCCTCCTCAACAGCTGGGATTGGTTCTTTAACGGTGGTACCAATTTTCTCGACTTCGAAGTTCTCTGAGGCCTCAGGCTCCTCGATCTCGGGCTCTTCGGCTTCGGCTTCGGCCTCCTTGGCTTCGAGCTCCTCGTGTACTTTCTTTGCCTTGCCCTTCCCTTTCTTGGAAACTGAAGCCTTCCTTTTTTTCCCTTTCGCTGTGGCTTTTTCTGGCACATCCTCTCTTTGGCCACCAACAATCGCCTCCGTCTGTTCCTCTGCCTTACTTTCTCTCTTTTTAGCCCAATGAGGCGTAGCGCTTGAAGAGGCGGCAGCACTTTCGACGGCAGAAGCCTCGAAAATTTCCGAAGTGACTTTCTTTCCACGTTTCGGCTTTTCTACAGCAGGTACCACAGTAATGCTATTATCTTCTATAGGGGCTTCTGGTGCTCCGTGGTTTCCTCTTGTAGACCGCCTTAATGTGGGGGCAGGTGTCGCAGGAGTAATAGTAGTCTCGACAATAACGACCTCCTCTTCCACTGGCGCAGTAACTGCAGTCTTCCCCTTCGCAGCGCGGCCTCGTGTCGCTTTAGCTTTTATGGGCGGGACTGTTGGGTCAACATCGCTAACAGGCGCAGTTTGAGGTTCGGGGACCGCAGGTGTGGTGTCAGCTTTTTCAATTACATTTTCCCCTGCTTTGTTCTCCTCCTCCCCAGCCCCATGTTCATCTCCAACCTTGGCCTCTGCTACTTTCTCCAGCTCTGGCTCAACATTTGTTCCTTTCCTGGTGCGTGTAGATCTTCGTACATCCTTTTCCTCGATTTCTTTTTCAATGGTCTCTTTCGCAGCAACTTTCACTTTCTTGGCAACACGTGTAGCGGGAACCTTTGATGCTGTTTCTGTTTTGTTGCCCGCCGTCTCCGCCTTCGACCTCGCAGATCGGCGCGCTGGCGCCATCTCTCTCGCTTGTTCTCTTTTGCCTTACGGCGGGGTGATGTGTTTTCTCGATGGGGATAACTCGAGAAATGATGAAGTTTGTAAAAATTGACTCCTGAAGGGAATTAGAAGCAATCAAGCAAGTATCGGGGGGTGGGAAGATGATTCGAGGCGAAAAAAGCTAAATCGCCAAATCGCAACTCGAACAAAAGATGTGTAAGTGAATGGGGGGGGATGAGTGGGGAAGAAAGGTGTTTGGGTGTGGGTGCCGATGATGGGATGTCGCGCTTTGTGTTGCGCGTGGAAAGGATGCCAAGCTAAACAGTCCTGAGCACGTGATTTGGCGCGGTTTACTCAAGAGAACTCCCACTTTTCCTAGCTCGGATTGTGGTCTCTCACGCGTAAAGATGTTTCCTCGACGCGTTTAAAGCACTTCCAGAAGATTCTCCTATAGGATTTAAAACCAAAGAACAATTTTCGATTAATTTTGGTTCTCCAGAATCCTAGCCCTGGGAATTAATTAGGATACACAACCAATCCTACGGCTTGCTGACTATGGGAGTTGTTTGTGGCTCAATGGCATAGCTCATGAATCTCAATACGAAGACATAAGCATTCAGTAGCTAGTTGTGGTGATGCCCATTGATTGTATGTATGTAGCACTTGATAATACCTATCTGTGATCCAGACGTAAACATCAAAAAGAGCGTATATGCGTAGCAAATTTGAAAAGGGCTATCTATTCCTATAATTACTTGATGCGAAACTAACAAAACGATCATTGAATCGTGTCAAACGTCACATTTCCACAGGGCTAGTACATTTTATGAGTTAGTATACGATGTACCTGTATGTACATACATGTATAAACAAGACATCCCGATCACACGTGCACTTGGGATAAGCTAAGATGTAGTACTAGAGTATCCCATTATACCGACCAATCCCCGACACCTTCATTCACGCAGACCCAAAAAGAATTGTGTTGAGTTAATTCTGACCTTAGAACCTACATGTATAGCTAGTTACATGCATTTAGGAAGACGTTATGGTCGTCAATACCATACTACCATGTTAATAGTACATGTAGTTACATAATATAGTGAAATATGGAGGAATCTACTGCACTGGGCATTCTGTCTCCTCTGTGGTCCATGGTCGACTAAGTAGTCAAGTCCTCTATACATGTAATCTACTTTTACCTCTAGATATCTATAGCCATTTACGTACCAAAATGGCGAGAGATCTCGAGAAATGATCGATGATACGATTCTCACTTAGCGTAATTAACCTATATATTATGGTGTAGTCTCGTTCCCAGACTGTTTTGTTGTCGCACTGCGTGCAGACACAGCTAAGTACTGCATATATTAACGTAGACTTTGCATGGATTACAAACATTATTTTACCTGCATTCTCTAGCGCGTAGTAGATTGCTCTCAGCCAGACTCGTACCCAATAGTTATGTAGTTTTAACAGTTATTATAATTCCTAAGCAACCCGAGTGATAATCCATGACCCACAAACTTGACGATTGATAAAACCCATGATAATTATACATGTATATCAGTTCATGGGTTGATTATTCGCACGTGACTACAATCTGCATTATGATTAGTCGAATATCCGAAATGCCAATTATACGCCACTACAAGATGCCCCATCCCTTCATTGGATAACCTTTGATCAGTTAACATCGATTGCATGCAATAACACGTTCTCGTACTGTCGTTCACGGGTTATTGGCGGATACTGGGTGATGGCGGACAGGACAAAAAAGAGACAGCCAAGCCAACTTTTACCTGCAATCCGCCAATACCCAGTATCCACCAATACCCCGTGAACGACAGTACTTATTCAGTGGCTCGACAGACATCTGATATTGCTGAGGCTGAAACTTAGGAACCTTCACGGAAGCTTCCAAAGTTCCGCACGTGGACACGCACGGAATCACATCACAGTTAATGCAAGCTGTTGGCTGCATCACTATCACATCATGCGGAGTAAACCACCATGGCCAGGATTGAATACCCAGATTATTCGCGGATCGGAACAAAGCGTACTACTGATCTTAGGGCACTAGAAATTTTATACAAACGCACAAGATGAGGTGTTAATATGATTGTGAGGAATAAGCCGGGGAAAGTTACGGCCTACGGAATGCCGTTTCAAAGACCGGGCCCGTGTGATGTTTCATCAAATATTTATGAGGACCCATCATACAAGCTTAAGTGATTGAATTCAGGCGTATGGATGCTTCGCTCTCTGTTCAGTAAGCGGAGCTACTCGCCATCTCCTTTAAAGAAAAAGAAAGAAAACTTCTAATGGAGGCTGAAACATCTACAGAGATTGAGACACGGCACCCACAGTAATAATACGCTTTCTATACTCCGACGAAGAAGTAATCGATGCCAAGAAAAACATGCCAATATTTTTAATAAGTCGAATCGACCCTGTTACAGTCCCAAAATGCATAATCACAATCTCGCTCGAACTGCGAGACACAGAACATGCGCTCCTCCCTCAATTTAGAGTAAAGTAGAACACATTCCATACAGGGTTAGATTTGTACCGGTCAATGCAATGCTAAAGTCCAGTCTTTCAGAAGTTAATTGGGAAAATCAAAGACAAACATTCCATGGGGTGGGGATTGCCTGGATCTCATCTTAGAAAACCACCCTAGGAGGTGATGGGAATCACGGGCCCTTCCCATGTCCGATTCTTGGGTTTTTTGTGTACAGCCATAACTCGAAAATTGGCTAGATCAAAATTACTTGTATGGGAAATTTCTAAAGCAGATCGATGCCATTCAACCAATCACCCAAGCGGTAATCCCTGGACGGAGATAGCCAATTTTTCGAGTTTTGGCGGTATTGTTGGGAAAAACAATGCATATGCATTCTAGACAGACAAAAATAACCATGGGTTGTTTTTGATTGCGTGATTTTTATTTGTGATGATTCAGATCTGTATTGATGAGAAGAGCTTTCGAAGATAGGATTGCGCCGTACTTTTAGGGAGTGTTGGACCGACAACTTTCATGGGACCATCCAACGCAAACTTTTTTAGTATAGGCACTTACCGCAGTACTTGAGATCTATCTTAAATACCACTCAATTCCTTCAGTCATTTCCATTCCTTTATCGTAATAAAAGGAAGCTGTATGCAATCAGAACCTTTAAGTTCTGTAAAAACAAGCTACATTTTCCGCCCGAACTGGTAAATCGAACTTATGAGATATATCGCAAGATATATATTATATAATAAGACTTTCCCCCAGTATTTACACCGTTTACTAAACTTGAGCGTCGTAAGAATGACATTAATGGGATATTCGATACAATAAAACCACCACCAACTTGTAATATTAACCAGGGTAACCCCGGAAAACCATGGTCCCTTCACTCAAACTAACCTCGTCTCCATAATCTTCCTGAAGCTATGAGGATGAAAATAACCAACGGGCCGAGTATACCCAGCTTCATCGCCAGCTGGGATTCAGGGAATCCGAACTTAACATTCCCTCCGACCTTGCTAGTGGGGAATCTCTGTCACGATAGCTATGAAGCTACCAACATCGGCCTGTTCTGCGAGTTTCACCAAGAGTGAAGTCCTAATACCGAGGTAAATATCAAGTTGAAAAAAAAAAACGCCTAGTTGATCAGTCTTCATAGAGATTTTTTCATTTGCGTCATTGCGTTCTGGTGATATAACTTGCTTGCATGTGAATCTCTGGACCTTCTTCATGGTAGTTCGGTACGATTATTATCCCGGCAGATCATAAGATCTTGTAGTCAAAACTCCGCCCAACAGAATAGTACTATATACATGTGCCGACTTGAGCAGGTAGATTCATACATCTAGATGTAGGCAATGCGATCGGAAGTCGGAACTGATAATAATTCGGCCAATTTCCGAGTAACGAGGATGGAAGCTGTGGAGCTTCGCACCGATAGTCAGATCTTATCAGATCATGATTTTCCGCGTATATTTTGATTTGGTGGGGTGCATACGTCGGAAAATAAAAGGAAGAAATCACCGAAGTCCATGTAGATAGTCTAAAGATCATACGCAGGTAGAGTGCGAGGTCAAGGGGTAGAACCCATAGGGGAGGGTAACAAGCGAGGCTAGACCCTCCCTTAATCTTAATCCCATCGTGGGGGGATTTCCACTAAGAAAGTCCATCGATCCCTGTTCCCAGGACTACTGTTATAGTTAGATGCCAGTTTTCTGTCTTCGATCAGGTAGGTCAGAAGGTGGCCATGTCAATCGAGCAGTTTTGACAGCTGCTTGCAAGCCAAGAAGCTTTGGCCGAGTGAGGAACGATGATGGGACCACGGCTGCAGTGGTACAGAAAGGTTGCGAATTCCCAAATGGTAAACACATCCGATTAAAGTTTGTCCCGCGCTAATTTTCCTACCCATCAAACTGATAACTAAATGCGTATGTACTCTATATACATGTAGAGTACTGTCGTTCACGGGCTCGTATTGACGGATAAGCCAAAAGAGTCGAGGCAGCCAAGCCCAGTTTTCGCCCTTGTCCGTCAACACCCAGTGTCCGTCAATACCCTGTGAACGACAGTAGACCGTACATGTACCCGTATCTGGAATAAGTATATATTACATTGTAGGTACATACGCTGTTATGTTATGATGGAATAACAAACAAGTTTCTATCGGACTACCCCTGGGTATTCGTGATTCGGGAAGTAGCTTCCGAGTCTCCATTGGCTTCCACCTCCGCTCTATATAAGTCTATCAACGTTCAAATGCATAGCAGCATATCGATCACTAACCGAAAAGTTGAAACATACAGCGAGAGGTAAAATTATTGTAGAAACAGGGGTCTAAAAACAGGGTTTCTATGGCTGGGCGAGCCAATAGGACTCTTCCCATACTTCTACAATAATTTTACCTCACGCTGTAACTGTCATGCTGGCCAATTCCCCACGCGCATGGGTCTGCTTCATCCATTCCGTATCAATTGGCAGCTGAGTGCTGTACCGTGCGGAACCAACCACCAAGATTCTGGATCCATCAAGAGGGATGGGCGAATCGTGGATTATCACACAGGGAGCTCGGGATTGAAAAACCTATCAGGCTCTTTTGTCTTATCAAAGGCAAGCTGGATACCCATAACGTGAACATCCCCGGTACCTGCGTGGGGTGCATGCGCAGCAAACTACTCGATCTCAATATTTCCCCGCAAAAACAAAATATGGGAATTATTTCTGGAACTTAGGAAGTGCTTCACAACACAAACACATCATAGGGAGGTTCAAAGAATCACATCACGAAAGTGAGGTCATGTCATATGCTGTAATGTTCTCGGGCACCCCCGTCTGGACGGACCTCCGAGAGGTGGGTGATTTGGTAACGATAACTGTCTAATAAGATCATGTTTCAATCACAGATTCGGTTTGGCCTCGAGTATTTGGATTTCGGTATGCCATGCCATGCCATGTCATGATCCAGCCCCTATATTATCTGCTCTATTACACTCTGTCATGGATATTAACTAAAGAGGACGTAAGTGCGTAAGAGCTAAATATGTGTTTATCAACACCGCCGATGCTATCTACAGCTGTAGTACTTTGCTTGGGTATTGATTCATCTCGGCATATATCTGCACGACGTTTTCGAGTGAGTAGCCATGACTACCCAGCTCTCGAGGCCCAAGATCGGGGAATACTATTCACAAAGCTTCCAGAAATTCCAAATATGCAGTGCCACTGTCGTCATAAGCATACGAACAATGAGTTTGCAATGCATAAATATATCACGCTCATTTTTCTTCATCTCCGGGCATGGACTCTTGCTGTCATCAATAAGCTAGTTAAAACTGGAACATCACCCCCTAACGGACGTGTCACGGCATTTCCATCGGATATAACAATTTATGTCTTTCCTACAGACCAAAACTACATCTAGCCACTGAGATCTTCGGAATCAAGATGCGGATAGTTCACGAGTGTGAGTTGGTCGTTGTGTAGTTCCCCTCAGCAACGAGGGCACCTATCACAGACACCACGTTTATCAACGCCAGTTACATACCAACCAGCGTCATCTGAACATATATATGCACGAGGGAGGGACTGATGTACCCAATTATCCAGACTTTGGGTAGTAATCGAAAACTAAATCTTTATGTACCTACTCTACTGTCGGTAGCATCACGAGAATGAATGATGTCACGGCGTGAGGCTCAATCTAACCGCATACCATCTTGGCAGGTCCCCTTTTGATGTGACGGGAATGCAGCGGCAGTGCAGTAAGGTGTTACCACAACAAGGATAAATGTTAATAATAGAGTAGATTACCTATCAAACATACGGTCCATCGGTAGGACTATCAGGTGAGATTCTTCAATACTCGTAGCTTCATGACGTTTCCGAACACGACTGCTATTGCATACCATACAAAAAAGCGCCAAATCCACCTTTTTGTATGCCATGCAATATTGGTCGTGTTCGGAAATGCTATGAAGCTACGAGTAGAATCTACTCTACCACCTAAGCTTTCGAAGCTTTGGCTTGCATGGGAGTAATAAAGGGCGCTTTTATATCGGTAATCTGTAAGATTTGTGTGGGTAGGTGAGTTAGAAACCGAGAAGCATCTCGCGTCTAGTGCACCCTTCTACGCATCTCCCAACTGCTCGTGTATGTACATGTACTTACAATGTGCATTACATACAGCAGCGTTTAACTGTGAATGTATTATCATAACAGATGATCGGATGATTCATTTCTCGGGATATTTCTTTCTCCATCTGGCTGCGGGTATCACAAGTATGTCCGCAATGCTATTAATACACCGAAGGCCGCCCGATCCTCGGAGTTTCCCCAATAAAAAAAAAAGTTAAGCTTGCTCTAGCCTTTGGCTATAGAAAAGAAAAGGAAACAAAAACCAAAAAACGCTCACCGTATGGTAGGCATTCCGGAGTTCGTGCAACTGGTGTCGCTTTCGTGCCCTTTCGCCGAGCCGCACGACCCCTGAGGGTGCGAATGCAATCCGTGCCTTGTTGATACCGGGGTTGACAGCCTTCTTCTCCAGGTTAGCGGGGGGGTACGAGTCTGAAAAGCCTTGGGTTTTCTAAACTCTGAAGAGGGTAGTGGACTGTGGGGTGCGTTACTTTCAGCAAGTAACGAAAGCGTTTATAGATTTCTTAATAAGTGTTACACTTGGCTAGGACGAACCTCCACCATAATAGGAAATTATTCGGGACTGGGTTTCGTGAAACCGCGATGATGCTATGAACTGCGAGAATGAGTCTGGACTTTGTGAATGACGGAAGGGCAATAATATCAATTGCTCAATTCCACGTTCTTGATGTCGTTCGTAATTTGGTGAACGAAAACTAAAACTAAAAAAAAAAAAAACGAACGAAAATTTCATGATCAGCGGAGAGGAAACCAACAATATTGCTGAGACCTGGGAGGGCACCCGCGGTATTACAGAGGAGAGAAAAGAGAAAAAGCAATATTTGATATAGCACAAACACGGTAAACCGGGGCACAATCTGTCCAATGCGGATACCCGCCCACCCGCACAGTGTGTCTCATTTATCAACATATCTTGCTTTCTTTCACTCTCATTTGTTCCTTGCACACAGAGTAGATATCCATGTGAATAATCGAGAGATCATTTACGATGACTATCAATGATATGAGTCTCCACCTAGTCATTTAGGCCGACATGCAGTTCAGAGACCTGTGTTGGCACTGACAAGCGGCAATGGGTAGCCACCATCACCACATGTAGTACCACCATCGCTACTAGTACAACCACAACCATCACCAACAGTAACAGGAACCCCCACAAGGATGTATGTATGTATGTATGTATAAGAGCTTTGGGCTTTGACAGATCGCCGGGCTGACCCACAAGCCCCTGTAAAATGCCAGGACAATAAAGTCTGTGTGCCTGTGTGTCTGTGTACCGGACAAGGATGAAGTCCAAACGCCCAAGACCAGTTACGGGCGAGTATTCCATGGAAACGAGCCAGCCACGACTATACCAGTCTGTTTTCAGCTTGCGGCACGGTTCAACACCGTCACTTTACCTGGAAATTCCAGAAGGACCCCTAACGCATACCGGTTTTGCATAGAGAAATGCCGGAGATTTATATAGGTATATGTAACCCTCGGCTTGCTCCACCTCCACAGCTTTCATTAAAGTAAGAAAATAATAACCCCGTTATTCTTTTTTACCATATTACCACGCCGTACCCGCCATCCCCGTCTTGAAAAGTACATATTATTGTTTGTACTAGTACTATCATTTCGTCCGGGTCTTTATTAGGAAACAACAAAAAACAAATACCGCCTCACCCCCCCCCGGATCTATTCGACCTGAACTTGCGGTATGTTCTTTTCAGCCCCATAAAACAAATCCAACCTTACTCACTGTTATTAGAAACTACATATATCCACTGCAGCCCAGCAGTACTTCGACAATAGTTCCTAGTATCGTATTGATATGCTGTTTCGATTAGTGTAACAATCGCTCAACATGGTCTTCAAGCCGGATTTTTCGTTCAACCCTCGTCCAGTAACACCTAGTGCGGTCCTCTCAAGACCCTGTTCGCCAAAAGCCAGTCTTGATAGGAAAACATATAAGGTAGAGGATGGTGAGGTTTCTCCATCAAGCAAAAATATTTCAATCATGTCATCGTCACCATGGTCTTCAAAGCGATCTTCAATGACGTCCATTGCTTCATTGAAGAAACAAAATTACCAAAATTCACCTCTAGCATTTGAAGATGAACTTATTCCTTCACCTGCTGCCACTTTGATTGAGGAGGACGATGAGTTTTCGGAGTACAGCGACGAAGAAGTCGAGGTTGTTGGGAGGATCGAAAAGATTGAGAAGATGAGAATCAAGGAACAGGGCCCCCTTTCAATCAACACAAAAACTTCCATATTCAAAGGATTCCATCCATTCCAATTCCATAGCAGCAAGAAGAGGGACGACACCCCACCAAGCCCTGTAGTGCCAGTCGCTCGAACACCTATAACACCTATACCTCTTACACCAAACGCTCGTGCGACAGCACATTCTCGATTCCGGCTTTTCAAATCAGCTCCCAAGCGCAATAAGAGTATCAGCCGCCGACCACCACCTCCACCACTCAATCTTCAGGCCCCGAGGAAGGTATCTCCTCCATTTTCCATCAAAAAGGCTAATGAGCCTGTTCCTTCCCTGGAACCAGCAATCGTACTAGACACTTCGATGCTCGCTCCGGAAGAGTACGACTTTTCACTATCTCCAGAGGCTGGCGTACAATTGCTTTCTCAAACCCTTGAAGAGGATTGTGACGATGAATTTCAAGAGAAAGAGGAAATCTACAGAAGTTACAGTTATCAGAACGAAGAACTCACTCACCGAGAAATCCCACACTTGGAAGAAGTCACTCCAATATATTTGGCAAGCCCTTGGTTTGATGCATCCCGAGGAGTATCACCAATGCCAAAAACCACAGAAGTAGACACCACAGTCACCAAATTCCCTAAAACATACCTCCCAATACCACAAAACATCTTCGAGAGTATTCCAAGCTCTCCCATCTTCTCACCCTTAGCACCAAAGGATAACATCACCATATCAGTGCCCGGATATAAAGAGATATTGGAGTCACCACATCTAACTACTCAGCCCCCGTCACCCCGCTCAACAACATCATCGTTTCTATACGATGAAGACGATGCGTCATCTGATATCGAGGACTCGCCGGCGCTTGTCTACACGAAAAGGCCTTCGGTTCCTAATTCGCGGAAATCTTCCATTGCAACGTTTTTCTGCCGCGGCGGACAAAACGCGATGCCAGCCCGCAACGACTCTATCGGATTTGGGGGGCTCACCGGCGATCAAGTCAAGATCATCGATGATGCCGAGTCGATCTATTACCCAGGTATCAGCTCTTTGAAGGTGAAGACATCCTGGCTCTACAACAGCCCAACCGGAAATTACTCCTCAGACGAGGATGATAGTGACAGTGACTGTGATGTCGAGGAGGAGGAGGAGGAGGAGGAGGGGGGGCAGGAGGCCTATCCAAGGATGTCGCTACCAATCACTCCAATGCACAGAAAACCAAGCATGACAAGCTCGCTCACATCCACCCCGGAACTGATGTTGTCTTCAGCATCATCGGTTTCTTCATATGGTCAGATACTTTCGACTCCGCCAAGAAGAATGGATCGGAGGAGGACAGCAAGCTCAGATTGTATGATGCTCGAGGCACTGGAGGAGATGGAGGCAGCAGGGTTGAAACATCAGTCAGAGGAGAATTCAAAAGGACTTGGGCTTTTTGAAGATTTTGATATCAGTTCCGAATGGGCTGACACTTTATGGGAGATGGATGCAGAAGAACAGGTGGCTGATTGGAGTTTGGCAACATCACAAGTGCCGCTTATTGGAATTGCACGGTGATCACAAAGGAGGGGAAGGTTGGCAAGAGGAACAAAACAAAAAAGTGACAAGTCTCTAAACTATTTATTTCATTTGTATTGGTGTTTTTTGTCTATTTGTTGTCTGGATTTCATTTGTTGGGGTGCGGGAAGGTGTCATTGGAAAGGATGGGTGGTTGGGTTTGGAGTCTTGCTGTGTTTTTACGCCTTGCTTGTTATTATCTCTATCTATTTTGTCCATTGGCAGACACGTCCAAGTCTTTTCTTTTGTGGGGTATGTTTTTAGAGGACAGGAATATCCAACGGCGGCCGGGGGATATTAAATTGGGGAAGGTGGGGGACAACTGGCGTATCTAGCTTTCTTTACTTATTACCACATTTTAATAACATACTTCTGTACGGAAGCAGTTCTTTTTTGTCTTTAAAACTTAGCTTCATTGCGGTTTGAATTGGATGTTGGGGATCGAGATTGATGTTGCATTTACGGATTTGTATTGGTTATTTGATTAAAAAGTACTTCTTCCTTGAAATTGATGCTTGGTTAGTAATTTTGCTGTGAACTTTTGTTTATTCATATCCTGGGGCGCATATGTATATCATGCAAAGATAGAAACAGTCAAGTTTTTAATAGATTTCTTACTCGCAATTCTTGTTTAGACGTTGAAGTTGACGTGCATTGTCTCACCTCAATAGGGATAGGTTTACTTTTGGAGGATTAGTTGATAGATTATTTTTGCGCAGTTGTCTTCTGGCTGTAATGGCCGTTTTGAAAGAAGATTTCCATATCTCAGTCTCGATTTCCCTTTCCATTCCAACGGAAAGCGGTGTCCGGTTCGAATCCTGTGGTCGTCAACTCTCCCATGCGAGTAATCCATGGTGCTGATTGGCGCTAAGGGCGAGAAATATCCTTCAGGGAAGCAATTCTGCAGAGAGTTCTCCCCACAGGGTGGCGGCGCCGGATTGCACTACTTTCCGGTATGGGAAGTCGGGACAGAGCGGAATACCAACTTTCGCCCAATATTTTTGTTTTTGATTTTATGTTTTTGTTTTATTGCACCGTGGGATTTGATTGGGGATTGTTTGTGTGCACATGCACGATCGCAATCTCTTGCGAGGTGTGTGTGCTTCGCTTAGGATGATTGACACCCCCTCCCGCGTTGCATGTTATTCCATCCACTTGCGGTACACGTTTATTTTATCGGTGGGAATAGTCATTTCCCCTAAGGCTTAATTGACCGAGCTTACCGCCATATCCATATCTATATCCATATCGACATATCACATATCGGTGCAACCGACGTACTAGTACAGACAGGAGACAGGCACGATCGATCGTTGATAAAAGCTATATGTAGGTAATACAATATTATATCACCGTCCCCCCCCCTTTTACCGAATGCTTCACCATCAATTCCGACGGTCTGTCTGTCTTTCTCGTGTCTTGTCTACCCATAATAGCTAGTAATATGCTTAGCTGCGATTAATAACGCCCCACGTTCGCCGGTCCGGCCTTTCTACCGACACGCCTTACACGCGCGCTCACTCGGGTTCACTCACCAGCGCAGCTCCACACCGTCTGGCTGTTTGACTGTTCCTCGAGTGTGCAGCCGGAGGCGCAGTGCAGTTGGAGGTTGATATATCTATCTGACCATCTCAGCCTCTAACTAACTGCGTACCTGACTGAGGTCTCTTCTCAGCCTCCTCGATGCGTGGGGGTCAGAACTCTATTTTTTGATGCTGGTGGTGCAGCAGACTGGGCCTTGGCAGGTACCGCGCATACATATGATGATGATGTGCGCTTTCATATACATATAGTCGCAAAGGAATAGATTGAATCTACTGGGGTCGGGTTGGGCACTGTTGGTTTTTATATTGTATTGTGGGGTTTGGGGTTTATATCGGGAGCTACTTTACATGGCGAGCTAGGCGGCTATGTTGGGTAGATGGGGGGGATGGCGGTGCTGGAGGCGATATGTATTGTGGGTCCTTCAGAGCGTGACAATTGAGAAAGTGCGTGACGGGCTGGTGATGAGCGCTGGGTTGAGGGTGGGGGCGGGTGCTGTTGAGATGCGGAGCTGGCGGTGACAGAGGGGGGGTTGCTGGTCATCACTAATCACTCGGTAGAGTAGGGGTGGGCGCTGGTTTAGCTACTCCATATACACGAGACCCGGAGTTCGCGAACCTCAGGTGGTACCGGATGTTGGAGGCGAAATAGATTGTGCCTACTATAATAATCAGTATTACCCTACTATACCTCGGAGCCAATTGTAGAAGCACACTGTTAATACATGCTGTTGACTTCGACCTCAGGCTGTACTACTGTCGATCGAAATGCTTAGTGCTGAGTGTGGTCTAGATCTGGGCCCACAGTCATAAACCACACACACACATCTTTATCAGGAATGCAGCCCGCCCAACACAAAGAATACGGGGTTGATCGACGAGTGACCAGCTGTGACCCCAGTCGAACGGTTGGGGGCCGGCCTAATATACCCGGGTCCGGGGGGGCCGAAGATTATGGAGGTATTTTGAGGATTTCTTTTGGTGATACTGCTACACCTGGACCTCGGTCTTGTGTAGGGGGTGGAGAGGTTGTGATACCGTCAAATTTTGTCTCAGGGGCCGAGAATTTTCAGCAAGCCACTCAGCCAAATATGCCTGTTTGGTATATATAGTCCTTGTGTGGCTTGCGACGTCAGACAGCCCTATAATGCCAGATAATACCGCTCTTTTCCAGCTGAGTTGGATGGTATCTCCGGAAGAATAGATTGCAGGGTAGGGTTATGTGTGGTTGTTTAGTTTTCAGCCCTATACAAGTATGCATGTACTTTATGAGGTCCACCATGTCGCTGCTGTGATTGGCGGAACTTGACAAAAACACCCGAACTTAACACTCTGTATGATGAGTCAGTGGGGGAACAGCTGAAGATGAGTCCAAGACAGACAAATTCACTCATATAACTCTTGGGAACTCCTGCTACTAACTGCTTGTCGGGTTGTGCGACTGCACGCTGGGGTTTGGTTAGTGATTGCCTACACATATATTCGAGTAGTTATTCTCCGGCCATGGCGTGATATCGATATGCATTTTTTTGAGCTCCACTGCTATGTTGGGTATGCATGCTCCCCGTCACAATCGGTACGCCCATGACCAGAGTAGAGACCACCTACGTCCCAATCACGCATGGTCGGACGTGTATGTCAGACCACGATAATTTTTAGAAGAGTCTCTCATCGAGTTGTGACGTCGTGTAACGTGTTTTCGAGTCCAATCCAACCCTCTTGTAGTGACCACTGGACCAAGACCTACTGGCCTCGATGGAGATTGAGAGAGACACCGCTCTCTTCACCCAACCCTACGCCCGCCCACCTTTAAATGGGGTACAACAGATATGGATCTCTTGACTCACAAGGGCACAAGGTGAGATAGGCTCAGGGGCTGATGGGATGTGCTTTCATAAGGGCCCTGGTACCTGTACTCGGGCCGTGTGGGATCAATGACAGGCGCTAGAAGGAATCAAATTCGAATCAAATCCCATATATTCTGGATCCGAGGGGCAACGACCGGAGGCACCCTAGTGAAGGTATAAAACACTTCGATGTGCCTGATGAACGTATATTATACCTCATCATTATAAAAACATATCGAGACTAGGAGGAGGGGAAGAAGAGAAAGAAAAAACAAACCCTAGCCCATCCATAATTAAAAGAAAAAAGAAAAAAAGAAAAAAAAGTAGCATTGATGGAATAATTTACTTGTAGTAAGCTGCCTACAGAAGTAGACGGATTGGGTACGAGCCTAGTTGGAACTGTATACATGCGCTTATGAAGGTTTGATCCGTTGTAAGAGAACATGTCATCTGGTTTGTAGGTAAATCATATATTGTCACTCGCCTGGATGTCTTTCCGTCTTGGCATGGGTTACTTTTGCTAGGCGTAGCGCCTTAGACCACTCGGCCAACCTTGGCATGGGCTACTCCTTCCGCCACAACAACCACAGCCGCATCCACAATCACAACCACAACCATCATTTCCCCATTACATATCGCCACACGATGACTAACCTCCCTTACCTAGGACGAAATATAGAAGTGACTAATTAAGTGGGGTTCTGAAAACCGTTGAAGGGTTGGCATATGAATAGCCGACTTGAGAGGGCCTATGATGTATATACGATTGTCGATTCTTTCGTAACATATGGGCTCATCCCGGATTGACCTGTATCACCGATCGTTACGCCTCTGCTACCTATCGGAGGGGCACTATGGGTTGGATTCTTGTGCATAGGCTTGCCGAACATGCGGAATTCGCAACGAGTAGAGTCTAGGCCGAACAGTTCTACCCCAAGACCACCCTGTACCACAGTCTCGAGTGGGGCAAGCTGTTAGTAATAATCGTCTTCGATTATTGGAGCCGAAGGGGATGCGTTGAACGGCAAGAGTAGGTTTGGCAGCTATGAGTGGCTGTCGGTTGAACGACTGTGGGCTTGGTATTGGGAGATACATGTACTCTACCATCCATGCCATCTTATTCCCAACGATATGTCTTAGGCACGCCCTGGGCCCTCACAAAGCTACTTCTACTAATAGCTAACCGGTCGATGCTAACTACTCAAGATATGACCAACTAGCACGAAGTTACTGGACGCAGAGGAGTCATCCATTGATTTGACCGTACAATACCAAGAGATGAGGAAAAACATGTATTATAAAAACAGCTGGCTTTGAAGTTCCGGTGCTAAAGACAGAAGAGACGTCTTCAACAGTGCAACCCTAGATGAAATGTGGGGCTTGGTAAGGGTTTCTGTTTGCGGTGGAGCGGTGTATAAGCCAGGCTCAGGCCCGAGTGGGAGGAAAGAGCCCAAAGAGCAAAGGAATAAACCATCCCCACCGTCTGTAGAACCTGACTAGGAGAACCAACCCAACCCAGGACTGCAGTCGTCAGTTTGAGTATGACTGCTCGTGGAGATTTCAACGACAGCACTGTTCTAGAAACAACTACCACATATGGTCTATAGTATGGAGTATAAATATCTGCTGGCTGAGCTGATATACTGCAAGAACGTGGGAACTAGAGTATAAACAATGCCGGTTTTTACTAGAACACATTTCCTTGAGAGGTAGTATTGCTAACCCTAACCCGTAGAATCGAGTGATGATCCGTGAAGGTATATCCGGTCACTAGACGGTATGTTCTGCTTCTGTGAATTTTGCAGCTGGCCGGGCAAGGGGGAGTGCTCATATTTCTGGGAAATAGTTGGAACAGAAACACGCGTACATGCAGTACATATTAGGGCCTGTTAATGACGCGAAGTGTTAAAAAGAAGATGGATATATAGCGCGTTCTGTATATACTTTGAGTCTTTTACCTGATGTTTGCGGGAACCCATCTCCCTAGTTACATATTGAAGCGTTTCATTAGAGTATATGACTTTTGGGGCCAACGTTTGCAACTGACTGTCCATTTTCCAGTTTGAAGAAAGGGGACGGTGGCCCATCATTTATATATGCCGTGGCTACGTACTTGCATATTTTGTAAAGTAGCTCTGCCTATGATCATATGAAGACCTCCTTGGGCAGTATTTCTTTTACGGTATGCATTAATAGAGTTCGGGATGAACGGTTATGGGGCTCGCGCATCACAAGATATCACTCGATCAGCACCATCCCGCCTATTATCCGAGATGAGTTATTCCTCCCATCTATCTACAGTTATCGAACCAAGTCGCAAACACTTATAAACACATATAAAATATCATATATGCATACACTCCCTACACCATAGCCCCCCCCCCCCCAAACTCAAGCCGCCTCCTTCCGCCGCCCAAACACATCCCTCCAAAACTCCTTCAACCCATAGTTTGGTTTCTTACTATCATACACCACCGCGCTCTCGCCGGCCAAGCTCTCCAAGATCCCGCTCTCGCCCTTCCGCTCTATTGAGAACGAGGTGTTTGCATTTGACCTGGTAGCCCGCGCTCTGATTTCTCCTGCAATCTGCGGCGCGCACTCTCGGAAGCAGTTTTTGAGCTCCCGCTCGAGGGAGAAGTACGTCTTCTTTGCCAGCTCGGGGGCCATGAGGTTGTAGGTGCGGGTGATGGTGTTGAGGTTCTCGATCGAGAGGTTGTGGTATGATGCCTCGGTATTTTCCCATACCGGGTCTCTGAACGGCGTTATTGACCCACTCGTCGTGGGGATTTCTTCTTCTTCCTCGATAACCTCCTTGCCTTGCTCGATCCTGGCCGCCCTCTCTTCAATCCTCCTCAACCGCTCCTCGGCCTCCGCATATCTCTCCGCCCTCCTGCACTGCTCCTCCAGCCCCGTCACCTCGGCCGCAATAGTCCTGCTCACATGCCGCTTCCACTCGACCCTCAAGCGCTCCCTAAACGTCCTCACCGCCACCGCCAAATCCTGCTGCTTCTCGATCCACGGCGGCACAATGTCCTGGTCCTTGATGATGCGGTTCAGCAGATACTCGGTCGTGTCCAGAAACGGGCTCTCGGCGGTATGGTCCCGCACCAGCGGCTTCCCGCGCATCGAGTTGTGCTTAAACGCGCCGCGCTGCCTTGCCTCCTCAATCTTCTCGTCGGCCAGCGACTTGAGCGCATTGACGGACGCCACCGCCCGCGACTCGGGCAGGAACCGGTCGCGGAACATGCTCCGGATCTCGGCCTTCTCGTCCTCCGTCGCCGCGTCCCGCACAAGCGAGTACTCGGTCGTCTTCTCGCGCGCGCGGGCGATGCGGTCGCCGCTGCTCTGCGGCTGGTACTTTTTCGTCGGGCGGAGATCGATGTTTGCCGGCTTTGCGCTGCTGCTGCCCCCCCGGAGGTCTTTTTTGAGCGGCTTGTGCGCGTCGACGAGCATGCGGAGGACGCTGTCGGACGTGGACTCGGTCCCCGTCCAGTGCTGGGCGGAGGCGATGTCGCGGGTGTGCTTGGAGGCGTAGGAGGGAAGGTTTGCGGAGGCGATTGCGGAGGCGTTTGCGGATTTGAAGTCGGCGCCTGCGATGCGGGCTTCGAGCTCGCGCTTTAGGTCTTTGGAGAAGGTGTTTTCGGAGGCGATCTGTGAGGCCCGCCGCGGAGAGGCGGTGAGGGCGTCTTCGGCCATGGCGGTGAAGCGGCGGGTGAGGGCCGACTCGGGTTCTGGTTCTTCATTTTGGGGTGCCGGAGGAGAGCTCTGGGTGGCGTTGGAGCTGGAGCTGGAACTCGAGAGACGGTGCTGCACGAGCTGGACACTGGGATGGGGGCAGGATCTGTAGATGGAGCGTCTTCTGAGAAGTTTCAGGGACATGGAGATGTAGTTGCAGATGCCAGCAGAATCTGTGAATGGGAGAGAGGAGAAGAGGGTTAATTGTTGTTGAAGGATCCATCCATCAAAGTTGCAACAAGCACTTCTTATCGCGATAACACACCCCACTCAACCCTCCATCCATCCCCGCCCGCTCAGCCCAAACACACACACACCAGCAGCTCTCTCCAACTCCAATTACACACAAACAAACAAAACCTCCCGTCCAGCGCATGTCCGAAGAAGAAGCCCAGTTGGCCAAAGATACCAGCAAGATGTCCATAGCCCGCGAGTTCTCCACTGACCCGGCCTTCCAGAAATTCGGCGAATGGATCATCGCCAACGGGGGTTTCATCCAAGAATCCCTCGTCTTCACCTCACCCGGTAGGTACAGTTTTTACAATTAGGGTCACAAACTCCCTCCACGCCCCAAACCAGCTAACACACACCCCAGAATCCAAAGTCGGCAGCCAGATACTTACAACCGCCGCACTCCCACCCTCCTCAAAGCTGCTCACATGCCCGCACACGCTCGCAATCGACTACCAGAAAGTCAAGGCCCACTACTCGCCCGAGTTCATTGAGGCCGTGTCCCCGCACGCGGCGCTGTGCACATTCGTGGTCGGCGAATGGCTCAAGGGCGACGCGAGCTTCTGGGCGCCCTACCTGCGCATCCTGCCGCGCGAGTTTGACACGCCGCTGTATTTCGACGACGAGGACATAAAGTGGCTGGTGGGGTGCAATCTGAATGCGGAGGAGGTCAAGACGCGGAAGAAGGGGTGGATGGAGGAGTGGGAGGCGGCATCGGAGGCGTTGAGGAGGGAGAGGAGTGTGGGGTCGAGGGGGGCGAGGGAGTATACTTGGTTAGTAGTGGGACTCTGTATTGTGAGCTACATGAGGGGGGTTGGCTAATTGGCGTCAATGAGGTCCTTAGGGAGCTGTTTCTTTGGGCGGCCACGGCGTTCTCCTCGAGATCATTTCCGGGCAAGTTGCTGAATTGGACGACGGAGTCTTCAATGACAGAGATTGATGATCCGGATTGTCTGCCGGCGCTGTTTCCACTCATTGATTCTGTGAACCATCAACCTCTCACAAAGATCACCTGGGCACCTGGTGATAATGCTCTTAATGTTGTCAGCGGCGATGAGATTCCCGCTGGTGGAGAGGTGTGCAATAACTACGGGCCAAAGAGCAACGAAGAACGTTCGTATACTCCCTCCCTTACCTCTATATACATACTAACAGCACTTTGATAGTGTTGATGGGATACGGCTTCACTCTTCCCGGTAATCCCTTTGATACCGTCGTCCTCCGCTTCCTCCCCGTCCTCTCACCCGCCCAAGAATCGATCCGCGCGCTCCAGCCCGCCTCCCCATTCCCAGACGGCATCCACCACCTCTCCCCACGAAACCCCAACTCGCTCTACCCCGCCTCGCTGGTCAATCTCTTCCACCTCCTGACCGCCACCCCCGAAGAGCTCCCTCTCCTCGAGGCCAACCCCGCCGCAGAGACAATCACTCTCCGCAACACCATCGCGACACACCGCCAGCTGCTTCTCGCAATCCGCCGCAAGCTCGACGGCTTCCCCGCGGAAAGCACTCTCCCGCCGTTATCAAACAACAGGCGGCGCTCTGCAAAGGTGTACCGCGACACGCAGGTGTCAATCATGACTGCGGCGGTCGCAGAGTCCGAGGGCGTGATTCGCAATATTCTAGAGACGAAAAAGGAGCTAGTCGTCACGCTAGAGTCGATGCTCGAGGACCCTGTGTATTCCGCGGCCGTGGAGCCATGTTTCGGGAGTGTTGTGCCGCTGGAGCTGCAGATGGCGGGGCATGAGGATTTGGTGTTCACCTTGTACCTCTGCTGGCGCTATCTTCAGCGCGATCAGTTGCCCGAGGCTTGGAAAAAGTGGTTTGGGCGCCTTTTGGAGGCTGGGGAATGCGGGAGTCCTGAGGATGTCAAGGACGACGGCGACGAGGAGGAAGAGCTCGAGGAGGTTGAGGAGCTGTACAAGGCGTTGTTCCCGGCCGTGGCCGGGGCGGCGCCGGAAGTGTTTGCTGGGGAGGGATGGACAGAGGGATTGTTGAGATGGGGTATGAGGGTGTTTGGAAGAGAGAGTATTGGTGTGAGACTTGAAGGCAAAGAGGCCGAAGTTGTTATTGTCTGCATCGAATGAAAAGTGTTTCGATAGATAGATAAATGCATGTGGCTACTTACCCAGTAGATAAGTAGATAAATGGTTAATATGATTCACCAGCTCACGAGTAAATGATTAAACAGATAAACAAATAACACGAAACCCTGCCTCTGAAGGCTAATAGCCTGTAGAGAAGAGTTTCCAGAATTACAGCCCTAATTACCACTGTTTACCAGAGCCATGGTCCCAGAGAGTAGATGTCTCCTTGAAGGTTATGCCAGGATAGAACTCCCCAAACATCAAATCCCAGTTCCACCAGATCCAGATCCAGATCCGTGTGTCCATTGATTGATTAGATTTCAGGAACACATCGTGGCTTTCCCAAGACGTTTAATGTTTAATGTCTAATAAAGCCCCCCCAAGCCAGTAAATCGGGTACCTGGGTACCTGCATCTCACTCCCCAGCCAGTCCAGTTCAGAATTGGTCCGGGCCCAGCTTTCAAATCCGATGTCAAAAAAACCCGAAATAGAATCATTTGCGCACGGATATTCGGCACCACCTCTACTCTAAACCATCTACCTGCCCTCTCCCCACTTGTCGGGAGATTTCTTTTCTTGGGGGGGAATTGAGTTTATCAATCAGTACCCAATCGTAAGGTCGTACTCGGCCCTCGGGTCCTCGCCTGAAGGGAAAGAAGGAAGGGTTCAGGGAGGGGATCACGGGTAGTTCGGAATGGAAAAGTAAGAGTCAAGCCTTTGGATGCTACATATGATTGCACTGTCGATCACTCGGTTCGACTGGTACCTGATTACAAAGGCTATTCTAGAACCCCAGCGCAGATTGAGCTCGATAAATAGACCACAAGCTTTGATCTCCAGATGAAGGTACTGAATAGAGTAAAGGGGAGAAAAAGGAGTTGCGGTTGTGTATGTCGCGCGCATGAAAATGCAATTCGGAATTTAAGGGTCCAGTGAAGTCTAGTTTAGAGTTTTAAGTTTTAAGTTTTTTTATATTTTATTTTTCTTCCTATGCTTTCCCTTTTTCGCCATAAATAAAATCAACGGTAGATAGTTAGCAGAGTGCAGCAACGTAGGTGGAGATTTAGGATTTCGAGTCAGTCAGTGCCCAATACCTAACGGGGTGTACTTGAGTGGTTGTGGGTAAGTGGTGGGCGGTGCCAAGACGCCGGTGTTATTGAGACAATGTTAGACTTTAGGGGGGATGGTCCAGGTCAGTCAGCTGATTTATTGACCGAGTCTTTCGGGACTTTTGGATTTGGAAGGGGCGGTGTTGAGGAAAGGGGTGATGGATATGGTGACTATGGTGGTGTTTTATTCGGCTTGGTGCGTATTGCGTCGTTTGTATTGCGTCTTAATTGGTTGGCTTGTATGGTGAGGTTGGTTGTTGATGTTCTGGTTAAATGATCCCACGCAGAGCACTAACTGTTCGTACCTGCAGTAGTAACAACGTCAGTAGTAGAGCAGTATACAACGGTGTGAATCCACAACCAGAATCTCCACATCCACCTCCGCATTCCCCTCGAAGCCTCCCGGGACAGATAAAAAAGAAATCTCCTTTGCGGAAAAATTACTAGTAGATACGGGTACCTGAGCTAAATCTCCCGCGTGAGCCAGCGCCCGGTGCTCGAGGGTCCGGTCCCTCCCAGTTATTTTTGATTCTCCTCTCGCCCCCCGGTGATTCTTCCACCCGGCAAGACAACCACCAACCTACATGCGAGTTAGTAGTTCACGATTTCTTTTCTCCGGTCTTATGTGGCACGGTGGTTGAGGACTGTATATAGAGAATTGAACCCGCCGGTCCACCATGTTTTTTTTGTTCTCTCTTCCTTATCCAGTTGTTTGTCGAGTACGTCCCTACGCGTGGTTCATCAGCGGAGTTTTATTTTTCCGTTCCTTTATTTGTTTATTTCGTTTATACAGTCGTTCATTTATTATCTATAAACGCCCACATTCTCTCACCCTTTTTCTCTGGATTTCTTTTTTCCGGTGACGTTTGATACGACGCCTTTTTGAATTTTATCACACACATTCATTATCACTATGGGGAAAGACACATTCTTTGGATATGCAGCTGTGATGCTGTTGTTGAGTATTGGGGGAGCTTCGGCCACCCCTCGAGGATTTGAACCTCATATGTTGCAGCAGGAGACTGTTGGCGCAGGCCATTGGCATAAGTATGAGAGCCTATTTTGGATGTATGCGAATACCGATCTAGGTAAGAACCAAGCCTTTCTCAACGTAATTTCTGCAAGCATTTTTAGTTAATTCAGTCCTAGATTCATTAAATCCAACCCAAAGAGATGCTGGGTATTTTGGCATCAAGCGATCCAACGTACACAGAGACGCGGCCTCCGAAGAGTCCATTTTCAAGCTAAGGATCCATTCCGACGGTATCCCGGCTTTGAATGACGGCAATATCACACTCTGCCACCCCACAATTCACCGCATTACAGCGCCCTCTTTCCTACCACTCCGGACTGCTGCAGAGCTCGAGTACCACACCCTCTACAATAACGTGCTTACGCAGATTGAAGATAGTGAGATCTTGGATGCCAAGCTATCGCTTGAGCAGACGCTCAGACATATTAACCACTGCGGGTCACCTCAGGATAGTGATATGCCATGGGGTCTTATGGAGGCCCATCCGCTCTCAGGACGCCTTGCACCAGTAATTACGAGTGCAGTGACGAGGACGCGGTTTAGAGACGTAGATGGGAAGAGCGTAGATGCAAGGGTACTACACGTCCTCATGAGCCACAACAACGGTCACTCTGCTGGTAGTGAGGTTGACGCGGCCTTTGATGTACTATATACGATGAACCCAGAGCCACGGATCAGGTTCGTCAGCGTACCTACAGAAAGATCGGACCACTCTCAGGTGGGCTATCCAAACTGGGCACGGATTATCGAGGAAGCCGGGAACCCTCTTACGAAGTTGTTGAAGAACGAGAAGGATGAGTCGGAAGATAAGGAACAGGATGACCTTGAATTGACCGAAGCTGAAGAGAGGGAGGCAGAAGAGAAAAAACATTCCCTTGCCCCTACTCCTGCCTCCCACAGAGATGAGATACAGAGGAAACAGCGCGTAGAAGCTATCCAGGCAGCTCTACACAGGGCGTCCAAAGGATCAATTCTTATTCATACCCAAAACACCCCAACCAACACTACCTCGACACCCATGGAGACCCCCGAGAAGTCACATCTGACAATTACCTTCGTCAAGGCTCCCGTAACACCCTCTAGCATCACTATGGTCTTGGTCCGCATTTCCAAGACCCCACTCGAGCTCCTTTCACGCATTCGCCCCGGCACGAACAATGCCCCGGTCAAACCCGTGGAGGTTGAGAGCGATCAAGTACCCGGAACCCCCGGTCCGGGTGCTATCGCACTGGTCTTGTGGTCCCTCTTCTGGGTAGCCTGGGCTTTCTGCGTAGGTCTTTACACATGCCGTATCGCCCGCTACATTCTCTGGAGGATGCGTGGTTCCCCGCCAAAGTACCAGCGAGTCCGCTCAGACGAGGATGACTGTGAGAGGGGGGTCATTGTACTGTCCCCAGACTACTTCACTGTTGGCCTTGACACCCCAGAGGGTGGCCAGTCATTCGCGAAGCCGATGTTGAGTAGCATTAGCGAGAAAACCGAGCCGGAGGATGATGAAGAGAAATAGCAGCTACAGTTCTCACAGCCACGACGAGGTGATGTGACAGCACGACTGGTCAAGCGGACCTGTAGCGCGATCAGAAAGTATTATGTTTCTGTGATAAAGAACTGGACAGCGGTCGATGTGGTGCGGACAGCGCCAGTTGTCTCTTTTGTCTTGTTATTATGAGGACTGTGTGTTGGATGGGAGCTTGGTGAATGGGCGTTTTCTAGGATTTTCTGATGTATGCATTAGGGACGGAGTTTTTTGATTTATTTTCTTTCTCTTTATCTGGGGTGGGGCGGGGTTCTTTTGTTTATTGTTTTGTGTGGAGAACATCTTATAGCAGGTTGGGATTTTCATAGTTATACTACTCACCTAGACTAGGCTTCGTGACGGTTTATCTTTCTTTCTTTTTTTTTCCATCTTTCTCTCTCTTGAATATAAAGTGCTCGTTTGTTTTCCATTAGCAATCCTTTATTTTTTCTTCTTCCTCTGTGAATATCTGAGTTCCGGTGATCAAAACCAAAGAAAGTGTCAAGTTATCAGTAATTTCTAATGCTAGTTGGAGTACCGGTATACTGCCGGAGACTGAGTGATTTTCCATGATTTGATTAACTCTTCCTAGACCTTATTTGGGAACAACGTAGATATCGCGGCGGCGAGTATAAATTCCACTCAGTAGGAGCTCTCCTCGGTTTGATTCGCGAGAGGGGAAAGATAAGAAGCCTCTATGGATTGGAGCGGTAAACATGATTTGTTTCGGGAATACCACTGACATCCTCAGAACGGCACTTGTGGTTCCTGTAGCTAGATCGATATACAGGACATATCACGGGAAAATCTCCATCTTCTTTCGCAGTGATAGAGCAGTGTATGTTTGTTTATGGACTCGGAGAAGTGAGGTGGAGAATATATACATGTACTTGTAGTTAAGGCTGACGATGACGTCGACGGACCCCAACAGTATAGCAACAGTGTTCACTCAATTCTCAAACTGTCTACGGAAAGCTGAGCAATCATGGGGGATTCCACTACGTCACTTCTAATCAGTACAGAGATATTGTGAGTTATTTCAATAAGTCTCCTCCTTTATCCGCACTTTAAATCGGCAACGATCTAGCAAAACCGTCCACACAGCCAAATCCTTATTCTAAAAAACCATACAACGAATAAACTACGAATCTTCCTGAAGCTCAGAGAACCTTGGCGAGGGCCCAGAAACAAATTTTCAACCATTTGTCCCATCAATTGGAAGCTGTACAGTGCTGTAGCGAACTGGTGAGGCCTCGTTGCATTGCCTTTTGCTAGATCGACACCCAAATGCAGTTGAATAAAAACCCATTATCGCATGATTACCCCGCCGTTGAGCAACTCTAGATTGACTAGACAGCTTGGTACGTGCCCCTTCCTCCGAAGCCCACGAGAACTTCGAGAAGCTTCAAGAACGTTTAGTCCCACGATCCCCAGGTAACACAAACAGTAGCACCATTACTAGCGAAAACGTCCCTTGATCTTGCCCAATCATTCCACCCCGGGTTGCGCGGAGGAAAAGGGCTCCCCACCCGGCAACACCGAAGCATCCCCGAGATCAAGGCATGTCCATCCCCTTGCTTGCCCCGCCACCTCGCCGATTGGGTTTTTCATCCATCAGTTGGAAGAATGGCTTCCAACGGGCCGCCGCGTAGGGCGCACGCAAGGGTGAAGGTCACGTAAGAACCTTAATCCAACATCAAAGCTTCGGCCAGATGGGGATATTTTACATGTCGGGAATTATTGTGTGTTGAGGTGCAGGTGTGGAATGGGTGTGGGGTTTTCAGTGCGTAGAGTAGAGGCAGATTAAGCCGATGCTGGGGATTACTTCTTTACTGTCTTTTGAGCTGCCTCGATACAGATCCTTTGACCTGATGACGCGGTATGTTGACTGGTTCTTCTACGACTTGCAGTTGCCACGGCGACGAGATGAGAAATCAGATGTTTGAGGCGCGCTTTACCAGGCAAATTTCTAATAATTCACGGCACTACATTCGGCTTTATGTTGCAATCGCCGCAAAACTAACTGCGTATGAGACATATCCCTTATTAATCTGGTGGTGAGTGGGGCCTTTCAAATAAGTTAAAGAGAAATGACGACAACGCCAGTACCTACTCCAAACAAAAAAAAAGTGATGCGAGAATCGCAACACTCTCTTCTCCATTCCTTGCAGGCTTTGGCCAGGGCAGTGCCTTCCTTCCTTTTTTAGGTGCACGTGTAACTACATGTAGCTGTGACCAATTGTAATCGTTGAACTGCAAAGTCTGTCAGATTATTCAAAAGTCTTTTTTCCCATGTCTCTCGGGACAGCAACAACCTTGTTGGACCTTTCATGGCTTCTCACTCGAAGGTCTCAATGCTAGTTTCAAAGCTCTCTAACCACGCCTCTGAGCCAATCAATTATCCCTGGGAGTTTTAGTTTCTTGCCAGGGCGATCCTGTAAAGGCATGGCTGGTCCGGGAAGGTAAATCTGGTAACGGCTTGGGGTTACCGTTTTTTCTCTCTCGCGGTTGATTTCAAATCAAAAATCGGTTGTACCGCCGTTAATACCGGCCGCCGAGCCACAACACGTCTAAGCAGATTCCTAATGTCCTAAGCACGATAAGCGATAAGCATGGTACCAGCGCGGGTTGAATTTTTCTCCTCTGTCTTCTTTTTTTTTCCCTTTAACGAAAGGGAAACCCCTGTAGGACGCCAAAACTATGCCACGATCGAATCCTTTAGATTCTTTCTGCTCCTTACCCTGATCCGCTAGCTAGGCAAAGATGGGTTAACGCCCCATGAATAACGGAATTGGGTGGAGACAATCCACTGTTTACCATGCGTGACGTACTGAACATGAGCCTTTCAGAAAGATCTTATAAAGGCCCATCTCCTCGCCGCAGTAAATTGCGTTTTCTTCTTCCTCAGTATCAGTCTTATATCATATCCTACTCATATCAATCTCCACAATGTCTGCCGCTGATTTGAGAAACGTTCCTGCTGAGGGTGTAAGTAATTATTGACAACTGTTTTCACTTATATTGATTGGGTGCTAATGAATGATTTATTCAGGTCTCCTACTTCACCCCAGCTCAGGTTCCTGCCTCAGGAACTGCTATGGACCCCCAACCCAACGGCAATGCCATTCCTTCGCTCTTTCAGCCCCTCACCATCCGTGGTGCCACTTTCCAGAACCGCATCATGCTCCCTCCTCTTTGCCAGTACTCTACCAAGGATGGAAAGGTCACTCCCTGGCACATGGCCCACCTCGGTGGTATCTTGTCCCGTGGACCCGCTCTCGTTATCATTGAGGCCACTGCTGTCCTCCCCGAGGGCCGTATCACCCCCGAGGACTGTGGTCTCTGGGAAGACGCCCAGGTCGAGCCCCTCGCAAAGCTCGTTGAGTTCGCCCACTCCCAGAACCAGAAGATCGCCATCCAGCTTGCTCACGCTGGACGCAAGGCCTCTTGCCTTGCTCCGTGGTTGAGCTTTGGAGACGTTGCTACCGCTGAGCAGGGCGGTTGGCCAGACAATGTCAAGGGACCTTCCAACGTTGCCTACAACGAGCGTTACCCCCAACCCAAGGAGATGACCCTCGACGACATTGAGGAGCTCAAGTCCGCATGGGTTGCTGCCGCCAAGCGTGCCGTCGCTGCCGGAATTGACGTTATTGAGATCCACAACGCTCACGGATACCTTCTCCACTCTTTCCTCTCCCCTGTCGCCAACAAGCGTACCGACAAGTACGGAGGATCATTCGAGAACCGCACCCGTCTCACTCTCGAGATTGTCGACCTTGTCCGTGCGGCCATCCCTGAGACCATGCCCCTCTTCCTCCGTATCTCCGCCTCCGACTGCCTCGAGCACAAGGATGAGCCTTCATGGACTCTTGAGCAGACTGTTGAGCTGGCCAAGATCCTTTCCGACCGCGGAATCGATCTCATCGATATCTCTTCCTCCGGCCAGTCTCCTGACCAGAAGATCCAGCCCGGCCCCGGTTATCAGGCCCACTTCGCCCGCGCTGTCAAGGCCGCCCTTAAGGGAAAGCCCACTCTCGTCTCGGCTGTCGGATCCATCACCTCCGGAAAGCAGGCTCAGGACTTGCTTGATGCTGAGTGCGCGGATGTCATCATGTCCGGACGCTACTTCACTAAGAACCCTGGATTGGTTTGGGCCTGGGCTGAGGAGCTTGACGTCCAGATCCACGTTGCCAAGCAGATTGGATGGGGTTTTGGTGGACGTGCTGGGCTGAAGAAGCCTAAGGCTAACGGCACTGTCCCTTAGATTATTTGTATTTGAAACATTGGGAATTGGGTTTTATTATATAGTTGGGGTTTTTGTTTATACACACATGCATTAGTATGAGCTCTTGAGAGCAGATATTTCATTGAATCTATTAGATCTATCAATTATTTTATTCGATATTTGAGAGAGAGCTTACTTCTTAACAAGTGAAACTCCATGAGCTTAGATGTCTCGGGAAAGTGGTACAAACAGAAATTTTGAAGAAATAATGCACTTGATTTCGCATGTTTTGTTCCGAGTGATGCCTTGTGAGTGGTCGCCCAATTGCCAATCCGTCGGTTGTTGGATACCGCAAGAAATCTTCTGCTATTCCAGAATGGCTCTGCCTAAACTTTTGATGAAACAGAGAAGACGACATATCGATTCGTCTAGGAGGAAGATAGATTGCAGCTCCGTATACATGCACATGTGTTGCTACTGTCTGGGTTACACCTATCGTGACCTCATTCCAGCCACCTCTATTTGTGCTAGCGCCTTTCTATATGTACCTACATGTACCCTATGTAGTCACGGCTCATAGATCAAGCGAGTGATATCCTATGAATAATTTAGTTAGCTGCCTCACTACATGTAGTAACTACACGCATTCAACTTTCTAAATCCCCTGGAAATCACATCACCTGGAGACCTTTTTCTATAATCATTGAACCCCTTTCACTCTCATTGCAAGCTCCCAAAGGCTGGGTAGATTTTCGTGTACTCTAGCGTTATGATCTTTCAATTATGAGTAATTTTCTCTCACGTTGACTGTAGTTGAAAAAAGCAAACATTTCGCCATATAAAACACGTGACCACAACACGAAATCGACTTTATCCATTGACATCACAGTGCTTACATGTATGTACCGCAAAATCTACAGTACACAACTTTATTTCAAGGGGAACGAAGAAATACCCAAACCACAACACTTAGAGAAGTCAATTCCCCCAGACCATGGCTCTGCATATATATATATTTGGGACACATATCTCAAAGCACGGTAAATGCAGCCGAAAGCCCTAACTTCTAAGAATATGTACGTACTCCTGAAATTTTTAAATAAGCGATATACACTCACCATCATGTGTCATGTGTGTAGTACACGCTCAGACAATGAAAGGGGGTCGGGCGGATACGGAATCTATAAACACAGATGTGCAGTGACAATACAGAATCAGTAATACACTCGTTCAACGTGTTGCTCTCGTTCGGTAACTCCTGCAGTATATAGTTGACTCTGGATGATCGATTGTCCTGATTTCATCCCGTTTTTCGGTGCTTATATTTGTGCGTGGGGGAGAGACATCACCGCATACGCACAGTCTAAATATTTGACAGCAGCTAGATATTCCCTGTGGGGATTTCTTGAAGTTTTTCAAGGCATTAGCATACTGTCTATGATTTCCCCCACATATATGGGAAGAACGTTCTGTCAAAATAAACCCAGCAATCAATTTCAGAAAAAAGGCCCAGGCAACAGTAAGCGGGCTGGCCCGATGATCACCCATTAAAGCATTTTGTGGTAACACGGGAGGGATTCCCCCGGGTCGTATAGGCGCCTAGAAGTAAGCATTATCATAAACGTCAATCCTACAATCAACCTCCATAGGTGGACAACCCACTTACCGACTAATCAAGTATTTTGTCCTAAAAATCTCAGAATTTTCCAATCTCCTCTCCAGGACTTTATTTGTTATCTTCCAAATTCTCATCCAAAAAACCAAGTAGTAGATAACGAGTGAGCAACATTGGGTATAACTTGTACTCCAATCCTTCCTTCCCAATCCGGCTACCCCTGCTCATCGTTCGCGGGTTGGTTCGTGCATACCGACATGAAGATGCAATGCAGGCAGCTTTCGCGTATGCACTATAATTTCAGGATCCCCGTAAGGGTAAGTTACCGAATCCCACGTCCGGGAATATGGCTTTAAACGGTTTGCTAATGAGGAACCCCCAGTTATCATCATTACCACTATCAACCAAAAGAAACCGCATGATGGACGGCATCTCATGTATTTTAGTTGGTCAGGTGTATCGTGTATGCTCTGGCCATCTCTTCTATCATCTTTGTTACCCACAGGCCAATCATTCAATACCCACGGTATGCACAGTTCTCATCTGAGCCATAGCCATCATGGGATTAATCTCCGGTAATCCTGTGCCTAAATTCTCGTCTGGGTACCTTCTTTCTTTGCTTTTTTTTCTGCCTGTGCACCGTTCCCCGCAATCCAAAGGGCTTCTTCCCATTTGGTGTTGAGTAGAGTACACTGCATGCACTAACCACCAGGGATCTCCGGCCATCGCTGTATCCAGTGGATGGATATGAAGTAGCTGCTTTTATACCGAAAGAAAGCTTGATCATCGGGAGACAGCGCAACAGTTACAATCAAAAAGCCAATGACAATTTTACGACCATACATACTTCCCATCTCTGAATTTTTGTAAACAATGTTGCATTTCTCCCATGATCCTCTCTCCTCCGGAAAATCAGAAGGGTAAAGTGGTAGGTATATAAAATTTATACGCGAAGAACTGCCGAGGGTAGCTCTTGTACATCTTATATCCCCAGTTCAAAATGTGCCCTAGTCACTACATGTATCCTTGCTTCCGTCTGGAGGTGCACAGGATAATGGGGGAATATTTGCTGCTTATAATGTTAGCTTAATCTGACAACTGTCCTTGCATGAGAAAAAGAAGGCAGGGAAAAAAAGATAAAACACCTAATTATCTGAGAACCGCCGGTGACTGAGGTTTGGATTCGGATCTGCGAATTACGATCCTGCAAGAGCTTACACCACAGATATGTCAGGGTTCTTGTTTGTTCGCGGATCCGCAGTGTACATAAAGTGTAGACGTGTAGCCATCTACCGAAGAGACCGTGGCGGTGGGGATGGCGTGATGGCGAAGCCGCCGTTTGATGCACTTTTCCGTCCCTTTCTTTGCAGACAACATCCAAACCGTTTCCGTCGTCATCATCCTCCAAACACGCTAGCTAACGTGAGACTTCTTTTCCTCCTTCTGCTCATCCTCCTCCACCTCCTCTTCCTCTTCCCTTCTTACGCCTTCTCTCATATACCAACACTATCATATCACCGCTATGACATTCACACGATGCTAGAACTCACACTTCGAACACTGGCAACATAACCAACAGGCTCCATGCATCACCAAAGATGGTATATGACCCAATGTACTTGGCCAGAACGGAAAAGACAACTCAAACTCAAATCGGCTTTCATTAGAAACCTTTCTATACTAATAGAGGAAATTTATGCAAAAACAATCAAACACCCCGAAACCACACCAAAACCGTATACGCAATGTCGAAACACCACACCATGAGGACACCACATTGAGAGCACAGCATAATCAATGGGCACATATGAAAAGTTACACAATGAGACGAAACAAGAGGATAAATGCCAGGAAAGAGATGAGAGAAAACGGGAATTTGTTGCTACTTAGTCCCTGGGAATATTTGGTCGTAAGGTCGTCAGCCTTCATTAGAACACCATCTTTTGCCAAAAGAAAAACAAAAAATCGCAAAACCAAAGGAAATGAAGTTGGAAGTATATGAATACTTTGGATAGAAGAAGAATAAGAAGAAGAAGAAGAAGAAGAAGAAGAAGAAGCTCCGGACAAGAGGATAACACAATAATGTCACAACGCATGCTCCGAATTATTACAAAGGAGTTCAGAAGCATCAAAGAGAGCCTCGGTGTAACATGATAATGTATAGAAGGAGGATGGGGAAATCATGCAGCAACAAAAAGAAGGGAGAAAGCCAAAGAAAACACCACCGTGCCCAGAAAGACAAACCGCCCACACACACCGATCCCCGAGGCCCCGGTTTACACCGAACAAAAAAGAAATAGACATCAAAGCCAAGAAAAGGTGTATACAAAAGGATTTTTCTTCTTTTGTCTGGATGCTCCGCCTCTTGGAGCCCACATAAACTAGCAAGTTAATTGGTCTCGATCAGAAGACCGAAACCACTAGTAAATGTTTTTTCTCGAAGAAATATTTATCCTCTAAAGATTTTTAAATTTGATACTCAAGATCTTGAGTATCAGAACATGGTAGGGAGCCTCCTTTCATGCAAATCATAGCCCCCGAGATTTTCATTTGATTGCGGCCTTCGAAGATGGGACTCGCTATAATGTGGGGATGATGGGGTCTGAAAGCTCGCTGGTAGATGGGGCGGGAAAAAAACTTGTTCATCTGATGACATTGCAGATGTAGGATATGAAGGGGAGCGGTAACCTGCTGGGGAGTATGGGTGATTTGCGTGAGACATATGAGGGCTCCCAGCTGAAGACATGTGCGGGCTACCTAAGCCACCAGAAAGGTGGGGACTCCCTTGTCTTTGATATTCTGATTTTGGCTCAAGAATTGGGGGCAGGGGCGGCAAGTAGTTTGGATTTGAGGTCGGGGGTTGACGATTCATCCCAGGCACCATTACGGAAGGAATTGTAGGTGTCGTCGTAGGTGTTGGGCGAGGTGTTAATGGTTGCATCTCACCCATTAACGAAGCGGGGTGTGAGGTGATATTCATATTATTGCTGTTTCCACGGTACATGTTGTACTCCGCGGCCTGGCGGTGAGTGGAAAATGGAGGCGGGAGCTCCGTTGAAGGTGATAAGGAAGCTGTGCGCTGACTAGGGGACGGTGTAGAGTGCGCTGAAGACGGCTGCGAGTCGTTTGGAGGGCGACCTAGAGGGCGGGCACTGGGTGATCTTGGCGGTCTCCCCGGCTTTGGCAAAGTGGGCCTGGCAGCAAGCGCGGCGGCAGTCGCAGCGGCTGCTTCGCTGATTGTCCCAGTATGATGATTTTGATGGCGAGTAAGTGTTGTTCGCCTATTCAAATTATTAGCGGTGTTTTCAGCTCAAAGTGGAAAATGAATATACCTTGTGAAAGTCTTCTGACAATCCGCGTATGGACATTTATATGGCCTCTTTCCAGAGTGTATGCGTCGGTGTCGCGCAAGAGAACTGGAATCACTAAATGGCTGTATTGAGGGCTAAAGTCAGCGAGCGCTATAGTGATACAGCCAATGCGTTCAATCATACCTTCCCGCACGTATCGCACATGTGAGGCTTTTCTCCGGTGTGAACACGGGCATGTACGGTCAAAGCTGACCGCTGGATGAATTGTTTCTCACACCCAGGATAATCGCAAACGTGAGGTCTGATCCCAGTATGTATCCGCTCTACAGAAAAATCAGTAAAATTCCCCTTTTTTTCTACCAAAACAACATAAACCCCAGCTTACCATGTCTAGCCAAATCACTACGACGAGCAAAGCCTTTATTGCATACACTGCAGGGAAACGCTTTGGAGAACGGATCCCCTGAAGAAGGCCGTCCAGGCCCCCTTCCACCAGTGTTAAGTGGGGCAAGTGGCGCAGCCGAGTACTGGCCGCCATTAGAAGTTGGGGCTGGCTGTATTGGATAAGACGAATGCTCTGAGACAGATGGTGAGGTAGATGAATGAGGCGACCCTTCCCGATCTGAAGCGAATTCTGAGGGAGCTGGGCTCTGGGGGTGTTCTCGAGAAAGATATGAGTGCTTCTGAAATTCAATAGCAAGGCCCAAATGAGGGGGCCCAGCTGCTGCCGCGGCAGATGCCCCATCCTTGGTATTGAGAATGTTTGTTAAATCCATATTGGATTCCTTGAAGTGTGTTGACGAGTGATTGGGAGATGTGATTTTGGTGGTGGAAGACGAGATCAACTACAATGTTGACTCTATAAGGAGGGATGGGCTCCGGGATGCGTGCGACGATAGACGCTTTAAGTTGCAAAGGTACCTAGAGCGAAGAGTTGAGTTCTGGTAGGTGAGATTTCCGCAGTTGTTAATAGGCGGACGAATTCAGGTGCTGTTGATGATGGACGGACGGTACTTGATTAAGTGGGAAATGAAAGCCGGCAGTGGGTATGTATGTGTGTATTATGTATGAGTGTGTGCGGACTGTGAAAGCCAGTTCTGGAGGCGAGGGTGAGTCCGTGCGTAGTCGTAAAAAAGAGCTAAAGACCCGGCCCAATATTCAAGCAGGCCCGAGAGACGACGCCGCAACCCAACAGAAAGGAAACCAAGCAGATACTGCGGATGCTTGTTACAGGCGATGTGTTTGTCCTGGAGAGCTGTGCAGGTTCCCATCAGCAACTGGCGAACCAACGGTTGGCACGACGCCCTGACCAAAGAGGGGAACGGGGAATCAAGAGTAAACGGAGATAGGGAAAGTGTGCTCAGGGCTTGACGGCTACCAACCTTTTCCAAAAGAGAAAACCAATTCAATAATGCTTCAACTTCACGCGCAGATACCCAGATATGATGATAATAGAATTCCGAGTCACTGGGATTTCTAATCAAGATGGCGTCAATCACAACCCCAAACCGTGTTTTCAGTCCGTTCCAGCTGGACGAGAATGCTGCGAACGTATAGGGGGGCCGAGCTCTGTTGATGTCAGGTGTTGCAGTTGTCCCAGGCACCAGGTTACTGAATCGAGTCCACGATTTTTTTGACCTCAAAAAAAAATGGAGAGCGAGGGAAATGCGCTGTTTTTATTCGTCCGCTTGAGCCTCAAATATATTCCTTCTGTCGAATCTCTGTTCAACCTGCAAGATACTCTTATTTGGTAAAAACAAAAAATTATAAAGTAAAATTTGGCGAGGTGAGCTTAGAGCTTGGGTTGCAGGATAAAATGTGGGGGGGGGGATTGGTGGGTAACAGGCAGGAGCTCTGAAAACGGACACAAATTTTGGCTCTTTTAGTCTGCGACAACAAACTGATGTTAATCCTCGTTTTGACCTTTCTTGACCACCACAAACAGTGTCTTTAATCGGAATTGATTCGGTCTTATAGTTTTTTGGATAGAAGCGTGATTTTGGAGGACAAGAGAGTGTCCAGACTGACTGATTATGGTCTAAGCGGTACTGCGCAAACCGACAGGCGATTGATTCGGTCGACTCGATGGGCAGGCACAGGGTTGCTAACTCAGCGGGAAAAATGTCCTACGCTTCAACGACCGGCAAGATCACTGCGAATGGTTGCAGTAGGGATAATGGAATGGCAAGAGAAGCGTGATGTGCGAAGTGAGAAAAAAATCTGTACAGAACGAACAATCCTGACTGTTAGATCCGCCAATACCCGAGAAGAAGACCTCTCTCCATCAACCCTCGCCCATGTCGAGATCACTTACGAGGTCGTGGTAATATTGCGGGACGGACAGCAATTGGTGGTAGTCTAAATGCCCAAAAACCGAGAATCCGGAATCGGTACCTGGGACAATGATGATGTCGATAGTACCTAGGGTTCTCTTTGAGGTGGATGGTGCCTGGAAGCTGGTTACAACCCAGATCGGATGATATCGAGAATTCGGCAAAAACCAAAGAATGCAGAGGGCGGCGACAGGTACTAGTATTAATATTACGTGGTTCGCGAGTCGGATAGGGGACCGGCGGTCAGTTGTAGATTCAGTACCTAGCGTATATCGACATAAGGAGTAAATTTGATGACGCGGGGCGGTGGTTGTAGGGATTCTTCGAGGGGGTTAGGTCTAAGAGTGGAATAGCTATGGCGAACAGGTGCGCGGACGACGGTGGTACTGCTCTAGTAATTGGTGAGAAGCAGCCTCGACGCGGCTTTTCCTTTTTTTCCCCCTTCCTTTCTTTTTCTCCTTTCTATTGGTCTAGAGGGGGGTCGTACCGTAGCGGGAGGTTGTCTGGATAGATTCAGACTCTTCTCTTCTTTCAATACTAGTATACTTTGGCAAGGCTATGTGACAGTACGGGCCAGCAAGAATTACCAGAGCAGAGATGTGTGTGAGTGATCATGAGTGAATGAATAAAATATATGTGTGTGTGGGTGGTGGGAATGTGTATCATCTCTGCTCTACTTCTACATGTATGTAGAGAGAACACCCACGAGTTACGGAACTACAGCTAATAATGGTGCTCTACTACCATACCATCCCCACGACCACCACCACCACCCCTCCTCATAGGTTGATTCAGTTGAACCACAGGTTGAACAGCAAAAAGCAAACAAACCTATGAATAAAGAAAAGAAAATAAAGGGGAAAAAAGATGAAAGAGATAGCGAGAGAAGAGGGCGAAGAGGGCATCAGGAGCAGTAGCAGGCCCCATCGACAAAATCCAATAAGTTACGGGGGCATATAGAGTAGACAGGATTAGGCTGGTAAATGCACCACCCAGAGTGACTTCACGGGGTTCCCGGAATTCTTAGCAAAAGGGCATCATCGTGGTCTGTGCGAAGAAGCATGTTCAAGCAGACAGGGATCTGAGCAACAGTTCTTCGAGTTAGACGCTAAGGGTCGACTTGCAGGAAGCACGCCGGAGGGGAGGGGTGGAGAGACCTGGCGTATGATGTTGTCGTGGGCAGCCTGTTAGAGCATAGTTTGGGTAATCGGAGGTGACCACTGGACATGGACTGGGGAAGGAGGAGAGGGCAACAAACAAGTGTGTGGGTGGGGACGAACTGTTGGGTTCGACCAGGAAACTCGTCGTTTTAATCTTCTTTGCTTTCAGGTATCAATAAAAATGCGTCAGCGACGGTTCTTCTTCCCGGAAAAGAACAACGGGAGAAACCGAAGATCGTGAGCATGATACTTGCACGAAAAACGTTGTATCAAGGAGACAAGGAGTGGGCAGCCATTCAAATAGTGTCCGTGCTGAGCGGACCAGAGGCTCAGTTGGAGATCCAGGCTGCGCTTCAAATTGCTTGCCCTACGTATCACGTACCTACCGCCCAATTAAGAAAGTATGTACTCTATTCTGCATCACTCTGCCTGTAAATTGTGGATGGGGGTCGTGATGCTGAACAATAAAACCCTTCCGGAAGCCCTCTATATGTCCTCTGCTACATACATAACCCCCTTTCGCGGCTGAAGATCATTCGGAGGAAAGGGTGGAGGTGAGACGAGGAGGATGAAGTGGAGGAGACTGCTTCAGACCACCCAGGTCCACGATATGCCTTCTCGGCATGACAAAAGTGAGTGATAGTCAGGCATTCCGATACCGAGTTCACAATCCCCGATGGCCCCCATTTCCGGTCACTCCATGTGGCTAAATCCCGATTTGCTGCCCTGGCCGAAAGACATCGTCATCGTTACTGAGAAGTGGACAATATATCCCATTCAACACCACATATACATCATAAATACCATCGATATAGCTGTCGATAATTCTTGCCACTAAGACCTGAGATCCGGGTACCAGAAATCTGACACAACGAAGTGATCCTATTTCCCTCCTTCCTAATATCATCCTCTTTATCAAAACCATCCCTACATGTGTCTTCTCAAACGCTCGTCCTGTATCCAACGGTACGATCTTTAGGTACATCCCTCATCGCTGAGCCTATCGCTCTGTACATGACATACACAAGCTAATATGCAGGGTACCAACACAAAAAGTCAGGTTGGGGTAGGTACTAGCTTTACATGTATGATGACCTTGACCAAAAGCATGCCCGTAAAGCTCCGTACTTCTATGGCCTGGCTGGGCAGGTCAAAAAGCTCGTGTTGCTCACATGGCCAGTAACGAAAAAATAATATGTGGATGAAGGGAACGAAGTCTGTCAATTGCGCCATGCTGCGCCTATCCCTGTTTGGCGCCGGTCCACGCTTTTTTGGACCTTGCTGTGCTTCGCGATTGGCTTAGACAAAGCCAGCCACTCCAGTTCTTTTCAATTTCGTTCCCCTTTTGGCCTGTGCGGGACCGTCTGTGCGTAATGGAACCTCTTCTCACGCATAATTGCCACGAAAAGGTTACACTGTGTAAGTAAAATATGCGTCCCCCAAGAAAACCTCTTGATTGGACTATACAATATGCCAATACTCACATTTCTGCAGTGGAAAAATTGATCTTGTCGACTACAAGCTAGAATAGAACTTCATCTACAAATATGCTCTGGATAATTCCCTGGGAAGCGAGTCAATCCGAGAAGCGCATTGCTATGCCAAAACCACCTCCTCTATAGGAGGAGACAAGGCCAACCATAGAGAAAGATACCTGCCAACCTGATCCTAAAATCCCCGCCTATATCGAGGTGTACAAGGGGACATCTATTCTGATACAGTCGTGAAAACCTTCAGCTTTTGTTTGATATGTTGGAAAATGAAATATAGATAATCGCTGCTCACCGGAGGCAATGGCAATAGACAGCTTGGAACAAAAGAAGGTCGTCCCCGCCCCTTGTGTAAGGCTCCTTCCGAAATAACATATCTTATGAGCCTGTTGTTGCCACTAATTATCCGCCATCGTCTCGGACAGTGCTTCTTCAAGACTTGATGTCAGGATATCATAATTCACATAATCTGGTCAATTATCAATCATAATTTTCCCAGGTATTTCGACAGCATGATTGTGGCAATCATTGGTTGTTTCAACTACAACCTGTTTTATCTAATTATCCTGCTTTTGTTTTGTCATCTCTTGGAGCTAAAGTATGGTAGACGGGCGGGCTCACTCGCTCGCTTCACAGCAAAAATTACGTTACAGCTGTGTGGTTGGGCTTACTATTTTCCGTCTGCGTTGTTCATTATCTCTAACCAAGGATGCCCCTGCTGTTATGGACGTGCATAGCTCTTAACAGAGATTTTGAGGCCACCCATCCTTCTCCACTCCCCGCTTATGGAACTAAAATGGAAGATTCTGAATTCTCCGCCACGGTCATGCTCATTCTGTCATTGAAGTCAGGTCCCCATGATAGGAGGGCATCTGCGAGTAAGTTTTGACCATAGTCAATGCACTTCGTGGACTCGCACTATTAGGATCATCAAACGTAACTCGATTCAACGAATATTACGAGCCTTTTGATGGAGCCATCGGCGCTTTCACCGATCTGTAACAGGAGGATGTACCCCATTGCATTACTTACAGGTGTCCCTCTCATTACTGCACGCACTACAACTCAACTTTACAAGCACTACATACTTCTGCTCCGAAGTAGAAACGTATGCAGGAAAAAAAGACACAACTAGGAAATACGGTTGTTGGAAACTTTGTTTTTTCCGGTCAATTTTGGTTATGTCTACACACTTATCTGCGATTCGTCCGGGCTGTAATATCGCAATCGCAAAGCAGAACATACGTCGCCAGACCTATAAAACATACATCGAACATTCTACTCTGCCTACCCCAGGAAACGGCGGTGATGGTGGCGGAAACGCGTACATAAAAAGAAAGAAAGACCGTGGAACACCGGGGGGGGCGGGGGGGGGCGGATGCGATGCATGCGGCACTCTTTGACCTTACCCAGCATATATATGATATCCTATGTGGGCCATGCATATATCTACTCTAGAGTACAAGTTGCAAGAGAAGAAGTTACCTACCATACTTGTGTAGAGCATGTGTAACCTACTTGCACCTCAAAACCAAACCCGTCTAGCTAGAGTAGTAGGCATGCGACGTATTCGAAACGACCCTTTGCGTCCCTACCTACGCAGGAACCTCGGATATATACTCTCCGCTTAAAATGGTTTCAAACACCGGTTGGTGGCCCTAAGAAGGATTGGATTGGAAGGCACATCGCAACCTTTGGCGGCCATGTCTACCTCAAAGAGCAAAGTTCGTGACATATACGATGAGCCCGGCCATGGGCACGTTTCCTTTACCAACTCTACCGAAATGAAGCAAGGAGAAATGATACTAAAAACGACTTCTGCCTAATACCCCAAGGAGGGTTTCTCGCTTCGATGAATTGTTGTTGTTCCTTTACGTCCTACCTACCTACTCTAGTCCAGTCGCTTCTGGGCAGAGATCGTACTTTGCCACGTTTGGCATTGGCCCAAACCCTTCCTTGAATTGTTGATACGATGCTTCTAGGAATGTAGTAAGATTGAAGAATAAAAAAAAAGCTCGGGAGATCCACTTTGTACGTAAAGGTCTCCGAGTGGCTTGCGCGAATACTTTAGCAAGCAGGTAGTCAGGCACCGAAGATGACGGAGATCGCCATCGGAAAAAGTTTGATTTGCAGAGTGCACATCAAGCCCGTGCTGCTGTGCTGTAGGTGTAGGTATGGAGTTACTGGAGTAGGCAGTGGGTTTCTTCTAAGCTCTTTCTCATCAAGCGGCCCTGGTTATTCCCTCAGCGCTGGGGATTGTATGAACCGTCTGTGCACTCCCCTGGGGAAAGGCTTCTGGAAATGAGAGTAGTAGGGATAGCCCGTCAACTTTCTCTGCTGTCCACTGCTTGCTTGCTTGCATTGGACATTAACTGTTTCGCAGGGTGACGCCAAATTCTCGTGCCAACGCACAGCCGAAAAGATAAGAAAGTTCGGAGTCATGATCCGGGCAGAAGCTACTAGATGAGAGAAAGGTCGGGCATTCGGTCGGTTGATCGGTGGTACCGGAATCCGAGGTATGTACATGTAGGTATATGTGCTACGGTATAACTCCCTACCCTACAAATCCGTCCAATGATTTGCTTCTTAATTTCTGCCGTTAATACGAATTCGACAATGCTAACTGTTGTGATATTTTTAGATTTAGTACAACTAGCTCCATTCAGCCAATTTAGAAAGACTAGTAACATTTCTGATGTCAATGTTAGTTATCCTACCTTTCCGTCGAAACAACTCCACTCACGGCCTGAGGTTGCCATCGTGAGATGCCGAGACTCGAGTGTTTGAACATTGATCTCCAACCGCAAAGGAATCCCCAGCACACATCCCTGTCACAAATCTGAGGCTCCCCCTCCCAAGCAGATGTTTGGCTTGGTAGGAGATGTTTCGACTCAGATGTCGCTGCGGGGTCTGCCGGTGCACGCCAGGTGCAAGTTCCGACCCCGATCAAAACCTAACGTACAAAAAGCACAGAATCCCACGTGACTGTCATTTGCGGGCTAGCGCTCATGATCGCCCAGATCTAGCACGTTTTCGCCACGTTCTTCCGAAGCTTCCCTTTCCCCTCCAACGGGAGATGGAAGAAGCCCCTGAAACAAATCTTCTCCAAGGATGAGCGAGCGCCCAGCAGGCGCAAACATGCTAGTGTACTTTCTTTTAATTAGCTAGTGCGCTTGGAGGGCTGTTGCGACAGACAGGACAGGGCAGCACGTGGAAAAGAGCGTGTTTTAGACGCAGGCACAGATTTGGAGAAAGACTATCAATCATGGATGCGTCACTCGATTCCACCATGGAGTCCATGATTCCATGTCAATTAATTCTTTTGCTTCTTTTGCTCTACTCTATGACTCCGTAATAAGATACCGCAGTGGCTCAAAGACAGAACTGAACGAGCTGAGCCGTGTATAGCTCAGAGGGTGTAAGTACATGTACCTACTCTATGATGGCAAGTTACTCTACAACGCCCATCCGATCTCAGCGCACTGAAAACCTTCGCCCGCGATTTGCGATTCAAGTTGAGGTTCAGTTGAGCTCGTGTGTATGCAGGTAAGTCCTCTCTCGCATGCTCTCGCTCGCATGGCGGAGCGGCAACGCAATCCAGAGAAAGTACGGTACAGCTATACACATGGGATATGCATACCTTGATGTTTCCTTCCCCCACCCCCATTCTACGGCCCTCCTCCACTCCCAAAAGAAATTTTTTTCTCTCTCTTTCCTTCTTTCCCTCGTTTTTTTCACCTATGAAGAGCTTGATTCAGTTATTTAGGTGGTAGTGGCGTATATTATTGGGGAAGGGAAGGGCATCGGCGGCGGTTGCGGGTGTGTGAGTGAGGGTGTGTGGGTGACTATCTAGGGCTTCTGGAAGGAAAAAAACGAAAAACGACGGTGCTCGTGCCCTCTTCGCTTGATGTTCTACAGGGTCAAGGATCAGGGTTATGTGGAGTGAAGTCATATTAAGCGGCGAGGATATGTACGTAGACGCTCTCAAGGGTGGCTCCAGGGTTGGCCACGCTGAGGACTTGGTGGAGTGGTGAGAGTGGTGGTGCGGGGAAGGTGGATTATGCCGTATGTGAGCGTTTCCATCCTTTCCATCCTTTCCCCCCATTCCATACAACGGACGACCTGCATGGGGTGGGGAACGGAGTATCTGGTAGAGTAGAGTACCTACAGCTGCGCCATGATCGCAATTGCAGTAGAGCAGGTATCCCTGTGCTGTACCTACGCGGAAGCAGCCTGTCTGTACTCTACTAGTAGATTAAAACGAACATGTTTCTCCTGAGGTCCACCGGCACCTCATATGTGCTGTGTGTATTGAATGTAGATACTAGCGCATGTATGCACCCTGGTCAATAGGATAGCTTATATTACATGTACTCTCAGTAGGGGGGTACATACTGCGGATTGCTTATTTGTGCGATGTATTATGTATCTGCCCACGTCCAGGCTTTGGTTTCTAGAAGGAAATCGTGGCCATCCTGGTTCTACTCGTAATTTCATAGCGTTTCCGGACGCAACTGCTATTGCATACACAGAAAAAAATCGCCAAAGCTATTTTTTGTATGGCATGCAATAGTAGTCGCGTCCGGAAACGTCAAAAAACTACGAGTACGTGGCGTCAAAGAGAAACACAGCACGAAAAGAAAAGAGAGAAAAAAGATGCGCTTCAATCGCCCCTCCCCAGCTTGTCCACCCATGGTATAGTTCATCTCCTTCTATTAATTAATTAAATAATGCTGTGGTGGATATGTACTGCGGTACGTGCTACCCCAACAGGAGCAAAGGCCAAGCACCAAGAACCAAGAACCAAGGACGTTCGCCCACTACTTGCTAGGTAGTACATAGCAGGCTGTACTCTAGTTAGAGTAATAGCAGTAAGCAAGGCAGGCTAGGATATCAAGCAGGACAACAACCACCACAACAACAGCAGCACCTCCGCAAGAAGCTCCCCCCCTCGATCCCCCCACAAAGAAAGAAACTCCATCCACAGCCTCTGCAAAGAAAGAAAAAAAGAAAAAGAAAAAAGAACGTGCAGAGAACAGAAGAAGAAGAGGGGCACGCGACGGAATGTTCTCTGCCTTACCAGGGGGCCGGACGTTCGACAATGATCATCGCAGCGTGGCCTTCTCACCGAGCTCAAACTCTGCCCACCACCACCTGTCCAATGGATATGTATGTAGCTTCTAGAAGTATTCCCGCGAGGAGTGTTCCTGAGTATGATATCACATTTCTGGCTCAGGGATCGGTTTTGTCGTATTTTATCGCTCAGTTCGTGTTTCCTGTTCCCGGGCTTCGCTCTTAGTTTTGATACCGACCTTTTTTTTTATTTTTTCTTGCGCTGTTCGGCTTCCGCTTTCTGTTTTCTGCCTTTCGATGCTGTGGCCGGATCAATGTATAGGCGCCGCAGATGTCCGTTTCTTTCTTCCTCCTTCTCCTGCTCCTCCTCCTGCTCCTCCTGTTCTAATTGCCAATCCAATCAACGACGTCCGATTCGATATGACGAAGTGCGCGGGCTTTGAGGGAGAAAAAAAACGAAAAAACTTGGCCCTGCCTGCTATTGATTCTGCCTCGGTATGTATGGTAAAATATCGGCGTCGGTGTTTTTTTTCTTCTAGAAGCCCGTTGTTGTGTCGCATGTCGACGTCTTTTTTGCTTTTCTCCTTGCTTTTTCTCTCTCGCTTTTTTGCTCTCTTCTCTCTCCTCTTCTCCACAAGCAATTCTCTTCAGTGTCTCATCCGTACCGGGGCAAGACAGCGGATATTCGCCCGCTATCACGCATGTACCTACTGTGAACATAACTATCCTTCTGAAGAAACCCATCCTCCACCCCGCGCGTCCTCCGGTACGTACAAAATAAATTTGTGCACCGTACTGGGGAAGCTCTTTAGCATATCACATCTAGATTCCTATCTCATGTGTGTAGAATATGATTGACGCCCGTATTCTGGGTTATGATCATCGTTATTCTTATTGCGTCGTGCTTTCTCTCTGCCTACCATCCTCTCCCGCCGTGCCCTACCCATGGAGGGTGTGCTTTCTACCGATTGGCCCGGCGCCATGAAGCTTGCCGAAGGGAACTATCCATCCATCCATATCCATCGGACGGCTCGCTCACTTGCTCGCCTTGTTAGCTATGTTGTAGTTACTAGCTAGGTATCGTACCGCAGCTAGCTACGTCGCTGTGTAACAGAACAGACCAGACAGTGGCCGACCGCGTCTGTAGCGGTAGGCATGTAGCTCGTTTCCCAACAGCCTGCCTACTACCTACACTCGCCCGCCCGTTTAACTATTAATCCCTAGGAGCCATGTCTAAGAGTAGGTTAACTACAGCTCACAGAGCACTCCAGAGCAGAATGCCTTTTTTTCTCTGTCCCTGTTCGTCTCATCTCATTCGTGCGGGTAGCCGTAGATGTAGAGATAGAGACAGGCACTCTGCGGCGTCGGGCGTCGGGCGTAGTACCAAGGTCTCCTCTTCCGCGGTACTCTACCATACCCTACCCTGCCTTGTCTGTTTTTCTTTCCCTTCCTGCAAGCCCGTCTCTAATGCGGTATATCCCGGCTCGTGTCTTTTTTCTTTCTTTTGCACCAGTTTTGTTTTTCTTTTATCTGTACTGTCGGTCGAGACAGGCACGGAAGTTCTATCTTTGTCTCGGGTTTCCCTGAAAGCCGTTGTCATATTTTCTTTCCGCTCACTCTGGATTAGCGGATAGCTATAATATGATGATATAGCAGTCTGGGTGCTAAGTAATCTACGTGTATCGGTAGGTAGTACAGAAGGGAGGTTCTTCTTGTTCTTTTTTTTTTTTTCGTCCCTGCATGATCTGATCGGTCGTATCATGTCGTTTATATCTATATATGCAGGGCGGCGGTAAAATTGAGAAGAAGTGGGGTTGGGGTTGGGGTTGGGGGAGAGGGGAAGAAGGGGAAGGGGTGAGATACGAAACAGTGGGTTAAGGGGTTGTTTTATTTTTATTTTTATTTTTTTTATTTTTTTTTTATTGTGCGGTGCGAGATGAGGTGAGGAGGAGTACATACAGTAACATACTTAGATGTGATATGGGGTACATAGCTGGTGTAGGTACATCCGTCATCATTGGTCTTTGGGCAATTATCATGGCCGTTATTTTCCTTGCCAAGGCTGGCGCGGTTCCCCGTAATAATTTTCTTTTCTTTTTCTTTTCTATGGTTAATAGATAAGTAGCCAGTTAGCCTTGTAGTTAGCTAGTTACGGATAGATAGCTACGAGTAGGTATTTAGGACTGAACTGACGGAATAGCCATCAAGAATAGGACTGTAGCTTCATGATATGTGTATGTAACGAACGGTAGGCCAGCTAATTAACGGCCGCTGCCCTGTTCCTGAGTGATATCAAGTAATGTCTTGGTGCATTGGTGATGCCTATTTCGCACAACTGCACCTGTTCCGGTGGTGGTGGTTGAGGTTAACTGATCAAGAAGATCAGCCAGCTACTGCGCGATTGAGTCGATGTCTTACATGTGGCTTTGGGGGGAACGTTGATATGTTGGGATGAGATAATTCCTAGAAAGAGGATCAGTTGAGATTGGTTTGAGTCAAATATATCACCAAAAAGCAAAAAATAGAGCATAGTTACATACATGTATGTCTTGTCTAGTACTCTGCCGTCTAGCGTCGTCATGAACTCTCCATCGTTTCAATCGCTCACGCTTTCTAGTTAGCCTGTCGCCGGTCAAGCCTCTCGGTTGCGACGCCTGTAAGATTATTCATTACCAACAGTCGCACAGCAGCGTATAGCAATTCGGAAAAGAACGAGCCTAAGAAAACGTTTGTCACCCATTGGAAGCCCTCTGGGTGCTCTAGACAGGTATGTAGCCCTGCACATACATGCATATATTTGTACTCGTATTTTCCTGACGTTTGTGGACGCGACCAATATTGCATACCATACAAAAATACGCCAAGCTCATGATTTTTGGTGTATGCAATAGTGGCCCAGTTCAAAAACGTCAGGAAGATACGAGTACAGTCGCAACTCGATATGCCGGATTGCCAAGATTCGAAGGATTTCGTACGGGATAGTAAAAAATCCGGGATAGCAAATTGATTTTGGAGTAAGAAAATTAAAATCCCAGAGGATTTCGTACGGGACAGCAAGGGATCCGGCGTATTGAGATCCGGCATATCGAGTTGCGACTGTAAGTGCTGCGGCCGGAAGCTTCCTCGGGTGTACCCCGCAGTTTATTTACTACATGTAGGTAAAGTAGGTTGTAGAGCAGGTAAACGATCTGAACACCTGCATCGTACGTAGGACAGCATGAAAAAAGGGTTCCTCCCGAGCACCCCCGATCGTGATCTCCTTCTGTGACACAGACACGGACGATGTAGATACATGTAACTACATGATGGATTGAGGTTCCATGAAGTCACGTCAGAGTCAGGCCACAACTACATCCAACAGAAAGGCTTATCTCTCGTACCTGTTAAAATGATATTGACAAGGGGAGGAGTTGCTCCAAATGTCATGAGGTTGCTGTTGTTATTTATGAGACGATTAGGGACTTTTCTAGATCATTTAGTTAGCTAGCGTTATAATAGATACTTGAACCGCAAGAATGTTCTGTCGCTTTTCTTTAGGTAATGCGATTGTGAATAGGATCCCATGTCAGTACATGTAGTTAGGAAGGCTACAGCTCAAGCCCAGCTGTAGCTACTCCAGTTAGCTTGCTAGAAATTCCTGCTGAACCAATGCTGATGCACAGAAACCCTAAGCAGAATATGGGAACAATTGCGAGAGCAACGACGACGACAGCGATCTTGCATGGTGAAATGAGGCGAAAGCTTGGTATTCGTTCCTGTCCGGGATGTGCAAGCCGAAATCCACTAACGGGATGTGTTAGTGCTAGTAGAGTAGCCTCGTATCTCTAAGCAAATAAGATTAGAGGTTTCAATCAGAACTTAGTGCGAACCAGCTGCAGTTACAGACCAGATCGGAAACCTAAGGGCCCTAAGCAAAGTCGAAAAATTGATATTTAATTAGATTATAGCCTATTCCTACTCGTAGAGTACATACATGTATGTAGTTATTACATGTACTTTGAGGAAACATGTAAGGGGGGCTACAGTACTGTAACTACATGTAGCAACTACGCAGATCACGAGATTAGTTCATGATTCCCCCCGAATCTGGAATATATTCCTTCTGGATCAATTCCTTATATTAAGAAAAGGAAAAGAAAAATAAGAATTAATTTACGTAACGCTTTTTTTTCTTTCTTTTTTCGATGTGCCTGAGCCTGATGAAAGAACCTTCTATGTATAAGGCGTCAGGGTCTCCGAGACCCTGGTTACTGGGATGCCATTGCGACTACATGTATAGGCCGGGCTGGTATGTCAACGCACGGAGTCGGCCAAAGCGGTTGTAGGCCGGCAGGCCGACCATCAACGAATGTTTCTGCCGGGTTCTTTACGGACTGGGGAATCATCGAGAAGGCTGTCTACATCTTAGTACATATGTAATCGACGATATATTGAGAGATCAATGCGCACCTGGTTGGCATGGTGTAGTGAGAAGATAATAGAGTACGTAGAGTGGAGTAAAACATGTAAGTACTCGGTGAATGGCATGCAATATGAGTACTAGGGACTCGAGAGCATGCAGGGATCCAAGTAGAGGGGTTTTTGGCTAGCTGGATTACCGCCAAATGCCTTTTCAGGCACTTTCCCCTGACACGAGTACCTACTCCATAGTAGATTAGTTAGAACTAGTGGGGAAAGAGGGATGCGCTGGCATATCGGATTAATTCGTATATTGGTCTTTCGATATGGAAATCAATATGATTCAATTCTCAAGCTGACTGCCTACTAAAATCAGGCTAGTTAGGTAGCTGTGCAATGATCCTACCTGCCGGAATCTAACACGACATGGTGTATGCCGCTGAGGTTCAGTAGCACTGCTAGGAAGTACATGTATGTAGTGCGGGCTAGTTGAAACTTCCACTTAGGCCTTCCTGCTCACCAACATTTTAGCAAGTATACTTCCACTATAAAAACCAATCAATCGAGATAGATTATATATAACTCGCAAGTCCCTGTATATAATATTCATATTGCTTCTATGCAAAGCATTTTGGCAGTGTTGGACTATCCCCTCCTAGATCCCATGGGTTAAAGCTGTCGAATCTGTGCAGCGGGAAAACGTTCCAGATCGGGCACATTTGGCGACTTAGAAAGAGGGAAACGATTTTTAAGGGATGAACTCTAGGAGCTGCTGCAAAGAAATGACCCGTGAGGCGGTAGACGTCATATTGTTGCATGCACATGTGTTTGGTAATTGAAACCAGCTCCCTGCATCAACGCTCATGTTAGTGACGGACGTGGCTCAACCATGTACGAAGGACGTTGAAATAAGAAGCGGCGAGTCCAGATTGAAATCCATTGAATTTCCTCCAAGCTGATACCAACGATCAAAATCATCCCGCCACTTACCTCAATGATACTCATGGTAGATCGGTTGAAGCATAATTTTTTTTCTCTCACGAAAAACTTTTTCATTTGTTCGTTACGCGGACGATCATCATATTCGATTTGAAGCGGTGTTTCGTTTTCGTAGATCTGTTTTTCATAGTCAGGGACGATTCCCTTGGAACCAGGCGTGTAAACTACGTACTTAGCATAGGTGTTGGTATAATAAAAGACCCTCTAACAATTAAAACTTCTGCTCTATTATGGCCCTGTGAAGAACATCTCGTCCCAGGTACACATGGTTCGTCGCATCGACAATTGCAAGTTAAGTTTGAAATTTCTAATCGATGATCTGATCTTTTTGTATTAGCCAAGTAGGTATCTTTCTAGGCTCCCTAGACAGAAGAATATATTAATACGATGCCATGAAAGTACATTGTTCCTTTTATGATTTAGGGTACATACCATACCATATCTATACATGTGTGTACTCACACTAGAGTACCGTATGTAGAGTGCTACACATGCCCAGTAGTAAATACTACACCAGAATTTGCTTTTGTGGCGCATATTGATATTACTCTGGAAGATCAACTCTCGCACCCTATAATCCCTGGTACATAAAATCAACCTTCATTTATAGGCACATTATTTGTAACCAGGAATATGGCATCCTTGGCGATATGAGTGCGACTTTGCCGATCTAACCGGCAAATTTACTGAGCGCGCACCCAGGTATACGTAGCTACATGTAGTAGCTATACAGTTACAACAGCAGCGCTGTAGTAAGACATCTGGCCTCTATGAGGATTAGTCAATGATTTTTCAAGTATAATACATTCCAGCAATACCTACTCAGGTTTCACTGGTAGTTAGAGCAAGATAATATGTACTAGATAGTGAAGATGTACTAGTGGTTACAAGTACTTACCAGAGAAGTGATATTCCTCGGGAACACAGTTTATCCCGCATGAACCAATAGGGAGCGCTCATTTTTAGATTCTGTGTGAAATAAAGTTCTTTGCGGGGTAAGTATTTATGCAGTCATCCATTTACTGTCTGAGACTCTTCCATCAGGTTATTGGCTATCTATTTTTACAGTGATCTCTTTTAGAACAAATGCATTAACCTAGGTGTTTAGACGTGAGACCCTTTTCCCACACGGTAGTAGTGAGGAGACTTGCTGTATGAATTGACGATGTACTTTAGTGCCGCCCCGAAGCGGAGCCGGCTCGAGCTTTAGATTTGGACATAACAAGCCTAAGACCTTACGAGCCCAGGTTTGATGATATCTGTGGGCTCGAGCTTTGGGCTCGAGCTAAATACATGGATGTATGCAGGTATATCATTGACCCCTGTGAGTGTGAGTTGTATATGCATTTGGAAACCATCTGTGCTCGAGCTTAATTATGTTTAGACTTAGCCCAAGTATGTTCGTGAGCATATAGTGACAAGATTGCGGAACGTAATTCCGGACCACGCAGGTGGTTGATGGTCCGAAATTCCGACAAACAAATAACCTAGATTGGAGAAACCTCACGGTTACTGGAGCCCTACTGATTTTCTATACAAATGTAGACTGTAAGAGAACTTTGTCAGCCTGGACCTGGCTTTCCTATCGCTTTTCTGCTATTACAAAGATAAGACCAAACTTGAAACCAAAATAAAAAAAAAAAAAAAAAAAAACTTGAAACCGAGTGATATTCTGTGAATAAAAATGATAATTTTAGGCAACCAAAAATTTTAAGACCATTGTTCGAAAATCGAATGGAGAACTTCTCTAAGTACATATATACCCTTCTATTAACGTTTTATATGATCTAAATGCTCATGAATACATACTCTAATATGGCTGAGCATTGGGAATTAATACAATGTACGTACGATCTCTAGATCAGCTATGAAAAGTCTATTTGCATAGTGGACAGCTATATATATAGGCTCCACTGGCTTCTAGACGCGGTAGGCCGTTATAATTACTCAGGATCTGCCCAGTATACTTGAGGGATATTCAGTATATGATATTCACGCCATATTTTTGTACCTAAACACGAATACGTACATGCCTACTATACATATAGCTAATCAGAGAGGTTAGGAAACCCGAGAGCGGAGGGAAAACTCAGCAAAAGAAGTTTGTATCTACATGTGTACTTTATTTGTTTTCGAGGGATAAACGCATGTAATTACCAATGTATAAGTGACATTTTGGTGGGAAAAAGAATGAATGCGCCCACCACAAATATATCCGCGCGGTCGTCGAACACCATGGAATTTCTTTTTCGACCTCACCCCCGTGGCGCCCCGCGGTCTTATATGGCCATGGCGAAAGTGTAATTTTTGTTAATTGTGGTGCTGTATGTTGCTTGAGCTAGCGGCTTATTCATGACATGTACGGTGTCCCTACTTGTTGCTTATCTAAGCATAGTACTATTACCCATGAAACATATATATATGGATGAGTGATTTATCATGACTTAAATTTTCAAATTTTTAGAGGGGAAACCCTACCTAACAGTATTGTACTTTAGATTCACCTGTGAGTTTGTCGAATCCGTAAGTCGTGCGATTAGGTCTTGTTCTTGCCATTCGAACTTCCCGCCTACACTGCTTAAGCATGAGTCAACGACTTCTACGTCGTGCTTGAATTCTGTTCTTTGTATATCCTATAGGTATAACTATAGACCGTGTGCACCTGTGTCGAGCATGTACCTGTGCCGAGCACCTTATAATAAAGGCAGCATTTTAGCCACCATTTGGAGCGGATCCCTAGAGATCAGATAAGATGCTCGGCACAGGTACATTCTCGGCACAGGTGCACACGGTCTATATATCGTGGGGATTTTCGGCTTCAAACTCAAAGGGTTACTAAGCTCTTATGTAGCTTTATCAGATATCAAGGCGCTTCAGATTGAAGAATCAGAGGATCTGAACTAGCCATAGCCACAGTTGAAGCAAGTCTTAATATGGCAAACTTCACTACTTGTAAGCCATGAGGAGTTAACTGTTTCGGATTCCATAGCTAGTAGTTTTGATGCCGTTGCAACTATGCAAAAATGGTGGGACATACTCTGGTGCCGGACCTTGAGTATAGACTTTCCAAAGGGACATATGTAGCCTTACTAATATAACCTGATAAATCGGGTTGGGTGTTTCCTGTGGTATGACTCTCCTATTTCCTGTAAAATTCCCCAAACCTCGCTCCTATGGGAATAAAGTTTTGATAGATTTTTAAGTTTTCGACAACCCAGTTGCTGGCCAACCATGTATATAGATGTGTGGAACGCGCGCTCCAGTGATGGTACCTAGTGTAGGCATTATGTTTAGACTTTGGTTGCTGAGATCATCAAAACATAAACGTATAATTGTTTTTAGACATGAGAGTCTCTTTAGAACCACTTATAGTTGTCCCCACTGAGATCTCGGATTTCTGGAGAGATTGCATATCATTCAACCACCCTTGGTTCGAAATAAAAGCCTGGTCTGAATAAATTGTAGTAGAATAGAGACCAAGCTCGCGCGGGACGCGCAGTACCGTGGTTTCTTGACTTTAGTGATAAAAATTATAGACAATAGTGTCGTTATATGTTTGGAGGACGGGAAAATCTGATTTATTGGAGTCCTTTGTTTATCACTATATGAATAGATTTAGAATAAACACAGTGTCTGTGGCTCTGGGAATCCTTATGATATTTACTAGTATAGGTGATGAGTGAACCGATTCAATAAGCCGGATTATCTGGTCTCCCAATCACTAGTAGTTGTTTTCTCTTTTAGAATATCTGGGTTTCGTACTTTGAAGCTGAGATTAATTCCTGGTTTAAAGCTAGATTTTCTTGGTTTTACGTACCAAATCCCGGTTTGCCTGGTCAAGTAGTCGTGAAAGAGATGCTGTGGGATAGAGCTCTCGGTCACCAATTGATTTAGCCGGAACCTGAGGTAGCTTTGGGCTAACCGACGTTATTTCTTCTTTGCAGCCTGTGCTAGTCCACAAATAAAAAGTATACCCCCCGAACAATGCATTTTTTTATTTATTTAATTTTAGTTAAGGAGAGTATGTACTTCGGTGACAATTAAGTGAATTATAATTTCGACATGCATTATATCGAAGTCGTTGCTCACGGGTCGGCCGTAGTGGAATGAGGGTGCCGCCGAACTTGGGTAGATTGGTATTTAGAAATCTTGTTAACCTGTGTAGCTAACTCATCCAATGTGACGGTGAATCTGGTCGAGAGGGACATCATGCAGTCGACGGAATCGCATCGCCTTAGCACTTTTCTTTCCTTTCAAGGCTTTCTGCGATGGCATGGCTGTATGTAGTAGAGTAGAGCACGTTGGGGAGAGAGGAAGACGCCGTCGCCTGTCAGTGGACTTCAATGGTCAGTGCTTTTGGCTGCATGTCAGTAGCTATCAGGCGGCTTTGTACGTACTTGGTACATCTGCGTGCTGTGTGACATTACATCGCCATGGTTGAACTCAGAATGGGACTTGGCCGGAGTAAACAATGAGCCTGCACGAGTAGTGAATTGAGTAAGCATGTTTCTATCAGCAAGGCTTATACTTATTTAATTCTATCCGGTGTCTTCCTGGAGGCAATTTGGGTTAAAATACAAAGATCTAAGTTGTGTGTATGTATATACATGTGGTTATACATTATATTCTTCCCGGTGCTCCAGAGTACATAGATCCTGTATACAAAATCATGTATGTACATGTATTTACCTTGTGTTGTAGGGCCCGAGCTGCGTCACCGCCTCCTTTCCAAGCCGAGACCTACATACCTACTCCGCATCACCTCACCACTGCCCAACCACCCCCATCAACCACAGCCCACCTCCCCTCAGGAAAAAAAAACCTGCCGGAGCGCTCTCCACCATTCACACGACTAAGAACCGAACCTTGCGTACCTCCGTCGAATCAAATATCACCCCCATTTTTCCTGCATCCTCATTGCCCCTGTTGCCATCGCCAGCAGGAGCGCAGTAAAGGGTGACGACGACGCCTAGTACAACAACACCTGCAAAGACCTGATCATCGCTCCCTCTTTCTTTACCACGAACAGGCCCATACCATCACTTATCCGTTGCGCTTCATCTATCTTTACACGGTCGAGTAAACCGATCGTGGACATCTAAGCACCTTCTATCGACAGTTTGAAAGATTCGGGATCGTCTTAAAGGAGGTTCGGCGTCCTGTTCGCGAAGCTGAGCAGTACAGAAGGAAGGAAGGAAGGAAATAGTGTGAGAGCTAGTTGGAACTAATAACCGGCGCCTGCAATTTTCATTTATTCTAGCTTTTTAGAGGTGCCCTACGGTACCTGCAGCCGCAACTATGTCGAAGGTTATGAGATCAGTGAAGAACGTCACCAAGGGTTATTCATCAACTCAGGTGAAGGTTCGAAATGGTAAACCGAAGCTCTGTTTTTTGGTATCATATATGCGTAGATAATTGACTTCTAGATATCAGCTACAAGCAATGATCCATGGGGCCCTACGGGGGCCGAGATGAGCGAGATCGCTCGCATGACTTTTGATGTGTTAGTTTACCCTTCCAGGGTCGTCGCAGGCTTTCATAGAGCACTCCATAATGTTTCTAGAACTGATCCATAAGTTGCTACATAGAGGCACAGATTTTTTCGAGATCATGGATATGCTCGATAAACGGCTAAACGACAAAGGGAGGAATTGGAGACACGTATTGAAGGCGCTGAAAGTTCTCGATTATTGCTTGCACGAAGGCTCAGAAAATGTTGTGGTATGGGCCAAGGATAATATTTACATCATAAAGACATTGCGAGAGTTTCAGCATATCGACGAAGAGGGCAGAGATCAAGGAGTTAACGGTATGCGGCCCGGGTATAGCTGCTATTTGGTTATTAATTATTGACTTTAAATTCTCTAGTCCGAGTAGCTGCTAAGGAAATCACATCTCTAATTAATGACGAAGAGCGTCTGCGCGGCGAACGAAAGGACCGAAAGTCTTGGAAGTCGAGGGTTACAGGGATAGAAGATTATGCCTCATCTTCAAATGGCCACGCTCGTCCCGAATCCGACTCGCGTAGGCGTCAACAGCGGACATCCGGATCCGGTCGCGGTAGAACAGATGAGGATGATATAGAATACAAACTTGCAATCGAAGCAAGTAAGAATCAGGCAGAAGAAGATAAACGCAAGAACGCTAATAAGCAATTATCCGACGTGGATGATGACTTGGCAAAGGCTATAAAGTTGAGTAAGGAGGAAGAGGAGCTTCGCCAGAGGGAATTAGAACAGAGCAATGCGGATCGCCTATTTGATGATGCAACGCCTACCACTGTTCAACAACAACCACAGAGCTTCCAACAGCCAATATACCCAACACAATACGAGCAACTTGGGGAGGTTGACTTTTTTGGAAATGCGGTACCTCAGCAAAACACTGGTTACTTGGCAAATGTCTACTCTCAAGGTACAGGGTTTCCTCAGCAACAGTTTGCACAGCCCACTGGATACGATCAAAATGCACAAATGCAATTCATGAATCCTATGGTCGCACAACCAACTGGTTACACCAATCCGTATATTGCACCTGTGTCACTTAGTCCGCAGCCTACACAACAGCAACAAAGCTTCTTGCAGCCTGGTGATAATAACCCATACGCAAATAATCACCAAGCAGCTCAGCCTTTGCAGCCTTTGCCCACTGGATCCAACAATCCTTTTGCGCCAAAGATTCAAAACAGCTTTTCCAATCAGTCACAATCAACAGGCATGCCTTCTCTGAACTTACTCCACCAGGAACAGCAACGCCAACACGAGCAGCAAAGGCAGCAGCAGTTGTTGCAACAGCAACAGGAGCAGCAAAGGCAGCAACAACAGAGGCAGCAGCAGCAACAATCATACCAAAACCAATCATACCAACAGTCGTTTGCTCCGTCTTCTCCGACCCCCGCCGAAAAGCCTGTCAACCCACAGCACGCGCATCTTGAGAATCTTCTTGCTGCGGGCAACGCCAATGGGCTGGATACATTTGGTAACGTTGGTGACCTTCGTATCCCGGCTCAACACACCGCTCCTAGCATGTTTGTAAACTCGGCTGGAACAAGCCGCACCGGTAGACCTATGGCTGCACAGAGCACAGGTAACAACCCGTTCTTTAGTCAACAGTTCACCGGTGTTCCGCAATCTACTGGTTTTGGAGGCTCCTTAAGCCCCCAGCCAAATAGACTTATGCCAGCTCATACTGGACCAGCAGGAATGAATGGGTTTGGGGGATACCAACAACAACAATCAATGGGGAACCCTTATGCAGGAGGATTTGGTCAGCAACAACAACCACAGAAACAGCAGGGTGGTAACCTGATTGACCTGTAAGTACGTGAGGGGAGCGGGGAAGTTGGCGAGGTCTAGTACGGCCGACGCTAGCATTTATCTAGTGTGGCTGGTCGTAATTGTAGAGCGAAAGGTTATAGAATTTGTGTGGGTCAAAGTTATTTTCTGTAATTCAGTGACTCATTATTATGGTTTTTTCTCTCTTTTTTTCTTTCTGCCCTTTTTTCCTTTTCTTTTTCGTCATCAATTCGAGTCCAACTAGGCAAACGGGGTAGTTTATTTGAGTGAAGCTCGGATTGTTCGTCTGGGATTTTTTTGTATTCCTTTTTGCTTCAGGACGAGGTCTAGTCAAAATTTAAAGGGAGCGGGGAGGATCAACGCTTTCGGTGTTGATGGTGTGAGAATAAATTGGAATTCTGGACACTTTTTGTCTAATATTACTATCTCTCCACCCCCCCCCCCCCCTTTCTTCTTTTTTTGTTAGCCTCACATTTATATTTTTCTTTGTGTCTAATGGATTTTACTCTTTCTGGCTCCGGGTGGTGGTGGTGCTACATGTATTCCTTCACTCCTCCTTTCTATTTCTACTTCAATTTGTTGTTGGGCTCAGTTATCCGGTCCTATAACAGCTCCGACCTCGATAGGCCTCATACTACCCGGATATATGCCATCTTTACAGAAGAGGATCCGGATTTTATGTTTCATATATATGTTTTTGAAGGGTTGGGATTTATATACGCGTGGTGCTGGTTAGTGTTGCTTTATTGAATAGGAAGAAGGGGGTTGTTCAATTGCTCTAGCAATAGGAAAGTGCTTTTTCTATTAAAAGACTGAACATCGCCCAAGAAAAAATCGTCACTCTGGGACTGATGCGTAGGATCTGATTCAGGGAGGAATTTTTGTATCTGCATTTAAGAAAAAAATAGTACTGGTGGTTTCTGTTATTTTTACCCAGTGTAACTGAAAATAAGTACGTTTTAGTGCTTTATTTCTCTCTATTCCCCCTTTCCTTCTTTAATTTGTCTATAGATATGTAAATTCTATAAAATGAAACCCGGCCGGGTTCAATTATTCCATTACAGTAGCCAGAAAACAGATGTAAAAAGTAGTTGTGAAAAGTCATACGTAAATACATTACAACCATGTTATGGAGGAATTCCAGCAATAAAGGTGAGTATAAAGCCATGTTTCTTATTGGTTACGAAAGTTAATACACGTGCTTTTGATTCGCGATACTCTGTTGGTATGATTATTATTTGATTGACCACTAGCTAGTAATACAGTAGGTACAGTGGAAATGACCAAAAAAGCAAGAAACCCATAACAATAGAAAGAAAAGGAAAGACCCCATAATTATCTGGCCTTCAAGTCAGGGCCCCTCAGTTGTTTTTTAAATATCAAATGAGGAAAGGATCGGCTAATCTTACAAAAATTCCAAAAAATGAGTAAGAAAATCTGCCGTTTCTTGGAGTTATCATTACTCGCCCCTGCAGATAGCAATGAATTCATCTCGGCTGACTATGAAATCGTCAGCAAGTGTTGGTATTCGGAGCGATAAGGGAAGGGATAGTTTTGACATACTCATGCCATCGTTGTCAATATCAAATTCATCAATCATAGCCCTCAACTCCTCTTCCTCTAGTGTCTCGCCGAGCTCCTTTGCGACTCTTCGCAGGTCATCAATAGCAATTTTCGCATCCTGGCCGTCTCCTATGCCGCCAGCAACACCAGCAAATAGGTCGAAGGCACGTGATATTTCTTCCAAAGGGTTTCTATCCAAGATTTTCTGCGTCATGATTGATGTGAATGAGTCTTGAGTTATAAAAAGTCTGCTAGGGGTCTGGCCCGACTGATTATGTGGTGGTTTTTGCATATTGGCAGTTACACCATGGTCTCGGAGTATATGCAGAAGCTCTGATTTAGGGACATCGAAGCCGAGAGCTTTCATTGCTACCTGCAAAGCTATGTGTTAGTATGGTAGAAAGCTCTGGACAGGTAAATGGTAAAAAGAAATAGACCTTGAGTTCATGGTAGTCGATCATTCGGTCTTTGTCGAGGTCGAAAAGATGGAACTGAAATATGTTAGATAGTATTTACCAAAGCTGCTCAATAACCAAAAATAAATATGATCACTTACTGCCTCATTTATTTCAGCTTTTTGCTCTTCACTCAGCTCCATTGCCCCGCCGGTGTCTGTGTGTTGCTGCTGCTGCTGCTCCCGTTCTCTCTCACGCTGCTGCTCACCGCCTCGCTGCTGGTAACCAGGGACGTTTTTTTCCCTGCCTCCCGGCCCTCCAAATAACCCGGTACCAGTCATAGCAGATGTACCAAGACCGCCGCCTGTCGATGGACCTGATGGTGGAGGAGATTGCCGGTTTGCAGCACGCCGGGTACGCGTTGTTGAAGCTGGTGCTGCTGTTTGGCGACTGCCAGTACCGAGGCGATCTTGACCGGTGAACATTGATAACTTTGTGTATGGCGTTGTTGTTTTAATTTGTTGTTTTTGGCATCTGCTGTTGCGGAATTTGAGAATCGTGTCGACAACTTAACGAACGCGACCGGTCAGGTGACTCGGTTCCTGAAATCAGTGATAGAATGTGTCACACAACAGTACCAGGATAGGTACATGTAGTTGCAGATAAGGCGCAGAAATGTGCAGGAAGAAACAGATTGCTCTTAAGATAAAAAAAAAGCGTTGGAACAAACTAGTCAGACGACTTTAATCGAAATGTATTTATACCTACATAGCTCGGTCGAGTAGTTTTATTCACAGGTCCAGGCCTTTGTTCGTTCTTTGCCTTGCTGTTCGGTGTTCAATGGGCTGCACCTCTGACCAATAAACAGCTTGTGGTACGCAGTGGGCGCGTAGGCGTGAGTCTTAACAAAAGCTACGTGTAGTGTCGTGATGAGTCAGCCCACCCGTTGCTGTTCAGGGTTTTTTTCTCTGGGGGTTTTGTGGGTGTGGCAACCCTTTTGTTGCTCCAACACACACACCACACACCCCATCACCCCCGAACAACCTATATCATCTTCGTCATCTCCCTACCCTTATCTTTCCCTTCCTCTTCTCCCCAACCCGCCTCCTCGCTCATTCCCCCATTATCACTCCTCATCCCCCTCATCTGCTCAATACCTTTCCGGAAAGAGTGATAGCTTGACCCAAAGCGCGTCTTCATTCGCGCGAAGTCAGTTTCCAATCAGTGGATACGTGACGCAACATCCATCAATCATCAAAGGGAAGAAAAAAAACTTTAACGAAAATATTGACGACCCGCCGCAACACCTCTACCCACCACCGGCACGATGAGTTTGTTTGGCAATAATGCCGGGGGCTCAGGTGGTTTTGGTGCGTTTGGTGGCGCCAACAATAACAACCAGCAAGCTGGAAATCCAAGTGTTTTTGGCTCAGGAGGAGCGTTCGGTCAGCCCGCTGCTGCTGCCCCAGGTACGTTATTTTATTCGCTTGATTGTTTTCACGTGTTGTGCACAGCCAGGGAGATTTCGTAGTGCCTTCCAGCGACGTTTCTTGAAATGCCTCAGCGAAAGACGTGTCGTGATTGGGCGCGTCGTAATTTCCGCGCAAGGAAATAAAATGGAAGGCGGATGATGCTTGCTGGCGATGGCGATGATGAATGCTCGTTCAGTTCAAAGACGCAAGGTCGACTAATCCACCCGCTCGTGTTTCTTTCCAGGCTTTGGCAACACTGGTGGTGGGTTCGGCCAACAGAATCAAGGCGCTTTTGGTGCTGCGACGAACACCGGTTTCGGTGCAACCACTGGAGGTACTTCTAGACATCTGTTTTTATCATCATCGCCATCGTCGCAATCATTGTCTGCTTTTATATCTGCAAAATTTGCCTGTTCCCTTGGCATTGCTTCGTTTACTATCCCATGATCATTAATCAAGACTATCTTGCAAAGACATCGTCATTTATTAATTTTGACTATACATCTTTGCAATACTACAATCTTCTTGCTATCAGCCTATGTCGTCACAATACTTCGCTATTGTGACGAAACTCATCTAACATTATCCAGATCCTATTCTAACATTTCTCTCCCTTTAGGTTTTGGCGCAAATAATAACGCAGCCTCATCGCCGTTTGGCGCCGCGAAGCCCGCCTTTGGCGCTACCAACACTCCTGCAACGGGTGGAATCTTTGGCAATGCTGCCGCAAACACAAATACTGGCGGCGGATTCGGATTCGGAGCCAATCAACAGCAACAGCCCTCCAACGCCTTCGGAACTAATGCAGCTACTACTGGGGGACTTTTTGGCAGTTCGAAGCCCGCATTTGGGACAGCTACAACCACAGCTGGGACAACCGGGGGGTTGTTTGGAGCAACTGCTGGGGCTACCGGTGGTGGTGGTGTTTTTGGGAATGCTGGAGCAAACACTGGCCTAGGCTTTGGTGCTAGTGGGAATCAGGCGTTGGTTAACGGGACTACTAACCCGCCATACCAGGCATTTACAGAGAAGGAGGCTCAGGGGGGCACCACGAATCATTTCCAGACAATCGCGTTTATGCCGGCTTATGCCAAGTACTCTCTTGAGGTAATTTTCCCGCATGGTTCATTACTCGTGGAAAATACTGACATAATTTAGGAACTGAGACTACTAGATTATGCTCAAGGTCGACGATATGGGAATGATTCTGGCAGTGGCGGGGGTGGGTTCGGAGGTACTGGGTTTGGGGGTACGTTTGCGAATAATACCAACACTGGGGCCTTTGGTGCAACGAATAATACTGCTACCGGTGGTGGTCTATTTGGTAACAATAACACCAACACAACTACAACGCCATTTGGAGCCCAGCCGACGAATAATGCTTTTGGAGCTAGCAATACTGCTGGGTCTGGTGGCTTATTCGGCGCCAAGCCAGCTGCTCCTAGCCTCTTTTCTGGAGCTGCCACAACTACCACCGGAGGAGGATTGTTTGGGGCGAATAGCAACACTGGAAATACGGGCGCATTTGGGAACAATGCCGCACCAACAGGATTTGGTACGAATACCAATACTGGTGGCGGTTTATTTGGTAACCAAGCCAACCAGAACAATCAACAAAAACCTTTTGCCTTCAGTAATACTACAACGCCAGGCTTTGGTGCCGCAGCTAATACGGGAGGTGCATTCGGAGCCAATAATACTGGTGGGGGATTGTTTGGGAATAACCAAAATCAACAACAGCAACCGGCAACGAACACTTTTGGAGGCCAGCAACCGAATAACACATTTGGTGCTGGTGCTGCTGGAGCGTTTGGGAATACTCCTGCACAGAACCAACCAGCGACTGGGTTTGGTGGATTTGGTCAGCAACCGCAGCAGCAACAACAGAAGCCTGCTTTCGGTGGTGGATTCGGCACCACCCAGGCGACAAATAATACGACAGCCCAGGGTGGACTTTTTGGAAATAACCAGGCACAAAATGCTGGTGGTTTGTTCTCCAATCAATCCAAGCCCTTCGGAGCTACAACTACCACTACTCAACCGACGGGCGGTGGATTGTTTGGAAGCAACCCTACCCCACAAGCGAATACCGGCGGATTATTTGGGAACAATCAACCCGCTGGAAATACTGGTGGAGGTTTATTTGGTGGTGCGCAAAATACTGGGGCAACGGGTGGTCTGTTCGGGAATAATAATGCGCCTAAGCCGGCCATTGGAGGTGGTCTTTTTGGCAATAATACACAGACGTCAACACAGAATACGAATAATGGTCTTTTTGGTTTGAATACAACTCTTAACACTACACCCGGGTCTCTCTTCAATAATAATCAACAGCAACCGCAGCAACAGCAGATGAACAACAGCCTCTTCTCAAATACATTTAGTGCAGGGCAACAGGGGCAACAGCAACAACAGCTTCAGGGCCAGTTTACCACATCGATCAATGATTCTCCATATGGCCTTTCCATGATGTCTTCAATGAACAACTTCCAAGCTGCTCCGGTTGGACCGATCGCCAGCCCCCTTAGTTCAAACATCCAGACCAAGAAAGCTGCGCTGATCCCACACTACAAGATCGCCCCTAGACAACCTTCGTTGGCCCCTCGCCTTGGTGGCAGTTTTTCGAGAAGTGGCTCTCCTTTCGCAACTTCTACATCTGGAAATACAGCTAGCAGCACGGGAACAAGTCTTTCACGTTCTTTCTCTTCAAGTAACAAGTTGCATCTTTTCGATAGCGACGATTCTGTTTTGAGTTCAGGCTCTTTCACGCCAGGCTCTGGTGCACGTGTTGCCAGTCTTAAGAAGCTAGTCATTGATAAGAAGATTAGGGACCAAGATTTGTTTTCTGGGGGCCAGGACCTTAGGAAGGAGTCTGCGAATAACGAAGTCATGAAGAGCAACGGCACAAAGAGTATTCTGAAGAAAACCGTTAGCTTTGACGTTGCTACAAGCAAGGGAACCAATGCCGATTTCTTCAGTGCAAATGGCCAACCTTCGAGAGAGACTACCGGCCCAACACCCTCTGCTGAAGAGATGGGGTTCTTAAGAAGTCCGTCACGCAGAAGTATAGATGGCCTGTCCAATGGTGCTTCTTCTTCTAGTGCGCCAGAAGCTCAGCCTGAGTCTAGCACCGCCCTTGCCGTTGTTGAAAAGCCTGCGGAGGATAAATCCCATGGTAGCTACTGGATGGTTCCTGGTGCTCAAAAGCTCAAGGCAATGACAAAGGGTCAGCAGGCGAAAGTGTCTGGATTGACCATCGGACGCCGTGGATATGGCAAAATTAGATTCGATAATCCTGTCGATATCACTGATCTTGATCCCGAAGAAATCCCTGGTAAAATTGTAGTCTTTGATCTCCGGGTCTGCACAGTTTACCCCGTAGGCGTAATAGACAAGCCAAAACCGGGATATGGTCTCAATGAACCTGCCACAATTACCTTGGAGGATTGCTATCCTATTTCTAAGGACGAACGTGGGAAAATCAAGGATCCTGAGCACCCAAGGTACAGCAGTCATATCCGCCGATTGCAAAACATCAAGGATACCGAGTTTGTCGACTATCTCGCCGATGAAGGTATCTGGATTTTCAAGGTTAAACATTTCACCACGTATGGATTAGTGGATAGTGATGATGATGAGGGTGATGAGGGTGATATTACATATGATGAATCCATACTACGCGAGAGGAAAGCTGCCGAGAAAGCTACCGAAGACCTCACTCCTACTCGAAGCACAGCTTCGTATTTTGATCGAGAGGATAGCATGGATGCATCAGATGCGGATGCGAGTGGCATGGATACTGGGGTATTTGACGATACTTTTGATTTTAAACGGTTATCAAATGGTAGAAATGCTCGTAATGACGGATTTCCCACGTCTTTTTTAGGTGGAGATGAAGTCGAAGCCACGTTCGACACTTATGACGAGGAGGAGGAGGAGGAGGAGGAGGAGGAGGAGGAGGCCGACACTACGATGATTGGGGAGTCTTTTTTAGGGGAAGGCTCCGTAGGTAGCGTCGAGGAAGAAGACGAGCCTGCGGAGCCTGCTTCGGAGGAGGAGTACTTGGAGGATGAGACTGCTCAAGACCTGACAGTCGTTTACGAGGAGGATGAAGAGGATGCCACAGTGGGATATACGAATCCCGCAGAATCTAGTATGATTGAAAATGCGACAAAGGAAGTGGATTTTCATAGCAACCAAAGGGCCTTGCCTCTCGGTAATGACTGGACTGAGCAGTTGAATGCAACAATCAGCCCGGTGAAGAAAAGATTTGGAGGAACAAACTTTTTTTCCCCCTCAAAGACTGAGAGAACTAGCCCAGTAAAAAAGTTGCAACCTCTGAATTATGGCGTGTTGGATTTGGCGAATGATCTTTATGGCGGCTCTTCTGGTATCAACGGTGGCACAAAAAAAGAAAATGCGGTGTTTTCAAGATCGTGGGATAAAATTGAGGTATAAGCTGTCTTCGCCCTTTTGTTTTTTGTTTCCATCTTTTTGTTTTAGCATACCCCTGTAGTGATTTTAAGCAATCAAACACCAACCTCATGTCATGTAAGCTCAATGTTGAATTCCAATCACTGAAATTATTTCGCGGTTTCTATGTAGTCTCCTAAATCTTCACGGTATCAACAAAATCGATCGTCAACTACGAAAAGGCTTGATCTCGAAGACGAGAACGCCTTAGATCGGAGCTGGCGAAAGGCTGTAAGGCCAGCTTGGGGCCATGATGGAACACTTATTTTTGTGGGCGAGCTTGAAGGCTTGAGACAGACTAGGAGGAAAGGCGGTGATACTGACCTCAAGGCTGCAAGGTTGAAATTTCCTGTTCAGGTTTGTTTCCTTCGCCCAGGGTTATTTATTTATGAATATTTACAAGATTTTTTTATATAGGATTCTGAGTCGCAGGTTGCCCCCTTGGAACTTCAATTCTATGCAAGCATCCTCAAGATAGATGAGTATGGTGTCCCTGTAGCTGTGTTGGATGAGCGAACACTATTCCATCAGTTCACGGAGCACCCTTGGGCACAAGACGCAGCAAGTCAACATGAGAAGAGTGTCTGGGCGCTCGCCAGTGTTCTTTGGGACCCGATTGACGATGCCAACCCTGACGGCGAAAACGATCACCGGCTGAATTACATGCGCGAGAAACGTCGTAAAGAGAAATTGTCGAAATTTTTGGAAGAGCTAGTTGAAGCCGATGCCGACGATCATGCGCATAAAGCTTCCACTCTTGAAGAGACTGCATTTGCCCATTTAACCGCACATCGCGTTGAACAGGCCTGCGCAGCTCTTCTAGAGGCTGGCGATTTCCGGCTCGCAACTCTACTTCCTATGATTGGTGGTGACGCTATTTCTAGGGATCTGATTAAGAAGCAAATCAATGAGTGGCGGAAGAAGGGTGTGCTTGCAGAAATTCCGATAGCAATCAGAGCACTCTATGAGCTTTTATCTGGGAACACCTGCTTCTCCGAAGGCGTCAAAGCGCCCCAGGAAGATGCTACCCAGGAATTCTTTCTAACTCAGAAGTTTGGCCTTGACTGGAAGCGTGGGTTTGCCCTGAAGCTATGGTATGGGTGCGCGGAAGAGGATGGAATTGGCAGTGCTGTATCTGCGTATGAACGAGAGATGAACCAATGGCCTGGAAACGTTCCAGCTCCACTTCCTTGGTATCACAGCATCTCTCAATCTGATAACTATGACACTCTCGATATTCTCTGGGGATTGTTGAAAATCTATGCCGACACCAAGTTTAGTTTGGAGGATGCCCTTTCACCGAAAAGCATAGCCTTCAGCAATCTCAACTACAGACTTAGTTGGCAACTTCGAACAATTTTTGCAAGCAAAGGAATTAGAGATTTTGGTGACGGGAAAGTACAACTTTTGGATGATGGAAGTGTAGAGTACGCACCCGGCCCAACAGCGGACCAAGTCACCATTGATTTCGCCGGAGGTCTTGAAATTGGGGGTTTGTGGGAGTGGGCAATTTTCGTACTACTGCACCTGATCGATACGGATAGTAGAGAAGCTGCCATCAGAAATGTACTGGGGCGACATCTCGACGAGCTTGTGGAGGTTGAAGGGCCAGAGGTGGCAAAGAAACTTGACTTCTTGGAAAAGAAGTTACTAATTCCTCAAAAATGGATCTTTGAAGCGAGAGTATGTTTACCCCCCCCCCCCCCCGGGAGCTGTGCATTAAATGATCGAACATTAACTGATGATTTTGTATAGGCCCTCAAAGCTCGGCATTCTGGAGAACACCTTATTGAAGCAGAATATCTTCTCTCCGCTCAAGCGTGGAACGAAGCCCACAAAACTGTTATCGAACAAGTCGCCCCCGAAGCTATCATTTCGGGTGATCTTGAGCAACTCAAGGCTATCTTGGCAAAGTTTGAAGATGTTAATTTGGTTAAAACCTGGGGCCTTGGTGGACAAGTCTATTTGGATTACATCACTCTTGTAGAATTCGTACAGGGTGGTGGATCTACGTCCAGACCGGTGGTTATAAAAACCGAACAAAAAGGCTTGCCTGCGAAGAGTGGGATCACCGATGTCGCAAAACGTCTTTTGGTCAGTTTGGGGAGCGCGGATAGGAAGCTTTTCTTACAGAACGTTGCTATCCGCGAGATGGCAGGTGTGGTCGGATCCTGGGTGCTGAAGAGTGGTGAAATGCCTATGAATGATGCTGGGAAAGTACTGGAACTGCCACTTACAGAAGATCAATATCTCAAAAAGACGATGAACCTGAGTCACGCATATTACAAGGCGAACTTGCAGAAGGTTCTTTGAGTGGCCGAGCAATAACGTGGGCAGGATTGGTGGGATTTGTGTATCTATTTTCCTTTTTGAAAGATGGAGTTATTCAAAATGTGGTTGACAGGATCAGCATTAATTTTATTTCCTTTCTCCACGAATGTTTTGTGTTTGTGGGGTAGTTGCAATTTTTTATTTAGAACCCCCCTCCCCCCCTTTCCCATTTTTTACGCAGTTATGATACTGGCCTGTAATTAAGTAGTGATATGTCTTGGTTTTCGAATTAACGTGTATTTCCCCAAAAGATTATGAGATGACGACGTTAGGATACTTGATGTTTCATTTTGATAGTTTGTGGACTCGACGCCTTTACTACTCGCTTCTCTATGCAGAAACAATACCTACATACATATGTATCTATCCAATTATAACTTGAGGGTAATGGGAATGAGGCATACATACCTGTAGTGAAAGTGTTAACGGCCCGCCCCCACCTATAATACTCTGCACATCAGCTCACACTACCACGACCTGCTGCGTGGTCGATATTGGTGGTCGAAATTCCTCAGCGCAGCATATCCAGGTCAAATTTTTGTTTTGCTGGCTCTACTTCCAGGTATGGACTCGAGAGCTAGTAGCAATTTCTCATCTTAGCACATGCACTTGATATTCGCCTCATCCAAGGTTCATATATCCAACATGAGTTTATGCCACTATCTATTACAACTGAATGTTCGATAAAACTTCATGAAAATAATCCGAGACAAAAATTACGCTATTGAAAGAAAATAAATGAAGAGCATATATAAGGCAGGGGCCAAATGTCTTTTATAAACCTGAAGCCTTTATTGGTAGTATTTCGTTCCTAGCTATCCGCAAGTATAAAAGCTCTCAATTGTAATAAAATAAAAGAGCCATCTACTTCCTGAACGCTGTCTGCACATCCTGTACCATAAATTCTAGCTCCAGGCCTTGATCCTTATACACTGTCAACAATAGCTTCTGTGCACGCTTATGTGTATCAATGTACTCGGCCTCAAGCCTATCGAAGATTTTCTCGAGTAGTCTTGCGCACAGAGCTGGGTCGTCTGAATCGCCGAAATGTTTATCCACGCGCTTTCTCAAGGTCTCAATTCCACGCTTGATTTCCTTGCCGTCGTGGTTTCCGAGGATCTTCTTGTATACAGATTTCGAATGAGAGTGTCGTGTCGAAATGTCCTCTGTACCGGATCTTTGTAGTACCTCAACTCCTTCAATAAAATCCTATTGATTACGGAAATTAGCTATCCTCCCTGGCTTCCTTGATGGGGGTGGATTCGTACCAGAATTTTACCAAGTGGTCTCCTGATAACGGCACTGATGTAAAGACCCATGTGTTCCTTGAATTCGGCATCCGCCTTTTTCTTAAAATCGACCAGGATAGAGTTGCTTCTGGTATCTACCTCCTCCAAATAATGATGCATATTTTCGATCATCATGATGTGATAGTTCAATTGCTCTTTATCTTCGGGGTCGACACTCTGACTAGCAACGGCGGGACTCTCTTTCGCAATTGCTTGAAGAGACTCGAACATAGCCTTGTTAATTTTCGCGTAGCCATCATTGACCATTTCTCTAACATCCAGCTCATCATCCTGATTGGAGCTTTCGGGCGGTAACTGGTCTTCGATCTTTGCGGAGAAGCCCTATGATCAAATCCATCAGAAATTAAACTCAAGAATAAAAATTGAGTCAAATCTTACCGGGAATACTTTCATAAAAGTAATAACTCCTTTCCTCTTTTTGATCTTCACCTTTGTCTCCTCGATGGCCTTGATTTGCTCATCCAAAAACCTTGAGAACAAGCCCGCCAACCGATCATGCAACTTTTGCAACGTTTTGAGCAAGTACTCTTGATTTGTCTCTTCTAGGGAATCAATTTTTTCCTCGATCGCAAATAATACCCCGGCAGAGTGCACTGGATCGGTTTTTATTACCCAGTCCGACAAATTTTGCAAATCCTGTAACCAAAACGAAAACAGTTCGCCCATGAGCTCAAGCATTATCCTTCCTTTGATCTTATCCTGATCAGATGGTTTTATGCCGCCTAAATCCCCTAACCGCCGGGTTTCTGGTTTGGAATTGCTTGCCAACTCGACAAAATCCGCAGGCAATTGAGATGAAAGGTGGTAGAACTCGCCGAGGAAGTTTTGTTCCCTGAATACAAGATTGTACATTTCCGTCAATGCACCAGCGAATGCTTCGTAGGCGTGAATTTTTCCATCTTGATTTTTATCTTTGGAAAAGGATTCCCCAGTAGGTGATCGAATCTTGGCCAATGTCTGAGACCGCTTGACTGTCAACTTTCGTGCAGCCGATACAGCAACGTTATCGTTTTCCTTCTCTTGGACGGTGAAGACTAATAAAATTAGCAATTTGCATATGAGTATGAATGAGACCCACATACCAAGATCCGTTTCCTCCTGCGCTGGTTTTCTCGTTACCCTCTTCCAAGCAAAAATATGATCTCTGAACTCGTTCTCAAACAGTTGTTTTGCTGGCCTCATATAAAGCTTCTGTAACTCCATATATTCCTCCCGGTCCACGTCTTTTGTAAACACTATGAGCCCAACAAATCTATATATTGATAAATACGCGCTGTCATGCCCCAACAGTTTTGGCTTAGCTGATTGGACCACCCCTGCGCCCTTGGAATGTTTTTCCAGTGCCGCAATTTCAGCCTGAAATTTGATAGCTAAGAATTGTCTCTGCCTTGCCAGAAAAGCGTTTATCTCCGCCCGGTAGCCTTCTTTCTTCTCTTGTAGAGCTCGCATCGTACCGATCCCCTCATCACTCCAAGAGCCCCTCCGTCCATTATTAACCGGGGAGTTCGCAATATGAGGGTCAATAGTTGCCATTGCTTTATAGAGGGCCAATAGCGTTTCTTCGATGCCCTCAAGCGCTTGGGCGGAATCAAGGGATCCACATTTCAGAGTGTCGAGCTGTTGTGGTACAATTGATATCGTCTCCAACAGACTCTGAAGCTCCTTCTGTAAAGTCTTCTGGTTGGCTGTTTGGACCTGTAGACCTTGAGACTGGTTCTCAATGTGCGATATATCGTCGTTCAAACTCTATGAGTCACAACATCAGACATCATGATACGATGGGCATGAAAACAAGAGTATAACATACGGTCAATTCAACAGCATACAGAGTTAGGAGTGCATCCATCTCCTCACATTCTTTAATTGCCTTGTCAAGCAAAACAGACAGATCCTCAACCCTATCATCACCATCAGAGTGTATGATGATATTAGTCGACTCCACAGTCGCAATCTCCTTTTTAATACTCGCCTCTAGCTCATCTACTTTACCTCGTCCATCCCAATTGAACTCGTGCAGCAAATCCTCTAGATCTACCGTCACACGAGATGTATCAACATCATCTAAATAAGATGATTTGGCCGATTTTCGTTTCCGTCCTTTAGTGTTGGGTGACCGTGATCTACTTCGAGGACTACGCTCATTGGGATCCAAATTAGATCCATCAGGCGATGGTGATCTTCGGCCAGGAATATCCAAAGAGTCTTGATTCCGAGGTTGAGGGGATAGATCTCGTGGCTTCTCACGTAATGGTGCCATAATGTTATCCCTGGAAGTCAGTGTTGCTCTCCTCTCACTTTTTGGTGGCGGGTCGATTTGCATTGGGGGAATATCTCGTGACCGCGATCGTCTGTCTTCACTTTCGTCTAGTCTATCGGTTGAAGCTACATCATTCACGCTCCCTTGGTCTCTTGGAAACTTTATCTGCGGTAGCTCTGCGGACCTTTCTGGTTCACGAGAAGGGCCTCTTGACATTGGTGCCGGCGTGGTCGGGGTAGTTGGAGTCTGTGGCCTAAACTTTGTGTTACCAGCAGAAAATGCTGTCGCAGCTAATCTAAACGCGGATCCCACGTCCTTATTGGATTTCTTTGATTGCAATTGGGGACGTCCTGTATGATCTGGTACAGTAGGGGACGAATCTGGCACCCTACTACTGTTACTACTATTAAAAGGCTGGTATTCCACAGGCTCCCGAGATTGATGGCTGTTGGAAGATGGGGTTCTTCGCATTCTCTCTGCTGAGGGTGCTCTATGACCGCCCCCCTCATCCTGAGTTGAACGAGAATTCGAACGCTGACGGCCGGATCTTTGAGAACCTTCAGAGGGACGCCTTCCAGGTCCTTGGGGGGGAATAGGAGGGGGAATAGAATCATTAGATGCTATTGACCTTCCAGATGTAGTACGACCCAAAGCAAGTGGATCTGGTGCTCTCCGAGAGCTATTGGGAAGACGATCTGTAGATTGAGATGGCCGCAACACACCTACGGGAGGGGATAATCCATCCATGCCTTTCATCCCTGGAGATTGCCGCGAAGCAGATCTTGTTAGGGAGTCCATGGACTGCGCTGTTGCAAGGTTTCTAAGTAACGGAGGTGATAGACTCGTAGGTAAATTTGGTGGTGTATGCCCCCGAGATCCTTCTTCCTCTTGACGTTGCCTTACCTGCAAACTTGCAGCTCCATCAACCATTCTATCGATATCCGTCCTTTCAAACCCAATGAGGTTCGGTATTTTCCCCCCTGTATATTTTTTGAAGATCTTGAGCATTGAGGAAATAAAGAAGTCTTTCTCTTTACTCGAGTTCGCTTGCCAATAATAGGGTTTTAATATGGTAACCGTGAATCCTTTTTCATTGGGTGGCGAATAATTTTCAATCTCCTGGAGATCATCCAAATTCCATGTCTTTCCAATTTGAAACGTTCCATTGTTATTTTCTCTAGCTTTGTGCATACGAACTCTACCGGATTTCCGAACAGCAATGATTATCACACGCTCTTTCTTCTGATCGCTAGGAGTATCCGGCGGCGGTGGTGCTGATGGGGACGTGGCATCTTCGACGACCTTGCAGTGTGTGATATAGGACTCAAGAACTAGGAACGCGTAGAGTGACGAGGTTAGAGAGATAATGTTGGTTCTACACTGCGCTCCCGGGCAAAGATTACATACGGGAACCGTCAGTGTCGGTTCTGGAGAAGCAGGAGACAGTTATCCGCTTCTTCTCGTCTTCAAATATCTGAGCTTTTGTGACACTGCCCGCAGAGCTAGGGTGAGGGGGGCCAGCGTTAGGAGGGCGATTGCGCGGAAAGGGATCCGCCATGGTCCTCAACCCCAAAGGAAAGTAGAAGTATCACGTTGGGGTTTTGGTGATGTACGAGCGAAAAGACTGCTAATAACGAGAGGTCAACGTGTAGGCACAGCTGTGTGTACCTGTTTCTCTGCTTGACGTTGGAGGTTGAAGGTACACACGGGGAAGCAAGCGTCAGCAGCTGTCGCTGGCCCAACCAAGCACCTGTAGGCGTACCTAACTCAAGTTGCAACTTGCAACCGTTACCTATATGCAGCAGCCATCCATGACCATCAGTCACTTCCATTACACATGAAACCCTTAACAAGAAAAATGATTAAGTAGTTAAGAAATAAAATATTCAGTCTATATAACGCACTTACATATCCGACGACAGCCAGTTTGGTTCATGAGGCTTAACTAACAAGGGTTTGTTTCTTACTGCATACGGTTAGAACAGGCACGTCTCTACTAAGAGGCTGAGGGTCACGTGGAATTCTCAGGGAGCGAAAAAAAAGGTTTTGTGCAAACATACAAATTTAGATTTGCGACAGTCACCTCAGTCTGGTTTTCCTCAAACAACACCACTACCTCCCCGGTGTTGCGCCATTCAGTAACTCAACTCCGCCAACTGTTGACTAAATACCGCTGTTCCCAACACAGCACTACCAGTCATGAGCCCCAAAGAGAAGAAAAGCAAGTCGAAAAAGAGCGCTCCAGTCGCCGATGTACCTGCTCCACAGCTCCTTGCTTCCATAGGGCAATTCCTTAAAGATGCCGGTTTCAATTCTACTTTTACCATTTTCAACGCCGAATACGAATCCAAAAAAGTTGAACGTCCAGAAGTTTATCCAAGTTTGAAAGATCTTTTTGATCAATGGCAATCAAGCAAGGGGAATTCAAAGGATCAGAAGGCGAATAGCAAGAAAAAGAAGGAGGCCAGCAAAGAAGACGATAAGAAAGAAAGCAGCGACGATAGCGACAGCTCCTCCGAAGCCGATGATGAACGAGCCGCCGCGCCCGAGTCTGACGATTCTGACTCTGACAGCGATTCAGATTCCTCTGATGACGGGGCTAAGGAGGTTAAGGATGAATCCTCAGTTACTATAAGCGGGGATGAGAAAAAATCTTCGAACAGCAGCGAGAGTGAGAAAGAGTATGAACCTCCAATCAATTGAGCTCAAGTCGTGATTAAATCGAACGCTAAATTCAAAAGCGACAGCTCTAGCTCTAGTTCTAGTTCCGACTCCAGCTCCGATTCCGACTCGGATTCGAAATCATCAAGTTCGTCCTCCTCTTCCTCGGAGAGCGACAGCGACGACGACAGCAAAAGTGTTGCTTCAAAGGCATCTTCCAAATCTACCTCTAGCAAGGCTTCTAAGAAGAGCTCTTCCAAAAGTGATTCTAGTTCGGACTCGGATTCCTCTGATGAGGAAGAAAAGAAGAGCAAGAATAACAAGATCACTGAGGCCAAACCCGATGAAAAGTCTTCTAGCTCCTCCAGTTCAAATTCGGACTCGAGTTCAAGCTCGGACTCAAGCTCTAGTTCAGACTCAAGTTCGGACTCTAGCTCCGATTCTAGCTCCGATTCTAGTTCCGATTCTAGTTCCGATTCAAGCTCAAGCTCGGATTCGGATTCTCCATCTGAAGACGAGAAGATCAAAAAGAAGCCGAAGAAGTCGAAACAAAAATCCGCAAAAGATCTTCTGAAGAAAAAAGAGGTTTCTGGTGACAAACGTAAACGGGGCGACAACTCTGACGAACCAGCATCCAAGAAGGTGAAATCGGGAGAGAAAGATGCAGAGTCGTAAATTTCCCCACCTACCTTTGGACTGATATCCTTTACTAACCTAACCTCAGTTCCAACAATTCCAACAGCGGATCTGGTAGCAGCTCTGTCAATAGCTCTACCGCCAACGAACACAATTCAAAAAAGCCTTTCCAACGTGTTGACCCTACTAAAGTTGTATACGTGGATGAGCGTCTAAAAGACAATACTTTTGAATCTTTGGGCTTCTCGGAAAACCACTACACAATGAAGGCTCACAGGGATCTTATTGTCACAAAGGGAAAAGGGTTTACGAAGGAGAAGAATAAGGTTAGTCCCCATTATCCCATTTCTCCAACCACAACCTCGCGAGGTAAATTATACACAGCACAAAATAGCCTTTGATCCTCAAAGGATCTTTCTGATCGCTGCACATCTGCCTCCCACACAAGATCAACTTTCCCCCTATTTTGAGACTGACATTTTTTATAGAAAAAACGGGGGTCTTATAAGGGAGGAGCCATTGATTTCACCACAAACTCGTTTAAGTTCACGGACTAAAGGCATGATATTCTGAAGGCGGATAAATCATAATAGTGCCCGGAGTTACATTGCCAGATAAGCGTAGGTGATGGCGGTTTGCAACTACCGTTAATTCTTTGTAAAAACGGAATGATACCAGTCATAAATACTTATATGTAGATACCTCGAGAGCAAAAAAAAAAGTAAAAATTATCAGTTGATTAATCTATTTCGGTATTTACGTATAGTTAACCCTAACCCATCGAAACCAAAACTTTCGAGCTTTTAGACTTTGCCCATTCCCGATTATTGTAGTTTATAATACAGGCCGTCCGAGCTATCGATATAACAAGATTCTCTCGAGGAAAACTAGCTTCGTTAGGTATCAAAATAATACAAGAGTACGTTGCATTGCATCAAAGCTCTCGAGACATCCCTGGGAGTCTGGGCATAAGGATCTGTGAGTTTGAAAAAGATGGTTCGTAAGTTATATAAAGTGTCGTCTTCCTCACACCTTCCGGCCAAACTATCATTTCCCACGGCCACTAAACTACAAGGTTCGGGCTAGAGTCCAAGCGGGCCGTCATGCACCATGTAACTACATGTACTCTACCTCATAAATTAATCCTTGATGTTTTCTACCTTTTAACCTCAATGAGAACTGTGGATTACACTGCCTCAATGCCTTTTCGGGGGGGTTGTTAGTCATTGTACTCAAGTACTTATGCAGCCCTCAAGGACGATGATCAGAGAACAAAGAGCCCGCCAATATTTTCGAACTCAGGACCGCGTACCGCATATGCTCTCACTCACATTCAAACACTAGCAGTACCGCAATTCTAGAGAGCCTTGATTATATCTCCTCCCAAGCAACAACTTTCAACAGCAATAGAAGCCGTCAGATATCCCACACCCAGGCTATTTACTATCCTCAAATATTTTACATATATACATGTATCATACAACCTCCCCAATACACGCTAACGAGGCAGGCATGGCCTAATATCCGCGTAGTAGATTTTACTATATTAACTGCCGTTCATTGTCAATACTTTGCTGGGTCTGTCCACTCACCCTCTATACACCCCCCCCCCCCTAGGTAATGTATCTATTCATAAAGGGATATAAAAAAACTTGGCCTCTGTTGCGAGAGCTAGTCCTGCACGGTAACTACTTCCATTTTTTCAGTCGGCCATGCTAGCATTTCTATTTATACGAATGCAAAGGGCACAGTTAAGAATTTATGACAGCATGATTCTGTGACCCCCGCCCCAATATTGACCCAGCTGGGATATATTTTGCCGGTATCCTAATCCTAACTTCTAGACAAATTCATACTCACTCGCCTGTATCAGAGTCATTTACTCCGAAAATCATCTCTAAAATGTTGCTAACCTACTTTCTTTCTGTTACGATTAGTTGTGATATATTGGTAGAAATTGACGTGACGGGAAGAAAATGAAAATAGGGACGGAATCCTCCATTGGTGGTTTAACCCTTATTGCGTGCGGACATCCATTCGTTGATATTAGTAGACACCAATCAAAACAAACGCGACAGGCCTATTTGTGCCAAGACCCACTAATTAATTGAGACTAACCAAATGGATACAAAATAGTAGATACAAACCAAGTTGATACAGCTAACTACTCGAGCTTATTCTGCAGAGGGTTTCCCGAACATCGGTCTACTCGAACTATAGATAGCGTAACCTTAACACCCTTGTGCTCACAGGATGGGCTCCGCGGCCACTGTTGTTGAAGCGCTATCCGGAAGGCGGTGTTTGCGAATGGTTTGGAGGTGTATCGGAAGCTGGGGTAGTGAGGGTGTGTCGAGTTATAATGGATAGTTGAGGGTGAACTTGGGGATACTCTCCTCATATGTGTTTAAAAAGATACTAGTAAAAACGAAGAATGGAGCTACTTTTAAGTCCTCCACTACAATCATGGCCTATCACTCGACCAACGCCTCCGGAATTTACGGGAATATGGGCAACTCAATTTACTCCGAGGTCTAGAGCTATCCTATAGAAATCCCCAGGAGGTGAACATCTATTTAGCTGAACTCCATATTTCCAGCAGTATTTAATTGTGTCCGCATCCGGTACTCACCCGGTTGACGCGAATAACCAGATAATCCTTTGATAGGTTGCGCGGCAGATTTCGGAATAAGACTCCGGGTATATTAACTGTTGATCCTCTTACCTCGGGTGTCGTTGAAAGATGCTGCGTCCTTAATACGTCAAGGATTTGGTATGCTATGTACAGTGCTGCAAGCTACTGTACAGGCCCATCCCCAGTCTCTATTCACCTCTATGGCCATGGTCGTATCCAAGATTCTAATCTGCGTGCTTTGCTTGGCCGGGCCCGCGGGGAAACACAGCCAACCAAGGTGCCAAGAAAGCCAAGCAAATCGAGTGATTCGTGGTGACCTGTAGATGTTGTTGGTGGGATTCCCAATGACAGCAAGGAGGTGTTACGCGTTCTATATTATTACAGCCGTTTTCATAAAATTAGGCCCGGCTGAGCGTCGTAACACATAGTGTGGATCTTGCAAAGTTAAGGATAGTTACTTCATTAGGCAGTTCGAGATACCAGTTTAGGTATCTGAATTTAAAGTTTCTGCCGCACCGCCTAAGGAAGCCATGGGAATTAGACGCGCTCACGGGGGTATGACGATCACGGGGGTGTGGGGATTTTCTATTGCAACGCCGAAAGGTACTAAAAACGATTTTCAAATGAATATAATTCAAGATGATGGATTGTTCAAGTTTCATGCGATATTTCCAATTTACTTATTCTTGTGAATTTAGCTGTCTTTTGGATGGAAATAAACCAAAAATCCCCATACCCCCCGTGGCCGCCATACCCCCGTGAGAGCGTCTACTTAGAGAGGTAATCGATTGAAGATTCAAACTATGCATCACGACGCTCAGCCGGGCCTAATTTTATGAAAACGGCTGTAAGGGTATTAATAATGGAGGGTTAATAAGGCTGGGCATCAACTAATTCGTGGAGCGCAAAGCATCGCTACTATTAGGTTATTTTCCCTCAAGAGTTTCATTTATGCAGAAGACAGTAGTGTACCCCACCACCCCTAGCGCCTCAAGATAATTGTTTAGAGATTATCTCAGAAACAAATAAACAGTTGAGACGACTAGAACAAGAGCAAATTAAGTGAACAGGCGTTCCAAGATATCCAACTTCACAGCGACATCTGACTTTTCCGTGAGATACGTTACCACATGAAGACATGTACCGTGTATATCCCCAATATAACTACGTAAATAAAGACCCAAATTTTGTAGAGAATTCAAATCAAAACAATATTTCGATATAACTTGGAACTAGGTATCAACTTCAAAAATCCGCATCCGTATCCAGGCATACCGGCAATATAGCCGGCAGCCTGGCCATCTGCCCCAGCGCGACCTTGAACTGCATCTCTGTATCCGCCAAGAAATCCTCTAGGTTCCCAACAGACGCTCTTACGGCCTCCTTTCACAGCAGTGTCATTAGTCCCCACTCGGCCCCACACAACCGGGAGAGGGTGAAACTCACTCTCATCTGCCACACTCCAACCAGTACCGCAATAAGCTTGGATACCGGTGAAATAGTTTCAGGGACTTTGTATTCCGAGCTGCGACTGAGTAGACACACGTGCCCACCACCATACTGCATGAACAGTCCACGACACTCGAGCCCTATCAATGCAATTATGAGTGAACACTCTCCTTTCCTCTAGCCCGGAAAGAAGGCAATCGGTAGCTTACCTGCCGTCAAAAAGCCCACGCACCGAAACCCCTCTAGTGCTGTTGTCACATGTCGCACTTCTGCCTCTAGGCCCCGCAGTTGATCGTGCAAGACTTTGACTAGCTTGAGCGAATCAGATGCCCACTTCTTGTATTCATAGTCCTTGCTATCCTCTATTGCGCCATATTCGAGACGGTTGTGTGTAATGAGGCCGTCATATCGATTGCCAATGCATTTACGAGTTGTGGTTGGAGGGTGGGGGTTCTTGCGGGTTGTATTGGAGAGCGATTGGGACTCGGTGCTGCAAGGGTTTTGGGTTAGCAGTGAGATAATAGAAGAGGAAGTGAGAGGGAATACCGTTTGACAGAGATGTTGGGGATGTGCTGGAAGCAACGGTCGAAAACAGGGCCCCAGACGTTGATCTGGAACCATGCTTCTAGATTATCGTTGCTCGATATAAGATTATGCTCGTAAAGAATGACGCTGGGGCGGTGTTAGTGGTAGGGAAGGTAGCACAGGGAGTGATAAACGAACAGAGAGGACAAAGCTGAATGGACCCATGCTTGGTCGCCGTGCTTCTCGAGCGAGTAAGTCTCGTCTGGGGATAGGTAAGGTGTAGAGATAAGCAGATGACGAAGCTCAGACGTATTTTTAGCCTGCGCCAATGATTAGTGGATAGCTAAACTATAGTCGACTGTAGCTAGAATGTATCTTACATCGGCAAACTTGTACATGAACGATTTTAAAGAATCATCGACTGCGGGCAACGGTAGAAGCCGGGAAATAATGATGTCCCATTCCTCATCCTTGAACAAACGCTTGATATTTAGGTCCTCCACATCTAGTATGTACGAATGTGCGTACGACTCTCGCGGAACCTGTCCAGCCCGTCTAGCCTCATCCGACTGCGATACCACCCACGAAAAGAGGACATCCTCTACGGATCGGCCGGTAGGGAGATTCCACCTGCGGTCCGCTGATAGTGATTCGTGTTTTTGCTCATGAAGGCTCAGAGGCTTGGAGTTAGGACTCCTTACATCTGGTGATGATGGCTCGTATGCTGGTGGTGGTAGTTGTGGCTGTGGTGGGTCAGGTATGCCGGACTACAAATATTAGTAACCTTGAACAGGGAAGAGCGAGGAGAAGGAGAAAACGAACCTTTCCACCACGCTTTTGTGTCTTGGCCTTAGGTTTTGCGGCCTTGATGCCATTTGATACTTCAGATACCTGCCCACGCTGCCTCAAGATCAGCTAGCATAACCACCACACTCACTGGGATTGATAGCCGTAAAGGCAAATGCAACAAACTCAGACCAACCGAGCCAGATCAGGGTCATCTGAGGGTAAAGCCCAGCTCAGATAGACCGCGCAGGCAGGGCCATCTATGGCCCTTCGAAAGGCCTTAACCAGATCGTTCAATCGCTCAACCGACCGACCGAGCCAGATCAGTGTCTGTCTGAGGGGCAATGCTCAACTCAGACGGACCTTTCAGGCAAGGGCGCAACCTCCAAACCGAGCCAGATCAGGGCCAGCTGGTGAGACAGAGCTCGATCCAGACTGACCGAGCAGGCAGGGCCGGTAGGACATCATCCTTTGGGCGGGATAACGATATCGACCGGTCGAGCCAGATCAAGGCCAGCTGGTGAGAGAGCTCAACCCAGGTTGGCCGAGCAGACAGGGCCGGTCGAGTATCCGTTCCTCAGACGGTATACCGATTGAGCGAGATCGATCTGATATGCCGATTTATCGAAAGTGGCCACATCCGAGCCCCAGTAGATATGATGGCTATCCTAACCACAAAACAATCCTAGGAGCCAACAGGTACATACTTGCTTGTACTTATTCCTCGCTACCACGGCAGCCTTAGCACGCTGTGGATCTTTGTCTGCGTTGATGATGCGGAGAAGTTCTCGATGCCACATCTCCTGACATGAAACACGGGCGGCTTCGTCGCCGCCCCAGAAGTCAGCGAAGCTCCATAAGGAGTAGTCGGTCTCATCGAGATAGGTTCGGCAGCGGGTTCGAAGCGTGGCCGTCTCGGGGTTCTTGTATCTCGGCGGTCGGCGCTTTGGTTTTACAGGCGTTGATGGCGCGGAGGGGGGTGATGCGAGGGGTGTTCGAGCTGGGCTGGTGGTTGTGGACGCCATGCAGAGGTTGGGTGAGGTGAGGTGTGAAGTGTGGATGCGATGATGTAGTGGTGCATTACTAAGCGAGAGGTGGCTTGGAATGTGCCAAGACCGCAACTTATCATATACATGTAGTCTTGGCAATCTCGCTGAACCAGTTTCTCAACAAGATTGTCGAAACAAATCAAAGAAATGCCACGGGATTACAAAAAGAAACAAATAAACATAATAGTTCGTGTTAGCCTATTACTATTGTCGGAAAAAACAATTCTGCACTTTTGTGTAAAAGAATATGTGCTCCCGAGTAAGCTTAAGAACTAGAGTACACACATGTTCCATTTTACAGGTATGTACAGTGCAGGGTTATATAGGTAAAATGGTATAAAAACAACTGACTGTGCTCTATATACATGTATCTATCTACGAGTCAGTCGTCGACTTTTTCTCGATTGATGTACTACATGTACGTAAGGATCTCATCTACTACATGTATGTCACCCAGGCCTGGCTGCTATTAGCTGCGAGCGGATTCCACACATTTAGATCTGCCTCAACGGATCTCTGGGATGCACCTCAGGACTTGGCAGCTTAATACCTTTGTCCTAAATTACGTGTACTCTACATAGCATACCCGCGCGGCCGGTTTGAAGCCGCTCAAAGAACTGTGGCGAGTGATCTGGCAGCCAATGAGAGTTTACGTTTTTGCAGTATTCAGATCAATTACCTCTTTTGTCTGAGCGGCTTCAATCCGGCCGGGTGAGTAGTTATACAGGGTTGAACGTGAAAACAGAAGGCGATATTTCTTAAACAGAAAACGGTCTTTTCCTAACTAATCAAGCAACATCTTATCAAACCCTGGGTCTCTTCTCTGTGGGTTCATACATACCTAAACCTTAAGTCCTATAACCTTTGTTGGCAGGTTTCGTGTATATTGGGTGTTGAAACTACATGTATATACCCAGCACTCGTAATTGCGGGGTGTTGCAACACATTGAGGAGAACATCTAGGTATTGTATGCGGGCCAAGTTTAAATTTTATATGTAATAGTTAGAACAGATGTAACCCAACCGTTCCCGGCCGCTCGCTCGAGATATACTCTATATCAGAACTGTAGGTACATGTATTCTGGCACTTGCACAGACGCCTCCAAACTACTTACCCGCTGCATCCCCAGAGCCATTTGGAATTCCATGCGCTAAAGTATGTACTCTACATCATCCTGACAACAGTCCAAGTAGTCCTTACGAATCGCAGCCCGGAGGAAACCCCAGCGGAGACATGAACATCAACCCCTTGCTCTCCACACCTTGTGTCTCCAACCTGCGGACCTGGAATACACTTAACTTCTAGAAGTAGAAAAGACACCCCAATACCCAGGAATGGGCGCTACTGCCGAGGGTTTTGGGATTGAGACACTCTATTATGGCCTTATGTGACCCCTCCAATTCTCGCCGGTGTTCGGGATCGGGGTTTACAACATCAATCTCACCAATGATAGTCACCATCACCAGCTGAAGGTTTCCCCTCTGCAACCTCTGCAAGGATGATCTGATTTCGGCGCCACGGATGTCACGGCCGTCGGTCGGTATCTCAATCCATGGTATTATTGGTATGGGAGGGACCAGCCGAGTAAGATGATTGAGATTCCTGAATTGCTGTCGGGACACCCCGCTAGGTGGGATGCTGCTGCATGTATCACGTCAAAATGTCTGTTTGAAATGGTTTGGTTTCGATATGCCGTTCCTGTTGTTGGGGGCGGCGCCCCACCGTGGGGCACGTTTTCCCTTCTCCCCAAGATAAGGGTCCAGAACCAACTAACCATAACATGTTGGTATGCAGGTTCAAAACGACAGGATGTAGCACACCGGTTTTTATCATTTCTGCGACTATTCTATGGTTGGGATTATTTTTATATGACTTAGTTACGTATATCCTAACGACGTGCAGCGCTTGTATTTAAGGGTCCTCCCTGTTTACTCTGTCTCCTCGCCTTGAATATCAGTCGGTCATTCCCACTTCCATTCGCTGTTAGGCCTTTCTTCCTCCATTCCCACAGTCAAATCCTTCCCGCGTCAACACCGACTTATCCTCACCACCAATCAATCTTCATCAGAGAGGAATAAACATACGAAAGCATCATCGAATCACCATACACGGTCACCCGCCAATCCAACTAGACCGGATATATCGCGCTAGTCGAGTCTGCCAAGAATCTCTCCCTCTGTATTTTAACGACACTCGTCCCCCCCAAATCTACCAAACCCACCGCTCTTCATCCTTCAACAGACACCATGAGCAACGATCCTAGTAAGTTCTGTGGTCTTCAATAATTCACAACTATTTCCAGTTGATTAACAACCTTTTCACAGGCATCTTCCGCTTCACCGACGGCGACACTATCGATTCGCTTATCCACCGTAACAAGGAGTGGTCTCAACGTCTCTCTGCTCTCCGACCTGCTCTCTTTCCAGCTCTCGCCAACGCGCAGCATCCCCAAATCCTATGGATCGGCTGCAGTGATTCCCGAGTTCCGGAGACCACAGTTCTAGATCTCCTACCTGGAGAGGTTTTTGTCCACCGGAACATTGCCAACATCCTTCCCACGGGTGACTTGAGCTCTCTTAGCGTCATTCAATATGCTGTTGAGGTCTTGCAGGTTTGTTTCCCCATCACTTTTTTTTTGTTGAGCCTTTTTTCTTGTGCAGTGATCACTGACATGCTATGACTCATAGGTCAAGCACATTATTGTTTGCGGACATTACGGCTGTGGTGGTGTTATGGCCGCTCTGGGCAACAAGAGATACGGTCTGATCGATCACTGGTTGCAAAATCTCCGCGACATTCGTGCCGCTAACAAGGATGAGTTGGCCGCCATCTCGGACCCGGTTAAGCGTGTCGAGCGCCTTGTCGAACTTAACGTTGTGGCCGGAGTAAACTCTATTAAGCGCAACGAGAGTGTCATCGAGGCTATGGAGGAGCGAGGACTCGAGGTGCATGGATTCGTCTACGATGTGGCTCACGGGACCTGTGGTGTCTTGGAAGTGCCGGCTGATCCAAACACGGATGTCTACTGCTACAAATGAGTAGACCCCGGGTTTTGTAAGACATAGAAGCAGAAACCTTCTGTGGAGTCGAGGGTTATTTCCTTTTCCTTTCCTTCTTGTTTTTTTTCTGCCATGGCCGTATGGCGAGGTTGGCGCGATGAGTTGTTTTGTCTCCGTTTAGGAGTCGCTTCTTTTTTTTGTCGTCTCTGGGGTTGTATTTGCATATGGGTTTGGGTTTCTTTTTGGTTCGATGGCTTGGATAGGCTTTTATTTTTTTTTCCCTTCAAGGCCGTAAAGTAGTACTCTGTAACAGGTTAGAATCACTATGCCTAGAATTCAACATGTTTCGAGAAAAAATTCCACGTGCTTGTTTATTTTTGTCTCGTATCTTCGCGATTGATGTGCACCCGATCATCCTGAGTGACCAAGCAATAGTAGAAGCCGTGGAAGAAAGCAAAGAAAAAAAGGACGATGGACATGCTATGTAGTCACAAAGAAGGGAGAAAGAAGAAGAGTTGTTGGAATAAAGTATGAGAAGGCTGAGGCATTTACCAAGTCCTCGGATACGCATAACATCGTATGACTTTTTTCTCTGAAACTAAACCCTAACCCTCATATTAGGGGTTGTTTGATCCACCATGAAGCTTAAGTTGGAATAGTAAACATCGGGGAAGGGCGCTGTGTCAGCATGGTATATCGACGGTCTTGGGTGGGAAATGATCGAAAGACAACCCAAATGAGGGCTCGGACTAGAGGTGGGAAAATAGAAACAAAGTTTGGTGAACAGACATGTTTCAGCCAACTGGCTCAGGGGGGTATTAAGGTAAGTCATGACCAAGTTTGATGTTTTGGTCTTGAAATGTTTACAAGACAACTCTAGGTGTCGAAATCCATGGGGTGATGTGTTTTTGCTAGGAATTTACAGTGAACTCGTTGACATCACAGTAGACGTTTGAATCATTTACGTGGCCAATATTGGCCCCCACTCACGCAGGTGGTTAGAAAAAGAGATCTACGTTGTAGCCAGCTTCTATATTCCTTGGGCTGGCCGGTTTCTTCGCTACTATATATCCAGACGGGAGATATCAAGGTGAAGGTTATCGGTGAAAGATGACCATCCATCTAGCTACGTGGGTAATTTACTTATCCAAATCTATTGTTTTATTCCGTTATGATCGGGCGCTCATTCTTTAGGGCTCGCTACGCCAGTGGCAGCGGTGAATAGGTTAATATATTGATCTGTGGGGAAATTGAAATGGGGCTACATACATCTACATAGAGTACATACATGTACACAGTATGGATGTAGGTACTGCTGCTACAATATAACCTAAGCTTAAGCTTCTCAGTACATATCTTTTTATACACAGATAAGCCGGGTCAAAGATACAACACCATTATCACTGGTCCTGGCAAATCAGCCCATTCTGTCCAATCCAGGGCAACTCATCATGCTACATCACTCGAAAGCAACCTTCTTCTTCTTGTTCTTATCCCTATCCCTCCACACACACACGCAAACACACACACATTTAAGAAAAATCCTTGCCTCCTGCATATCACAGGAATGGCATAACTCCGATTCATTGCTACCCAGCCCATTCAGAAAAAAAGTCTATTATATAGATCGGTCGATATAAACAACCACTTCTAGCTATCAACGAACGATATTATGATTTAGACCCTCATATTCTGGGGTCTATCTCAGGAAGGATCCGCCAAGTAACATGTACCTACGTGCGCGGGGCATCGATATCATAGACCCCCAACATTCTCACCCCTTGCGTGCATTGCGCTGGCGGTACTCTAGCTCCCCACTACCGGCAGCCAGCGGCAGTAGCTCAAAGGGACACGGGGTCGCCTGTCGGCAGGTAGGAGAGTAAGGAAATGATTGAGACGATCGATTCTGTGTATATACTGGGGAGGGGGGTGGTTGAAGAAGGCATGCCAAGACTGGTAAGTCCAGTCGGGAGATTTACGGCGCCGGAAGAATAGGGTGACATGAAGGCTCGAGTAGGAATCGACACGATGGGTATAGGCTCGATCGGGGAATTTTTTATGCTACATAACAGGGAGGGGAGATAGAGCTCAATAATTCCTAGTAGAGGAGAGGGGCGGGGGGGAGGGGCGGTTGTCCGCCCTCTGAATGCTTTACTCAAAACCCCATGGGACGTCGAGTGATACTAGATGAGTGGTGCCACATAGCCGGATGCGGTACTTCGCTGCGGTAGGTAATTGGGGATGGACCGGCACCTAAACCTCGGCCGGGGAAAAGGATGGAGACTGATTATGCGCATGCGCGGTACTGGTTACATGTATTCAGTTGAATATATTTCTTTTATAATCCATATTAAAAAAAAACTCATATTTCGGGTGTCTCTGGATTATAAATTTGTAGCTGTCAGTCGCTATCTTGGAAAAAGGAAAACAAGATAGGTAAGGGAAACAAGGATCCGGACAGAGCCGCGCTAGTTTTCGAATTTCTCCGCAGAAGTTTTTTCTTCTAATTTTTGCGCCTTAAATTTGTAAACCCACCCGGAACTTAGGTCATAAGAGTGCATAAACGTAAACGTACTGGCATCAGGGTGTCTAGTGGTACCAGAAAAGAGGCACTTACATGTATCTAGCTACACATATAATGCATATATCTAGAACTAGAGCACACACACGGTTGTGAGTATATTTGTAATAAGTTGTGGCCAAATCATAGACCTAAGCACAGCCCGGCAGGACTTGGCCATTTGGACTGATATCAAAAAGCCTTTCTGTACGCGTGTCTTGCTAACTGGCGAGAAAAAAAATTGTACCTTCCCTTCGTGTTGCGCAATTTCCTCTCTAAATCTCGTACTTAAATCTCGATACTAGATCCTAAATTCTCTAGCTTTGGCTTGCTTCTCTTTGTGGTGGCGGACTAACAAAATGGCTGTGCACCTTGGCCATCTAGCAGTTGGACCTTTACTCCTCAATCTGTACCGCCGAATTGACTCATCCTGGCTTCTCTGACATTGACCTCTAAGTGCAGCCATAGTGTAGTGCTCAAAACCTAGCTAAAGACCACTGAGAAAGTCCGGGGCCTCGGTTTGTTCTAACACTCCATAATATATGTATTTATGTGTTAAATCTGCGTACGGGCACAGGTACAGAACATTCTCCGAGTGTTCCCCGAGTCCCATATCGGAAGCTATGTCTCAACTTGGATGAGTACTGTTTAAGTACGCCGAGTCTTACAGTAAATAGAAGGCTGGGCACAGGAATAATGCGTTACTGCAACTCATTGTAAGCTTGCGGTATTTAAACCGTATTTAACAAGAAAATCGATCCCGTAAACCGACGATATCAGATATATCTTTCGGTCATACTTGACCCGATATATCGCTGCAAGACTGTTTAATTATAAGGAAGGTCATAAAGCTTCCTCTTCAAATGCGGCCTTGGTCTGGTCTGGTACGGTGATTTCGCACCGTTATCCGATACCCTATTTGCTTCACAGGGTGTCACTCTGCAGGTCTCCGCACTTTGATCACCAACCTCGAAGCGCAGAACCGCAGATATTAAACTGAGCTGAACGTTGGACACAGCATAGGCTCCCCGCACCGTTAGGACACACAGAAATCATCATCGATGGGGTGCAAGGACCCTCCCACAGCTCGCACAAGCGGATATAAACCTCCGATCTACGAGTATCTCGGAGACTTGGTAGGTGCGTGCGTCAGGATCCTCATTTGCATATTACGGGCTCCTGCAGTTCCTGATACCCCCCTCTTCCCTTCTCTTAAGATCTCCATGTTGCCGGGTCCACAATATGTAACTATTGTTGTTCCAACAGTTACGCAAACCCCATTTTCTGGTCGATAACGGTTTCCCGACGCATTGTACCAGAGGTACCAGAAAATATAACAATGCAAATGGGTAAATATATGCTGGTAGCCTAGCTGCTAGCTGGTAGCGGTCGTCCCAAGATATGGGTGGACACATACTCTAGGGGTTTATTTGTTTTTGCGCCAGTCGTGTGTGCTCGTACTTTGCTGTTGGCTGCCGTCGACGTAAATTGACTCCTGTGGTACTTGTCGGGTTCAGTGAGCCAGAAACGGTTGAGGCGAGATGCAGCTCAAGTGAATGATCGATATTCCATCTTTCGAGAAGGAGAACAGCTGTGTTCACATGCTGGCGCGAAAAGCGAGACGAGACAAGGGTTTCAAGACTTTGATTGGCTCCGAACGTAACAAGCGGGAAGCGAACCTTATCTTGTTGAAACATGGGTTAGCGTCATAGACCATCAATCGTGTCCCGCGCTTGTTGAGAAGTGACTGCTTCTTCCGCAGCGCAGCGCAACCCTAAAGCCTAATCGCCAAGACCCCACCTCAACCCTCCATTCCCACAATCACGAAAGCCTGGCTGACAATTTTACAACACCAACGACAACACATCGCCAAATTATCAACTCCAGTTCCAAAAAAACCACCAATAATCAGCAAAAATGGGTCGTCTTCACTCCAACGGAAAGGGTATCTCTGCCTCTGCCATCCCATACTCTAGGACCCCTCCCAGCTGGTTCGTTCAACTCCCAATTTCACGAGATATCCCGGTGGGAAAAAAAGGACGAAATTACTAACACAGGAACAGGCTCAAGACCAGCCCCGAGCAGGTCGTCGAGCAGATCTGCAAGCTCGCCAAGAAGGGTGCTACCCCTTCGCAGATTGGTGTTGTCCTCCGTGATTCCCACGGAATTGCCCAGGTCAAGGTTGTTACTGGTACGGTTTCTACAATCTCCCTATATGAGTAGTTTGATTCGCTAACACCCACTTTAGGTAACAAGATCCTCCGTATCTTGAAAGGAAACGGTATAGCGCCTCCATGAACTCCTTATCCCCCCTTATCGCCCTTCCAAGGGCGCAAACTCGAAAACCCCCAATTCAGTTTTGCCTCTGCTTGGTCATTGTGACTGACAGAGTGATATTGTTTTATAAAAAAAAAAGGCCTCGCCCCCGAGATCCCAGAGGACCTGTACATGTTGATCAAGAAGGCCGTCGCCGTCCGAAAGCACCTTGAGCGCAACCGCAAGGACAAGGACTCCAAGTTCCGTCTCATTCTCATCGAGTCCAGGATCCACCGTCTTTCCCGCTACTACAAGACCGTTGGTGTCTTGCCCCCTGTCTGGAAATAGTTTGTTCCCCCTCTGACTTTTTCTTGTATATTTGTTGGATGGTGGTGTGCTGACGGCTTTCTTCTTTACTTCTACAGCGAGTCCGCCACTGCTTCCGCCCTTGTTGCTTAAGCGCAACGTTGTGGTAATGGGCGTATTTGGTTGGGAACAAAAAACTGGATATTGAAAATAAAAAATAACAATCAACAAAAAAGTTCTTTTTTCCTTCTTATTTCTTAACTCATGCAGCTAAACGGAGTTACTTGTGACGTTTTTCTATAGTGGGTCAGGATAGGGAATGGCATTTTTCTGGTTTCATCTTGAAAATTATGGTTCACCAAGAGGTATATGTGATCAGAGTACTTTGACGGATATTGAGGATCGTGAAGCATGTGACTGGGCGTATTGAAAAACGGGAGGAAGAAGCGTAGAGCAAGGCTGTAAGCATGTGAAGACACTTTGCATTGTTTTGAGGGCACATCGAAAGGGAAATCGCGGTCCCAGAAGGATATTAGTATAAATAGCACGACGAGCAGCCTCCATCCTCAGCATATTTCTAGCCCATCACCAAGCCGCGTTGTAGCTGGTACTAGCTACTACTGTAAAATAGGTGCCCAGAGGTATCCATCAACGATGATACTGAACATATGTATCCAATCCGGACATGCGAAATATTTTAATTCAACTTGCAAATATTATCTAACTCTGTCCACAACTCTGATTCTGCCTACAAGTGTGCCAATAGAACACGGATCCAAGTCTACAAGAGTGCCCTGTTTTTTAATTGGCATATCACCTGCAAAGAAATACGGACTCGAGAGTAAGTGCTCTCCAAATCATTGACAGTCATGGCGTCACAAGCCATCACTCCCCTATCGCCAAGCCTCGAACCAGAAGTGAGGCTAAAAAAAAATTAGATCCCGGCGCGTCCGTGCATCTTCACAGGAAAAATTACACCACCACCGCTTCCTTCACCACTGCGACTGCAAACTGACTGCGACTACTACACACACCAGAACCAGAACCAGAACCAGAACCAGAGATAGCTATCCTTAGACAACTGATTCACCACCAAACACCGCAAATATGAGAGGAAAGCGATCAAAGGCATACCGCAAGCTCATGTCGCAGTACCAGATGAGTTTCGGCTTCCGAGAGCCCTACCAAGTTCTAGGTGAGCTCAATTGAGCCCGGTGTGCAGTTCTGCGTGGATACTGACTGACTCGGCTTTGTGGATTAGTGGATGCAGAGATTGTCAAAGACGCTACAAAATCTAAAATGGACCTTGCCGGTGGTCTCGAACGGACCCTCCACGGCCAAACGAAACCAAGTAACCCCCCAAACTACGGCATACATATACCCCCCCCCCAATACTTACTTTAAGCTAACACTGGGGGTATCAAAACAGTGATAACACAATGCTCTATTCGCCACCTCTACAAGCTCTCTGCCGCTGAGTTCCCGGACAAGGACCTCGCCATTGACACGGCGAAGCGTTTCGAGCGCCGGCGCTGCAACCACCACGAACTCGAGGAGCCGCTGCCAGAGAAGGAGTGCATCGAGTCTGTCGTTGTCCACAACGGCGAGAACAAGCACCGCTACTGTGTGGCGACGCAGATGCCCGATGTGCGACAGGCGCTGAGGGCGGTGCCGGGGGTGCCGCTGATCTATATCAACCGCTCGGTCATGATCATGGAGGCGATGGCGCCAATCTCGACGATAAAGAGGGAGAGGGGGGAGATGGTCAAGTTTAGGCTGGGGATCAAGGACACGAGGCCTAAACCGGCAAATGCGAATAAGAGGAAGAGGGATGATAATGATGACCCGATGGATATTGATGAGGAGGGCGAGGGAAAGGCTGAGGGCGAGGGCGAGGGCGAGGGCGAGGAGAAGAAGAAAAAGAAGAAGCAGAGGGGGCCAAAGGGACCAAACCCATTGAGTGTAAAGAAGAAGAAGCTTGAGGCGCCGAAGCCAAAGAGCGAAGGTGCTGCTGCTCGACCTCCCAAGAAGGATGCCGGGGCGAGCGGAGCGGCAAAGGCAGACGGAGAATCAGGTACGCAGGAAAAGAGGAAGCGAAGAAGGAAGCACGGAAAGGGAAATACTGGAGAGGATGAGGGAGCTACTGGTGGCGGCGAGGACAAGGCATCGGGTGAAAGCAAGGTACCTGAGGTTGAAACGTAATAGCCATATATACCAATAATGGCAGGCACCTGTCAGACATTTGTAGATATAAAAGTAATTCTATGCTATTCAAGCGATCCTTCTGTTATCTACACAGGTAGGTAGGTAGGTGCATGTAGATGCACAATATACAGGATAGGTTGTATTATCGTATATGCACTGCTCGTTATGCACCCAGCGTCTTGGCAGGACGCAATATCGCGAAGCAGTGATACAGCTGAACGCGACCTCCCTCGCGTTGTGTGAACGGACGGACTTTCCATACCTATTATACCTACCACCCATCCAATCTATCGTGCTACAGTATACCGCCGCTTGGCCACATACCCCGGGCGGTGTCTGTAGAATACCAACTCGATCACCTACATATCCGCTCTGCCTTCAATTGAGATCCCTCGATCCCTCGATCCCAGGTTGAACCATTACCAGGCGAGACAGCCAGCCAGTGACCAGTCCACAGGCCCCGCATCCCTCATCCCTACTAGCTCAGGCACAGGCCAGGAACAGACCGCGACCACCGCAACCACGTTGACCACCTGGGCAGCAGTCCCCCAACCAGCAGCAGCAGCAACCCTCTAGCCTGTCTCTAGCCTCTAGCCTCTAGTCTCTAGCCTCTAGTCTCTAGCCCCCCCCATCCCGCATCCATTCTAGCACCCCCCCAAACCCAGCGATGGACCCGCACCAGCACCCGCACCAGCACCAGCAACACGCGCCCCATCACCGCTCAAGGGCCGACCTGTCCATGACAAGCCTGACCTCACCTCCACCCCCGGACTACACCTCGACCTCTACCCAGCAGCAACCACCACACCCACATCCACATCCACACCCACACCCACACCCACAATCACAACCCGTCTACCACAACAGCTACACCTCCGCCGCCCAGCACTCGCCCGACTACGCACACCGCCCCTCCCACTCCCCCGTCAACGAGCAGTTCCGCCCCCCTCCGCCACCGCCGCCGCCCCCGCCCCAGCAGCAGCCGTACGCGTACGCGCAGATGACGTCCCCATACCAGCCCCAGACACAGGGGCAGAGCCCGCAGAGTAAGCCGTACAGCTCGGGCTCGGGCTCGGGATACCCGTACACCGCGTCCCCGCCGGGGACATCGACGCAGTCGCCGACTTCGCAGGTGCCTCTCCATCTCTCTGCCCCCCCTCTCTCTCTATATCTCCCCCCCCCTTTCAATTCTTCCTATAGCGACAATTGCAGCTGCAGATAGACTAACACTTGCCACTACAGCAAAACAACTACTTCCTCCACCACACCTCCACCGCCGCCACCACCACCACCACCACCACCACCACCCCGCCACAGCCACCATCTGCACAGGCGCGCCAGAACCAGATCCCGCCCGGCGGCGCGCCGGCAAGAAGATACCTGAACGAGAATGTGACGCCAGTGCTGCTGGAGGGGATGAAGATGCTGGCGAGGGAGCAGCCAAAGGAGCCGTTGCTGGCGCTCGCGAGGTGGCTGGAGGAGCAGCATCGCGAGATTGTTGCTGCTGCTGCTGCTGCTGCAGGGGCGAGTGCGAGTGCGACGGGGGCGGGGGGTGTTAAGGTGGAGGGGGGGGCGTAGTGGGGGGCGTTGGCAATTGGGATTGGGAATTCAGAAAGGGGGGGAGGGGGTTTGGTTATGGGCTTTATATGATTTTTATATGGTTTTATGGGTTGTGTTCGGGATGGTATTAATGGCTTTGTAGGGGGTGGGGTAGGGGGCCGGGGGTTGCTTTTGCTTGTTGCAAATGTTTTTGGTTTTTTTCTTTTCTTCTTCCTCTCTTCTCCCTGGCCCTCCTTTCAATGTCATTATTGGGGGAGGAAGAGGGGGGGAGGGAGAGAAGGGGGGTATGGTGATGTTTCTATTACGCTTTATGTGTGAGGTGGTGGTGTAAAAGTTGCTTGTTTTTCCCCCAGTCCCAGGCTTTATATAGAAATTGAATCTGGGCCATCTCAGGAATGTTCCCCGAAATGAATCTCGGTGGTGGTGGTTGAATGAAACATAACCTTTTTTTTGATATTTTGATCTTGGGATGTAATGGGTTGTGTTTTTATGTGCTATGGCATAACTAGGGCTAGATCAGTAGGGTCTACGGATTGACTTTAATGGTGGGAATTGGTCTAGTCCTGAGACTGTCTATGCATGATGAACTGGGATGTTGTATTCTACACTCGTCGTCATGGAAGATCACTCGGTCGTTGAGAATGTTCTCGTGCCTCTGGGTTTATTGATGGTGCTTTCAGATCAATTGTGAGACCTTGATGGCACAAACACGCCTTAAGAGGACCCTGCCCTTTTCATTGAAAAAAAAAAAATTATAATTAACAACGAGCAGCCTCTCTGTTCAAAGGTCTGCAAAAGACCACTTAAGTCTTCGAGTAATGCCCAATTCGTCCCGCCGGTCTTCCCAAAGCGGTTATTTACAGTTCAGCACGCTCTCCCCCAAATACAAGGCGCCAGAAGAGCTCAAGCACATGTACTAAAACACGCTGGGCCCTTTCTGAAAACCTTTCTTGCAGGAGCAGTGCTACTCTCTTCTGGAGCTCCTTGCTGTCCTGCTCTGCCCAGTCTTTTGGTTTATCGGGAGCCTTGGATGTTGTCTCTTCGCCTTCGGCTTGGCCTGCAACATCGGGGTTGTTCCCCATATCAACGACCGGCGGCGTGTCGGTCTCCACAATGTCAGTGTTTCTGCAATCGACAGCAGCTTCCGCTGCATCGCAAGTGCTGTGATCAGAGTTTGGGTTATCCATCTTCACAAAGCCGATTTTAAATTGGCCGATCTCTTGAGTGTCTTCAAGACCCACCACAGACCACCACGTATCCTCAGAGCCCCCTCTGAACCTTCTTGGGGACTGCACATGGGGCTCGGTTTTTGGGGATGTTTTCTGCTGGCCGTTGATTATTATCTCTCTCTGCTCTAACATGATTGCTGTTTGACGAAGTGAAGCTCTAAGCGCCGAGTTCTGCTTTGATTGTGATATCAGGCTCATGCAAAGCATCCAGATGATCATGATCGCCATCAGCGTTTTTTTCATTTCCCACATCCAATGGGGCGGGGCATCTTGGTGCTCCTGATGAGCTTCCTGTGCAGAGTTTTCTAACTGTTTTTGGTCCTCTAGACTCTCAAGTGAACAAGCTGGCTGTTCTTGATTCTCTAGACTCCCAAATGAACGAGAGTTTGACGAAACAGTGCCATAAACGTCACTCGTGGTTACAATAGAGCCATATAAAGACTTACAGACACTCTTGCATGGAATATGGAAAAATATCTCACTCTTATCAGTGTCCATACCCAATAGTATTACTTTCCCCTTGGTGAAACCAGAAATGGCCTTATTCTGGTAATTTAATTGCAGAGATAGGATGGAAGCTATAAGATTTCGTCGATCCATGTTAGTAGCACAGATTATAGATTGGGATGGAAGCACGCATATTTATAACATACCGTTCTTATCTGCACACTCAAAGACAGTTTTTCCCACAACCTTTCCCGTCACCCTTGGTAATCTGAATTCTATTATCTCCCCACACGAGAGCCTCAAACCCTGTTCGCCAAACCATTCGGCGCTGATCAGTAATTTCTCGCCATTCTTGGTGCCATCAAGAATTCCAAAGTTCAAAACTATCAACTCATCACCATCCTCAAAGAGTACACCTTTTCCGGTCAACCCTCCGTTAATAGTGGCAAACTGGAATGCGAAACTCCCAATATGAAATCGAATGATTTCTCCCATAGGTTCTATATCAGGAGGAACATCAAGCTCAAAACTCATTTTAACTACTATAATTGGAGTTTGTCTATCATCAAAGCACTCTGATTCTTCAACCTTGTAGTCAATTCTGTCAATAAATTCACCACGGCCTCTCATCAGAGCCAGATTCATTGCCTCTGCCGTGGGAGACATTGCAGGTTGAAGGCATGAAATAGAGACAGATGGATTTGGTTCTCTCATATTTACCTCTACTCTCGTAAATGTCTTGAAAGCATCGGATCCAAGCTTTTTGGACGGTTTCCACGATTTAGAATTTGGAGTAAATGCAACCTCCAAAGGTAATTTAGCGTTTATGATTGTGACACTCTCCTCGAGGATCGTGGTATCACCACCTGTCCGGACAAAAGGAATACCAATATCCTGTGGCGCTGATGCAAACTGTTTATTAAACCGAATCCGCAGAGGTTGATTAACATCTTTCGTTAGTCTTTCAACTCGGAGGAGCCTGCAACGTCGTGCACTAATCTCATGGTTTTGAAATTCACGATCCCCAAGAACAAAGTCTGTTGGAAAGCCTCCAGGAGAGTCGACGCTCAGCCCATCCTGTCCCCCAGGACCGTTGATAAGGAAAAGGTTAATGACACTGCGTTTTGCATCTTCGTCTAACTCAACTTTCAGAAAGGAAAGAGTGATCTCAAATTCTCCAGTTATTTTTTCATTCAAGGGTGACCATGAGAAGTCCATCTGGACATTCGTCTTCATCTCAAATCCCAAAACTTCGAGGACCATTGGGCACCTAAGTGTTCTAATAACAACAGAGCGATCAAGATGGATAGGGTTGGTTTCCAAGTTCAAGTCAAGAATACCGTGGAGCTTGTTTTCTTCCTTGTCCCCCGTTTCAACAGTATTGAGCGCTGGGAACGTGTGAAACTTCCAATCATCTTCATCATCGACCCGAAAATTGATGTAGGCACCGTTTTTACAATGTGGTAGACCTGCGAGGATAAAAGTTGCATAGGTTTTTCCCTCAATATAGAGTGGATTGATCTCTAACATTACTTCGATAACTGTAACATAATCAGAAAGAAAGTCAAGTGACTGAAAAAAAAAAAGGGGGGGGGGGGCTTCCATGGGCGTACCAACAGCATCACCACGGATTTTGTTTGGGAAGAAGATACATAATGTATCTTTCTCGATAATCATTGTGGTTTCACTGCACACGGCTTGTTCGAGTTCGACTTCACACCCATCATTTTCATCTACAGCAGCAGGTGCTGTATCATCGCCCCCCCCAGGAAGCTCTTGTGGCGCCATTTCTCCCTCGAGAGCAATCATAGTGTTACTTTCTGAAGAACTCTTTGCCGCCGTTGCATTTCCTGCAGCAATTTTAGAGGAACGCAACACTGCCTCTGAATTTTCGGAAGCGCCATCTCCCCAAATGTTCACATCAGCAACCGGGGCGTGAAGCTCGACAATTTTTTTCAGAGTCCTCTCTGTCATCGGAGACAACTCTCTTCCGATAGAACTGATTGAACAGATCCTAGCCTTCCTTTTATAGTTTCGAGGTACAGTGGGATTCCAAGAATTGTTAGAGCGGCCGAGGGTACTTTGCCAATCAGAAAATTCGGCTTGCTTAAACTGCCCATTAATGTCTCGAAAATAACTTATACCTGCCTCGGAAGACATAAACTCCCCGCTACACACACGAGGCCCTTGCCCAAAACCGGGAAAAGTTATTATTTTGCTAGGGTCGAACTTCTTGAGAGGTGTGGAAAATATGTCTTCTGTGCTCTCGTCTGAAGAACTTTCTTCATATCTGTGGGCCAGGTCATATCTAGAATTAAGTTTAGGCCTGAGCAGGTCGCATCTAATTGACCCCAGCCTTCCTCGAACGGCCCCTACGTCTTGCTTGTCTCCTGCCTCTCTAGGTGGGGTTTCGCCATCATGTGGGATTTTTTGAGAGTCACAAGAAGTCACTGATTCGACACCATCCAGTGTGGCTTCACTGAATCTTCTCTGATTGACCGGGGTCTGAGGAACTGTGCGGTTCCTCCCAGCAACGACCGGGATCCCTAAGGCACGGATTCCTGGGGATTCACGGGGGCTGGTACCATCCGGAAGCAGCGGGATAACGCGCAACAGGGTTGTCTTTACAACAAGGCTCTGGAGGTGGAGTAGAGAAACCTTTGCGGCAGGTTGCGGAGTGATCTTTGGCTCAAAACAACCACGGGAAATATTAAGTTAGCCTCAGATTTACCGCTGCCGGACCATGGTTCTAGAACCAACAGGGAAACATGATGCAAGGGACAGGAAACATAGACTGCATGTTACAAGGGGATATAAGACCTTTGTGTAAATGAACACTTCAGCGGGCGAGTCTTTGATCCGTGGGTTCCAACCAGCCACGATGGAAATGTCAGTCACCAGATTTGCCATATTTGCTCTCGTCTCAACGCTGGAAGAATAGCGGGTTAAAGATGAGAAGGGACGCCACCAAGGCAGGTGAGTTTTAAAACTAGAGTTTGGAGTCCTAGGGTGTGAACTACCATTCAGCATTCGACTCACTTCACTGAGATGACCTTGTGTAGTTTCCTAGTGCGTCAGTGATGGCATTTACCAGTTCTGAGACTTCAATGTCTGAGTAGAGGGTTTCCGTTTCCTCTCGCTATGAAACAGCAAATGGTGTGTGCTGCACAACAAAATAAGCTGTTGGGCGCGCGGGTGGTCTGATACACCCTCTCACGTGGTCCTACTCAGTTGTGGGCATGTTGCCAATTTGGTGAATCGTGATCTTCAAAGCTAGTGAGTGGCTCCCCTTGAGGCTCGGCAGCCGTGTGGCACGGCAACTGCACATCCTCGCCAGGTAACCTTGGTGCATCCGCGAGGTGGACCAATAGGAGGCGAGAAACCGAAGTAATCCGAGCTGGGGCTCTGCCAGCCCAAAAGAAGCTCCGTAGCTGAGACACTGGAAAAAGTTAAAGCCCTGCAGCTTCTGGGAAGCGAATGGCGCAAACTAAGACACATTCCGTTTATTATTGCCTGTGCGCCTCGTGGTTTTGCCGATTGGTCAGTCTGGACAGCACGCGGTAAGTTAAACGATCTGAGCTACCGTAAGGAGCTTTATCCGCTTCTAAAAAATTGTATGCTGTAAAACTCCACTATCTACATGGTGTATGCTTATGCAGACGCAAGTGTTAGGCTTCCTACTCCCTCACTTTGCACAGATATATCACGGGAAACAACGTGACTACGTGAAACATAGATACATGTATATTACATGATGAGAAAATAATGTAATGTCACCTGAAGAAACGCAAGATGGGATGAAACCTGTCGACCACCTTGTTTTTCACTTAACCCGAGCATTTCTCTCACCCCAATTACTGAAATGAGAATAACCCATATATCCAATTTCGGTTGGACCAAATAGATACGAAAATTCCGAGTGCCCAATATATTTCTGCGATCATCTGCCCCCAGAAGAAAAATAGATAAAATAAAAAGAAAAGAATATGGAAAAATAAGAAAACCCTATTGATATATGAATGTCGTTCGAAATCGTGATGCTATGAAACCGCCAAATTCTGCGCCTTGAACATGAAAAAGAAAAGAAACCCCACTATGTTCCCCGAGCACTAGGTCACCACCTCGCCCCCTTTTGATTCCTCTGCTATTTATTCGACAGCATTAAAAACCTATCTCATGCTCGAGCCCAAAAAAAGAAAGAAAAAAGAAAAAGAAACAACGCAATATACTGAAAATCCATAATATATGAGATGATAATAGAAATAAACAGACCCAAAATCCGAGGCAATGCACATTACGCTTCAAAATAACAAGGGTTATTCAAAAGCTCTCTTTCTTTTTTTATCTTCCTCGCTTCGACCGTAACTGCGTAATAAAGAACCAGCATAAGAAGGTGGCTAAGCGGAAGACTGCTGTTGAGCAGCGGAATCAAAGGACGTTGGAGGACCATACCCAGACTGTTGAGTTAACATCGGCGGCATGGCATTATGTGACACCACCGAAGACTGCTGCGGGCCGGATGTCATCGGTGGCAACTGCAAAGGGGGCAGATACACCTGACTCCCTTGAGGCTGACGATGAGGCGACGCTGGTGGCGGAGCCATAGGCATCGATGAGGCAGGAGATGCGGTTGAGCTCAAGTGAGAGGGGTGCTGGACCTGTTGAGATCTCGGGTGTGGGGGAGGTATCCCTGATGTTGTCACGGGAGACCTAATCAACGTCCCGATTTGCGGCCGAGAAGGCGGCTGTTGGCCATGCTGGAGTTGTGTCTGTGGAGGACCAGGTGGGTATTGGTATTGACTTTGGGGGGCGGATTGATTGTGAGGCAGAGGTGAACGGTGCAGTGGGTATTGAGAAGTCCTCGGGGACTGATATGGTGAGGAGGTCGACGAGGAATGCGAGTGCGTCGGTGGTGGTGGCGGTGGGGGGGGTGGTGGTGGCTGACGGTATCCACTATATTCAGGTGGAGGTGGGGGTACATATGAATTTTGCGGCGGTGGGTAATTGGGGTATGGCGAATATTGCCCAGATTGAGATGAGGGTGGATACATGGGGTATTGCGGTTGGTCGTATGGACGAGGCGCATATTGAGGTTCCCCCCGACTATCCCGCGGGCTCATAACATCAGTCCTCCGTCGTTTCCCTTGATCGCCATAAACAGGTGGGTATTCATGGCTTGGAGAGGTCATATATCCGCTCTGCGGTGGATATCCTTGAGGTCTTGATTCTGGAGGCAAGGTAGGGTATGGTGGGCGTGGCGGATATTCCACGGATCCTATTCCAGAAGGTGGCCGTTTTCTATAAGATATTAGCACCCATGCATCATGAACCTGGGGGGATTATTTCTAACAACAAAGTTCTTGGCTCCTTCCTAATACGCAATCGGACTCCCTGATCTCCGAATGAGCGAGACAGGAACGTAGATTCAGACATTCCTGGAAAGTTTTTGGCCGCATAGACTAGGAAATGTTAGATTAAGTTTGTGTAATTCTATGAGAACTGGACGGACCTGTAAATGGTTCTGAAGTGATCGACTTGATATGGACTACTTCATTTCTAATTAAGCTGTCAGTGTGGCTACAGAGAATAGAACTAGAATATGAATTCTCACTTCAACATCTCAAAGAGGCTAAACCTCAGACGGAACTCCCCCTCGATTTTAACTGACAGGTCGCCAAAGACAAAAAACCCACCATCTAAAATGTCAGCACTTGTATTTAAAGCTTACAATCTTCAAAGAAAACATACCGCTATTGTCGATATCCTTTAATCGGTGAAGGGAGGATACCAGTGTGCCAGCTAACGCTTGGTGCGGTGGTATTGGAGATGGGGAATCATGAACAGAACTATAAAGATTCGTGCACATGAAATAGTAAGGACTCTGGAGGTAATTCCTGTATCTCCCCCGTCAGCGCATGAACCGATGAAAAGAAAACTGCAATAACCTACTGTGCTGGATCTGAATCATCTCGAATTTTCAACTGAATTATCGGCGGGGGATCGACCGGTTTACGATCTAGAGCTCCAGACTCAACATTAACAACCCGATCAAAATAACAGACATCTCAGGAAATTTGTACCTTTCTCCTTCACACCAGCAACCCGAGCACGTTCAGGCCCTTGGCGAATATGTAGTTCATAATCCTCACTAAATTTGGAATTTAGCATCAACCCTGGAATAACTCGACAAGATAAAATGATCCCTTACCTCCTTAGCCTCCCTACTCTTGAAGAGGCATCAACAAATGTGTGGGAGTTCATTCAAGCTTCACTCGATTGCGTGTCGAGTACAACCCCCCAGAAATAGCAATTGAATATGGAGCGATGCCCTCAGCGAAGCTCACGGGAGTAGTTACTTTTTGATGTTAAAATAGTGAGCAAACTCTGGTGTTGCGGAGGTACGAGGGGGTTCGATGTTTCACAAAACTCGAAGTTCCACTTGACAATGCGAGGGTACGGCTTATATGGCAGCGACCCTGAAGAAAGGCACCAAAGCGGGAGCCCGGACCACTTGATAGTCTTACCGGGCGGCTACAACGTTGATAGTTCGCGAAATGTTCCTCTTTGTGCGCTGTCCCCTATAAGATACCTCTGTCGTAAAAGGAGTCAAAAGCTCTAGTACGTGATGGCCATGTGAAAACAGACAGCCAGGGAATGGATATTGTGCAAAGAGCTTCTCTAAAGAAGAATGCAGTCCCTTCTCTTGTAAGATTTTTTCTTCCTTTTCTTACAACCTTATCTTTCTCTCTTCTTTAGAAAGCACGTTTATCTGCCCCGCCTTTGGCCTTTATCTTCTTCCCCTCCCCTCGAAATGTTTGTTGTGACCTCCCTTCCAACTTTCCTTGTTTTTAAACCGTCTCTCAGAAGAAACTTAGTGTTTCAAACTTGATCACAGCAGTGCTGGTGAAATTTCGTTACAATTTTTGAATAAACAATTCCTAACGCGGTGAACTCTGGTTTCGTCCGGTCGTAGTTGTGGATGGATGAGGCGCAATAAAGTGAACGGATGCTGGCGAAAAGATGCCAAGCGAAGTTGATAAACTCAGCCGTAAACGCAACCAGGGACTTGTGAAATACACAACAGCGCGTGAGAGTATTAGTTTTTGCTGGAAAGTAGAGGTATATAAGTCGCTGCAGCAACGAAGGACGAAAAAGATGAAAAAATGCGAACGTGTGAACGTGTGAACGAGAGGAGGAAGTTGCCGGGAGAGATAAGTAGGGCGTTATTATGTACGTAAAGTAAGAGGTGATCCGGAGGAGGGGAGAGGGTGGTAGGGTAGTGACGGTTGAAGCCCGGACCTTAGCAGGGTGGGTTTGTTTGTGGGTTTGCTTGGGGGGGGGGGGGGGGGGAAAGGATTGACTAGTTGACCAGTGTTCACTGGAGGACTGTAATAATAATGGTGATTGATTACAGAGTGGCTGTCGAGCTCTCGTCACCTTTTTTCCCTCTTTTCCACTCTCACACTTATTATAATCTCTCACAACCTTTTTTTTTTTTTTTTTTGCGCACACTGGCAGACTGTGTGCTTATTTTTCACTCTAGCTCTCGAGTTCCTGCACCTTTCCCCAGTTTGCTTGGGGCGAGAGTGTATGCAAACAGTCAAGAGAGAGGGAGAGAGAAGAGAGAGAGAAAGGGAGAGCTATGAATACCAATACTATTTAACTTGATTCAATTAAAATTAAATACGCTTGCTCAATCTTTTTTTTTCTCTCTCTCTCGGAGCACTGCAGCATGCACATGCGCATGAAGGAATCAAGACAATAGAGATGGGAGGGGAGGGTGGAGAGGGGTTGGTTGGGAGGGATGAACGGGGACGGGGAAAGGATCTCTGGACGACGTGTGGGTGGGATATTTCCGTACAACGGCTTGCAGATTTGGACGAGAAGGGTCAACAGCGCAAGACACGGCGCCAAACTGGGACTTGACAGATTGACGGTTGGGGAATCCAGTCTGGCCAGACCTTGTGGACCCCGAGCTTCGAGAAAGGCAGCGCGCAGTGTCTCGGGTGACGAAATAAGAATAGAAGGCAACACTAGGCGGCGGCTGGAGAAGATGATAGTCGGGCATGCATCCGGGGGGGAGGGAGGGGAGGGACAAGAGGGGGTTGGAGGCAATTGGGGGAGGGGGGGGGTGGAAAGGGAACGTAAACGTTAGTAGAGGAGGTGGTGAGTTTACATGTAGTTGTTACTTTCTCGAAGAGTGGGGATGGATGGATGATGGAGATGGATGATGACAGTGTGGAGATCGAGAGGAGCCAACATGCCAGCACAACGCAAAGGGGCAGAGAGAGACAATGCAAGAACCGAACGGGTGGGAGCGAGACGGGTTACAAGTAAATCTAGATCACCCTAAATGTTTCATTCATGGGAAGCGAAGGGGAGGAGATATGGTAACTACAAAGTATGGATCTAGACATGTTCAGGTGTATGTGCATCCACCGGCTATAAAAAAAAATCCACACTCCTGCAAAATAAAATAGTAGGCTTGCAATTGTCTTTGTGGGGGTATGCCCAATTTAAAGTGAAGGGGCAAAAAGAAGGCCTGCTTACCTGGCCATGGTCCGGTCCTCCTCTCTCAATGCCGATGATATGTAGTGAGAGTGTAGAAAGCCCAGTTGCACTTGTATTCTTGGTTTTCTTTCCTTTTTCGTCCTTTTCTTTCTTTTCTTTTTCTTACTTCCTTATTTCTTTTTTTTCTCTTCATTGCTTTTTCCTTCTCTTTTTTTGCGTTACATACGACGAATCCATATGGAGTGAGGATTAATGGTTTGTGGTGGATGTGGATGTGGATGTGGATGTGGAGTCTTGATATGACCCGGCATGCTTTCAAGCATGTGCCGGCAATCAGACAAGCAGCAGTGTCGATTCCTCGGTCGAGGTTACTGGCGCACAAAAACGCTACCACGTCCCGCTTGCGCAACCCGTCGGTCCTCTGAACCAGGTAGTCTGTCTGATCGCGGCTAAAGCTCCGGTACGCTATGCGTGAGAATCATCAACCCTGGCCCGCAAGAGCCTGTTTATCTCATGCGTATGCGTGTTTCTAACAGTGGCCATGTGAGTGTTCAATCCTACCATTCATGTCTTCTACTTTGAAACCCACTTAGTGAGGAAAAAATTGCAAAAAGAAAAGAAGGAGGGAAAAATTAAAAAAAAAAAAAAAAAAAAAAAAATTGAAAAGGGAAAAGGGAGAGTTATTGAATTCACGAGTCCGGATACGCCGATACGCGGACCTTTCGACCTGTAGTTATGAATCAACCACCACGTTTTTCGAGACGTTGGGACCGTTGCGCACGGCAGCTCTCTAGGGGCCACTCTACCTACCACCTTGTTGTCATATTGCTTTTCTCGCTTGCTGGGTAGGCCCATGCGCCAATAGAAAAGGTAAATCTCACCTCCCCAAAAGACGAGTATTTTGTCGTGGAACAGAAGAGAACTCTGGATAGCAGGTGCGATCGAGGATGAGCATTCCTGTACCCGGACTTGCGCTGCCGTGGTACGACCAATTTCCTGGGTAATTACCCCTGGTGCTATAGCATTATACTTGAATACTTTGTGGTCTGGAGAAGTCTCGTCATATACTCTTCACACATAGTGACGATACTGACTGACTGATAAAACCAGCTGAATTCCAGTTAACTTGGAATCAACGCCGTAGCTCCCCTTGTGGTGCCCATCCACCCTCTTCAGACTCAGGCTACATGGAAAATATGCCCTGAATAAGGACTTTTCTTACGGGCATTGCCCAGGCATTAGCAAATAAGAACTTAAATGGATGGAAGACAATCCTATCCTTTTATGGACACAAGGGAATATCCAGGAGAAGAAAAGAAAAAAGGATTCCCTTATGAGAAAGCCGGAGCCAGCAGAACCAGCGAGTCCTTCCCGCAAGTGTAACCAATCAACAGCCAACGGGCTTAGAATTGGTATCATATAGGTCCCTTGACTTCATTCTGGACATGCAACAAAAAAAAAAGTCGGCATCACGACCAACAATGGTACATACAGGGCCCACAACCAGAGGTAGGTATGCTTCTTTCGTGGACCAGTCAGGATCAAAACAAAAATATATTGGACCGACATAATTGAGCCTGATTGTCCCATCCGTCACCTAAGCCACCCGATTGATGATCAGAGGAGGCGGGACGGGCAGGGCGGCAGACGAACTGGTTTACCTATTTACGAAATGCTTCAAGTGGGTTTTAAATGCTTAACGCTACCTCTCCTATCATGAAATATCCGCTTACTTTCCATAGAGCCACTTCTCGTGCTCGGCCTTTATTTCCTTTTGATGGGTTCTTTAAAATAATGGTTACAAAACATATATTGCTCTAAATGGGCCAAGAAAAGAATCAAATGATGCACGAAATATCGGTAACGGCACCCGTGCGCAGGAAATCTCTTTATTTCCCGGCACTGGCAAAGTCCAGAGTGCCTCTCCCAATTTTTTATCGATTTATCTTGCTGTTTGTCGAGTTTCTTTGATTTTCCGTGGCAAATGTGACAAGGCTATGCCGTGGGCAATCGCAAGTCTACTCCTGGGTGAGAAACATGCAGCGGTGCCCGTGCACCGTGTGACAGGACATGATGGTGGTGTGGAGCGTCGGGGTACCGGCCACTAAGGCCTTTTCGGAGTGTTCGATCATCCGTCAGGCAAAGCAAAGCCAAAAGATGGCAGAGGATGGCAAAGCAAAGTAAACATCGACCACACGAGTTTCTTTCTTTATCACGATGCCCCGAGGACACCTCCTCCTTAGGTTCCCGGCCTTTTAGCCACTGAATTTGTATTCGCCGGCCATCCACAAGAAGTTCACAGGTGATGCAAGGACCGGGTTAAGAACTGATTCGGAATTCTGGTCAAGAACAGGCAGCTGGCTGAGTCGGTTAGGGCAACGGGACGTCCGAGCGCATAAGTACGAAAACCGGATTACCGCTGGTTCCAATCCATGGTTGGACAGGAAGGGAGTCTAAAGGAACCGAGCTCAAGCGACCCGTCCTACTCTGGTTCGTAGCTTATATCCTTGCCCTACCGATATCGGCGCTGGGAATGTAAGTAGAGTAGGAACATTATACATAAGCAGCCTTACATGCTTGATCTCCCATTCGTATTGCTGATCTTCATGTCTGTTTATTATTCAGTTTGATAACCATGATATCTTGACTGCTTCTCTCACGTTTATTTGCTGTCTTGGATTACGCCCCTTCATCACTCGCTACACTTCCAGTTTCAGCTTCAGTCTCACGAGTCTTATGGCCGACTAGGAGTCTAGCTCCATGCATCATTTTACCAAGATCGACTCTTTTTGGAAATATCGGTTTTCATCTTGTTGGGTGTGAATGGTGACTTGACTGTTGCCCGACAGGCCGCCATGTGCAGTGATCACGAAACCAACAAGCAATATCGTGGATATTATCTTTACCCCGGTACTAAGCACTTGGTTTAACTACCTAGTCAAGCAGTTGCAATTTATATACCATACCTGAATATCTGACCTGCATTGACCTGCTTCCGGCAATATATGTACCTACTCTATGTATATATGTATGTGGAGTTAAAAAAAAAACGCTACAACCACCCCAGTCCCTTGATCTACTCGGTACACTTGCGATGGCAAACCGGTAGTGATGGCGAACAGGGGTCAGGGCACTAATATTCTTCGGATTTTATTATTATTATTATTTATTGATAGTCTCTTTTGACTACAGACGGAACAGGACACAGAGGGGGGAAGGACGTTTTGGGTGAGAAAACTAGGATGAAATAGAAACAAATATTCCCCAAAGTAACAACTCCAGCCGTTGGGTGGGATTGAAGGCTATACAGAAAACCCCATTATCAATGCCCGAATCAAGGAATCACAGTATTTAAAAGCGCTTAGAGTAGAGCAAACCCATGTTCCAAACTCAGATAAAAACAAAGCTTTTTAAGACATCTACCATCTGCTTCACTTCAGATCCCGCACTACCGATTTGTAGATCGACACAATATGATGTAAATTTAATCTGAGTTTTAAATCCAACCCCCACTCTTTCTTCAGGCCCGCAGATACGTCCGATTCGAGGTTGTGATTCCGGTTTGTGGAGGAGCACAACTTTTAGATTGTCATCAACCTTTATAAGATATCTCGGGCAAATGAGAGGGGGGAAGACGAGAGATCTAGAACGACCGGTGCCCAGAATAATGATTAGATGGAACTTGGGAAAAGCGCAATTGCCGGAACACACAGACCCTTCGTTATATACTCTATATATACCGCACATATTGGAACTCTCGAAAGAGGATATCTACGACATATATTTGTTTTTTGTGTAAAAATGAATTACTTTTTTCATCCCCTTACAGAAGTTCAAGAATTCAACCACTCGCTAACTTCTCCGTGGTTCGGAGCCTGCTGCGAGAATCATGTCATTTTCTCCATTTTGCGGAAGGGGGGGGGGGGGGTACCTTGTCGTGGACAGGTTTAAGCGCCCTGTCGGTGGCTCTCTGGGTTTCTCTTGTTTCCCTCATTTCTGTCCACTGTGAATTGAACCTTTTGCAAACAAAAGGCACGAATGGCTGAAGAGAAAGGGCACTACTGTACTGAGAACAACAACCAAAAAGGGTGGCGTAGCTAATGTGTACGGGAAGTGTGCCATATGCGACCCCGGTACCTGTCAAGCAAAAAAGCAAGATCAGAATCAAAAAGCAATAGTAAAAGAGGAGGCTAGTAAAAGAAACTCCCCAGAACCTTTTTATTTATTTTTTTGTGGAGACGCCTGAGCTGCGTGCCGGGCCGTGCGTTCTCTGTCTCTTCCAGGAGGACGTTGTGATGGAGCTGCAGCGGGTAACGCCAACAGGCAGGGTCCATTCTTCAAATTCAAGCTCCACATCGTCCAAGTGCTTCTATCTCTACCAAGGGTGAAGAGAAACATAAGAATGAGGCGCGTCTCAAGAAAGCTTCATATATGGCCAATCCGTGTACTCGGAGAGTTCTGGGCTAACAAGATGTTGGGATATGGTAATAGTAACTGTTTAATAATAAAAAGTTGTAATTTTCAAACGCCCATTTCACCAAGTCCCGTTAAATGCCCTCCCACAAGTCGCCAAAGATCCATAAAGCGTACAACCCTAATTACATAAAGTGAGGGGATGATTCATAGGAATAAAACATGATTAAAACTGAACCCCATGACCAAAAAATAATAAAATAATAAACCACATTCCCGTGGTCGAGAGGTGATAGATAGTGGGCCAACCGCTGCGCATCAAACTTCCGATGCAACGTCCATATTCGTAGGACGCATTACCTTATTGACTACGCTAGGCGACTTCCCCCCATGCGACTCATTTTGCGCGGCTGCGGCAGAAGCTGCGGGGCTATCACGAAATTCCCGTATTTGTTCCCTCGTTGGACTATTGGCACCATTTAAAGTAACTGTATCTGCCAATTTTGTCCTGCCTCTGCGGAGTTTTGGTGTATCCACAGCTCTACCCCTAGGGGTTGCTGGCGACATTGAAGTGCGTTTTCTACCCCTCACAGTTGTCGATGACGCCGCACGGCCTTTTTTAAGTGTCAAACCGGGAACCGAAGGAACTATCTCGAATCTAGTAGGCGGTATCATAAATCCACTGTTATCCAGCATAGGGGATTTGGCTGGTGACCTAGGCCCACTCCACTTGTTGCTGAATAGGTTCGGCTCATATCCAAATTTGATATTGGGAGTTACCGGTTTGGGTATTGGGGGGAGATCATGCAGGACCGTAGTATGCTCGGTCTCAGATTTGCTGATCCTGTCTTGCTCTTGCTCCTCTTGTGCATGAGAAGCAGATTGTAACGCATCGAGATCCATGACTTCCCCGTTCGCAGCGGTCGCGGCGCCATTCCGGTTGTGATTAATACCTAGATTATCCTTCCCGTCGTCGTCTCCCATTTCGACCGTCTCAGCCTTCTCGTCTATAGCCGATAACTCCTCTCCCGCCCTTGGCGCTATCGTTGATAGAGGTGCATCGTTGAACTGCAACGCCTGAGACCGTCCCATGATGAAAGGTGTCCACACCAAAGCGTGAACGTTCAGCTTTACATATCCCTTTGCTTCCCATTTATCGATGTGTGCCTGAAATGCCTTGTAATCCAGGCGGAGAGCGTATGTTCCTGTAACCGGGTCTCTGACCAATGCATGCAGAGCCTCTAATCCACAGATTATATCGTCTGGCGTCATTCCTGTGCGCCTAGATATGTCCAGGATAGTCAAAGGTTCTTTTTGATCTCGCAACTCATAGCACAGTGCGAGTTTCCAGTAATTTCGATATGATACAAGGCCGAGATCGGAGAAGGGCTTTTCTGGCGAGCCAGTTTTTTTTTCAGCACGAGTAAGAAGATACGAAAAGGCGATCAAAAGGTTTCCATATCCTTTTCGTTGGTGTATCGGGAGTGTTAGAATGCAAGAAACATTATTTTGACTTGTTGAGCGTTTCTCCTAAAAAGATGCGTTAAAACACGTTTTCAAACAAAACATAGAGCGGAGATTCATGGGAAGAGAGGGTGGGCAGGTTATGGAACAAACCTTTGAAAAGTAGCCCACAAAATGCATCCCGCATTCGTTAAATTCAGTCATAACATAGAACAAGAATGGTTCAACGTCGTAATACAACGTTTTAGACCCAAGAAATAATTTTGCAAGCAGGCAAAGATTTTGACAGTAGACTGGGTTTTTACGTCCATCAATTTCAAAGACAGATATTGAGCCATCTCTATAAACCTCGTCGCCAGGAGGGTGCTTGGCACCACATTTCATCTATTTTATGGGTGATGTCAGTAAAGACGGAAAACGGAGTGAGAATCCATGAAAAAAAATATTGTGAAGATATAAATAAAGTCACTGCGGGTATCCGAGAGCCGAACCAATCAAATGAGATAATCTGTTCATGTGTATAGCGAAAAGTTTTGATTCTAGCCAAACTTTTCGTGCAAAGAAACAAACATAGTATATTATCAGGAGGGGATAGAAACTAACCTTATGTCTCCAGCCGACGTATTCGCTGTTCATGTACTTCAAGCAGAACTCACAAATCCACAAGACCCTGTTCCTGCTATATTCCTCTGGGTAAGGTGCAGCGTACCAAGTATCGATCTCAAACTCCCCAAAGTGTATACATTCAATCTTGCTGGCGCCCCCTTTCTTCTCCGAGGCTTTATCCTTCTCGCCACGACCAGTGCCATTGAGCCCATGTGATAAGGCGGAGGATGATAATTTCAATCGTGTGTTTCTTTCATCGTCCGCTTCCTCACGAGCTCTATCAAAGCGTGCTCTGTCGTCGGCACCAGGATGGGTCTTGGTTGTTTCCGCTTCTGCTTCACTTAGGATACCACCATAAGGCTTTGACTTATCGTCATCGTTGAGTGGAAGATAATAAGGCGAGACACGAGCACCTCTTGTACTAGTGGCAGGGGTGGTGTCGGTGGCAGCTGTTGATCGTGCCCTAGCACTGCGCGTGCTGTTGGCAACAATCTTGCGTGGTCGTGGCGGTACAGTGCTGGGTTTTGGTTGTGATTCCAGAATTTTCTCCAATTTTTCAGACGTGATATTCGTTATCCAAAGATTGAACTTCCGGGGCGTTTTTTTATACGTGACTTTAGCAGCTCGTTGTTCTCCTTGATAGGAATCTGTTGTGGTGGGCTGTTTGTGAATTTTCCTGGAGCTTGCACCCGGCGTATTAAGTGAAAGAGTTTCATTCGACTCATGATTCCCATCAATATGCTCGAATTCATAGAGATTATAATCTCCATTTTGATTATCAGAGACATGGCCATTGGCCCTGACCTTGTCTTGCTTCATACGTTTCCTTCTTCGAGCACTTACTGGACCATCATCTTCCTCATCTATATCGCCAGCCCTTCGCTTTCTAAGCGTCCTCGAGTTGTCTTCTTTGCCTGGAGGATTTGTGTCTCAGATCAACCATCACTTAAACAAACCTAATAGCTCAGGGGTTATAAGGGCTTACCAGCACTAACCCGTCGCGAACGGCTCTTATGAGATGGTGTGGATTCGGGAATTAGGTTAGAGTCGTGACCGCTTGAAATACATGTAGGGCATCGCCATTTTCCAGATTCTGTCAAAAAAAAAGTAAGTCAAACCTCGCCCAAGAATACGATCGACCTATTATATATATACCTTCATCTAGGGCCGTCTTTACCCCCCCGTCGTCTTTATTGGCCTGGTTAGCACATTGCTTATGCGCTATATATTAACCAACCATATATCAGCACAATTACCCCAAGACATAAACTAATTTTAAAGAAATTGTACTGACAAAAAGCGTTGCACATTTCACATTCTAGCGGAGCTTCATAGTCCAGGCTTGGATCGTTATATTCGTCGCGATCACAGTGACTATCACAACAAAACGATGTTAGCACCCAATCTTTGGCATACGATGGTTTATATTAGTAGCTGCGTACATGCAAAGCGCCTTAGTAGGCCGTTCCACTTCGTCATCTTCTTCCCCCTGCCAGATCTCAACGTCCTCATCCTCATCAGACGACGCAGATGATTCATTTTCTCCCGCGGATTGGTCTGCTTCTGCCTCGTCTTCATCTTCCTCGTCTTCTCCACCCCCGAATTCATCCTCTCCACGCTGTCGTCGGACAATCTGATCAATAACCGACCATTAAACGATTCCTCCAAGAATGTGAAGCGTACCTTTCGTTTCCTGGCGCGCCTCCCAGAGCGCCGTGTCTGGCTCGACGGCGCAGGACTCCCACTATCGCTCCTATCCTCCACCTCCCTCCTCGAACCAGCCATAATACCGGAATCGGGGCCGGAGGTGAGGAGCGTCAACGCCCGAACAGGAAGAGAAAACAATGCGGCAACTTTTCTCGTTAAATTCGTAATACTTCTTAGTTCCTAACCCCCCAAACTCACGACTCGTGAGTTACTGCTAGAACACCCTTTGTCCAAGTGCTGTTGATAAGCAGTTTATTTTGACAAGCAACTTGCAACTCGTGCCGCTGTCATTAACTCTTTTTGTAGAATTGTTATTGTCGGAGGACTGTTGGATGTAGATGCCTGCGAGCTTGATGAGAAGGCTAGGAGGTGATGTGATCGTATGTAAGCCGTCTGCAGCCGGTTTGGAGAGGCCTAATCTCGTGGCGCAAAAGAAATGATTTCGACGCGAGGCTATGATCCAGCAGAGTAGAAGGCGACTCAAAACGCGTCCGAAAAGTGATGGCGAGTTAAAGACAGCAGCAAAGAAGGAAGACGTGTTGACCCCCTGCGAAAAGGCGTCCTGGTGCAGTTGGAGGAATCGCAGTGCTGCCGTGAGGTCACACAAGCCACTGTTACCGCTTTTAGTGTTAGCGGGCAGCGCTTCGTGACCACGGAGCCGCTTGTGATGCGTAAGAGTGAGCACGTCCCCTGCCCCACCACATCTGCAAGCCGACGTCGACTGTAGTGACAGGAAATACGAAATTCACAAATAGACACCCCCAGACTCAATAAATCAGACATACACCATGGCTATTCCCTTCGAAGCGTTTTTGCCATACGCAATCATGCTTGGCGTAAGCTCTATAATATCTGTTCTTGTTTCGTGAATCGCTAACGAGAGGTCATCGTGGTTATCCAGATGTTTGGAGCTACTGGTTTGGTTAGTATCTCCGGCCAAGTTGAGTCTTCAAGACCTAGATGATTAAATCAAGAGTCGAGTAGGGACTTTCGGCTGTACGTACATACCGTAACGATGGAAAGCGACATAGATGGAGTTTAGATCATTGGGATAAAGTAAGTGGTCCCTTTACTCTGATGGGCAAAGATATTTTGGCTGATATAGGTTATTTACGACCACAGCAAAGTAATAAGGGATTCCTATTCCTAGACTACACAAGCTTTAATATTAACGTTGGACTAGTGATGGAACGCGACCGCCGTTTGACTGGAAGTATGCGAGGCCAGACCGATAACGCTGTGGCACCCGCAGGTTTCGAATTAAGCTCTGCCTGGAAGGTACCAATCCTTTCTCTCTCTCTCTCTCTCTCTCTCTCTCTCTCTCTTTTTTTTTTTTTTTTTTTTCTCTATTTTTTTCGCTGTTGACGGGAGCAGACGATATGTGCCAACCTCCTAGCTAACCTCTGTAATTTTGTGTCTATAGCTTGAGAAGAGAATCTACTAAGCTCCACTGAGAAGCTGTTGAAGAAACACCTATCTCAAAAATGAACGGAATAGATTCAATTAATAAACGAGTTATTTTTTATTCGATTAGGAAAAAGCCATTTGACCGCCAATGCCCCACCTGAAAAAGTATTTGGCGCTCAACGTAGATGAATTGAATAAGCGATACAGATACCGTGCCCACTATTCTATTTTTCCCCCGATAACCAGCTACATGTATCTTCCTTTATTGCCCTGCCCACTCACCTACCCATGTACGTCGAGGTTAATTGAACCCGATACAAGAGTTTTGGGGTTCTCGCCCGCCAGCCCGGAACAAGTTGCATAATAGGGGTATCTGGTTTTGAGTGTCCCGCGAAAGATCTATACATAATCGCTAGTTGAAAGGCTTATATATATCAATATCATTAGCAGTTTGACGGTGAAATATTGGTGCGAATGTGCAGAAATCCGTATGGTCTTCCTGTTCATGCACGTTTGTATCGCTACGGACTTGTGTGCTAGTAAACTTCGCGTCATGTACCGAAAGGGTCTTGAGGATGACACTCCCGAGATTACATGTATTAGAAACTCTATTGTGCCCAACTAATTGCTGACATACCGCCAAAACTCAAAAAATTAGCTATCTCCGTCCAGGGATTACCACTTGAGTGATTGGTTGAATGGCATCGATCTGCATCAGAAGCTTCCCATACAAGTAATTTTGATCTAGCCAATTTTTCGAGTTATGGCGGTACATGTATTTCACCTATTCCAACACACTGCGATCCACCAACGACGTGAACGGGCTGTTAGAGCTTGTGGTACTGAAACACATATACATGTATACATACATGTAGGTAAACTACACCAAAATTCGCCAGAAATTGGTCTAAATGCAACCACCACCCACAACACAATTGCTATCAATAATAAATAAGGGTTTGAGAGGTGATATATTGGCCATCAAGCTTAATAAATCTAAAAGGGCACTCTCTGAAGTCAAATGTGGAAGAAGTTAGAAGTAGAGAGACTTGGAGATTAGGTCTTGGCGCATTTTTTGCAATTCAACATGACAACTCATGCTAGAAGTGTAATGTTGTAATTTTCAGCTGGTAGAGCGATTATTCATATACAAAATACAGTTCTCCAATTCTCAGAAAATATCCATCATAATTGGTGGAACTTGAGGACCGGGTTGAAAAGCGGCATTTTTGGTGTAAAATGGGCACCTTCCCATGATTTATGACCTCGCGCTGTACATTTGTTAGAGAAAATTCGTTGCGTCTCAGCAGGGGGGTTAGGCCAACCAGAGACACTCTTTGAATGCCGAATACTGCAGGTTTTGATGTAGAATACCCCTGCTGCATCACAACAAACTCCTCAAGTTTTCCGGTACGTTATTATGAGATGTGCCTACATGTAGCTGGGAGTATTCTTCTCTCCCTGGCGAATAATGTGAGCACCGAGGCACCGCCTAGAGTACTCTAAAGAAGGCTGAGATATATGCAGCCTTGGCAGCTGCAGGATATATGTAGCTGGACTTACCGGGTACGTCGGAGGTTTTAGTTAAAACTCATACCTGCATGTATGTACGCACTCCAGGAATACATATACATGTAGCTATATGGAGTAGTTGATAGTCCGGCCACAGCCCTGCGGCATGCATGCATCAAAACTCGCGTGTGTCGGTGATCTTGCTTTACGTGCATGCAAGGGCTTCCAGTATCCAATCCATGTTGCTTAGAAAAGTTATTTTGAATGTAATTAAACGTATTTGACGATGTATCGAAGAATAGGTGTTACCGAGTGATAACCTATGATTCACGATAGCAAGATACCAGTTCCGGCAATGATACCGATTGGATTTCCATGAATCCAAGAAAACAGTCACACAAGCTTCACACCGCGTCTCTCTCCCATCGACTCTTTGGAATACAAGGATTTCAACTTGTGATGCACATCAGCAGTAACATCACGGCGCAGCGATAAGTGAGTCAAGCTTGAGGCCAAGTCAGCCCATCATCAGCATCCGTATTAGAGTTAATTATAATCATAGCGGTTCACCTTTAAAGCCGCCCACCGCCCACCGCCCACCGCCCACCGCCCACCTCCCACCATGTTTTATGATAACCTCGACTGTCAAATGTCTTCCGGATCTCTTCAGCTCGTTCCTACGGCAACGCGTATAGACTTCAACGACACCCCGCTGAAGTCATGCTATGGTGAACCCAACAATTACTACGCCCTTGTGATCGATGACTGCTTTACAGCTTCCGAATGCGCCGACCTTATTGGACTTGCAGACTCAGACTGGAAAGCTGCAGCGCCAAACACAAATCGTAGGGACTGTTCTCGAATCATCAAAGAAGATGTTGTGGCTGCGAAGCGTATCTATGACAGGGTTAAGCCATTTTTGGAGGAAGTCACCGAGATCGGACCGGGCAGCACTTGGGAGAACATTCCAGGGAAAATGAAGACGGGACAGAGTAAAGGTAGATGGAGGATGACCAGGTTTGTGTCAATTCAATTCTTTGCTAGTTTGGTTAAAGTAAGGTTTAGAAACGGGGCTACTAGCATATAAAAGTTTCTAACAGTTTAAAAACTCAGACTGAACGAACGCCTCCGATTTTTGAAGTATGATGAAGGACAGAAGTTCACGCAACACTGCGACGCACTGTACACCACCCCAGACAAATCTTTAAAGTCGCTTCTGACGCTCCATCTTTACCTCAACGACTCATCAGAAGGTAGGGAAGACCCTGCTGACCCAACGGCTTCCCCAAAAGAGATAAGAAGAGGGGGAGCAACACGGTTTTGGAACCCAGAGAGAACCGAATTTATAGATGTCGAGCCAAAGAGAGGCAGAGTTTTGATATTTCAACAGAGAATGCTATGGCACAGCGGCGAGGAGGTTTTAGAAGGGGTTAAGATGACTATGAGAAGTGATTTGATGTTTGAATGGGCTCAATTTGAGAAAGAAGAACGCTAGTAACAGCTTCAAGCAAACCAGAAGATACCCACCTGTTTTTAAAAATTGGATTCCCTAATACTTACATAAGAGGGCGTTACATTTGTTGCAAACTGTGGCGTGCATCGTGAACTCAATGGATACAAGCATAATGTGTACAAAAGCTGTATGGATCAAACAAAATTTCAAAACACCATTAAGTAGCCATGTTTAAGACTATGATCAATCGCCCATACCCCCCAACCTGATGAAGCCGTTTTGAAAACACCAACTCCAAGAAACAATAGAACCTGCATACTTTCCAATGATCAAACCGCCTCCTTTACTTTCTGCCCTAATGGCGCTTCATCAACAAAATCTGGTATCCCGCCTACAGATTCACCCTGTAGAAAATTTGGGATTTCTCCGGCGCCGACTGTATCAACATCCCACCCTCCGCTGAGCTCCACCTCTTCGCCCAAAGCTTCGAGCTCGGCGTCTAGCTCTGCTTCGTCCACGTCTACCTACTGTATTAGCCCGGGTTGCGTCAGAAAACAGGGAACCAAAGCAAACCTTCAGGAATATCATATGATCTTGAGATAGATTCTTGAATGTCATTACCAATATCCATCAAATCTGCCATCTCATCCTGGAGTTGCTCGACTGGTATCCAAAACCGTCCATCAGCGTCCGTTTGATATTTACCGTAAGGGACAAAGAATGCCTACTCTTGTCGATATTTATTTTCCCGTATTGTTTTTTCAATTCTTTATTCGTTGTTTTGAGTGCGTCAACAGTAACCATGACATCTGTGTTCACCGAAGTGCGCGATCCGCCCAGAGGGGAAGCGTGCTTTCGTATCAGTAAACCCCGACTAAATAATAGATTTGACACTACCATCACTACTACAATAAATGCTAGAGATAGGAAGAATTGATCTCTAGGCAGTAGTAGTGGCGCAGAAAGAATTGAAATATATGAGAAAAGCGGACTTTTGAGGTTATCTTGCATCATCCCAGCTTGCTCCATATTCCAAGACTGTTGTTGGATCTGGTCCTTCTGTGATTCGTACATTTTACGTCGTTGGAGTACCTTTAAAGCCTATTTTTGAAAAACTCTCGATTAGCGAAAGCACAGACTTATGTGTGACATGATGTCGAGCTTAAAACAAGAAAAAGATAGAGCTTGCCTTTTGTTTCAGGGCGTTCTTCCCAGGACCTTCACGCATCTTAGAGAGTCGTTGCTGGTAGGTGGCAAGTTCGGCATTTAGCTTAGAGAGCTGAACGTCAATAGAGTCAACGCGAGACTCGAGCTATGAAGTTCGAGACAAAACCTATCAGCATACGTTTTCTTACCCATATACAATAAATGACTCTGGAAAGCATGTGTACGTATGCACTCACATTCCCAATAGCACCTTGAAGAGTGGGCTTCGGAGCAGTATTTTTAGCGCCAAAGAGACGGTTCATGGTGGAAGCTGATTCTGATTGAGTACGCGTATTTTGGATTGACCTCGGCAAGTAGAAAGAGATATATCTGTGGTAGACAAGATGGTGATGGTGGTAGGTGGCTGTAACTTGTAACTGCGGTAGAGGCTCTTGGCCCAGGCTTCTCAAGGATAGGTTTCACCTGACCCCGCCTGCACGTGCGGCAATCGTTAATCTTAGCCCTGACCAACGTTACACAGCCATTCTGTTAGACTCAGATCACATCACTACCATGATGTAGGTAGTCAACTCAAGTTTAATAACTCTACTTCTTTACAGACTGTCTAAGCAGGGAGCGAAAATATTCCTATCATCAAACAACAACTCTACTAGTAAAAGCCCAAACGAAACTGCACCGCCGAAAGATGGCCTAGGATAATACAAATTACCTAACAACATCAAAATTTCAAAGTCGCACTCTCGAACTGACATTTTAGCCGTAGGTACTACCAACATCAGAGGGTCCATATCTAAGGTTCTTTTGCTCCATCTCCTTGTGGCTGTGGAAAAATATGTTTTCGAAGTTGCATTCCCATACAAATTTTGAATGTTCGCTTACTTGTGGAAACCCACATACCAAGCAAGCAATATACCCTCAACTGAACCTCATCGTAACGAACTCCTCCGCTCCATAAACGTCGCCTTTGGTCTTAATGCCGATAGGAACTTAATTTGGGTGGACGATGATTACTTGCAATGGATCCTCTTATGTCACAAATATCGATCACGAATTTGTCGCTCTTGTTGCTGATGATTGGAGCACCACTATGGATAACCTCTTACAAGAAGCCCACGCTTATGACGGACCGGTTAGAATGGTTGGAAAGGCTTACGATCACACAACAGCTAACGGATCGGACTTATTGGAGGAACGGTATAAGAAAAACGCACTCAGTAGGGGTATTTGAGATCAAAACGAGTGGTGATTGAAACCTATTGATATTATAAGATATACACGCAATGGTTAGGAGGGTGAAAGCGGACTCACTACCTACCAAACCCGCACGCTACGGTTGCCGAACTCTAAGGGGATAAACAGCAATTGTTGCTTGCTTGATCAAATAGAAGTTTCCGCCAATTTGGGTCATATCAACCTTTACGCAGCTTTATAATAGCCTTTATGGGCCAAAGGTACACTTTCTGGTGCATAACCTGATAAATGAGAATGAGATAGTAGTTCTTGTTATTGTCTCCGCTTTTACGTTTCAAATAAAGGAAACAGTTTACAGTACGGTAAGAGAGCAGTATTAACGTTAAATTGAACCGGTATACCTAATCCAATAGTCTGCAATTTTCCATGACGCAAGGATGGCATTTGTTGATCGGTCGATATGAAAATCTCAAGAAAGCAATCATTAACTACATGTAGTAGGTTAGTAAATTCAGTAGTCTTTTAACCCTGGAATGGGAATAGTATAATTTGATAAACCATGTTTGTATCACTAGAGTGTTCTATTGCGTTACAAAAAAGTTATATGTAGGTACAAATATGTCTATATCATGGTCTTAAAACTCAAAACAAGAAAAGCAAGTTTATGGACAAGTAATCTGGTATGAGAATTATTTGTCTAGAAGAAAGCTCCTGAGTCAACATCACCTATAAATAGTTAATAAGTACTCGTAGCTTCATAGCGTTTCCGAACACGACCAATATTGCATGACATACAAAAAGGTGGATTTGGCGCTTTTTTGTATGGTATGCAATAGTAGTCGTGTTCGGAAACGTCATAAAGCTACGAGTACTGCAGCCTACCACAATACCTATTTTGATCTAGATTCTGCCCTTTTGTTGCGCATCACCTGAATGCATCCTATCCAATAACGCCCTTCACCCCACTAATTTTTTCTTCTTTCTTACACTAAACTCGCTCTTTATCTTCTGTTGACTAGCTATCTTGCGGAACTAAATTGATCCTTTCTTGCGTTAAAGACGCCCCGCGGTGCTTACCGCACGCGCAACTTCCAACAACCCATCCTCGTGGCTTCCGACAGACCATTCCGGCGCATTCCTCCATCTTTGTTTTGATCCTGTAAGTCTAGCGAGGCAGATATATGCGAGATACTCGCCCACTTAAACCCTTATCTTAGCGATCATTTCACTATTATTGCTGGCTGGTCTATTTCCCCTCATCTTCTCCCTCTATCAACCCCTCCCCCAGATTCATCCCCCACCCCCGCCCCCTAGCAAAAGCAACACCAGTAAGTTCTGCTCACGTGCCCTCCACTGGAGCCTCTTCACAGTAAATAAATCGGGAGACTGACGGTTAACTACTGGAGCTTATGCAGACCTCATCTCAAGAGCCCTTCTTAGCATCGTCATAATCATCATATACCGCTTTGCAGGGGTAAGATTAGATCGCTTGATAACACAATCGCCATCAGCCCTCCCCCACACAACAACAGCACCGCCCTCCCCCCCCCCCCCCACCATCACTACCGACACCAGCAACCATGTTCTGGCGTTTTGGAGGCTACGCGAGCATTTCGACTCTGGACTCGATTCTGGATAAGCCTGACGTAACTCTTGAGGAGTTGCTTGATGAGTCGGATCTTATCCAAGAGTTAAAACAACACAATACCAAGCTTATCGAGTACTTAAGGGACGAAGCTGTCTTACGTAGATTACTCGAATATGTCATCGCGCCCCGACGGACAGAAGAGTCTTCATCTTCTGATGGATGGGAGAGCAGTGTCAGTAGCAAAGAGGGAGAAGAAGGGATTCAGAACGGATGGGCCCAGCTTTCCGAGACCGAGCAAAAGGCTGAGCGGGAAAGGGAAGAAAAGTCAAGATTGAAATATGCCTATGTCTCATGCGAAGTACTTTCAAGTGAGACATGGTCTTTGGCTGAGTCTTTAATGGGGAATCTATCGCATCTACGGATGTTTTGGGAGTTTCTCGAGCGTCCTTCTCCCTTGGACCCTCTACAAGCTGGTTATTTTACGAAAGTTAATGAAACATTGTTGGACAAGAAAACAGAGGAAATGATGGAGTTCTTTAAAGGCTTGCCCAACATCGTTTCTAAGATTTTGAAACATGTTGAATGTCCCATGATCATGGATTTGTTACTGAAGATTATCAGCATGGAGAAATGTGAAGGCGGTGCGGGTATTGTTGAAGTAGGCATCTATTCATCGAATCGTTAAACACTTTGAAATAAGTTATAATTACTGATTATCCATAAATGACAGTGGCTCCATTCTCAAAATTTAATGCCTCAGCTTCTGAAGTTTCTTTCTCCGGAATACTCGGCTGTAGCTCAGACATCGAGCGGAGATTTCATCAAGGCTATCATCACAATTTCAGCTAATGCTTCTCAAAACGAACAATCTTGTATCGGCCCCAATGATCTTACCCGACAGCTTGTCTCCGAAGCATGTGTTAAGGGCCTTATCCGTGATATGCTCTGCGGGGGAAACCCGCTTACTGTTGGTGTTGGAATCGTCATCGAGGTCATTCGTAAGAATAACTCCGACTACGATCCAGAGGTTGGAGGTATCGACAACACTCCCTCAAGCAGAGATCCCATCTATTTGGGCACATTGCTGCGTCTCTTTGCTACACACGTCCCCGACTTTATGAATTTGATATTGACACAGACGATGGTTGTAACGAACGATGATGGAACGAAAACAGAAAAAAAGAGGGAATTAAAAGCCGCTTATGGAGGAACAATCGAACCATTAGGCTTTGACAGATTTAAAACTTGCGAGCTGATGGCAGAATTGTTGCACTGCAGTAACATGGCTCTTTTAAATGAACAGGGCGCCGAGCGGTATGTAAGGGAAAGAGATAGGGAGCGTGATAGGATATGGGCCGCGAGAGAAAGGGATAGGTTGGAGGCAGAGGGTCTTGCTGATATCAACGGAGTGGTTGAGGGCGTGGTAGTTGAGAAAGCTCCTTTACAGGTACAAAATGGTGGGGTAGAGGATACAATAAACGAGGAGGATTTTGAGGATGTGGCAGTTTCTCTTGACGAGACTGGGAAGGAGTCAGCTCAGACCAACATTGGCCAAGATCCCTTCAGCGATCCCGAGAAGGATTCTAAACCTCAAAAGGCTTCTGAAGACGATCTTTTTGTTGATGAACCACTTTCCCCCCCGACTACTCCAGCTGACACGACAATCACCTCAACCTCTGATAATAGCAAACCTGTTCCGGCAGCAATACTTGCAGATGAGATCCCCCGACTGGATGTTACCCCGCCAACAACAGTTTTAGCAGTTGGGTCACCAGCCCCCTTTGGGACGACCGAGAAACCCAAAGAACTAGAAAAAAAGCTTAAAGGCGTTGATTCTCCTCTTCCACCTCTGCCAGAGAATGGAAAGGATTCAATCGAGAAGGGTCAAACAGGGATTGAACGGAATGAGGGCGGTTTACTAAACACCGAAGTCCCCAAAGCACCATCACCCCCTCCAGTGGAGGAAGATGATGATAGTCTTCTCAAAGGTGGCAGGTCTTTGGTAGCCGATATGAAAGCTGCGTCTGTCACATCGCCATCAAGTCCTCAACCGGGCACAATAACCCAGGAGCGGATGGATGCCGAGCTTCCTCCACTCCCTCAGGAAGCTCTCGATCAACAAAACCAACCACAATACCCTGAAGAGGATCTTATGGACCTCGGAGGCTCATCCGATACAACCGTCTCGGATGAAGGGAATGCTACTTTCAGATCTCTGGGAAACTCGAGTTTCGAGGAATATGAGCCAATGATTGAAAAGGATTCGGATGGAAACCCCGTCGTAGGCGATTTCTTGAAAATGATGTTTGTTGAGAACTCGGTTGTTCCCACCATCTTGGTAAGCTTCACTTCTTTATTTTTATCATCGTCGTGAAGGATTATTTGCTAACATTGGGCTATAGGATTTCTTTTTCCGTTTCCCTTGGAATAATTTCTTGCACAATGTTGTATACGACGTTGTTCAACAGGTCTTTAATGGCCCCATGGACAGAGGATACAATCGTGCCCTTGCCATAGATCTCTTTGTCACAGGCCGTATCACAGAGCGAATAGTTGATGGTCAAAAGGAGTCTGATAGAGTACAAGCTGAACGGAATATGAGGCTCGGTTATATGGGACATTTGACGCTTATCGCCGAAGAGGTAGTCAAGTTTGCCGAGCGCCACCCTCCAGAAATTTTGGGCCATAAAGTCCTCGAAAAAGTCTCTGATTCTATCTGGGTGGAATATGTTGAGGACACCCTCGCAGCTACAAGAGAAAGAGATAATGCCATCCTAGGAGGTGTGAGGCCAGATATGAATGTGGGACCGCGACAAGCTGTTCTGAACGCTGTTCAGGCCCAAGCATTTAATGCTAATGCTACGAATGCTGGATCATTGACTCTTAGTGGCAGTATAGCAGCTGAGTTAGATAGTATCGATTTACAAAACGGCAGTAATAACAACAACAACAATACATCTACTGTTGTGGGTAGTGGAACCGGTAGCGGGAGTGCGGGTGGGCTTTTGAGCGGGTTCGGAAGCTCAAGCGATGAGGAAGACGAGGACTTGGAACATGATGAAGACGATGAAGAGGTTACGAGACTAGGGTTGAGCGGAAGTAGCGATCAAGTGGGTGACCTTACCGATTTTTTGTTTGATGATGACCTTGAGGACATATTCGAGGATATGACATTCCTATGAGCTCAGAAAGGCCTGTTTATAGTGTTTCTCTTTCATTCCCATGAGTTGGGAGTCTTTTCCTGACCGCCTTTCTCTTTTGTATTCTTTTAAAATCCCCGCGGCGTTCAGGAAAACAGGGCAGCGGAGTATTGGTTTGCTTATATCTGAGGAATAGCCTTTTTCTTTCTTTTTTTTTTTTTACATTCATTCCTTTCCTTTCCAAAAATTTCTACCTTTACTTTTCTTTATCAAGAGACTAGGTTTTCACTCTCGTCTCCAATACTTTCTTACTTTCCTTGTGTTCTGATGGTGCACACCACGTACCGCAGAAAATAATGCCCGCGTTGAGAACCAAAGATTGCTAACCAGAAATGGTGATACGTATCATTATAGTTTGCCACGTACATATCCCAAGAGATAAGTAACGTCGACAAGTTCGGATCCTCTGACGAAGAGGATGATGATGAAATTTCATTCTCAACCGCCCCTAGCGAGCCTCCGCCGCCACCGCCATTGCCTTTGAACATAACTAGAAACTCCACAACTACACCAACTACACATTCTATGGCGAGGCAGAACACTGATGTTGAGGGAGATAGCAGTGGTGGGTTCGAGGAGATTGAGGAGGTTGACGTTTTTGCTGAGGATGTCGATGTATGCTACTTTCTATTCCCGTCCTCAGCCCTGAATTTTGACTAATATTGGAAGGGAAATTTCTAGAGCTCTGATGAGGACGATGATCTCAGCTCTGGATTAGGAAGACAGAAACCGAGCCCAACCCACGAAGCAGAAAAACGTGTAATGCTGGAGGAAGAGGATACAGATGTGGATTTCATAAGTGCAGGTATCAAAGGACTTGATGTGAAAAAGAGTACGCCTGCAAGCGACGAAAAAACCGCTTCAGCCCCAGCAGAAGTTGGAACAGAAGCTGCCATCGAGGGTGGTAAATAGTATAAGAGCATGGCATTCTGCGAATTTTTTGTGAATAGACGGTGGTGGTATATATGCCATTTGAGAATCATGCTCTTATGACATCTTCCATCATCTTTTCGTTCCTGTTGCTAGTGTATTGCTAGATGGTCGGGTTTTTCTCTTTGGGGTGGGGTGGGACGGAGGGTTGGGTTGGGAGGCTCTTTCTTATTTCTATTTTTCTCTGCGCGAGCAATGTCTTATCTGTGTCCCTTTCTTTAATCGCATATTGATGTCAATTTTGGGGGAGAAAGAACTATCCAAGGGAAGAAGACTCCTAACACTTAACATCTTCCTTTAGGATCAACCTATCAAGCCAACCTACGAACCTGGATCGTTTTCTCTTGTCTTGTTTAACATAAAGGCATTGTATTTTCATGGTGAGGGCGCATTTCATTTACTTTCCATTTTCTCTCTTTGGAAATATATCAATCAGGCACGGGGTATCGGAATTATTTCTACGTGGGAGGAATAGTCTATGCTGTGACGATTTGTACGTTATGGTTATTTTTGAGCAATTAGTTCATTGTTCGAAGGGGTACAGCTATTATGAATAAGCCAGGTAGTTGAACTTATATATTAAACTGCTCTACGAATTCTCGAATGCTAATTAGTATAACAACACTTGGGTCGTAATAGAGTGAGGGAGGGAAAAAAAAAGAGAAAAAAACCGACCTAATGGACCAAAAACATGACCTTAGAGATCACTTACCTTTGATATCAGTTGTAATAGAGCATATTTGACAACTGTCGGTTCCGACAATTGACAGTTCGCCGGCTGAAATAGCGGTTTGCCGAACCGTCAATTTTGATTGATGAGGGTATCGGCACAGGGTACCGGAGCTTGGAGCCGGACTCTATCAATGTGCAAAAGGCCTTATGTCTCGATCTCGTCACCACTGATAATGGTCGAGATCTACTAAATAAATTAATATAAACTTGAGAGTTCGTGAAGTATAATGTCAATTTTGCGACCCGCAACTGTCAAAGCCGAACTGTCAATTGTCGAAATCGACAGTTGTCAAATACGCTCTAATTAGACCATTGTAGACAATACTTAGATCTTAAGAGCAAGAGCGTTCTTTATGTTCTTGAATCCTATGAGCTTACCCTTGAATACTATAGGAAAAAAATTGAAGTCTCGAGATATCCATTTTATACTTTCGTTTGTTCTTCCCAGGATCCGCACATAACTCTCTTCCTCGGTCGCCACATAGAAGCGGCGAGTGATGTCTGGTGGGTGGAGAGCGGGGAGCTGTCACCCAATCAGCAGCTACGAAACATAGATTACCTCAGCTAGTCTGTGCCCAGAACTGCGGTCGACCCCACGACGCCCGACGACCATCATCATCAATTCCACCCCTCCGTTCACTAAAGCGGATATCCGGACTCGGGCTATTTAAACAACGCTTTGCCCCTCCGCCTCCCCTGGCTCGCAGCAGAGCCAAGCTTGCTCAATTGATATCAACACCACTATTCATCGTCGAGAATGTTTCTAGCACGGCACACCCCGTCCGGTTCGGCGGTTGCAGTGGTATCGCGCCTGGCTCGCCCTTCCGCTGCTATTCAACAGCGTGGGTTGGCCACCTCCAGTGATGCCCCGCCACCGAAAAAGACAAAGTTTGGCGGATTATCAGACCAGGATAGAATCTTTCAAAATCTCTACGGCCAGCTTGGGGCGGATCTAAAGACTGCCAAAAAGTATGGCGATTGGTACAAGACAAAAGAGATCCTACTTAAGGGCCACGACTGGGTATGCTGCTATATCTTTTTTTAACATGGAGTCGGATATTTGGCCAGGTGAGATGGATACAATACTAACGCTTGACCTGTACGGGATAGATTATCTCTGAAATTAAAGCATCCGGCCTTCGTGGACGTGGGGGGGCAGGGTTCCCTTCCGGCATGAAATGGGTATGCGCCTAATCTCTGGCATCGATATGCATACAATATGCAATTTGCTAATGTTTTTTTTTTTTTTTTAAAAAAAAAAGTCTTTCATGAACCCACCTGGATGGGAAAAGGGAACTACTCCTCGTTACTTGGTGGTCAACGCAGATGAGGGCGAGCCCGGAACCTGCAAGGATCGTGAGATCATGCGTAAAGACCCTCACAAGCTCATTGAAGGTTGTTTGGTTGCAGGACGAGCTATGAACGCTACTGCAGCTTACATCTACATCCGTGGAGAGTTTTACCACGAGGCAACTGTACTTCAGAGAGCTATTCAAGAGGCATATGCCGATGGACTTATCGGCAAGAACGCCTGTGGATCTGGATATGATTTTGATGTCTTTATCCACAGAGGGATGGGGGTGGGTAGATTTGACTTATGCGTCAATGATAAAATGCTAATTATGTACTATATAGGCCTATGTATGTGGTGAGGAAACTTCTCTCATTGAGTCGCTTGAAGGGAAGCCAGGAAAGCCCCGTTTGAAGCCTCCTTTCCCGGCTGCTGTCGGTCTTTTTGGATGCCCATCTACCGTCGCCAATGTTGAGACTGTCGCTGTTGCTCCAACAATTTGTAGGAGAGGCGGTTCATGGTTCGCCCAATTTGGTCGTGAGAGGAACTCCGGTACCAAGCTTTTCTGTATCTCCGGTCACGTCAATAACCCCTGCACTGTTGAGGAGGAGATGTCGATCCCCCTCCGAGAACTAATTGAGAAACATTGTGGTGGCGTCAAGGGTGGATGGGATAACTTGCTCGCTGTTATTCCCGGAGGATCTTCAACCCCTATTTTGCCCAAAAACATTTGTGACGATGTTCTCATGGATTTCGATGCTTTGAAAGACGCCCAGAGTGGTTTGGGGACTGCCGCCGTTATTGTTATGGATAAGAGCACAGATGTTGTCCGAGCAATCTCAAGGTAATTCCCCGAATCCTGTACACACACAGAGTCCTATTATCCCTAGCAATTGGTTAACTCAGATGTTCATAGGCTGTCTAAGTTTTACAAGCATGAGTCTTGTGGACAGTGTACCCCTTGCCGTGAAGGTAGTAAATGGACTGCACAGATAATGGAGCGCTTCGAAAAGGGGCAAGGAAGGGAACGAGAAATCGATATGCTCCAGGAGCTCACCAAGCAAGTCGAAGGTCATACCATCTGTGCTCTGGGTGAGGCGTTCGCTTGGCCACTGCAAGGACTTATCCGTCATTTTAGACCAGAGTTGGAGGCCAGAATGGCGAGCCATGCCCAGGCTAGCGGCGGACCGGCTCTGGCAGGTGGATGGGAACATGATGCTCGGTTGAAGGGAAAACTTATTGCACCGGGACAATAGTTATTTTGTTATTTGTACATTTTTGTTTGAATGCCCATATTATAGTATGGACTAAGCTTGCTATGTGGATACCAGTGAATTATTTTTGTTACATTTTATCTTGTGTGTACATCAAACACTTGATACATTCCAATATGCTGGATTTGAAACAACTACTGGTGATCAACCATGAGTATGCGCATGGTGGGGTTTTCGCCCATTAGTAAATAAGAATTTTGAAGCATCTTTATGTAGACTTCAGAATAACATCGCCTTTAATTCTTCTCTTCATAATTTGCGGCCCCTTTATGATGCAAATTCCCCAAACTCCTGGTATACGAAAGAAGAAGAAAAAAGCAAAGGCGGAAAAACACCTCTTTCTAATTGCATTATTGCACAATATTCTCTTGTCGACTATCACTCGAGTCATCCTACTCACTATAGTAGCTTTAGATGGCCGGAAATTTCGTTCACAACAGACACAGGCGCTATATATCAATCACTATTAGTAAATGGTTCCTCTCCTTAACCCAACCATCTCCAGATAGAGATATTACCAGGTCCGATACCCAGCACCGTAGCACTACCAGCTGCGATCTGTGTCCGGCCCGCATCATGCACAATCTTAGCGACAACACCCAAACTCATTGCCTGCGCTTGTAGTATATTAAGTTCGTCCTCGCCTTTGGCTTGTAACGCGATTTTTGCCTGGCCATAATTTTCCCAGGCACGCACAAGGTGCGGAGCATGCTTTTGAGACGCTTTGTAGCACATGAGAGTTGCATGCCCGCACTGGGCAGCGATTTTACCCTAATTTTTCGTTTCAGTTTCACAATAGATCTTATGAGATATTGCGGAAAGATTGGGCTATACCTTTGTCATTCCGAGATCTGTACGGACTATCAAAACCTACTTGCGCCGGGAGAAGTCAGTCATATCCATGCTGGGCCCAAGTGGTAGAACTCAGCTCGTTGTTCATTAACTGACAGAGGTATACAGGACTTACCATTTTGCAAGCTTCATGACTGTTCTCAAACTTATTGATATTGACCCCCCCATCATCATCCTCTTCATCTTCGCCATTTTCATCTTCCGATTCCCACTCCACATCCTCGCCATCCTCCGCATCCACCTTGGCCTTTCCCTTCCCCTTCTTATCGACAGCTTTGGTACCCGGGCTCCGATCTGCACTAGCGCCAAAGTTATCATCAAGCACTACCGTGTCCTTTCCATTCAGCTCATGAATGTTTTCTGCCTTGCGGAGGCCGGAGGTCTTGCCGACATAGTAGCCGGCGATGGCACAAATGACCGCTGCGAGAAGTGTGGTGAATGGTGGGCTTAGTGCAGGCATCTTTCTTTTGAGTGTAAAGAATATTGGGTCAGAATGTCTGGCAAAGGGCGGAGCGGAGGAGAACTCGGTGGATTGTGGTTGTGCGTCGTTTATCTTTCAGATTTTGAGGTTCAAACATTGGACAAGCATCATGTCACGTGTGTAACATATAAACTCCAAAGTTATTCAGGGAGCAAATGTATCCCTTCGTCTGTCGTAAAATGCTGCCCACCCAAGAAAAAGCAAATGTGGTGTGGCTTTACTAACAGATCTCTCATACAAATTTAATTTCTCTATCATAGGGTGGGCAGCATCGACAGACGAAGGGATAATTGCTTTACGTAGTTCCCAGTCCAGAACTAAATGCACTGCAGGGCTTTTAGGTTGTGTAATAATTGGCTCGGAGCAATGATATTACCCTACATATTTTTCCATTCAACCAATTGGTAAATACTTTTGCCCTAGTTACATACATATCTACTCTACTCTACTCATCGCTTCGTTCCACTTCCTCGGAAATGTAAAATTCAGGAAAGAGGCTTTCTCTAAATTAGGCAGGTATGCGATTTGCGTCCCTGTTTTGTAGACCTGCATTCTTAAATTCATCGAGTAAGATCTCAGTGTGATTAGGAAGTGCATAATTTATATACCGCCTAATGGAGATATATTAGTTATCAGGTTATTCAATAAAGCAGAGCTGAATAAGCCTTCATGCGCTGCCACTCAAGCGCATAAACACTCGGATTTATTCTCTCCACGAAGCTTGAGAAAGGCTCCGAGGGATCTCGAGATTCATATGCTATCTCTCGAAACAAATTTATCGGGATCTACGTATATATATTCGATATTATATGTCTCTTCGAATTAAAAACAAGAGTAATAGTGGACCTATATTTTTATTACTTAAATGCTCTCAACACAGCACTATCCTGACACTAGCTTGTTTCAGCAGTAGAATGTTGTGATAATATAATTTCTACTCGTATACCCCACTACCTTTAGAAGTGGCCTATGAACTAGATCAAACTAAATTTAGTTCAACTTGATTTTTATGGTTAAATTCTTGTGGTTGTCTTTTCTTCATACTAACACGCATACCCAGGAGAATGATTACCAGAATGACCAAAAGGCCCCTCAGTTTGAGGCATGAATTGTGAGAATCTGATTATTACCAGGATAATCCCAAAAATTTAGCGGTTAGTAAGACGTGATTTTCATGTCGTGGAAATAAAGTTTTGATAACGTAGTATATTATATCGCTACGAAACAAGGTTCACCCTACATATTCCGTCACGTGGTAAGCCCTTTTGAGAGAATATCTGCTTACACGCCTCGACAAGAATCATTGCTGCTTTCTGGGGAAATGACTGGTATGTAAAGTAAGGAAGGCCAGAAACTGCGGTCTGTACCACCTCGGGACACGTTCCGGCTGTGGTCAAAAAGTACACCTTTTATCATAGGCCGTAGAAAAAGCAATAGATGCAGAAAAAAAAAATCTCCATCCATGACTGCGCGTTAAAAATCATTGACGCATAAAAATATCCCCAGACTAGAAAAAAGGAAAGGAAAAAAGAAAAAAAAATCGTTACTGTTAGATATCTATGTAATTTTCCCCCGGAATTACATGTACTGCTCCAGATGAGAAAAAATATACATACGTCTCGCAAGTAAACCGCATAACCGCGGCAGCATCCGTTGTCACTCGCCTGTCTCAAACGCACATGGGCGTCGTTGAACAGCACCTCATAAGTCGTCTTCATCCATCTAAAGATAGCACCATGACAGCCTTACATCCCCCCACTGTCTCCATACATACAGACCATCAAGGAATGAAAAACGCCAACGCATGCACAGATCAACACATAAAACTCGTCCAGCCATTTGCTAGTGATAAGTAGCTCCTATGTATCCTATTGTCTTCCCCTTAGTATGTACCACACCCCAATAACCAGCCATTTCCAATTCCTTAGCTTATCGCATAGAAACCCGCCCTCCAACCCAACAAGAGAAGTGACAGGAAAAAAAGAAAAGAGTGAAAAATAGTGAAAGACAACGAAGAAGTTGTGGTGGGGCAAAAAGCCAACTGTTCACTCGGAAACCAAAGCCCGCTAAATAGATGGGGGGGAAAAATTCGGAAAGCTGCAGAAGATATCAAGGGATATAAAAGCAAAAGAACCCACCCCTGTAACGAAAGGGGGGAGGGGGAGGACAAAACTCCCACATACCCCCATGTCCGACGTTCATACGTATCCCACAAACCCCACATGCACAATGAAAGGGAAACACCCCCGCCTATCTCAAACACCATCGCACATACCATAAATCCCCACGGAAATCACTTCTTCTCGATGGAACCCTGACAGAAAGAAACACCAAGAAAAAGCAACATAGAATGCGGAGAAAGATGAATACATCCGCTGTATGTACTCCAGTTTCGGACTGTACCGCCCAAAAAGATCAATCACAGCCACAACTGGGTACATATAAAACTGACCCAAGCCTCAACCGCAATTCGTCACTGACAAGCCTGAAACCAATATCCGTAGATTGAATTGGTACTTACTCTGTATCGTGACATGTCTTCAAAGATGAAGCCATTTCGTAAAAGAAAAAAAGGGACCTGAACAAAAAAGGCGAGAAATTACAACCTTTAAAATCGAAAGAAGAAAAAGCAGAAAAGAAACCTTCCCTGAAGCAACGGTCGAAGATATAACGAATAAAGCAGAAGAAACCCCATGAAACATCTCCAACGATCCAATTCCATGCTACCGAATTGCCCTCCAATGTCCCCAAAAGTCCGTAACAATGCTCAGAAAAGAAAGACATGGTAAAATAAAGGATATAGAAGACGACCCGAAAACGGGCGTATAAGCAAATCGCAACCGTACAAAAGAAGAGGGAATAAAAAAAAAAAAAAAAAAAAAAAAAAAAAAAACTCCAGGATCCTTTGTACACCAAGCAACAATCCTTTGCTGCTTGCAGAGCAGACGGCGTCCACATATTTTTTGCCGTGAAATTTTGTTCAAAAATAGAAACTTTTTTCAGTTTTTCGTGAAACAAACCCAAAAGAAAACACGCCATATCATCGACTCGCGGAAGTTACAACTGATGTATGTTTATTCAAAATCATCACCACCTGTTGATTTAGATTAGTAATTGCTTTACATTCACTAAATGCTTCGGAATAAATTACCTTCATCCATGGTGTCATTTCCATCAGTAATTTCCCGACCATTAATGTCAACGACGATCCTGCGTCCTCTCTTTTCTTCGGGAACCCCATCTCTAGCAGCACCAAAATCCAGCACCTGCCATATAGTTTTAGCCTACGGTCTCTAATAAAATACGATTTGGGTAGGAGAACTAACCTCGATATAAGTAACATCCTCCCTCTGCACAGCTGCAACACATCTTCGTTCATTGAACTTCACCTGCCAAACTCCACTCAGATCCGTCAAGAGATCTCTAATGAAGTCTCCGGTCTGCACATTCCACATTTTGACCGTCTTGTCAGAACCAGAAATGACTTTATGGCCATCATGCTGGAAACAGGTGATGGCTCCAGTGTGGGCCGCAAGTGTCTGTTTGCACTGGCCGGTTTCCGGATCCCAGATTCTCAGTGTTGTGTCTGCAGCAGCTGATACGAGCCTATCGTGGCTCAAGTCCAATAGACCGACGAGCTGGGTGTGTCCTTCGAGCGTATAAATTGGCGATCCAGTATCGAGTGACCAAATTTTTACCAGGTTGTCCATGCTTCCACTAATACAGCGGTTGCGTTTATGATCCAGCACGACGCTGTAAACTTTCTGGGAATGCCCTCGAAGGGTGTGAACCGTCTCTCCCGTTGATATTTTCCATACCTTAACAGAGTAGTCATAGCTACCACTCACAAGGGTATCTCCATAAGCAGAAATCGCGCGAACAGAGTGCTGATGTCCAGAAAGGGTGCGGACAAAGTATGGGTTGTTGTTAGGGTTCAAAAATGCATCACCATCCTGCCCATCTCTTCCGGGCAAATAGGTCTTATCGCCTGTCATTGGAAGTTTCCATACTCGCAGAGTCGAATCACGAGATCCAGTAATTATCATAGGCACTTTCGGCATAATTAGATCCTTGCCATCTGCCTTCACCCCGATCTTGGTCGGCATAAGGATTTGTAAGCAGCGGACAGTTGAGGTGTGGCCATGAAATATCTGCGTGCACTCTCCCTTGATGATATCCCATACCCTCACAGTCCTATCAGTGGATCCAGATACAAGTGTGTTTCCTTCGTACTGCAGAGCCCAAACACCACCTTCATGTCCCTCAAGCTTGTTCCGCAATGCACCCGTGTTGGTATCGTACACGTTGATATTGGTATCATCGGAGCCTGTCAAAATCTTATCCGTGTCAAACTGTAGGCAAGTAACTACATGACGTTGGTGACCGCGGAAGGAGATATGCCTTGGCTTTACTTGCGGGCGAATCCAACTACGGCGGATAATGTGGTGTCTGCGATAAATCGATTTAAACAGGTGTAGATTCCTCAGCGAAGGCAGCCCAACTGAAGCCTTTGATCCAGCCTTCTCGGCCGCATGTGCCGCCGCGTTTGGACCCACCGAATTTGAGATGATTTCAGATATTATTTCGTTGAAGTCTTCCTTGCATAGGGTTTCCACAGCCTCCCGTTTCTTTTGTTGTCTTTTTGAGTTAGCTCTAGTATTGATCTTTTTCTTCTGCCTGCCCATGGGTGGAGGTGTTGTGAAAGCCGAGGTACCACCGCTAGAGTGACGGCCTGATCGACTTGGGACAAGACCTGCATTAATATCCCTTTCGCAGTCGTCATTGCCCTGGGGATCCTGGTATCCCCACCCTTCTCTCACTGCACGATCCAGCTCTCCTTCTGCCAAGACATAACCATCATCGTCAAACAATTTTTTCCAGGTCCACTCGTCCGAGTCCACGATAACCCTCCACCGCCTAGAAACCTGAGCAGCATTGCAAAGACTTTGAACATCAAGATACTTGATGACGTTTAAGGATAGTTCGGGGGGTAGTAGCGTCAGGAAGTCGCACTTCAGCGCGGGATTAACGACTTCGGCAACTGTTTGGAGGGTACTCTTTGAACATCGGCGGAGAAGTTGGTACATTATATAAGTCTTGACAGCCGACGGCATTGCATCAAAGGAATCAAGCATTTTAGGAATTTCCATCAGTCCAGGCGTGTATTGCTCCATAGGAGTTTGAAGTTGCATATGCTCTCTTCGTGGACTCAATATTAACTGAGTTGACTCGTCCATCATCATATCCTCTTCACTCGGCGGTAGTTCAAGTGGTGAGTTGATGTCGTCTGTATCCATCGCCGAAAAGTAGCTGTTGCCATGAGTTAATGCTGCGGTAACCGGGCTTAGGCTAGGACTTGGTAGGCTAAGAGGTTGAGCCGCACTATCGTTACTAGATGCCCTAGCCTCGGTGTCAACTTCGGGGGGGGTTGCAGCCACAATCGTTCCATCAGACGCATCATCCAAATCAACATCTTCTCCGGGGGTTGGAGTCGCGGCATTCATAACAGCATCCTCGTTATCCATGTCTAAGGGTTTAGTCCCGAGGCGAGGGGATAATGTTAGTGGTGTCTCTTGCTGATGAGTCTGGACTGGCGTTACAGACTGGGCATTTTGTAGTTGACTAAGTTGTTGGTGGACGGGTCGGAATGGCCTGGGAGCGAATGTTGCGGTGGGAGGCTGACTCTCGGGACGTGTGGGGGTCGCCGGGGTAGCATTTCGGCTGGAACGCAGGTGTTTCCTAGGTGATGGTGTGTTTACCTTTGGGCTGGTAGTCCCTATGCGCGGTTTTCCGGTTTGGCGACGCTTGTTACTCTTCTGCATAGTAGCTACGCGTTCAGCAGCCTCTGATATTGACACCGGGGAAGCAGGCCTTTTCCTGGTAAATGGAATGGTGGCTGACGTGGGTGGACTAGTCAAAGGGTTCGATTCTTCAACATGTTCTTCTCCTCGGGACACTTTCCTAATCACGCCGTTGTTTTTGATGAGGTTGTATACGAGTTGATCGAGCTGGCATTTGTCCACAGTCAATAAAAACCCATGAGTTTATCCAGGGCCGATTGTAATCTTACCTCTCTAACGGACTGTTCGGGGTCATCGGTCTCTCTAAAGTGAGTTCTCTTCCCATTCAAGTCAAAGCATAACCTTTTAAGGTTTGAAGGTGTAGGAGTAGCCGCCAAAGGGAATTCCTTCGGGTCAAGTTCATTAAGATTTCTTGGTGGCTTCATAACCAGTTGTGGAAACGACATAGTCGTAGTAGTCGTTGTAGTAACTACCGTAGTCTGGGTCGTAGGAGCAAAAGAGAACTGCCCAACAGATGAGAAAGGGGCGATGTGAGGCTCACGACGAGATCTCTGATGCTGCTGTTGTATTATTGATGATGAGCCCGAAGATAACGATGCCGACGAAGACATATCGATTTGTGGCTGTTGTTGTTGCTGCTGCTGCTGTTGCTGTTGCTGTTGCTGCTGCTGCTGCTGGTGATGGCGGCTGTTCCGCCTGAGTGAGTTATGTACATGAGGTGCTGATGGCGGTTCCATGGAACGAGATTTAAGTGTGGGAATGGTATCCTTTTTATTTTTATTGTCGTACAGAGTGAGAGAGCGAGACGATCTCTCGGGAATACAGGGCTCGTTTTCGATGAAAAAGCGAAAGGACCCCGAGGATTCGTGTACGTCTAGGTATCAACGATTCTTTGATCTAGAAGTTGATGATGGAAATGGTTGTGTTATTGGGGTGAGGGACGTTGCTCAGCCTCTCCACGATGGTACGGAGTAGGAGAGAAAGGAAATATCCAAAAGAGTGGTTATCGGAGAGAAGGATATTGGGAGGTGGGAGGGAGGGGGATTGTGTTGAGTGAGAGAGTGTGTGATGGAGGAATCCGCTGGCTGGCGCCGAGCAAGAGGCAAGGAAGGGAAACGAGAAACGAGAAAGACTGGAAAGGGGGGGGGTGTGGGTAGGTATGGGTATGCCACTCGTAGTGTTGGGTGACGGAGGAGAACGAGGAGGGGAGAAGATACCGGCCGCTGCTGGTGTGCTGCGGCACTGCAGGAGGCAGACGATTACGGCTTTTGAGTGATTCCTTCTCCCTTTCCTCCCTTTCAAATATTCGTCCCTATCTCCACTTTCTGTCTCTTAGTCTTCTCTATATCTTTCTCTCGAGGTTTTCTCTCAAAGATATTCCTCTTATTCGCTTTCGTACTGTTCTGCCTAGGCCTATTAATTCCACAATTCAACGATCTTTCAATCAACCTCCCCGTTGTCAGTGCAGGTAATCAACAAAGTAGCCCAAAGAAATCAAAAATCTGTAATATATTGCGGGTTTCCACAAGTAAGCGAACATTGAGGTGGTAACCATACAAACCACCTAACAACATCAAAATTTCAAATTCGCCCTCTCGAACTGACATTTTAGCTGTAGATACTATCACTACCGGAGAATCCATATCTAAGATTCCTTTGCTCCATCTCCTTGTGGTTGTGGAGAAATACGCTTTTGAAGTTGCATTCCCATACAAATTTTGGTTGCAACGTGAATGTACGCTTACTTGTGGAAACCCACAATACATAACAGAACCAGGAGAACCACAACGCAATCAAGAGTGAGGGGAATAGATATGCGAGGCAAACGCTGAAAATGAATGGGGACCAGCAGCACCACAGGCGAGGATGTTCCTCCGAATCTCCACTCGCAGCAACAGCAGCAACGACCATCTCCTCTAGGCCTAAACTAGCCATACCCGGTAATCCCAACCCTCCAAACTGCCAATTTTTCCCCGTCGCCCCCCTTTGTTGCTAAGGTATTTTCGCCTCGCCTTCTTCTTTTCCAGTTGGCTGAAAATCTCTTGCCAAACGGCCTAGATAAAATCATCAAACTGTTCGTCAGCAAAATCAGACACCCCCCCCCCTCCAGGTAAATAAACATCGATGTTAATAATAACCTGAACCCTAACCTTGCTTAAACCCAAATATCGGCGGTTTCCAATGTCTTGGGCCCTTGCATCATTCAATGGAGCTAATCATTCTCTCGTGTTATCCACGACGAGGGGGAAACATGTGTACCTGCTCATTGATAAGTCGAAACTTACCTCTGTGCCCTAAAACCGTTAAATGGCTGTTCTGGCAATGAGAAAAGTAATAACTCCCCCACGCTATATAACATCTTGATATGGCCCGCAGACATCGGCGATGAATAAGTGCCGAATAGGAAATGATTGCGCTGAAAATATCCGTCTCTCTTGTCGCCTCCCCGCCGGCTAGCTAGTCATCGGTCCGGTTTCTGGCTGGCGGGAAAATATTTAGCGAGAATTTCATGATTGATTTCTGACTGAGAATATTGGATAGGCAAATTATGAAAATTCCGTGGGGACTTAGAATTAAAAAACTAATGACAGAGGAATCTTGGGGACCCCACACTTGCGTGTCTAGCTAGTACAACGGCAACCAGTGCAAGAGTCACGCGTTTGAGTTTCGGGAACAACAATAATCCGGGTAACTAGGGGTATATAATAACCTCGAGCTCTTTGAATATTAGATCTAGATCTCTCGACGTCGGAGTTACGCAATTACCAGAAAGTGCAGACGAATAACTACGGGAGTACCAGTTTTTAAAAACAAGGAAAGGGAATTGAAAGTGCTGGCAACTGCACCATGCCTCGGCTCCCGGCACTCATCAGGATAATTAAATTATATCTCGCCATGGCACCCCAAACGCGGCCAACGACACCGACTTACTATACACGCCTCTTTATTCTCCGACAAGTCATCTAGACAGTACTTCACTAATACTACTATCCAGCAAGTTTAGAAGGGGTTTCGATATAAATATTCACCACCAATCTATTGTCTACATCCTCTTCTTGAGAGCCCGGCCAAGCATAACAAGTGTCTTTGACGGTTCCATATCTCTCCTGAAACATGCCTACTCATCACAGAATGATATTACCATCGATCACGAAAAATCACTCGACACCTTGCTTGAAGTTACCCCCATGAGTCATTTCTTGGCGAACCAGGCGAATCACGATCGAGCAAACTGTTTCAAATCCGTTGTCGGACCCGTGCGTAGTCTCGACCACCTGGCTAGCCCTTTCAATTAAAACCATCCCAACTCTCATCCAACTAAAACTGCCAAATAACTTCATCACGTCCTATGTGTAACTAGGTCTGTTCTGTCTAGCCTTAGATACCGATGCCATCTTGGGACTGTGCTCAAAACGATCGTGGGGACATTTTCCTTTCTTGAGTTGAAAAGGTGACCAGCACTTTGACCGCATTTGGCTCCAAAACGATTCGCGGGGGTTCGGCAAATAACCCTAGGCAGATCGTCTGGGGTAGACGCACTGCAGACACCCCCCCACGTCGCTACCATGTCTTGCAAGTTGCGGCTCTTTAGCTGGTCACGAGCCCCGGAATTAGCACTTGAGTTATTCTAGTGTCGCTTCCAAGAAATAGGATAAGTCATATTTCGCATATGGATCAGGGCCCAGAGATATAAAACGCGAGCTATAAAAAAAAAACAATCGATACAAACTGTGCAATCTGTGAGATCTAATAGGCGTGTAATAACCCTTGGAACCCCTTTGAACTCTTTCACTACAGGAGGGGAAACATGAAGTTCTCTTTAAAACTTTAAACCATTATCAAAACTAATGCCTAGTCCTGAACCGACTTTTCCATTCGGATGTTGCATAAAGTTTTGGACATGCCGGATAAAGGACGCATGAAGGAGATGCTCTTGGCGCCGGTACCAGATTTATGATATATAAAAAAATGTCCTGCGCCCCTCATCTCATGCAAAAAAGCATCCCCTATCCTCTACCAAACGACGAGGTTTAAGGCTTTCCGTGCTGTACCATGGGTTTCGTCACGGACGATCACTCGGCCACCAATTAAACTGCCGGAGAGTTGTTCGGGCTAAAATACGTACACATGAGTTAAAAATTTCACAAAGAAAATTCAGGTACGCTCTATACCGAGGAGAAGCAATATATGTTCTGCCAAGATTATGGGGCGTTTATGCACACAGTAAGCTTGACAACAGTACTCCACAATCGTCAGTGCGTCCATCTGCCTCACCAATCTCATCAATAATCAACTCGATTTCAGTTAATCAGTATCAGAATTAGAATCTTGATTTGGTCTATCACGTGAGTCAACTTGAAGATTTTCTAGACTCGGGGTGTCGCCGCGGCGACCTTGTAGTATACGTAGGGCTCTCCTTAGCTGTTATTTTTGACTTCCGGACAGGAACTAGAAATAGATAAGTACATTACGAGAGGCTGCATACGTATACCGGGACGTCAGAAAAAGATCGGAGTGGTTCAACAGGGGGGGTGTTCTGCGCAAAAACTTCAATATCAACGCCAAAAGAGCACTGCCTCTGGTTGGCTTATACCCTCCTGTCTTGGAACTAATATTCCCGGGTTTTGCGGTATTTGAGTTATGTGTATCTCGGAATAGCATATTCTACCCCGCCGTACCCAGTGAGTACTTCTAGCAATCTGATTTCATCGCATCCAGCTCATGATACTATTGGTTTACAAGTTATTCATGACACACCACTCTACGGAGCTATCTGTGATGGATCTCCACCAAGGGCGTCCGGCTAGTATACCCGAGCACTCCTCATTGGGAAAGAGAAAGAAAGTTGCTGGTGGTATACTTGGTGTATATATTATATACATACCGCGGCGATTGATTCTAATGACTGGGGATTAATCTGGGGGCCCATGCTGAGCTGAGATGCTGTAGACTGCGAATCACAGATCTGCTGGGAATGAATATGCACAAAGGTGCAGAAACAGCTAGGGATAATATCGGTTACTTACATTACTGGTTTACATGTATATCACCCTTTGCGTTCTCTCTACGGATACGTTATGCTCACAGACTCACAGTTAGGTATACATGTGTAAGTACGCTCGAATAACGTACAAAAACTCCATAATGATGAATATTGAGCTCACCTACCTACCTAGGCCTAAGGCAGCTGGCTATGACTAGGCACCCTTCATGCCAGATGACCAACTACAAAAGGGAGTTCGTCAACTCCGTCGAGAACAACGTGATCGAAAAAATTACCCGGAATTTATTCTTGAGCTTCCGCTTTATTTTCGGGCCGAGGTGCAGCTGTGCCGAGGTCTGTGGTGAATATTGCTTCAACCGGCTTAATGTTCATCACAATGCTCTTCGTCATAGATGATCACTCGCACGCTTGACTCGGTCACCAAACCAGATTTTCGGTTTCTTAATCATAGCAACATACTGAATACCCCAATGCAACACAAATATATTCCGAAGCAAGAAAAACTAGCAATTACAAAAAAGAAGCTCCAATATACCTGCAAAAGTCTAAAACAGCTTCGGCCAAAACACCGGCGTATTCCTCTTCCACGCCTCATACTCCTTTCTGCCGCCAAACCTCTCATCATACTTCCTCTCCGACAATGGCACCCCCGACACCCTCGTCAACAACAAATACGTAAACACGGGGCTCACCGCACTCATCATCGCGCCCACCGCCGCACCCCCGTAAAACTTTGTACCCACCCCACCCGCCAGCCCTCCACCCAGCCCAGCGATCACAGCACTCCCAATCCACAGCGTCGTCTCACCGGCGTAGTTTGGATGCCTACTGAGCGCCCACAGGCCCGTGTGGATGAAGTCCTCGCTGTGCTTCTTGGCGCGCTTGTCGGCGGTCCAGGAGGCTTTCTGGCGGTCGGCGGCGACCTCGAGGAGGAAGCCGCTGGCCCAGAGGGTTAGGCCGAGGTAGTCGCTTGTACGCAGGGGTGGGAGGACGGCGGCGGGGAGGCTGTTGGTGGCCATGATGGGGAGGGAGACGAGCGTGATCCAAGTGGCTTGCGCGAAGAAGGCGATGGCGAAGCTAGTGGGCTGAGTGTGTGTTAGCGGGTATGGAGAGGCGAATGTGGGAAGAAGGGGGGGGGGGTACGTTTTTCTTGATCTTATCGAAGCGTGAATCACTACCGTCCCGTAGCACCCGGTCGAAGAGGAAACTGCCCACTACGATCATTGACCTCGATTAGCCTCCGCCATAGCTCCCAGCCAGCAACCAGTAGAGAAAAAAGAAGGAGATAAGTCATATGCACATACATCTCGCCGCCCATAGCGCTGTAAGCCCGCTGAGTATCAGCTGCCGGGGATGAAAGTCGGTGAGTGCAGGCCATACAGGTATCGGCAGCCCCTCGGCGGCAGCAAGGCTTCGGGCACGGTAGGCAGGAAAGTAGAGGGAGAGCAAGGTGCAAGAGAGATAGGTCAGTGAGCCGGAGAGGTCGTAGAAACGCTCGGTCTGGAAGATGATGGAAGGGATGGCGACGGCGGTTTGCAGGGCGTAGATGAAGCCGATGGTGGGGAGGAGAGTGCGCAGGGCGGGGTTGAGGGTGGAGAGGAGGGGCATTGTAGATATATGTGGGTTTAATTTGTGGAATTTGGGTTGGTTTATACGTGTTTCCAATGGAGGTTTTGTTTTGTTTATTGGTTTTGGGGGGGGGGGGGGGTTAATATGTGATGGAGGTTGGTGTTACTTTATTGATATGTACAGGATAGGGCAGAACAAAGGAGTATTTAGATTTTGAACCGTGATGGGTTCGGATAGACATGAGGCCGGAATCGATGGGTAGACGGGATGGTGACGTTGTGGATCGCGCAATGGAACGGCGGGCAGCGATCAGTGCAGAGAGATCTAGAGACAGGCAGCTAGAGTATTGCGCGAGGTGAACCCCTGCCTCTGCTGCTTGCGGTTGGGGGAATTGTCCGGGAATTGGGGGTAGGACATGGGCGGTGGTCTAGGCAAGTACAGTCTGCACTCTATATCTGGAGTAGTGAGGGACATGTATGCAGAAGCACACAATTGGTACGGGTAGCTCTGTGGCTAGCTCATCGGGCCTGATGGCTACATACATAGCTCGTAATGACTTGACGCTGTAGACTCGCTGTGCTATGATATATAGCTTTAGAGTATGGGGGGACAGGCATAGTCGCAGTATTGACGCTGGCGATACCGCACGCAGAGCTCGATTCTGGCTGCGAACGACAGTTGTTGAGTATCGCGGCTCCTTGGCTGTGGTTGTGTTGCGAGCAGCCCCTGTCCCTGCCAAGCCCTCGCTTGTGGCTCGGTGTGGAGTTGAGTGTGGAGATGCGATGGGCTGGGCCCTTACTCTAACTGATTGTTGATTAGTAGCTGTTTGTAGCAACCAATTCTAGCCAAGGCTGTGAGTGAGAGCTCATGATACATACATGTAGGGCTCTGCATGTAAATGATATATTGGCTATACATAAGACGTCACTCTGCCTACATGTATGATGTACCTGCCTGCCCTGTTCTCTCAAGTGCTCTATTTAAAGTGCAACGCAACGCAACGGTATGTATGTAATTGAATGCCTTTCCAGTGAGTGGTCTCTCGGACACTTTGTTGCGCGTTCGATCAGCCCCCGGCGCATGCTGCTGCATTTGCATAGTACATATACTCTACCCTTCCCTAGGAAGAGCAGATCAGTCAATAACTGCTCTCCTAAGTAGAACAGCTAGGTACTTGCTTGTAGCTACTCTGCCACTCGTATTCTAGATACATGTCTCTGTGGCTCGGTGCTCTGGTTACTTTCCTTTACGGGACTGCTCGATGTTACACAGCGGGGCAATCCCCCCTGTTGCAGAACATGCAGCCGCGGGAGTTACCCAAGCTGTGGACAGAGTCGAACTGTTATTTACGTGTATGTAGTTACCTAATTGTCAATGCACTCTGGGGAGTGGCCTTAACAGCATTCTCCTCTCCCTCGCCCATCATCATCATCATCATCATCCCACAGCCAATCGGCAATCCATCCCATCCACTCCATTGGCAAGATAAGTAAGCACTACGGCTGGCTGAGCTTAAACGTAGTCTCATCTGCACTGCGCCTCGCTCTGAGCTGTGCTTTCTTTCGGGGCTCTCTGTATAACTAGGGGGAACTCTATTAGAGCCCTTTAATACCCCCCCTCCCTCATTCCCCTCACTCCCCTCGCTACCCCCCTCCTCCCCTTCCTTCAGCAGCAGCAGCAGCAGCAGCAACAGTAAACCGCCCAGCATGCTGCCCCTCATTCTCGCCGCCCTCACAACCCTCACCCTCACCCATGCCCAGCAATACGGGTACCCGCCGCCCGTTACGGGCCAGCGCGAGCTCCGCACGCCCTACAATAAGGAGATTATCGTCCGCTACAAGAACCCGACGTCGGAGATATGTGCAACGCAGAACCCGGACCAGAAGCAGTTCACGGGGCATATCCATATGCCGCCGGGGACGCTCGCGCCGGACGTGGTGCAGGATTATCCAATCAATTCGTTCTTTTGGTTTGTGGAGGCGAGGGAGAATCCGGAGAGTGCGCCGTTGACGATATGGTTGAATGGAGGGCCGGGTGAGTTCCTTTTGTATTTTGTGCTTTGCACCCCGCGGAGATGGTGGCTGGTGTAACGGGTGGAACGAGTGGAACGAGTGCTGATTGGTGTTTGGGGAGATAGGGAGTTCGAGTATGGTAGGGATGTTTACGGAATTGGGGCCGTGTACGGTGGTGGAGGCAGGGAGAGAGTCGATTCATACAGTGCCGAGGGAATGGGGATGGGATCGTGCGAGTAATATGTTGTTTTTGGATCAGGTTGGTGGTTAATTCCAGACCCGTTATATATCCTCGTGTGTATGAGTGATAGCTCATGATTTACCTCCAGCCAAACAAAGTTGGTTACTCCTACGACGTGCCTACAAACGGCACACTTCCGCTCGCCGACACGACCGGTACTTACATAACGGGCACAGTCGCGCCCCCCGAGCTCCAGACTTACCAGGACCTCGGCTACACCGACGACGAGTTCGATAGTCACTATGACGAGTTCTACGACAAGATTGTCCTCATCAATGGCACTTTCCCCACTAGCGGCGCCAACTCGACCGCTAATACTACTGCCATCGCCGCGCGCACTGCCTGGCATTTTCTGCAGGCTTGGCTCACCAACTTTCCCCAGTACAATCCCAACAGCACGGGCATCAACCTTTTTGCCGAGAGCTACGGCGGCAAGTATGGCCCGTCGTTCTTTGAGTTCTTTGAGCAGCAGAATGAGGCCCGTGATAAGGGGGATTTGGATAAGGAGAGTACGATTGAGCTGCATCTGGAGACGCTTGGGATTATAAATGGCTGCATTGATGCAAAGCTGCAGACGCCGAGTTATCCGATATATGCGAACGAGAATCCGTATGGGATTGAGGTTCTCAACGCGAGTGATAGGGATCAGCTCTTGGACATGTTTAGTGCCGAGGGTGGGTGCAATAGTTTGATTGATGCGTGCAGGGATAGCGTGAGGAGGTTCGATCCGTTGAATAAAGGAAACCACAAGGCGACGAATGATATTTGTCAAATGGCCGACAATGAGTGTAATATTCTTAGATATTACAGTTGGTATAATAGCTCGAAGTGAGTTCCTCTTTCCCTGTATATATTTACCTTTTTTCCTTCTTCTTTGGAGACTGCGGGTACTAATGGTGCGGACTGGTAGGGATTATTATGATATCGCCAATAACTTGGAGGACCCCTTCCCGGGGTACTTTTATCTCGAGTACCTCAACAACGCCACCGTGCAGGAGGCTATTGGTGTCCCAATAAACTACACCCAAAGCAACACGGGTGTTTACTTGGCATTTGACGAGAGTGAGTTTGCATATCCCGCACATCGATCATTGACCTCTTCTAACAGCCACTAAGCCGGCGACTTTGTCCGCGGCGGCCAAACCGAAGCCATCTCCTACCTCCTGGAGCGCAACGTCCGTGTCGCCCTCCTCTACGGCGACCGCGACTTCATCTGTAACTACATGGGCGGAGAGGAGGTCTCCTTGAACATCACATACTCTGACAGCGATGCCTTCCGCGCCGCCGGCTACCAGGACGTCCGCATCAACTCCTCGTACGTCGGCGGGCAGGTACGCCAGCACGGTAACTTCTCGTTTACACGGGTCTACCAGGCCGGCCATCTCGTCCCGTCGTATCAGCCTGAGACGGCATTCGTGCTGTTTGAGCGCGCGATCTTGGGCCAGTCGCTTGCGACGGGAGAGACGATTAACACAGAGGGGAATAATATCTACTCGACCAGTGGCGGCAGCGTCGCAGATGACAAGCTGCAGGCTCCAGACCCGTTCAAGCCACAGTGCTTTGTGAGGAGTATCGGAACGTGCACGGCCCCCCAGATACAGATGATTGCCGCGGCGCGCGGCGTTATTATTAACGGCGTGCTGTATAATAGTACTGATGAGTGGACGCCGCCGTCGGCGACACCCTCGACGGGTGGCGGCTTGGGGTCGGGGAATTCAAGCGGCGGAGGGGACGGTAGCAGCGGGGAGCCGGATGCGGGTGTGGCGGTGAGGGCGTCGATGGGGGTTGTGGTTGGTGCGCTGGTGTTGGCGGTGTTGGGCGGGCTGTAGTTGGGGCCGGCGGGGAAGGATGAGTGGGGAGTGGATGGACTAATGTTAATGTGGCTGGGGAGTGATTGATACACTGGGCCTTTCATGCTTGATACCTTCTTGTCCAACTTTTTTCTTTTTTTTCTTCTTTCTTTTCTTTCTCTGGCCGCGTTTGTCGCTACTACCGGATGTAGTGTAGGTACTATACTGTAGGTTACGAGTATACACCTGGGGTTTCTTACGTAGGTTATCGCGCGGCTATCCGGCCATCGAGGGAGGTAGGAGAGATGGGAGAGGGGGTGGGGTAAAATACATGATAAAAATTTACCTTTATAATTAATTACTTTGCTTTGTGAATCTTGTGACATCCACTTCCGTTTTCTTCCTTTTTGTGACATCCGCTTCTTTCGTTTTTTTTTTTTTTGTGATTTGCACTGAGTGGGCCGGGATATTTCCTGTTTAAAATTTTTTTTTTTTAATTTTTATATTATTTTGCATGATTGGCCGGGCCCGCCGGGTGAATTGGGTTAGGGTTAATGCAGCGGTGGGTCAATGAGAGTGGTGCGGGTATTTCCGCGCGTCCGGACCGTTGGTTGGGACGGGGATGGGTCGTGGTGGAGAGGAAGGGGCAGGGAAGAAAGAAAAAAAAATATTCTCCGAGAGGGCCTGGCGGGGGCGATGGGGTTGAGTGGGTTGTTCTTGTTTGTTGGGGGGAATGTTTCTTTTGCGGGTTTGGGGGGGGGGGGTAGTGGGTACGTAGTGGTCATGAGAGACTTTGTTCGTAATCATTGTTGTAGATTGTTAGCTGGTTGGTTAGCTAGAGACACAGAGAGAGAGTTGGCACTGGGTGCTGTCAAGATGTCAAAGGTAGGTGGGTAGGTAGGAACTGGGTTAGGTGATCCTATTGATGGATGGCGAGGTTGGGTATGGTTGGTTGGGTTTGGTGGTCGTTTGCCGATTGGGTGGGTGGGCTTCGCTCGGACACGGTACAGAGAGAGTATGTACCCAGAAAACCTGAGTTTGAAGTTCTAGATCAGGTCATGCCGCCTGAACGGCCGGAGGGACATGGACGGACGGCGCCGGACGGCGATCTCACTACTCTATTGACACTGAGTTGTTTTGAGCACGCACGGAGGGGTCAGAGTGGGATGGATGGATGACCTGGCACGGTGGTCTAACGGCCGACCCGCATGTAGTAGCTCTTGTCTGTCTGTCTGGCCTGTGTGGTCTGTGTGGTCTGTGTTGTTGGGCTGGACAGCAGGTTGGACTGAGACTGATCTGACTGAGACGGGCGTGCGGGCTTACTTTGCTCTGCGTGCCTGTGGATGTAGCTGGATGGCTGGTTGGTCGGGTCGGGTTTGCTACTTGGCTGTCATGGACGGTGGGAGAGGTCAAAACGTCCCCGCTTTGGGAGCTGTGCTTGCCTGCTGGGGGGCGGCCGAGTTTGGGAGTTGCCTGCCTGCCTGGTGAGTGTACTGGTGGTGATGGGTGGTGAGAGTGGTGGGATGGGTGGTGAGGGTGAGGGGATGGGTGGTGAGGGGATGAGGGAGGGAGGGTGTGGGATCGGCGCGGCGGCCGAGTTGGCTAGTGGATGGGTGGGCTGCTGTCAGAGCTGTGATTGTTTGTGGTTGTGGTTGTGATTGTGGTGGGATCGCCAGCGCAGTGATCCGCGCTGGACGCTGGACGCGGACGGGTCTGATATAGATAGAGATATATAGCTGTAGCTAGCTCGTTTGTTAGTTGGGTTTGCATTACGATAGCTGCACAGGCAGGCAGGCACAAGCACAAGCACAGGCGGGGGATCGGGGGGAAGAGGGCAGATGGAGATCGATCGGGGGAGGAGGGGCCCGGGGAATGGTGGTTCCCCTCTTTTTTCGTCGTGTTCTGGAGTGGTGTTTAGTTTCCTGTTTCTGTTTCTGTTTCCGGTTTTGTGTGGGTGATGATGGTGATAGTTCATGACCCAGGGTTAGGTGAGTGATTGATACGGGACGGGACGGGACGGGACTAGTTTGGGAGGTTTAGTAAGAACGGAGAGATGCGCCAAGCGATCGCGGATCTGACTGATGAGCGGAACTGACTGGACTGCAGAGAAGAGCGCAAATTGCAAAGCCAGTCAAGTCAAATCCTCACCATCAATCCCAATATCTCGACCTCCACTTTCTACATACTTCGAATAACCCTCACATCACACCACATCACTCCCCCACTGAACAATTCCACACACAACAACACACACCCACCACCACCACCACCACCACCACCACCACCACAAATGGCCACCCCGACGCCACCGCACCTCCGCTCGCTCTACCGCGCGCTGCTGCGCGAGCTGCCGCCCATCGCGGCCCGGCGCACGCCGCTGCACCACCGCCTGCGCGACTCGTTCCGCGCTTCGTCTTTGTCGGGGACACAGGGGGTGGAGACGGGGGAGGCGGCGGAGCTGGTGCGCTATCTGAGGGCGCAGAGAATGTATGCGACGCTGCTGGAGAGGTATAATCCGAGCCTGAGGAGGGAGACGGAGGATAGAGTGCGCTTGAGCGCGAGGAGGGTGGGGCTGGAGATGCCGAGGGAGATGGCGGGGAGGGGGTAGTGGTGGGGGATTGGTGGGTGGGGTCGAGAGATGAGGGAATAGGAAGGGGGGGATGGTGATGGTGATGGAGATGTTGGATATTGCTATTACTATTGCTATTACTATTGCTATTGCTATTGCTATTGCTATTGCTATTGCTATTGCTAGATTGCAGATATCAATGTTGCGCCGATACACACTTTCTCTCTACCTGCCCATCCTCTCGGACGTTAATTCCAGCCTGTCCGCTATCAGATCAGATCAATTGTCAATTCCCCACCAATGCGCTGCGCTGTGTGCTATCTTTATATATCTGTCGTCTGTGCGCCATACACTATTGCATAGCATAGCATATAGCTTCCTCTCCAGCCCAGCATTGTCCTTCTTCTTCCCTCTTCCACCACCCTTCCACCCTTCCACCCAGCAGCTACATACATAGCTGCATACTGCACCCAGTACCACCCAAGGCCCCAGTAAGCACAAGTAGCACCAGTAGAGAGAGCTGCAGGGTATATAGGGCTAGGTGTGTGCAGGAGGGGTAGCTATTCTATACAATGGACTGGTGGAATATTCGCGCGCTTCATACGCGTAAGCAGGTTTTGTTTTCTTAATCGCATCATAGCGGTTTCAGTGTTATGATTTAATTCTCCGCACTTTGTGCTGGTGCTGTCAGCTTGCCTTGTAACACCCCTCAATAAGTTGCCTTGCTGCCCCTCCCCCCCCCTTCCCCCTCCCCCGCTACTAGCTGTGTAGCTGTGTGGTTGATCGATACGTCGGTTAGCTATTGCGGGGCAGGGGTGCGGAGGGGCGAGGGGAAATTAATTTCCGCACCCGGGTCGAGGGGTGGTGTAGTACCTACCCAGCTTGTGTAGCTAATACTAGCTATAGTATAGTAGATGTAGTATAGGGGGTGTAGTGTACGAGTAATAGAGTAGGCGTATAGTAAAGTGTAGTGGATAGAGATATCCCTGGGACGCCAGGCCCCTGGTTTCGTTTCGGGCGCGGTGACCCGTTGTTTGATCTGCGGACGGGGTGTGGGATAGAGTGGCTGTGACCTGGATGGATGGATGGGTTATGTAAGTGGAGAGGGACGGACGAGGGAAATGATTGTTTGGGCAGGTACTGCTTGTTACTACTACTCTACCACTACTACTACTACTACTACTACTACTACTACTACTACTACGACGGATAAACCGGCGCTTAATCATTACCAATTATAACTTCTACAACAACTAAACAAAACAAAACCAACAGCAGCAATTAACAGTACCCATATACCTACAACCTAACCCAACCCATGACACGCTCAATTAAACCCCATATCCACACCCTCATCACACCCACAAAACCCCTCCACAACCACCACGGCCCACCCATACCGCACGCCCTCGAGCCCGCGCCGCAGCAGCGCCACGTCCGCGTCGTACGCCACGTTCTCGCCCGCCTTGTACACGAAGCAGCGGTCGCCGCCGGCGTGGAGCAGGTCGTGGGCGTCGGCGTGGAGCGCGGCGAGCGCGCTGCAGTGCGGGTGCGAGGACAGCGCGGCGGTGATGTGTGTGTAGAGTGTGGCGTGGAAGTCGTCGAGGAGGGTGATGGCGGTGCGGTAGGCGGCGGTCTTTGGGGTGGGGCGGCGGTGGTGGTGGTGGGTGGAGGTGCGGGGTTGTGTGGGGGCGGTGAGGGTGGTGGGGGTGCTGGTGAGGAGTTCGTCGAAGAGGGTGGGCATGGTTGGAGGGTTCGTAGTTTGGGTTTTTGGTTATTGGTGGATGATGGTAATATGTGGTTGATGTGATGATTTTGTTGGTACTATTGATGCTGTTTTTGCTGGCTGGTTTGGTTTGAAAGAGGCCGTGGGCGATTCTGTTTTTATGGTGGGGGGTTTGCATTTCAAGATGGGGCATCTTGAAAAAGTTGTTTTGAGGATATCATGACTTCAAAATTGAAACATTTGGGGGTGGGTTCGTTGAAAAAAAGAAAAAAATGACTAGCGTAGTGAAAATTGTAATAAAAAAAACTCAATGTGGTTAGTGTATGTTGTGTTGTGTGTGCAGCACTGTTTGTGCGATGTTACGGGCTGAAACGAATATTAAGATCTGAGATGCCAAGATCTGGGTTACAACTGCGATTTGTTTTGGGGGGGTTTATTTTCGACTCGACTGGGAAGGGTGGTACTAGATATGTAAGTTTTGCTTGCGAAAAACTAAATGAGGCTAGTGTGTGGGTGGTTGTTACCGTTGCTACTAATTCTACTAATGCTACTATTACTACTTGTAATAATAATTATCACCGCCGCCACAACGTGCACTGGAGCTCTGATAGACGATAATTTAACTTGGTTCCCAATAACACCAAGTCACGCTATCTAATCCGATAAACGGGTATGGTATTATGATTGAGGGTTACTAATATACAATGACTAAGAATACTTATCTTTATAAGAAGGCCACAATTTTGTTCCCTGGCAGGAGCGTCAGCCGTACTAACTTGACTAATGTGTTATGAGCAATCCAAACACCTCACTGCAGTGAATTTTTACGCTGAGAGGTTGGTTAAATATTGAGCCTGGAGGACAGCTGTTCTCCACGCCAAAGGGTATATAAGTAACGCCTCCCTTCCAATCATCATTCCTTCCCCATCATGCATTCACATACCGCAACTTTCGCCACCGCTCAAACGTGTCCTATTGACACTTTTGACAGTCTTCCATTCCCCCGCTCCAACCACGAAAAAATGTCGGAATGTCACGATTGCATACCCGTGACCGGATCCGTTGTGCTACGGCAAGTGGCTGAGTAGCGATGGAATCTTGGTCTGTGTGACATTCTGGACCCTTTTGTTTTATTTTTACTTTTACAGTTTAAATCTACAGATCTAACCACGTGTCAAAGATTTCGAAAAAAGACCAAGACCAGATCTCGAGAGATGAGAAACGGCTTCTGTGCTCGCACTCGCCAGCGTCACACAATCACAGCATATCACTCGCACCCTTTCCAACCAATCACCTTGTCGTCCAATAAATTCAGCTGGGGGGATGCAGGTCACTCGAACGAACACGCAGGCGGTGATACATGCATGCAATGGACATCGATCCATCCATCCAACATGACGATCCGATTCCGGAACAATCAACCACGTAGGCAGCGCTTATTAGAGGGCATGCCGACGCCTGGATCAAATCATACAGTGGAGTGCGTACCTGTTCGTGGGAGGAAGTGAAGAAAATCTAGGAAACCGCACCTTGGAAGAAAAAGTTGGATGTAATGATTCATGGAACTTGGGTTTGGAATCTTCTTTACGAAGCTTCTAGAATCTGGGAAGCTAGGAACTGAACAGGATTTTGAAAAAAAGGGATCCTCGCTCGACAGCGCAGAGTGTCTAGAATATAGTGGGCGGATAGAGTAGGGTAAAACCGGAGTGACATGTGAAGGTTAGACCAGGAAGAGGAGGGTGGATGATAAATGTCACGGTCACATCCATAGCGGGGATCTGGGCAATTCTTATATTCCTCCCCCCACTCACACAGGTCCACCCCCCGCGTTGCATTCTACCGCACCAATGTTTGCATCTCTTCTCGTATCCAGTCTAGTCTTCGCATAAATTATACCTTCAAGCGAGAAGGATACATACATGTATGCTTAATTCCCTCATCCGCTGCATTTTTTCGAGCACTTGGACCCCCCAACCAACGGGCCGGATTGATTCCAAAGTTGACATTGGTACCTACATATATCGCCATCAACCTCTTATCGACCGTTTGCCCCCCCCCCACAAACCGAGTAGAGCAACACGGCCAGTTATAATTATCTCATCACGATCCGCGTACCATTAACCACGTTGCAATTGCAATTGAGAGCAGCAACCCGCTAAGATAACACAGCAGCTAACTAATTAACAGCCTTCCCCTCCATCACGATTGAGTTCCCCATACCATACCATGCCATACCATACCACACACCAGTCCTCCTCTTCGATCCTGGGCACCAAGCTCTACTCCCCCCCCTACTCCCCCCCGCCCCCCTGTACGACGTACCCCAGACGGATACGGTAGGGGAGAACCTAGCAATTGTAGCAATTCGTCTCAAACTCCGCCCCCCGCGAGCAACTCCTGTGCGATTGGGATAAGGATTGTGCGTTTTGTGGCAACTTTTTTTTTCCCTTCTCAATGCCCCCCACCAAGAATCATCAAGGGTTAGGTGAGGGGGAGCAGTAAGGTGAGGGATTCTTCTTGTAGGCGGGTGCGAATATCAATGGCATGCAACTCAATTCTTGGTGGGAAGGGAAGAAAACTCCTCGGACCGGCCGGAGGGGCTGAGCTAGCTAGCTAGCTAGCTAGAGTATGTAGCTAGGTTACCTACATGTACAAGGAAGTTGGTAACGGGCTTGAAACATACGGGCTTTTTTTCTTGCTCAATGGATATGGTATACTCCTCCGACGGTAGCAGTAGCAAGGCACCACATGTTTCCACTGAGAAGCTCGAGTCACAAAAGTTCTTTCAAGTGCAAAAAGTGATATATGTAATAAGTTATTTTTTTTGGTTTCATTTGGGAGAATTTCGTATCCTCAAATGTTCTCGTTTCCATACTATACATGAAAAAGCGTAACAAAAAAACATAAAAGATAAAAGTGAATGTCAGTGCAAAAAAAACCAAAAACCGCAAAGCAAAAAAAAAAAAATGGTACAGAAAAAAAAAACACCATGTAAAACAAGTCCCCCCGGAAAGCCAAAAAAACATAATAGCCATGATATCATCAAGTCAAAAAAATATAGGGAGGACATCAAAAAAAAAAAAAAAAAACAGGCGCAGTATGTACCGTGCGCGAAAAGATAATGGAAAAAAAAAAAAAAAAAAACAGACCCAACGCCCACCCCCCCCCGGTTCCTTCCCCCCACCAGAGCGTGCCCCTTTTTCGGTCCGACATAAGAAATAAAAGTACGTTACAAGCTGTTGTATCCTGTATACCCCCAAAACATAAAAGAGAAGAGCTAAGCAGCTAGAAGCCAGATCAAAAAGAAGACAGCAAAATTAGCACGGAACCTCCCCCCAATAACCATGGGGGTTACCCGCGTTTCTATGCCCGCCCCGGTATATAATAAAGAGAAAAAGAAAGAAAAAAAGAAAAAAAAGGGCACTAAAAGCTATAAATGGAGAAATAATAGTAAAAAAGAAATAGAAAAAAACCCACACGCCTCCCCGCCCCCCCCAAAAAAAAACCCAAAGAAAAAAAAAGAAAAAAAAAAGAAACCGCTTTCATCCACTTTCTCATAGATCATAGATACTCCCTCCCCAACGCCGCTGGCGTATTAGTCCGTCCACGACTGCGACTCCTACTACCCGCGGGGCTCGCGCCCGCCAAGAACCTTGAAATCGTCGCCGACATGACGCTGCCGCGGCTGCGCTTCTCGCGCACCACGCTGCTAACGGCGCTCTTCTTGTCCTCTCTGTCGCGCCCGCGGCGGCCCATGTAGTTGCTGTCGACGCTCGACACGCTCCCGCTGCGCGCGAGCGTTGGGATGACGGCCGATGAGGGCGCGGTCGATGGCGGCGTGGGGTAGTTGTAGTAGGCCGATGACGACGATGATGATACGCTGCTCTTGTCCTCCAAGGAGGAGCCCGTGCTGTCGACGCTGCGGTCCGAGGCGCGCGAGCTGCGGCCGGAGCTGGGTGGCGTGGCGCAGTCGTAGTAGTAGTTGTAGTCGCTGCTGCTTGTGGTGGTGGTGGTGGTGGTGCTGTGCAGGTCGTTGTACTCGGAGATGATGGGTGTGAGGAAGGGCTCGAGGTGCTCGTAGAGGTCCTCGTTTGTGATGCGCAGGTCCCAGTCGAGCAGGAAGAGCATCTGCTTCTCCATCAGGTTGACCTCTGTGAGCGAGAAGCCGAACGACTCGAAGCCGCGGACGGCGCTGTAGCGCGCCCAGTGCTTGTTTTTGGGCGACGAGTCGTTGAGGTTCTTGGCGGCGAGGATGAGCGAGGCGAGGAAGATGCGGTGCACGGTGCAGCGCATGCCTTTTGCGACGGAGGGCAGGCGGCGCTGGAGGCGTGTCAGGTAGACGAGGGAGGACATGAGCGTGGGGACTTGCACGTGGCTGCGGTCGACGAGGGAGGTGATGAATTGCTCGAGGGTGGGGAGTGGCGGGGAGTTTGATGGGGCGGCGGGGGCGGCGGGGGCGGCGGTGGTTGATGGGGGTTCGCAGCGGATGACGGTGCTGGCGGTGAGTGCGAGGTGTGAGATCATGGCGGAGGTGACGGGCATGCGGACGAAGGACTCGAGAGCGGCCCCGCGGGTTAGGGTTGCGGGAGGGGTTGAGGGTGGCATTGTGATGATTGAGTGTGTCATGGTGGTGTTGGTAGAAGCGGTAGCCGAAAGTCGAAGACTCTTATGACGAGGGCGTACTAGGTATTAGATACTATTGAGTATATGTATTTGTATATTGAAGTAGTAGTGGTAGTAGTAGTAGTGTAGTAGCAGTAGAAGGAGCTTGTGTTGGGATGATATGTAGTAGTAATAGTATATAAAGCCTCGCGTATATATATATTTATATAATATAAACTTTTCCTCGATAGCCCCAAAATGCAAATGCAGATTCAAAAAGCCCCAGAGTAATAAGATGCCCAAAAGAAAAGAATCAAAGAATACGATCTTTCTCAAAAACTGACTGTGTCGCTATCAAAGTGACAACAAGGCAACGAGTAGTGAGGGTGAGGAGGAGCGGAGGCTGTAATATATATATTATCCAATGATGAGGCGCAGGGATTTTGTGATTGGGTGTGAGTGGTCTCGGACCGGTTGGGTTGTGGTAATTCAAGTAACCTTTTTTTTTTATGTAGGAGGGTGGTTGAGATGCTGTGTTTATCGTGATGGTTGGGGTAGTGGTAGTAGTGGTGGTGGTGGGGAATGTTGGAAATTATAGTGTAGTAATTGAGAATGGCGTTTCGTTGTCGGTCGTCGGTCGTCAAAGGGCCAGACAGTACAGAGGATGATGAGATGATGGGTGATGGTTGATGAAGCACAGCCTGGGAGAGTGAGCAGAAAAAAAAAAGTCTGGGGGTGGTGGGCGGGCGGCTGGTGCTTTTAAGATCAATCGTCGCTTCACTTCGCAGGCAGGCAGGGGGAGGAAATAATGTCTTGAATGTACGTGTGTGGGAGGGGAGGGGAGAGGAGGGGAGGGAGAGGAGGAGGAGGAGGAGGAGGAGGATGGATGGATGGATGGGGAGAGAGGCTGTCAGTGATCTGTCTGTCTGTCTGTCTGTCTGTCTGTCTCTCTGTCTGTCGCTACTGCTAGCACTACGAGTCTACCACTGAATGCTTGCTACTCGATGGGAAACACTGGACTGGCATGGACCCAGGTCACGGTTTGCTGCTGCTGCTGCTGCTTGACGCGACACGCCCGCACCCCAAAACAGAAACAAATCACACCTGGGGAGATCCTATGTTGGGATGTACGTCCCGCCGCAAGGGGTGCGCCGGTGGAGGGAGGGTGGGAGTGGGCGTGTGGGAGGGAGGATGGGTGTGTGTGGGTGTGTGTGTGTGGGTATGTGTGGGAGGGAGGGTGGTAGGAGAGCGTGTGCGAGGAGCGTATGGGATGGGTGGGATGGGTGGGATGGGGTTGCCAGGGCACGTTCCAGTCAGTCAGTCAGTCTTCAGTCTGTCCAGTCCAAACGCCAAGCAGGGGGATGGTAGAGCAGGCGGGCGGGCAGGCAGGCAGGAAGGCAGCACAGCACAGCACGCTCACTCACTCACTCACTCACAAAGAGTCAACCCCAAGAGAAGAAGAAAAAAAAAAGGAGTGACAAAAAGAACTACATCCTTCTCTTCTTTCTTGTTCTTCCTGCACGCCGCCAAAAGCAGGGCAAGTGCAATACCTACATACTAGCAATGGCCAGCACAGCGGACGCAGTGTCGTTCTTTCGGGCTTAGTTCCACTGGGGCTGCACTCACTCACTCACTCACTGTTTCTCAATTACGATGGATGGACGGAGCCCGTAACTTAACTTGCAACCTTACCAGGGTAGCAGGCCTTCAGTGCAGCAAGCAAGCTCAAGCTAGGGTTTTTCTCTAGCTCTAGCTGTAGGTACCTACTCACAAAGACTCAATCAATCGTCATCAATGCCATGGAGCCATGAATGAGATGTTCTCAATTGCGAGCTCTGGTCTGGTCTGGTCCGTGTCCGTGTCCAAGGTATGTAGTCTGCCCTACCTCTGATCCATCCATCAATCCATCAATCCAAGACAGAACAGACAGATAGACTTGATCTACCTCTCTCTACCTCACCTTCCAAAAGCAAGATCAAAAACGCCTCCCCCCCAAAAAAAGCCGCGCTCAAAAGTAAAAAAAAAAAGAAAAAAGAAGCACCCATAAACAACGCGGTCACCCCCATCCCCAATCAACCCCCAGAAACAAAAAACGAGTGACGGACGTGTTGCGAATCCGAATCGACACCACTGTCCGTTCCCCCTCCCCTCCCCACCTAAAGTCTCCGGTCCCGGAAGGGCTGAATTTAGTTCCCGCCTGCTACCCTAGCGTACCCTACCCCTACCCTGGCCTAGGAAGTAGTATGTGTGTAACCCTGATCGAGCTGCTAGAGTAACTAGCCACGCCTATCTGGGAATGGCGCGCCCGACCTATTTCCGGGTATAATTGGTTTCATCTAGCTCTCTCCTACCTAACCTACCCTCTGGTTTGGTTTCCTGCTCACTCACTTGCTGCACTTCACGCGCGCTTGAAGGGGAGGATAAATTAGTTGCACTTTATTTTTAATGTTTTTTTTTTACCACTTTCGGTCCCCCATAGGTAAAAGTAAAGCTTAGAGTAGGTACCATGTACCGTTCACTGTACCTACTGTCCCACACATACCGGATCGCTACCGAGCGCTACCTGCCCTTTTTTTCCTATGTATACATGCAATGTGCCCTGATGTACCGTACCTGTACTTTACCTAGAGTAGAGTAATTAACTGCATGAACTCTCTGTGAAGAATCCTGAGCAGGTTAGGGGGATCCCCCCCGGGGGGTGGATGAGCTCTAATTCCGGATCGCTGGTAGCGAGCGAGGGAGTGGCGACAAGAATGGGCGTATACACGATGGGGAATGTTTTTTTTTATAGAACTTTTGTGATTGTGAATCAATTCGTGACCCCTTCCTTGCCCGCGCTTTTTCCTCAGAGCAATTGAGCATTGGATCTGGAAAGGCTAAAGGTACAGTCGCTACTGATATCCCGGAAAATAGATCTCCGCATGCTTAATTGATCAATTAATCACTGCGCGTGTTTTCACTCTACTAGTCACCCCCCCCCCCCCCCTTTCTCTCTTTTTGCAATGATCAGAAAGTCTACTCTATGCAGAAGTGTAGAACACTGGCATTCCCGTGATGCAATTGCTGTTCAAAAAAAAAGTGCAATATAATGTTTTTCCTTCTAGGTTGCAGTTGCTTCTTCTCGCAACAATTATCTAAGGCAAAAAAAAAAAAAAGGAAGAAAAAAAAGAAATTCATAGCAAGTGACGAAAGAAAAGAAAAGAAAAAAGATCTCGCGAAAACCCCCAATTGCGCACGGGGAGTAAGTAATTACCCCACATATCAACTGCCTCACCTCACCTCACCTCACCTCATGTCCACTCTGCGTTGCACTGTCTCTCTGTCTGTCTGTGTTCCGGGTGGTGGCACGAAAAACAAATTATCTACTGTACATAAGCAGCAGGAAACAAAAACACGGCAGTAGTTAGTACTACTGTCTAGGGCAAGGTAAGGTAAGGGCACGCGTGCGGTTATTTGTAACTATTGCAACACTGTTTTACGAGCTGGCCGCAAATAAACTTGTCACATATCTCGCGCTCTGGCGAATGGCGGAGCGACAGCATCATCAACAGCTAACTTGCTCCGCCACGCCGCCCGCCCTCTACATCCCAGGGATAGGAGGAGGAGGAGTAACCTACGTAACGTAAAATAGATTGCATCCGCCCTACTTTTTTTTTTTCTAGAGAATGCCGCCGCAACCCGACGACGTGCATAGATTTTCCCACTACTCTACTCCTACCCACTTGCATGGATTGGATGGGCAGGCTAGGGCGCGCGAAAGACAACAGCGACTTTAATTTGTTTTGGCGTCGACCGACCGACCGACCGGCGGACCGACCGAAAGTTAACGACGACGACGGCATGTTGCGGGGTCGATGTGGGGCTACATATTACTTACATAGTGCTGCACAGGCAGGCAGGCAGGTGGGAGAGGGAGCTCGTGGAGGAGGAGGGGTAAAAAGAAAAGGCACTGTGGGGAGCTTGGAAACTTACCTGCCTGAGCAGGATGTCAACGTCGTCGTCGATAGAGTAGACAGACTCTTTTAGCTACATAGCTAGCTACTGTCTAAGATGTACTGATGATGACGTCTCGAGAAGGGTAGAAGGGGAAGGTAAAAAAGAAAAGAAAAGGTTCTGTAGGGATTCACAAGGGTGCGTACTCTAACTCATGAGTCTTTACTAGTAGAGACTTCTTCTGCGCTTGTTGCTTGTTGCTTGTCGCCTCTCGCTCGGGTCCAGAACGTAGTAAGCACTTGTGAAGGGAGCAGCACGAAACAAGCCACAAACATGACGACGGTGACAATGACCAAAGCGCCCGCACGCACGGCCACAGCTAGCGCCACCACCACCACCCCGCCATATCTGACCTATTACTGCTACTTTACTACGACTCCGACTCCGACTCCGACTACATGTAGTACGTACCCCACCACCACATCAGCACCCCACGACGACAGACAAAAAAAGCACTGCAGCGCCGAAATTAAAGAGTACCTGATATTTGAAATCGTGTATGATCTAATGTAGCTACATACATACTTTTTTTTTTTACTCTGGTTGTTGTGTGGTTGTTGTGACTTGTTCCACCGGGGGGGGAGGGTCCCGGATCTCTACACATACATGTACTAGCACAGCCAGACCGGAGAGCTAATCTCCCCCGACCCCGATTAACACCGTCGGCAGATCATTGTGCTTCTTCTGCTTTCTTTTAGACTCTTTTTGACTCTTTTGAGATTCGTTACTCTTTCCCCCCCTCCTCCGGTAAGTGTAGATACGTCTAGAAGCCAGCTAGCTAGACAGACATGAGTACAACGAAGCATGAATGAAACATTACAAAGAGAGAGAAAAACGAGATTGCGTTTGTGACTTCAGGCAGTGCACCCCCCGGGTCCCCCGTTCATGGGAGGCTTCAAGAACGTTTGAGGAAAAATAATTTTAATTAATGACATGACCCGTGGGGTGGTTTTCCATGAGCTATGAGCTGGCCATGATATTGGAGCCTTACGTCGATCTGTAGTACTACTGTCCGGATCCCATTATCATTTCATTGCCCATGCCAATGATTACAGATGGCTCCGTTTACAATCCACTCTTACTCGTGCTCCTGGATTTGGATGTGCTCATTTCATTTCGTTTATTATAATTATTAAGATATATATAGGCAATATATCTAATCTAGTTTCGGTGGAGCGCGGTGGTTATTAGAAAAAACATCTCAATCCAATCATTGATTTTAAGAATTTTGATTTTTTTGATTTTTCCTTTTCAGATGGCGCGTCCTTACCTCGCCGCTGATCAATCGCGGGGTGATAGTGGTGGTAGCATCGCTCCATCCCATCTGATCATTGATCTGCTCATTTCGTTTCATCCCTCTCTCTCATCCACATCCATCGCATCTGTTTCCCACTGGCATCATCCAATAAGCGTGCAGAGACAGCTGTCTACCATTCTGAATTCAGCTCTCTCTCTCTCTCGTTGGATCATCCCCTGCTACTTCCGCACTAATCCCCAAATTTTAACTCATCTTCTCGCCCATTTCACCACTTTGGGAAAAATAAGGTTATATGGAGATGGGGGTTGCATGGGAAACAAAATAGCTGAAAAAAGGGTTTCCCAATTAGAGCGCGGCGCCCCAATCAGAGAAGCGCGTCCGTTTCTGTTTTCTGCTACCGTAAATAGTAGTGGGCCGCTGGGCCTACGGCTGGATTGGGGTAAGGTAGATGGGGTGGCTTAATGAAACGAAGCAGATGCGCCACTGACGCAACGCGTTGCTCCAGCTCTCCTCCGCCCACTCATGAGCTTTCCCTTCACAAGCCGTTCCACCCATCACGATCACCCCTCGTGTTCCTCCGCCGAGGGGTGGCTTGTGTCTACGATCTCCCCTAACCATCCCAGTAATGCAATTTAATTTATTTTCCAGAAAATCAATAAATTCCGGAGCTGAAAAAAAAAATGAAAAAGATTTTTTTACCCCCCCCCCTCCCCCCGGGGCGGCTGTGCACTGTCTAAGGTGCTTACATACCACTCACGGCACTACTACTCACTCACCCAAGCTCCTTCATCGCCCTTCCCTATTTTCGCCTTCTCAGCCGATAGGAGGAGGAGTGGCCATGGGCTTGATAGGAGCGGAAGGAACCTTAAATTCTCGCTGGCCTGCGCTCAGCGGCAAACGCAGGGGTTGTGGGTCAGTCAGTCAGTCAGTCAGTCAGGCATGAGTGGATGGGGGGAAGAGCGTACCTGATGATCAAACGGGCTTGGGGAGTCTCATCTCTCTACGGAGCTAGCTGGCTAGGTAAATGACTGGCTGGCCGGCTGGGTAGATGTAGATGGGGGCGCTAGAAAGCTAGATGGCTGTGTAGATCATTATGGAATCGATGATGGATGAGGTGACAAACGTGAAGGCGAATTTTTATTATTATTGTTTTGTTTTGGGTTTTTATTATTTTTTTTAATTTGTAAAAGGGAGAATGACTGCGCTGCTGCTAGCTAGAAGGCTGGAGCTCAAGATCGAGAAGATTAATTAGGAAATGTTAACCCACCTACCTCACCTATTCTACCTACTCTGCAGTCCTTGACCTACATACATAGCTCATCTACATCTTTCATCTTCCAGCCTGCCGGTGCCGGTACGAGCTCTTCCAGTTTCCCGACTTGTGCAAGACAAAAAAAGACAAAGTCGCATTTTCTGCTGCTACGTATGAGTACCTACAATGCATTGTAGTTACGTATGCTACCTACAGCGCAGATCCAGACCCACTGTCATGAACCGAGAAACTGACTGAGAGCTAAGCTATGTGTGCCCAGCAGCCCAGCCCAGCCTTGCAGTACGGCTTGCATTATGCCCAGCACACGCCAACCGACCTTCACACACAAAGAGGGCAAAAAAAGAAAGGAAAGAGAAAGAAAAAAAACGGGCTTCTGGGAATGTAGAGAACTCTTCTAGAGTATGACATTCCAGCGCACACGCACACACACAAAACGTCTCATCCCTTCCATTCCGTCTCAGGAACCCCGCCATATCGGGGCGGGGGTGAACTGACAAGCGAGAGGGAGCTTCTGTAACACCCCCCTTGCAGGTGGCGGCATATCCGAGTGATGGGCCCATGAAGAAGGATATGTAGAAAGTCAAGCGAGGTTGACAGTGCAGCAGGTGGGAGTACAGTCAATGCATAGAGGGGAGGGGGCCAAGACAATGGCTCCCCAGGTTGTGTACGAACTTACGGCGCGGTTTGGGTGTTACGTTACGCTATGGCGGCGCAGGTTAAGCATTGATTTCAGAATTTGGGGTTGAAGGCTAGTGCATTCAATCTACTGATATCACAACGAAGGAATTTTCCATTGGGTATTAGAGAGAGACGACAAAGATTTAGACGACATTGAGTATTCTATTGAGAGGCACACACTCCATGCTTTGACATATTGACATTCCAATTGTTTAGCCACAGTGCCGAGAAATGCATCACATTCCCTCACCACCATCATCCCTTTCCCGCCTTACCGGTGCCTTCCATACCAGCCAACCATCCTCCTGGAATCGCAATCGTCATCGTGTAGTTTCTTTCTTTCTTTTCGTCCCGGTTCCTTTTTTTTTTTAAGCCTTTCCTTTGGATAATGAAAGAGGATTACAGCACGGCTCCGAAACTATTTCCGAAGAAGAGGTTTCGTTAGTGGCTGATCAACGCAACGATCATTTCCTTCCTTCTCTTCCTTTTCCACCGCCCCCATGCCATACAAAACATTACATTACCTCCTCCGCCAACATACAAAAACACCTGGTTAAAATGCCCGCATTATACAGAAAGAAAAAAAAGTCCCATTACACAGAGAAAATCTTATCATCCCACAACGCCTCTTTGATAACAGGCAGCAACACCACCGCCATCACCGGCACCACTACAAAAGCCACAAACATCTTTGCTGCAAATGACATTGCAGAACCCCCTGCAATAACGGGCAAGGCGGTGGAAGAAGAAGGAGAGAGGGAAGTGGTTGGATTTCTATAAACACGAGGGGGGAGGGTGGCATACCCGAAAGTCTGCTTAATGCTCTTGACGTAGTACTCGCCAAAATTCCTCTTTGTGACCTCCTCCTCACCAACTGGAACACCCTCCCAGGTCATGCGCAGAGTTGTAGAATCCGAACCTTGGTCGAAAACCAGGGTTAGGGTAGAGTAGTGTCCTAAACGAAAAGCCCGGTGAGTAAGGTGTTCCGGAAATTTAAGGACCGCTCCAAATGCCCGGTCTTTACTCTCCGGTGTAGAATAGGAGGTATAGAGGTTCCAAAGCGTGCCTATGTAACTACTGCTATATCCAAAATCCTGGGTAATGACAACTCACCCTTAGGCCATCCTCCCAATCTCCAGCTCTGCACAATCTTGGTGTCCTTCTCCAAAACCTTAAACTCGCCCTCAACATTTCCTCCGAACAAGCTAAAGGCCCCTCCAACCTTTGGCTCAAATACCTTTGGTGTGCTCCTTGACCACGCAGTTACTCTTCCTGGGTCCACGAACACACTGTACAATTGCTCCGCTGAAGTCTGGAACTCAATTGAATCCGTAATCGTAACAGTGTTTATGATAGGGCCGGAGCTAGTTGTTTTCTTCACTGATGTGGAAGATGAACTAGCAGCAGCAGCAGCAGCAGGAGTTATAGGCGCAGAAGGAGTGTAGGAAGGCCCCGTACCAGGAGCGTGCTGGATGTCTTTTCCGTGTTCAGCGATAAGGTCAGGGGAGAACTTTCCAAGTGCGACACGAAGCTGCGGAATTAAAGAGCTACGGATCAAGTCTCTGATAGGAGATTTTGTAGGGGTATCGGAGTAGACATCGATCTCGAAAACGTATTCATCCTCTTCGGTGTCATGGGCGATTTCAGGGATTGTGATGGTTCCAGAGACCGATGGGTCGCTCGCAGTTGAGCCTGAGAACGGATAAGTATGTGAACATGAAAAGAGAGAGAGATAATTGTAGGTATAATGGTGGCGATCATACCTGAGAACTCGAGGCGCATTTTAACATCAAAGAGTGTAATGACCTTTCCCTTGCGCTGGGAAACATCAACATCTCCATCTACAGACACAACTTTATCAACCTTGACACTAGTCTCCCCAGAAGAAGCTGTGAGGACTGTGAGATTTTCTTCAAAATATTTCTGGGCCCATCCACGGGCATCCTTGTTGACCCAGTGCCAGTTGTTGGGGTTGTGGAGGACCATTGTGATTTGGATGGCGGAAACAGGAATGGGAGTGATAGTAGAAAAAAGGAACTGTGGAATTTTGGTATTTGGTAGTTAGTTGGTGTTCCTTCAAAATTCTGGCGCCAAGTGTGAGACTTGTGAATGGACGAGTGATTAGGAGTGGAGGAGGGAGAGGTGAAGAGAGGAGTTCAGACGGAAGTAACCGAGCGGATAAGGACAGATTGTCTTTATGTTGATTATCAGGCCATAGTGCACACGTACCTATTAGAAAGATATTTCAGGGCGATTAATTGCGATACAGAGTGGATTCGAAAGGGATCAAGTTGGAACGGGGGAAGAGGGGAGGAATTAAGAGGCACGATTTTCTGTGGTGGAGTCGAATCGTCTAGAAAGCTTCTATCGTTCGTTGCTACGGAAGGGGAAAATGAGTGGGATCCGCTATCTAATCTAATCATAGCAATTGGCATATCTATATAGACACAATCTTATCAGATCATCTATATATAGAACTGTGAATTACACTCTAGCGGGGTTGTCTAGGGAACCCTGTCACGTGGTTACATAAACATTCAACTTTCGCTGCCGTCATATTCCCTTTTGCGATATACTGCAGAGCTGCTCACTGCGAAGTGACAAGCGGACTGCACCTACAGATGAGATAGGACGCCCCCTGCAGTAGCCAATACAGCTAATCCATACTCTTTTACTAAGTTTACTACAGCCCTACCCCCTCGGATTTCTTAATACAGGAAAAGATGCCGCTAACGCGCCGGCCCTCATCGATCTCATCGATACTTCTCCTTATGTCTTTGTCTGGCTGTGATATATTTTCAGGCGCCAATCAGTCCCTCCAGCAACTGCTGCCATACTAACACGCAACCACTTTATCTTCCGCCTTGCCTACTGCCTACCGCTCAAACACACACCACACCACCCATCCCCACTCAATCTGCCTCCACACCCGCTGACCACCCCAAAGCCCAATGGTCCTCAATTCTTCTCCCACTACGCAACCCTAAACAACGTCCCCTCATTTGGTATTACGCACAGGCGTCCACAGTACTGAAGAGCGGTCAACCAACGACCACCACCGCTCACCTACCCACTATCTTTTATTTCCATATCCTACCACAACGCCGGAGATGGATTTCTATTCGACGGATACCCCTACCCCCGCAGGCGGAAAATATCTATTAGCTCCTGCTCCAATAATGGAAGCCTCAGCGCTACTTACGAGACGCATCCATCACCAGAAGCAGCTGATTTCCAAAGCAAAGGCCGAAGCCAGAAGGAATAGCGCCATCAGCCTTGTGCCGCCAGATCAATGTACGAATGATGGTGTACCAAGGACTCCTGAAAACAAGTCCCCAGATCCAACGTCAAGCCACCTGTACTCATTGCCAACGCCAGAGTATAGATCAATAGGAAGGAATGGGAGTGTAGATAGCGACACTATCAGGTTTGGAAGCATGGGGATGAGAGAGCAGACCGAGGTTAGTACGCACATCTTTTGAGAAATTAGTTGTTACCAGATAAGCAATTCCTTTGACCATTCATTTGTTGGGTTCGATTGCTTTTATGGCTGACACAAGTTTGTATGGCGAGTTTAGATTATCTCACAGAAAAGTAAAGAAAACTTCGGTCTAAAGTTGATGCTCACTAAAACCCGTGAACAAGCGCTCAGATGTGAAAAGGAACTTAAGAATATGCGCCAAAAGCTTGAACGTGTCCAAGCACGCAATGAAATGCTTGAACGAGAAAACGCCGAACTTAAGCAAACCATCGAGGGTCGTGATGTTGTTCTAGATGCAGCAGCCAAAGAGATTGCAGAGTGTCAAGACCAATTATCTGGGTTCAGGGAACGGGAAAGTGCCCAAAGTGGTCGACAAGAACTTTCAGACATGGCTAGCGCCAACTTTAATAGTGACACCACATTAGTATCTCTAGGAGCGCCGTCTTTTGGCATATCGCCTTATGTCTCTGGCGATTCTTTAGCGCCCCGCTACACTCCCATATACAAGGATGAAGAAACGAACTATTCGCCATGTACTTCAAACGCTCTCAAAACCATTGACTTCAATACGCCACGTTCAGGAAGGAGTTCAAGCTTGAGCAGGGACTCTCCTTTGCCCGGCCTCACGCCAATCTGCCCTTCTCGAAGCGACTTCATTGATCGGTGTGCATCCGCAATGGATGGGAGTCCAGGGCCCAAGAATTCCCCATCAGGATCATCTCATGGGTCTCTTCCTAGCCTTATTAGTGAAAGCAGTCTAAGCATGTACGGTGGACGCGGGAATAATGGGGGTGAAACCGATGCGGACATTTTCTATGACCATCGCCCTGGGCCCCGTAACGAGAACGGAGAAGACAGGCTAAATATCAAAAGATGGGGAAGGCATGGCCAGAGTGATATGAATGAATTGACTCAAACTCCGACTCGGAATCCTAGCACAACACGGCGAAGTCCAAGGGCGGAACTCAGGGAATTCAGAGATAAACAGGATAAGCAGGACAAGCAACAAAGCCAGGATATAATGCGACACATGCCGCCTACTCCCGAATCCATGTCACCCCGGAGAAGAATGGGTGGAAGTTTCGCCAGCATTTCGTCCAACGATGGCAACGAAGCTAATTGTGGCCTGGGCTTAGCGTCCTCAATTGAGGAGGTTGATGATTCCAAGACCGAAACACTCGAAAACAACCGCGGTAACCGCAAGTCAGTAAGGACGACCCCAAGGTCTGATGTGGCCCCGACACCGCTTCAAAAAAGTGTTCGAGAAATCGCAGATAGGTTAAGGTCTCCATTTAAGTTTCCGAACAGCGGCTCTGTGGCGCAGAAAGAGCCACAAACTTTCGGCGACATCACGCACTTGAGGGAGACCAAGAAGCGGTTAGGATACGGATTCGGTAGCAAGCTTGGTAATATGGCGGCACCCAGTAAACAGCCCGGCCGCGACATAAGCGGTCATTCACGGAAACTCACAGTGAGCAAAAATTCGAAAGACAAGTTAGTCACAATCCCGGTCAAGCCTGTTACCACGAATCTTCCGGTGAGGTCCCGCATCAGGTTATCGAGCCAGCAACAGGGACAGGGTCTTGAAACACCACCGTATACACCGAATAATGAGTCTGCTACTAGTCACGACAGTGAGAAAACAACCCTTGTCCCTCGGAGTCTTATGAAGAAATTGAGCTGGGAGTCAATGACTTCTGGTTCAAATTCAAATGGTTCGGATGGGGCACCCAGGTCGGCGTATAACTCGCATTATACTATTGGTGGCAGTTCTTCCTATCTTAGACGGAATAGCACTGCATCTCTAGCGACGACAGATATGAGTGCGATGACATTGAAGACGGTCAAAGATATTAGAAGGATGAGTGCAATTCCGGCGCTAGTTAGGGCGGGTTCTGTGAAAGAAAAGTAACGTCACCATGAATGAGCGGGTGAGGCGGCCGTACGGAAGCATGGCTGCCTCATTCCTCTGGAGGAGCGGGGAGGAGGAGGGGGAGTTATTTTCTTTGAATGATACTAAAAGGCGCAGGCTTTGTTTTTCTGGAGGGTCTTACTTTCTTCTTCCATGCTACTAAACATGGATGTCAATATATCGTTCTGTGGCATGTTAATTTTCCTGGGGTACGGTGGTTCTGGTTGGCGGTATGGTTTTTCTTTCTTTTTCTTCCTTTTTCTGATTGTGGGGAGTTACTGTTTCCTTTCGTTACCAGTATCTGATCTGCATTGCATGGTTGATGTGGGCATATTATGCACTCTTATGTTTGTTTCCTATTTGTGGAATCTTCTTTCTTTTCTTCTGGAATGGAGTGGGCTAATGACGGCGTTGGAGTGGTGTAGGTTGCTTTTCCCTTTCCTTTTCCCTTTCCTTTTGTTTTTTGATAACTTACACTCTTTTTTTTACTTTTCCTTTTTCCCCCAAAGCTTTCCATATGTTGAAAGCGTCCACTCCTTTATATTTTCTTTTGTCTGGATGGAATTCACTTGCATACTCACTGCAGATGGAAAAAAAGCGTATTTTGAGGTTCTGCAGTCGGGAGTGGTGATGGAAGATGGGGGGGATTGCGATGTGGGCTGGATGGGAATTGCAGGCTGCAGACTGCAGGGTGCAGCAGGCACAGTGGTGCTCTAACCGAACAGAACGCGTTTACTAGGCTGGTGTCCAGCACGTGAACGAGATATACAACAAAATGGATGGCATTGGATGCTACGCGATACGAATGACGTCAATAAACACGCCGGTATGATGAATTGATACGCCTACATTTTACATTAGATAACGCTCTGTTTTTTGTTTGTTCGGTGGTAATGGAATAGCAAATGATCGCGTTTGTAAAGAATATTTATATCATGGGGCGAGCCACCGCAGGAACGCAGTGAGGCCTATTTTCTTCCTCTGTTCTTATTTTATAAGTTTTTCTTGATGTTTACATGATTCTTTCAATGTTCAATTGTTCAAACTAGTATCGGCGGATTCGATTGATAGAGTTTCTTCTTCTTTGGATGCGATTATTATTTAGTGATACCTATTGAATTATAGAGGGAGCCTATCCTTGACATGTAGTTAGTCGGGATATGCCCAACAAGACTACTAGAATCCTTACTATATGTAGTTGGCGTTTCGAGTCACGTTTATTAGTATTGTGAGATGGCTACCTAGGGTCCTATCCACCTTATATCTTGGCGTTAACATTGCATGCCACGTTCTGGAAAGCCTTGAGCATGAGCCGCTTTGTGAAGAAGGCCCTCAGGCAGAGTACTAGCTAGGTACGTACTCTATCATGCAGTTATTGCCCGGGCTATTTTACCCACTCCAATAGAAACACCGAGACAACGGTGAAGCAAATATTGACAGTACCCTACGATCCAGTAAAGCTCCCCCAACAGCTGGAGGCGGAGGTGAGGTGAGGTCAGATAAAATCTAATACCTACTCTCCCACCACATGAAACGTCGCTAGAGGAACAATTCACCACTGCAGTTATATGTTAGTGTTTTTTTCCCCTGCATAACGCATTTTCCCCCAGTTTCGAAGTAAATCCAACGGTGCCATGATATAGAGAGAGAGGGGCAAAGAGTGTAAACTTTTTGGGGGCGACTCGCCGCACACAAGCCAGCCAGCCAGCCATAGTAAAAATCGCCAATTTTCTAAAACTCGTCTGAAACCCGCAAACGGTACAAAAATAAGTGTGATGTTTCTTGGCTTTGGGAAGCATGCGCCGGGCGGATAGACGTTGCATAACGTGCTGTACCTGCATCACATACATCCTATGTACTCCGCTCCTCTCGCGAGCCTGGGCCAATTTGCACTATGGCATATTACACAGTACGGAGATGTATCAAGCGGAGCGCTCAGGGCGGGATTCATTTGATATCACTCGCTCACTCAAGGGCCGCTCCTCGCGTGTGTTACTTGATCTGGGTGAGGCTTGCATGTGAGCTTTAGAATATACGTATCTATTGACAATGGTAGGTTATGCTGTGACGACTTAAAGTTGCAAGTACTGCGTACTTGTAAAACATTCACGTTAATAAGACAGACTATTCTGGACAAGGACACTTACCGCCAGTCAGCCAGGAGTCTTGACCTCGAAGAAAATCTCAACTCACAGCATTTGACTTTCCGCGAGACGACATTGCAGCTCACAAAGTCTCGCAGCAGAGACATTGCGCCTGTATGCCATATCCATCTAGGTAGCTAGCATCGCCACAGTTAAAGGGCATTGCTGTTATAACTATCCGCGCACTCATCAAGTAAGTCCCCGGAGTTAGGTGATCTGCTTCCCGAAGATGGTTCTATCAATAGCGGGCTGTGGCGGCTATACATTTGGGTGGGTTTACTCGGGGTCCGGAGCCGGAGGCCCGGAGTATAGCACTAGTTAAGCAGATTACATAAAGCAAAGCAGCATTAGTTTAACGGCCACGGATTATATTAAAACGGTTTGTATGGGGTCCTCGATGTTTGGTTGTGTTAAAGATAAGAGTAGTAATCCGTTATTCATAGGGTATCACTCGCATATAGTGCCCCCTTCCTAAATAAGCAAAGTTTGGAATGCTGCCGGGTTTCTCAGGCCTTCGTAACGCTTGCTGGTATAACAATGGGATTGAAGGTAGAATACCTTGGACTCGTTCCTGAGTAATTCTGCTTCCTTGACTAGCTGGAGGGGCTCTAGAGGGCCGAGCGTTGTCAAGAATGCTGACCGAAAGATTATCTCCGGTAAGTAAGAAAGCTGGATTGAAGCGATAAGCATAAGAGATTTACTTGTAGCGGAGGAAAACCTCTTCAAACTCGCCCTTGGATGAAAGATGGAGAGGAAATGTATGCGCAGAAAAGCCAGGTATCGATATGGTGGTTGGCTGTTGTAACCACTTGCCGCCCAGATTCTTTATCTTTTTTTAAATTTTTGTTTTTCATTTGATGAAATATTTCTTTTAGAGATATTTTGTAGGTTTGGAGGTACCCTCGGAAATACAACAGAGAGTTCGGGGAACAGAGGGCTTTTGGGACGTATTTTTTTATGGGCGCAGTAGGTCTCAAACTAGCACGACGATACCGTGCAAGCTTGGAAAAGATATCGAGCTGCCAAACTCCTCAAGAACCCGAACCTAGTCGGGCCTTCCTCCTCTGGGAAAATCGCAGACCTTCCGAACCTATACATATTACATGCATCAGACCGCGCATAGAGTCCAGGCACGAGGCTAGAAGAGTGTGGCATGTGCCACTGCGGTATCATTGTAGATGTCTTGACTAGTCACATTCGCACGGCGCTCTTAGACAGTAGCAGACAGTCTCAATGAATTCTGGGGAGGGTCTCTCATGGTTGATTATACGGTCTTTCACCTACCTCAAAGAACTGATATCGATAGCAAACAAAGACTTGGCCTCGGTCGGCTTCGATCCAAACAGAGTATTTTTTAGGTATTGATACTGATTATACCTACCGAATTACACCCTGACCAAGATTTTTAACTTTTTAATAAGAGACACAAAACCCCCTACTTGCATGGAGTGGGAAACAAGACACCCAACAATAAGGAAATAGACCTCCCTAAACGCCAGAGCTCACTGAACAATAGGTACAGAAAGCATCATGTAGATAATAGTTTCCCCTGACTGACAATATTAATATCCAATTATTTCTATAGCGCCCCGGTTCTTCATGGTAATACAAGTGATATCCATATCCCGAAGTCCCTAGTACAAAATTAAGAATACCACCACTACCTTCCAATCGAGTAAGAGGAAACATAAACTTGTACTGACAAAGCCGTCCCAAAAACAGAAACCAGAAAAAGAAAAAAGAATAGGTTGAGGAGAGGGTATGCCACAGGAAATCAGAATGACCACCCAGTTGAGTTATTAAAACCTCATCAGACACTATCATAATGCATCAGTCATTAATTCATGCTTCTTCAAAAAAGAAAAAAAAAATCCGGTGATGAATTTGGTGTTCATATCGAAATGAAGGCGGCCCAAATGTCTATGGAAAAGTCTCATCATTGACGTTGACACAACAGCAGACGAAGCAGAAACCTCTACAGAGTTTCTCCCAAATGCTTTGATTTCTTAGACTACCGGGCCGACTCCCGTACGTAGGACTCTCCAGTGAATCCGGGGTATGCTGGTTCCCATCAGTGTATGGATCGGATCCAGTAACGAGAATAGGAGCACGGTGAAATGGATGCGAAGATAGAGTCCCGTAAGACCTATTCATCGATAAAGCCGGACGAAAGGTCGGTTGGTGGGGAAAGGGGCGAGGAGATGACGATATGCCACGTGAGAAGAAGGTGCTGGCTGTAGGCGCTGATGTGGGATGTTCAGCTGAAGAGGAATATGGTGATCCTAATAAGCTCAGTGGTAAGGTAAGCGTGTAGGACAAATTAGATGGGTACTATAATGAGATGAAGACTTACCACCAAGATTAGGCGCAGATGCTGACATAGCTGGGTGTAAGGGTTGAGTGGGACTCGCATAGTCGTAAAAGAAACGCCCGTCTTCATCTTCATCTGACTCTTCATCTTGTTGCAGTGGAGCATACGCTGCTTCATCCAAGATTTCGTCGCGAGTACTCTTAATACTTTTTTGCTCCGTTATAGTCTCCATCATCGAGATGCCCGAAAATCGAGAAAAATTTCTGCCTCTTCCGGGAGATTCATTCTGTTGCGTGTCCAAAAAATCAACAGGCTTTTGCTTTGGCGAATCATAAGAGTCGGGGAGCTCTTTGTCAGAGCGGCCTTCGTCATCGGAAGCTACTGGAGAAGCTTCATAAATAGAAGGATGCGGAGAGTAGCCATCATCAGATTCATCATTCAAGGGGTGTAAAACCTTCCGCTGCTCACGCCGAAGACGAGGGGAAGGCGGGGTCCTCGAAGCTGGTGGTGGTGAATTTTCGACCGACGAGTTCGATGAACGGATAATAGCAAGTGATGCAGAGCTAGGGGATGAAAGAAAAGGAGGATAGTAAATATCCGCCATGATGCCTTTGTTCTCAGCCCAGTAAATGAGAGAGCGGGATGGATTCAGACGCCCTCTCTGCTGTTCTAAATAAGTTATGTGGGTGACTTGCTGGCTTGATAAAATGTCGCTTTGGTGTAATGATATCCAAATATTCACAGTTTTCGAACGCTATCCAAAGAAAAAAAGGAAACTCAGTTCATCGACATGGTGAGAGAGGGGAAGCACGAGGTTGAGTGGGGCACTGTGGGGTGTTTTTTTTTTTTTAGTTTATTGAAGGCACAGATCTGTATCATTCTCGGTTATATCACATCTGCCCATTCCAGTGTGGTTCTCCCGCGACCTCCGCTGGGTGATTATTACTTTGTGGGGAAAACTACAGATCGCATCACCTGAAACCCTGCATCCCACGTGCCCAGACCCTTGCCGAACAGGGTCCAACATTGACAGTTCCGAACCATGGAACGCCAGGCAAGATGTCGACGGTTATTGGATCTAGGACAGGTACAGCAATGTTTCCTCCATCGGTATTGAATCTTCTTTAATTTTATGTACCTTTCAACGATCAAATATGTACACTAAATATTAAGGAATTTCAAGACTGACTCTTTTAATTATTGTAGAAAATCACTCTTCGAGATGTAAATATCGAGAGAACGACGACCCGCCTTTGAAATTCTGACCAATCTGAGGATACCATATCCAAAATTGCACGTTATCAGGGCTTTGTTTTAGGCATGGGCAAAAACATCCGATCACGGGAATTAGCATGCATCGCAGCCTCATTCCAGGACACTGCAGGAAATTTGGGATACAGACATACATTCCAATTTTCCCCTTCAATTTGTCAGCAAAAATACTTGTATTTACATGTATGTATATAAGTGCCGTTAAAATCCAATACTTAATTCACTGCTGACAATGAGTTTGAGCTTTTTCGATGCCTGAAAGTCATATATTATAGCAGGTATATTAACAGCTTACATGTAGCTGCAAAAGTATCTTTTGAGCTCGTCCCGCACTCTGTTTTCTGGTCCCTTGCGGCACACCAAGAAATTGATGTAAAGCAAAAATCCTTGCATTGGATCTCCCGTCCATACATTCCCTAATGTCTTCGTCATCACGGCTGTTACCACGTGAGTCAATCCCACACCTCCACCTCCACCTTCAATCTCATCCATCTCTACCATACCTCATTCACAATACTCTCTTATCTCTTGTTGACCATCCACGCTGTATATCTGCCATCAATAACTAATTGGTGGTAAAAATAAAACCTTTCCTTTTTAAAGAAACCTCTTTGTCACCAAACAGACCGAGATTCCACGTCCATCTCATCTGGTCAGTGTAAAAATGGGGAAGTTGAATTATACCAATGTAATTAACCCTTCCTTCACATCGAAGACATCAAATTCAAGTTTTAACGTTTGCAATAGAGGAGAATTAGCGGAGAAAGGCTCGGGAACGCTGTCAAAAGGGACATCCTAAAATGTATAACACAATCAACAAAGCCGGGCAGAGTCCTGAAGGACCCACATCTTGAGCTCAACCTTCAAGGAAAACACCTCTGTGATGAGGGTTTAAAGCTTGCCTGTGAAGGTTTAGCTGTGACCCTCGAGTCCGGGTGTTCGAAGTTGGATGAACTGAATCTATCAGAAAATAAGATCACTTTAATTGGCCTAAGTCATCTTACTCGAGTTATCAAACTTGCTGCTAGGGATCTGAAAGATTTAGACCTAAGTCGTAACAATATTCAAATCCTTACACAAGATGATGAAGGGATCTGGGAAAGCTTTTTGATGGGATTCAGAGATGTAAATTCTATGATCCACAGTATCGAAATAGCGCTTTCTGACGGTGAAGAATAGGTTTGCACACTGAGACGGTTGGATCTCTCTGAGAACCCACTTGGTGATAAAGCAATGGAGGTATTACTGAGTGTTTATGTACGGGAGTCACCAATACTTCTACCCAGAGCGGTAAAGCCAGTGCTTGCCGAGAGCTCAGACGAGGAGTACTATCTAGATTTCGAAGCCGATTCAGACACGGACACCATATTCTCCTCCGGGCCTCAGCTACTGCATAGTTATCCTAGTCATGAAAACCTCTCTGAGTCTCCACCTAGCCCGCATTCGACTAGCGTTTTGAAACCAAACAAACTGTATATTGGTATGCGTTTAATCTTTTTAAAGAGATACTAATCAAGAACCTGTGCTGATAAAACTCATAGCTGAGAAATCGTCTCTTGAACGGTCACCCGCCCTCTCGCTCTCAACGTCCCTTGTCACAAGTCGAGTAGAAATTCAAGGCTTACGATCGATTCCTTACTTAATATTCTCAAAGTGTACCCTTTCAGACAAGGGGGCCCTTTTTCTCTCCTTTATTATTCCCGTGCATTATACACCAGAACGATTGCTATCATATTTCCCTCCTACACGCCCTGGAAGTCAAACCGAGATCTTTGACCGTTATGATAGAATTCCAGGCTGTTCTGGGATTGTTTATCAAGAAAACGAACTGACAGCTATGGGCTTCAAAGTACTTGAACTAGCTGAGGGCATGCGTGAAAATCGTACACAAACGCCTACTAGCCCTAGGAGTAGGCAGGTATCCGAAACCTCTAACGGATTGCTGACACCTCTAAAACATAGAAAGGACAGTTTTTCATCACAATCTCCCCATAGTGTGTCCCAGGGAGTCACTAGTACTGAGCTCGAAAGAGCTCGAAGCAAGATACAGGGGGCTATATTAAAGAACTATGGGGTAGGTTCTATTGAGGTCTGGAAAATAGCTATTAAAATGCTTTCGATTAGTCGAACAATATTTTTCGACAACGAAGACCCAGGAGCTGACTACCTCACACTCTCTACACGAACCTCCCAACGGCATTCTCCAATTCGACAGGCATCCAACACATTCAATCCGAGATTCTCTGGTCTACATGTAGGCTCACTGAATTTCCCACACGCCGCACAATTCCAACAGCATCACCCCAACATTCTTGACGGCCAAGGGGCATGGAATGGGCCAAATGTTTCTCAGCTTGGCAACCCCACAATATCGCAAAGGGATATGCCTGATTTTCCGAGCCCAGTTCGGTACAGTTGTTCTTCTACCACAGAAACGCCAGAGCTTGAAGAGCTCCAAGAAAAGATGCCAAAAAAGCTCCCGGGAAATCTTCCAACCGAGCTTTGGATACGAATTATCGCACTTGTGACGGATCCCAAGGGTGTGTTGTCTGAGAAACAGCGGAAGAACATAGTTGCCTGGGCCAAAACAAGCGAATCTCTAGAAAGGGAGAGAGATTTGGCGGGGAAATTAAGGTCCGTTCAAATCTGGAGAGTACTGGAGGCATTAGAGTGCCTGAGCTATGAGTTTAAAACTGGCAAGGAGGTCTAAAGATTGGGAAAGAGTTGCTATGCGGTCGACTTAGGGGGGGCATTTTCAGTGTACTAATCCCAGTCAAACCAATATTTTAAAATATTGTTTGTGGATTTCTTTTAAGTTTCATTTTTACTGGATTTTCTGCTACAGAATTGTCGTTACTTGTGTTTTTCAGGTATGACAAGTGGTCGGTTTTAGGAGGGCTGGCTGCTCTTTCAATCTCACTCCATAAGTGCTTTTAGCAGTGCAATTCGTTCTATCAGAAATTTCTTGTTAGCGTAAGATGGTTCACATCAACTAGTATGTTGACTCATTAACGCAGTTGAAAGTTAATCAGAAGATATTTCACAGAAAAAAGAGGCTATCTAATTAGTTACGCCGTAATAAATTTGCATAGAAAGCTTAAAAGAATTAAATAAAATTGTGATTTTTAAAACTGTTTTTCCTATATATGTATCTGCACTTATTCTCTAGCTATAGATTACCTCTTATCAACTATGATGGACTAGAGGATTAGAGAGAACGCCTTCTAAATGGTGTAAAGCTAAGGACTGGTTTGGGTTGAGCTTGTAGGTTAAATAATGACTAGCAATATAGCTTACGTAGATTACAGTACTCGAGCGAAAGAGAAAAAAAGTATGCGTATAGTTACAAGGAGTTAGTAGATCTAGATCAGTAAATTAGAACCACTCATGCCGCATTTTATGACATCCAAGACGCGCGTTGGCACTTATATAGTGCGGTCGCGATCTCGAATTACGCACATAGACGTACTCTTCTTACCATATACATGTATGTACTTGTAGGCATGCACAGAGCTTCACAAAAAAGTTATTTTGTTCTACTTTGCTCTTTAAACGAAGGAGTTTAAAAAAAGGGGGGGGGGGGGGGGGGGGGACAAAAGGTTTCTTTACCTGAGCAGGGGAATCGAACCCCGGCCTCGCTGTCGTACTTGTTTCCTTTCGAGGGCGTGCATCAACACACACATGAGCCACTAGGTATGCTACAGGACATGTGCTAGAGGGGGTCGTAAACATACATGTAAGTACTCGGGTGTAAGGGTAAGTGATCAGAACTGCCTCTGGTTGGACGGAACCTCGAGAGAACCTTCTGGTTGGCCTGGTGTGCCAAGTTGGCCCACCTTGGGCTTATATCAACCATACACCCCAAGGAACTCCAGCTAGGCCAAATTTCGCCCTCAGTTCCATTGATATCTGCTGAAAGTTAACTCTACACAGTCAAATGTGTGTCCAAATACAATATAGAGTAGGTACTGATAGATAAAACATTTTATATATTCTTTGGGTTTTTTTTTCGGATTTTTTGATGGAGATTTGGAAATAGTTCTGATGACTTTTTTCCCCATTCAAGATATAAATTCTTGGCAGATCTTATTGGCTCCAGCTTGTCGCACTCACATATCCTTAGCCAATCTCCGTTGAGTTCTGATCACTTTGGTGCACATCCTGTACATGTAGCTTTCACTCTAGGTACTAATATCTTGGCACATTGCCAAGCCCAAGCATATATATATCTTCCAGCGCAGCATCCACCGATTGTGGATTGAGGTACTAGATATTGGCAGTGGCCGATCTCGCGAGCGCGAGTATCTCAAAACCACCCGGTATATTTTAAAGATTTATTCAGTCTGTGCGGTTAAGGGAAAGAAAGACCTTCACGAATTTGACATACTGTTTAAATTTGGGGGTGGCATTCTGGGTGAGTGGGCTGGCCGCTACGCAGGCTCAGGGCTTAAAAAAAATTGAAAAGTGCGTCTAAGACAATACATATTAATTAATAAGTAGTGCGGTCGACGAGTGGAGTTGTTTCAAGTCCTCGACTTGAGCCTTTATCTCAAGGCTTACGAACTCAGGCAGGCCACAAGCCGAGTTGGCTCGGCTTCAGATAGCTTCTCTACCACCGGAGAGAAATGAATCCGTAGATTGTGTTAGCCAATGCATCGGTAATGTGCTGATGGAAGATTGTGTTAGGTAATGTATTTGAATTGTGTTTTATTGTATATTGCATCGGGAATGCGTTGGGTATTGTATCAGCAATGGGAGGGCAATGTATCTGGCAAGGCATCGGCAAGGCATCGGCAAGGCATCTGGTAATGCATCGGCAATGGGAGGGCAATGCATCCAAATGGGAGGGCAATGCATCTGGTAATGCACAGGCAATACATCTGGTAATGCATCTGGCAATGAATCGGCAATGCTTCTGGTAATGAATCGGCAATGAATCGGAAATGTGTCAAATAAATTGAATTTCTCAAAAAAAACATGATTTGACTTAAAAGGGATCTGAACCTGTGAACTCCTGATCCTTAGCTCATACTTCGCCATAGCAGCCATATAACATTTGTTATATATTTGATCTCAAAGAGTGCTATATATCCAGCAAATATGGATAGAAATGCATCATGGAAATGCGTCATGAAAGGCATCATAAAGGCGTCCGGAAAACAATCCAAAAAAATGAACAGGAAAGGCATCAGGAATGGTGTCCGGAAAATCATCCAAAAACTGCCCAGCTGTTAATGCATCAGCTGATTCATTTACCAAAAGCCTCGACAGTAAATGCATCACTTGTCAAAGTAAATGCATCAACTGATTCATTTACCAAAAGCTTCGACAGTAAATGCATCCATTGAGCGATTTCCTCCACTGTAGGATTTCAGAAATGCATCATTTGATGCATTAACCCCCGTAGTAGAGCTTGAGCTATTTGTATGCTTCTGCTGTTCGATATTCGGACTCAGTGGGATAGTTTTGGATAGATTTTCTATCACTTATTTTTGTCCGGTCTTAGGTAGAGGATTTAACAAGTGCAGGAATACTTACAATCGAGCTCATTTAGCCTGAGATTAACTTGAGTGCTTGAGATTTTTCCCACGAGCACGAGCCCAACCTTCTACGAGTCGAGTTAGCTCGAGCCATGGCCAGGGCTCGGCTTGGGCCGGCTTGTCGGCCACACTACATATTATATGGCCAATACTATAGGGCTGTGCGCGTTTAATGAATGAATTGATTAAACAACTACATATAGAGTATTACCGAGTGATACTTCATGATCGAATATTATAATGTGAACCTGAGATAATGGTGGGGCGAGTTGGTCATATGAAAGTGGTAAACTCAAAGTCTGGTATCAATGGGATATCCTTTCTTGCCTTTGCTGCTGTGTCAAGAATTCAGATGCGTATTCGATATTCTCTACCTTATACATCCCATACGTACGTATATATGTAGTAATCCTAAATTAGGCACGAGACGAGAATAAGAGATACATAGAATTATATACAAGGTCTAACAAATGAATGATCAACCGAAAGTCTTGATATTTGTTCAATTGTTATGTACTAACATGGGTTGATTGATTATCCACAAGGTAAACGGCCGGAAAGGAGGATGAGATACAGCAACACACCCACTCATGAAGTGAGATTCCTTTAGGGCGAGAATAAACTCTTCCTTTCAACCCTAATAGATGCCCAATGAATCATAATTCTAGTACCAATCTTTGAGAGTGCTGTTTCCATGCTACCTTGCTTCATGATTAAAGCGAGAATCCAACAAGTAATATCACTGATGTAGTTGCAATGATACCTCCGCCAACCACAGCTATTTTACATAAGTGGTAATGTAGAACAGCCGCACTTGTATGCACTTACAATTTCCTAATTCTGGGGGTGCCAACTCGGGGATCATATTAAGATTTAGTGTATTTTGTGGGTTGATGGTTAGCTTGCGGTCTTTGTGGTATTATATGCATATTAGCAACGTCTCGGCATCTAGTTGCATGCATACATAACAAATCACTCGGTCTGTAATAATCATTCCCGTCTGAGAAACTAGCACGTGGCCAGATCTCCTATCTACTAGTACTTAGCCGTGGAGCTCAATGCAGAATAATGTGTCCATTGTGTAAAAGGTGATAAACTGCAAAGGACGTCGTAGGATAATGAGACATGCAATCTGTCAACTATCATATTGGCTGGATCACTTAGCTATCTTACCAATGGAAAATTTCAAGCACTGCAAAACCTAAGTCGCTATACAACCGCGTTTATGAGTACGCGTCCCCTAGCTCGGGTAGAAAGGCTTCCAAATGCGCCCGAGTCACGTCAAACATTTCCTGAGTAATTCCAATAGGGACTCTGACCATCGCTTACGCAGACCTGCAGTTCAAGATTCAGATACCTTTTCAGATCTCAAACATACACATATCTACTAAGAGGCAGAAGGTTTCCCGAGTCCAAAGGTAGGTGTTTCTGCTCTAGGCCTGCACTAGCTATAGATTCTAGTGGCTACATACATTACATGTATGTTCCAAGTACTCTGACTAAGCTGGGTTATTATTATTGATAAGCTCTGCTACCGGAGTTCGTCTGATAATAATATAGCAAGTCTACGCCGGCCTAGATCTGGATCTAGGGTTTGCAAAGCTTGTCTCTCTCTCTACTTGCTTACCATGGCTAGCATCTGGATCAGAAAACGCGAAGTCTCAAACAAGTGTTATTTGAATCACAGAACTCGTACGGTGCCACGCCATACAAATGATCCTTGCTTTGGCGGTACACTCGAGTTTTCTGGTTCATATGCTGGTAAGCAAGTACATATAGTTGCTCTACAATTGAGCGTGGCTGAGTACAAGACTAACAATTCATAGAAGGAATGACCAAGAAAGCCGAGTGATTATCTATGCAATCAAACAGTACAATAACATACATTACTCAGTGACTCGAGTAGGTAACAATTGACAGATCAGATTCATCCCATTTACTAGCGACTCCACGTGCACACTGTCCCCATATCCTTGACTCTCTGAAAAAGCCACAAGCACCGCTCCTTGACCTTCAACTCCATGGCCAAGATTGATTCAAGTTCCAGATCTGACAACTGACCTAGGGCTATGCACGCAGCGCCACTTGGTGTATACTTACTTTGATTCGTTGATCGAGACAACAGTATACGTACACACACACATCAGATCAGATCAGAGCAAGAGTGAGTTCAAGACAGCGTCGCCCATGGCCACTCTACTAGATACTCGATACGAGTCTCCTACGGGGTGTACAAAATGATTCAATCATATGGCCATGGCTGAACACAGACGGTGTTTGATTAACTGACCGACTGACTACTCCGAGCTCCCTAATCAGGCCTTACTGAGCAAATGCAGTGCAGCATATTGACAACTCGCGGACTCAACTACAGCTTTGCACTTTGTCGGGATCTGTATGTAGGAACGCCCGGCCCCGTAATCATCATGTTTTCTCACTCATCCTTACCTACATAAAAACACAGACCTCATGCACGCCCACATGTAGATAAGTTGTCCTCTCCTTTCCCTGCTACTATCCTATTCTCGTTCACGACTGATACATATAGATTAACTAACTCTAGTCGCACGAAACAAAAAGCGCACCTTTCAGGGTTTGACTCGCTCGTTCGTAAAATCACTCATGTTCGTGCCCGAGCTCTCATATTTCGAGTCTCACGAACTGGCTCAGTCTGGATACATCACATTACGCGAGCCGGGGACGAAATCTCCGACTCATCTCATCCTGATACAATGTGTGCAGCCTGATATCTTCACCTACATAAAGTACCCATCCTAATTAATAATAACAATAATAACAATACATAGTGATAATAATAGTTAGTTTCGTTAAGTTCGTTCTAGAAGTTCCGCACGAGCCCTTCTGTCGCACAAAGAAAGGGTTCAGGGTTTAATTGTTACGACGAACGCTATTCCCTGTTACATATCTGTCCGATCTGGCACGGTTGACCGTTGTGTTCGATGGCGTTTGGCTGGGCTGGCAGGATGTCGCAACGAACCGGGCCGATGAAACTCGGGCCGGGCGAGATCAGTGGAGTGAGTGCTCGTGCTCCCCCTCCAAACATCCTTCGCTTAGGTCCTTTATGTTTGAATTCAGAGACAGCTGGCAAATGGTGGATGCAGCCAGTGCCAGTGTACAGACAGGACTCCAGAAGAATATGTTGTCTTGAGTTCTGTTTAGCTATGCAGCCACTGATTTTGATATGATGGCCATGGTCACGCTTGGAAAAGGAGAAAGAGGGAAAAAGAAAGGGGAGAGGTTGGACTATGATTTGGAAAACAGTTTCTTCCAAGGTGGTGGCGATCGATTGTACTGCCATGATAGTACTTGCTCAGCTCAAGTTTCCGTATATCGTATAGCCATAGGTACACGAACTTGAAACGTTTGAGCTGAAAATCGATAGGCCTGAATAACACACTAGATACCACCACCACCATGTTAGGCAGTGCACCCTCACCCATTAATCGGGCCGGCTTAATTCTCCACACACTACGAATTTCCATCTGGCCTGGTCGAATTCTCAATCTTCCATTCCTTCTATTGGAGATTTCGATATTTTATCCTTGCCTTATATATATAGATCAGCATGGAGTAATGTATCAGTGCCCCGAACCGCAATCCGCATCCTAGCAACAAAGAGTTATTGGGGACAACTTACGATCCAGGAGCCTCATCTCGGGATTCTTGGGGATGAGATGAACAGGGGACATTGCAGGCCTGTATGCCAGGTACTACTTGCTGGTAACACGGAGAAGCCCGGTTCTTTCGACATATTCCCTCTCTTCCTAGGCCTTCCTCGGAGCTGAACGAGTGAATCGTTCGGCGAAACTCCCATAATCGGCTCCCAGGAATCGTCCGGATGAGGGATATCATATTTACTGCTCATCCCCTGTAGAAATTCGAAAGCCGAAGCTATGGGATGAGGCTGCCTAGCCATCACCGGCAGTCCCCGGCAACGGCGTAGGTACCCGCCTGCCAAAGGGTGAGGCGAACAACAACAAACTTCGAGTATGTATGATTAAGTATGTTATGTAGGTAATACGTACACGCACATACTGACAGACAGATATCTACATAGTGGAGTATATGCCTCTTAATGTACGCCTCACCTCACCTTACAAACTACATATTATTTTCGAAATTTCGCTGTCGATTACAGGTTACGATAGGGTCCCCCAGTTTTTGGTACAAAGCCTCGTTTTTATTTTCCCTGCTTCGTACCGTGGATAGCACCCCAGATAACCCCAAAAAAGTAACCGATCCGCAAAGTAAGGCTGAATCATCAACCAAAAAAAAGAAGATAGGAACGACTCCTGTGACATGTCTCCCCTTGCATGAAGAAGTGAATGAGCGACTTTCCAGACTAATGATGTGGGCGGTGGTTCCTGCATAATACAACCTTTCACAGATGCCACAAACCAAGGAAAAAAGGAAAAAAGGAAAATTTCTTCTTCAGAGAAAGGTAGGAAAATAAAACACACGTGCGTCAAACTAGCCAAAGAAAAACCTAAGCCGGGCGATGGCTTGTTTTGTGTTAAGCGATTGCATTTAAGATTATCGGCGAACGAGCAAAAGAACCCGGGAAACAAACTCTCACTAAAGGGAGAAGCCGAAGAAAGTTCGTTCGTTCGCCGTTCTTCTATTTCCACCACACTACCAAAAGATAAAATAAGGATACAGAAAAAGAAGTCCCGCATCCCCTTTCCAAATCTACAGTATCCGAATAATTTAATATGCATGCACCGAGCTGAAAATAATTTCCCCAACATTTCCCTTAAGTTCCATATACGCCTGTGTTCCATGAGAATAATAAAAGAAAAAAAAGTAGAAAATATCTAAGAAATAATTTGAAAAGAAGGAAATAATGATAGATGATAGAAAACCTTTCCCTGCCCGCCCGCCCGCCAAAAACGAATGAAAAATAATAAAAAATCCCTATAGTAAAAATTTCACATGAAGCGGAAAACACGGAAAAGAAAAGAAATTACGCTCTTCCTCCCGTTCTTCATGAACACCACTCTCCTTCACTCTCACTATACTCTCCCCCACTGCAGTCTCCCTCGTCTGGCCCCTCACATGAACCAAGCTTGTGCGTGGCGTAGAAGCCCCTTGTCCATCCTTCTCCTAAAATTCGCCCCCCTCCTCCAACTTCTGGAAGGAGAGGGGGACCGCTGAATGGTCCTAATGGAACGGACATCATCTTTTCGTCGCACCCATTGCATTTGACATGCTGACATTCGCTCCACGTGCAAACATTCTCCCCTTGCTTAACAGTCATTGGGCCATTGTCGCATTTGCAGCATCTCCAGCGGGCAGGCATCGTGTAGTGTGTATGTGCGTTGTACGGATGAATAAGGAGAAAAGAAAATCCGTCCGAATCGAGGATATGCGCCGGGGCTATTGGGGTGTGGTAAATAGAAACTCGGTATAGTAATTATTCCTTTCGAAAGGTCGCACGAATTCGAAGAGATATGTTTTGTATTTTTATTTCGTGTATTAGAATTGTTTAAGATCTGTAAGTAATTTGGTATTAGCAACTCGTTTTTCTCTTCCTCTTTATCGATAGAGCATGGTAGGCGCCGGCAAGGGGGATGACGTACGCAACAAAACAAACACAAATCAAGTCAGTAGAGAAGAAACAAAAAGTGCGGTGTAATTGTTCAGCGAATTCGCGGCAGAGGGTAGTGTATATATTTGAGTTCGAGGTCGTAGATGATCGATGGGTAGAACAAACTAAGTCGGAATATAGACGAGAGGGAAGGTATCAAAGTGGGAGGTAGCCTTCATTTATATTAGCTATTGAGATAGCTAGGTCGCCCGGGCTGTTGTTGCTCAAAGGCCAGGCCAGGTAGGCTGTTAGTAAAAAGTGAAACAGGCTTATTCTGTCCAGTTAAGGCCGCAAGGCGGAGTTTTCATGTCCGGGCTTTTTTGCTTGTTTGACCCCGCGAGCGAGTCCCACGAGTGACTGACTCGACCCCTCTCTGGCTAATCATTTGCTTTTACAATCAACCCGGAGAAATTCACAGGAGGTCGGGACCCCCTCCCCTTCTTGGCCGTGTATGTAGCTAATAGCACACACAGGGTCAGGTCAATCATACGGAAAACACGGTTTCTCTCTCACCTACCGATACTGGTACACACATGGCTACATACCATGCCCACTCTCCTCCACACATATGGACCGCATATTATGAATACTGTCTATTCCTTTTATGTAGACATTTTTATTATGATGAGGGGACGAGTGGGGTACATTTGGTATTCCTTCCTCCCTGTCCTGTAGGTGTGACGGACTTCTGGAGCTGAGGAAGAAGATCACGAAGACCCGGTGATGGGGTCGATGACCTGGCCAGCCAGACGTACAGATATGACGAAGCCTCGCATGTCCGAAAAGGGACACAACCAAGAGTTGGAGCGATAGGAAGTCGGGAAATTCAAGTGGTGTGGAGTTAAAAATACAACATTCTGGGGAGTGGGGTGTGTGTATGCAGCAGTTGTTGAAAGGTACCATTAGCAGGCCAGCCTTCCCTGCAAATAACATTCAACTTCAAACACACGAACAGAAGTAGCATAGTAGCTGATAAACTAACTGAGGGCCCTTGAGAGCAGATTGAAGGTATTTATTCCATCATATCATCTGTGATCCTTTGATCTGATAGGAGAATTGAATTACAGACGTCGTGAAGATGAGAAGGATGCAGTTCATTTTGAAATCGATAAGTCTCGAAATTCGGTTTTATTTACATACATGTATGTGCCTAGATACAGGGGTGGTACCACAACCACATACACTCACTTGAGAGCCCACACTCCTTCACACACTTGCAGGGAAAGGAAGGTTCGGTTTCAGGTGGGGTATACGGTACCTAGGTAACTCTACTACGGGTTTGCCTCACCTTCCCAGGAATGTGGTTTAATCGTTGCTCGCTTCCCGAATATGTCACTTCATGCCGAAGCTTCTAGCTCGTTCCAATTAACGCCCATTCAGAGGGGGCATTCAGTCACGGCACACTAATTGGAAAATCACCCATGTAGGATGTAGGTGTTATGGCATACATACATATGTACAGTCACTACCAAGAAGTCTTCGTGATGGCGCACACCACGCCCACCAAAAAAAGGGTACAAAGCGACACACCAAAACACAAATATCTTTGAATAACTTCACAACCACAACAGATATTAAAATTCTGTTTGATATAAAAGCAGGTATAGTCCTCAAGAGGCTCTACGTTTAAGCAAAAATTAACGGCTGCTATTGGTATCGAGTTATTTAAATTTTGGTGTATTGCCTTTAGGATTGGGTGTACCTTACGAAGATAGTCACTTTGGACATGGTATAGGTTCACAATCACAGAATCAATTACTTTGATTAGATAGAAAGTCTCTTGGATACTATATCTACTCCGATACCAAACATAATTTTAATATCTTTTGTGGTTGTGAAGTTATTCAAAGATATTTGTGTTTTGGTGTGTCGCTTTGTACCCTTTTTTTGGTGGGCGTGGTGTGCGCCATCACGAAGACTTCTTGGGTGTGACTGTACATGTATCCAACGGTCATGTTGCTGAATTTTTCTTTCGGCTCACCGATCATGCATGGTGGGACCGCAACCGATACATGTATGTACCTACTACTATGGTACATACAGCTGCTACAAAATTTAATGCAAATTGAATTAACTACCCACTCATGTGATCTGAAATCCCCCGTGGGATTGGGTCATAATCTTCAAATTGATAGCAAATCGAATGTGCCCTCTACGCGTGGTGGGCTATGTTAGTAGGGTGTACCTGGTGGTGATTGGACAAAGTAAGAGATGAGAGATAGTCCTGATTGTCGGTTATCATGCTTGCCCGGGCAAGAGGAGGAGGGAACATACGATATTTTTTTTCTTTCGACATATCTCAAACATGCAGGTCCATCCGTATTCCCGCTCCATTATTTTAGTTTTGATGGAAGAATGAAACGGAGAAAAAATATAGGGAGAAAAAAACTTAATCGTAGCTCCTAGATAAACGGATGCCAGGCTTTATCTTGCAGAACTAGTCGCTTGTTTGTTTACTGCGCAGGGTGCGCACATGCATTTAGCTGCCCTATAGCTAAATGTAGCTAGCTTCTTTCTTATGCACCTGTACCTATCTGGTTTTCGTCCAATCTTTGCTATAGAAGTCGAGAAGTAGAGTACCACCAACAAGGCTTACAAAAAAACTTACAATTAACGCCCCTTAGTTTTATTGTTTTTGTTTGAGAGGGAGCACGCGCACGTGTGTGCAGCGGGAGATCTGCGGGTAATCGGGAATCGGGGGCAACGAGAAACCTGTCAAATGGCTACGTCCAGTTTCAGCATCGGAATTGATTCCCCATCTAATCATTTCCGTCAGGTGATAGAAGTTGCACTTATTGACCTCGACCCTTCTAGACTTCTGTCAATAGTACTACGGTTAGTACGCGGGGAAAACAACAAAAGGGCTGTTTGGATTGAGAAACATTGAGTTAATTCGATTTCCAACGGCGGTAGTATGTGGCTTCAGCTACTAAATCTGCGGTACATATGTAGCTTGGATTCCCCTACGACTACGATTATTATCAAATTGGCCTAGAGCTTCCTCGCCAAGAGTTTGGCCCTATGAAATATGTGCAACAAGGCCGAGAGTTACTAATTTACAAAGCCTAGCTGCCAGCAATCAATATAGGACCTCGGGTTTGTGCACTGGACCGTCTTCTAAGGACCGAATTAGTGTGACCCAGAGCCTCGCTCGCTCGTTCGTTCGTTCGTATCTTTCATGAATTTTTCTTCTTTCCTTATTTTCTTCTTCTACAGGTGCTACTTCAGGGTGTCCTTTCCGATCTTCACTAACTATATTACTTCTTGGTACTTTTATAAATAACTACTAACATTATCCTAGTACATACATACATACACATAGTCGTGACCCCATACAAATTATCCTTGTCATTGGCACCTGCATTTTCAGGTTCTATGGAGGAGAGCAAGTACATATACTCAAGCATGATCAGAACTTTGGACCACGATGCTCTGAACTGCGTTTCAAAGATGAACACGCGCAACTCGTAAGCACCGAGGCTCCCTCAGTAAGCCCCTTCGGAGTACTGAGCCTGAGGTTTAATGCATAGTATGCATACATGTACTGGATGTAGAACATCGTACATACATGTACATGTGTTGGGCAACGTTTCACTGCAGATACACTATACGATAGGAACCGCCAATTTTTGTGATAAAATCATGATCAGGCGGGAGTTGGATTGGGGCATGATCATCACAGCATAAATTTACATGACGGATCGCCTCCCTTGGACCGTTCTTCCCAGTTTGTGCAGCGAAGATAGATACTCCGGACTAGCCAGAATCTAGAATACGTCTATAAGATATCAGAATGAAGACCGCGCTAGTATACTTTACATGAGAGCCGGGGCTTGATAGACCATTGTCTGTTGCAATAAAGGGTGTTATATCCTCTTTTGTTCCCCATTGGCAGTTGTGTTAATAATCCATAGCGGATACTTGCGTCGGATTCCTGAGGCGCCTAAAAGTTTTGAAAGATGGGGCGGGTTCACATCCACCATATACCTTCAATATAACCCAACGGCATTCACAATCTCTAAGCGCCTCGACTCGTTCCAGACGCCACTGCTCGGGGGCCTAGAATGTGGGATAGTTTGGCAATCTGGAGCACCTTCAATGTCAATCTTAAATATATCAGATTGGAAATTGATTCCCAGCCAACACATAGTACATACATACATCGTCTCTCGGGCCCTGACCGGTGCCGCCGTTCGCCGCTCGCGTCGGGATACGGGAAAATTATTACCTTCCTTTCTTTTTTCTCCTTATTTTCAGGATAGATGAACGGTCTGTATTAGGCATGACTGTGCATTACATAGAGTACGTGGTATGAGGGCCGGTCGGCTTGGTTGCGCACATCCTTTCCCCCTTATTTTTCTTTGATACGAAACCCTACATGAAATGTGCGAGTGTACTAATCTTGAACCTTAAACCAGGTTTAGTTGGCTTAAAAATTACCAACCTACTATTATACATGCTAAGAATTTCTAGAAATGCGGGTCTTACCGTGTACGGGCACTAGATCCTAATTTACTAATTGTCGATCTGATACGTGGTTGTGGTTGTGGTTGTGTCATTGGTACGCCCGTACTGAATCAAATCGTCTTATTGGCACAACATGGTACTGTAAACCCTAGCTACTCCTGATTATAATTCACTGATTGGGTGCCTTACAGTGTTATAGGACGCCTCCTTAATAATAGTACAATCTGAAGCCAATTAAGTATTCAATGCGCCAAGGTGAGCTTTTACTATCCTATCAAACGCGTACCACCGCAGGAAAGCTAGCTGTCGAAGGTATTACACCGTCATGATCATAAGAATCGATGTGTTTGCGCTTTAATTACTTGATTGTTAATTATCGATGCGTATGCCACAGCGCGTATCGTGTTTACATATAAGGCAAATATTCAACTTCCTCCACAGCTAATTCTTCTTTCATATTTCACATTTCACATTTAAAATACAGGCTACTGGCTTACTGTCATGATCTTTAATTGTCTCCTCTATCATCAAAGTCGATTATCGGCATATCGCCCGAGCTAGATCAAAAAATTCGACTATCGAGATCTGGTTGTCTAGGACGTGTGGCCTCCCTTGCTTGAGTAATCCCGCACAACTCAAGTGCAGATTTGTTTATATCTATCATGATATGGGAAATACTAAAGTATAATATGACTGATATAAAAGTGTTGACGAGAAAGGAAGGAGATAATAGCTTATGCTATGCTCATGATCGAACACTTGACAAGAAACCCAACAAGGTGCCGAGAAGCGAGTGCAAACGAATACATAGGAGCTTGAGAATCGTGAGATTGCTCAAAAGGAAAAAGAAAAGAAAAATGCCTCGAGAACTTTACAACACAACAGCAGATCAAGAGATAACCTACCAGTGTCCTTTCTTTCAGAACCTTCCACTATCGCGAGATCCCCGGGAGATCTCTGTCTTGCGTAATTGCATAAGGCAGACCAACATTTGCCTTGCCTTACTCCATCTATATATATAGAGCTAGAGTACTTATCATAAACTCTCTGTTGGCCTATCGGGATAGTAAAATTGGAGTTTCGCGAAGAACACTGTGCAGCTCGTGCCTCGTGGAGGTATGTGCAGGGCAGCTGGTGATTCACTGACCTGACCTACCTACCAGCAACATCTTCATGATATCGGTACTTGTCCCCCAAAATGGTAGTTTTATCCACGAGGCCGTATTTTTTTTCTCTTGACCCATGGCGCCCGCTGTTCCGACGAGCCTAAACAACTAGCTAGTACAGGGCTGCTAGACTCTAAGCTAGAGATTGCTCCTGGGTGTTACGGGCATCAGAAGGAAAGGAAAGAATTTTTTTGTTTCTTTCCCTCCCTTCTTCGGTCAAACAGACATGATCAGCTGGATAGCCAGGGATAGGTAAACGAAATTTTCACGACATCTCGCATGAATGTGGCTTTTAAACCGTGGGTAGGGAAACCGCTAATTTTTCCTAGCGTTGCGTCTGCTAGCTAGCGTGATGGCGTAGCAGGGTAGAGCCTGGATAGCCAGAGTCAATGATACTCTACTCTTAAAGAACGACCTCAAGATAAGCTTCCCTTCCCTAGTATGGCAGAAACAACTGGTTCGCCCTATTTCTACGGTACCTACCGGTGTAGGATTCTCTCGATAAGCGTTACCTGGGAACAAGCATACCTAGATTAAACTAAAATACATGTACTTGCAAAGTGCAATACATATTAAAACTACCAGCAATCGACATGTACTACAGTACTGTATGTACCCATCGAAGGCAATGTGAACCTAAACGTTGATCATTTTGGTATTGACGTTTAGTTTTTCAGAACACCCGCCGCGAAGTTTTACTTGCAGTTTGTGTTTCAAGTTCCTTTTCCCTACCTTAAGTATCCATTCCATCTGCAATATTGGAAACTGTAGTATTATAATATGGCTTTCCAACGCACTTCCGCCCCGTGCATGATAGAGGCAGTACAATCACCAGTTATTCAGGCATGTATTATTAGAGCCCATAATTATTTGAACCCGTTATTACTATTAATTATCATCATTAATTTGATGTACAACCGCCACGCAATCACTCAAGTGAGCAAGCCAACGTTATTTATGACGCCATTTATCACATCCGTCCGGATCAGTCTATTAATAATATTGATGAATAGTTTAATCCTATTTATTCTAGTACTGCAGCTGCTGTACATACATACCCACATTTCTACCAAAACTGTTTTATTCCTGTAACCTACCAGCATACACTCACGCAGTGTCACCGAGAATACTAGGATAGGAAAGTTTTCCCCTCCTTGCGTGCAGTATATTCCAGTCAATATTTCAATCGATCCTCGGGGGGGTATCGTCTGCCACGCTTTTATACCGACGAATCGGGACAATCATGCAACTGGAGATTCCGGGGAGTGATGACGTTCGAGACTCCCGGATCGAAGGAAATACCCCCACCAGCTAGCTGCATGCCAGCTGAAAGAGAAAAAAATGTCCAGATCATAATGCAATGCAGGAACATTCAAAGCTGAGCTATATCAGACGATAAAGCAGAAAGCTCTTGGGGGGTACGGGGGTGTGGGAAGAGGCATTCCTTATAGGTCAGATAGACTTCAATGTATGGTACGGTGATAAGACAACGGGTAAAGCTTGCCGGCGGTGGATATGCACGTTGATCTTGGTCTTTGACCTACGGATATCGTTTCCGCAAGGTGAGGTTCATGAAGCGATGGGTTGCGGGCTGTTGGGCTTCATCAATTATCACCCACCTCTTGGCAGAACGCGATTTGGCGCTTACGGCGTCTGCATACTTGTAGTGCCGATACCACCGCCCGGCAGTATGAAACCGGCATTGATGTATGTGCCGGAGAACGAAACTTTATTCTGGCGTTCGTCATATCTCTAAGGACCACGGTGCCACGCGTGACAAACATGATATCGATCCTGCGTTCCTTTTTTCAATTCTTTTTTTTTTTTTGAAGTGCATGCAAACACGATAATGATATATGAGTGGGGTAAATCAATCATATGCAACTCGAAAGCTCACACCTACATTAATGCATTACATGGTCGGGAGAAAGATCTTCAGAAGCGTACAGTTTCAATTACAGTACTGTATACAACCCGTATAGTTATATATATAACCCAGCTCAACCAATAGCAGTCAAGATATTTTCTGATCAAATAACTGGGCCCTACATACCTCATGATCAAGCTAGTACACGTACATACTTCAGGCAGATTGCGGGATAATAATTTGCCATTTTCTTTGCATAACATAACGTGTAATCTAAGGAGCACACTTCTCTCTAAATGACGAAAACTATAAGACGAAATCTAATACAAAAAACACGAAACCTATCTCAAAGAAGCCCCGAATGTTTGGCAGATAACAATAGGAATAAACAGCAATAAGTATGCGTCACCATAAAAATAAAGTTGAGGTGAGAGAATACATGTAGTATAACCCTAACAGCGGGAAAACGGTGTATAGAAGGGAAAGAAGTGAATTGAAAAAGCAAAAACAAAAACAAAAAAAGAGGTCATCCCACAAAGCAAAAGAAAAGAAAAAAGAAAACCCAAATTGAACCCTCAAAGCTCAAGTGTTGCACTTCTAAACCGAAAAATCCGAAAATTCTAGCGGTGATATGCGCCAAAAACTCCGTGTGTAAAAAAATTATTCCTCGTGCATCGTGTGTAAATCAATTGGTTTAGCACCCTTTGCCTAGCAATGCGAAATAATTTCCAAAGCGAACCATCGTTTTGGATTCTAGTTGAAGTATGGGAAGTTTCTTAGAGTCTCGGACCCATCGTTGGAGTCGTGGAGGAATGACTCAGAGTGCTGTTGCGATGCCCCCAGCTCTAAGGACATCCAACATTTCGAATCCGTTTGCGGCACATTTAAGACTTCCGCTGGAGTAGGTGTAAAAGTTGTTGGAGCAAATGAGGTTGGTGCAGTTTGGTCTGAGTAGTGGAATTGCTCGGTTCTTGATCTATCCCTACCAGGAATGAACCCGCAGTCCGGGCAACCAACATCAATGCAAGGGTTGAGAGGCCCGAAACCACAATTAGGCTTTATAGAAAATATATTAGAAGACATAAATAAAACTCAAGAGTAGGATACCACTTACACAGTACCACGGAGCTGGAGGTGTTGTTTTGGCCATTCCAGAGGATTGCATGTGAATCATGTTTGAGGTTGAAGACTCTTGATCGATTGTAAAGGTAGACATAATGGGATTCTTGGATAAGTTTGGAAGAGAGATGTCTGTTGTTATGAGGCAGGTGTTATATATATGTTGAAAGCTGTTTCGAATGATGCCCTTTTCACCTTCGAGTGGTCTTGTCTTATATATTATTTTCAGATAGAAGAATCCAAGATAATTGAGGTTCCATAAGACAGTCAATGATGCATAGCCATGTAAAGAGTCAGTATTCGGAAAGCCTGCAGGATTAGAGAAATTTTGACCAAGCCCTAAAGAACAGACAAGGCAAGATTCCCTAAGCCAAACTTCAACTATGTCCAAGGCTCACAAACACCGTAGGAGCATGACGAAGTTCCACGAACAAGGTTTTATTGTGCTTAATCGCTTTCTGTTTCCAATTCAAGCTACAGCTCTCCTTTAAGGGTAGTAGCATAGCCATAGCAAAAATTCGCACAGTACGTAGTGCCTCATGACACGATACATCGTTTCCAAGACTCTAGAGTGACTGTCACTCATTCACGAATTATGGCTGGTGCGGCATAGAGCGGATTACTTCGGATCTTCAGGTAGACCTCATGTAGACTCGATGTGTAAGGGTTGTAATGGTAGCCTGTGGGAAGAGCTTTTGTAACCCTGGTCGTGCGCATTATAAAAAATTATTATCTTGGAGGCCTGTTGTAGTAAAGAGTCATATACAGCGTAATCAGTTGGAGGAATGCTATAGGCTAGTACTAACCTAACTTAATATAAAGAAAAAAACAACAATCAAGAGGTGAGTCTAACCAACAGGTATCGGTAGTTGAGACGAATGAATGGCCACAGAAATAGTCCGTTTGGTGTTAGTTGACAATTGTTTTCCCTTGTAGAGGTAAATATGTAGCACTGCTTGGACGTGAGACGCAGGCACAGAGCTAGAGAGAGTTAGATAATATTGTCTGCCTCATGTTTGGTTCTAAGAATTCCTCTGGTATGCACAAACCAGGGTACATTATTGTGAGAAGTTTGGGGTGGGCAATATGTTGTAGGCAGTGTATGATAAATTGTACAAGCCCAGAGCTAGCTAGAGGTGAGCTTGGTGGGCGCAATGGGAGAGTGCTAGCTGCCATGGTACCTACAGATTCTATGATGTTGTTGCTAGCCCTAAGGAAGAGCCGCAAAATGGGCTTGTACCAAATAAGTCCAGATACATACATGCATTGCTGCAGCATGGATGGCCTTCCATTTTCCCGGAATATCGAATAAGGAAGTGGAGTAAGCATACATGTAGGCAGCACTCAGAATAAGAGCCTCCTTTTGCTCTCACACCCCCAACCACCGATTTATGGCGCGCGGCTCTGTGAAGGAATTCTGCTGTCATGAACCACGCGTTAAAACCACAATGTTTCTCCGTATATATTCTGCCATCAAAAGTTAGCACAGAAATTTTCAGCGTGCGTACTTCATTATTTCCCCTTATTAGCACCGCCATGACCGTAATCTACGGTGCACACGTGTGCACAAGACTTGCGGCTATGATGTAGATGAGATCATAGTAGCACAGGCCAGTGGGACACTAGGGCTGAATGATCAACATTATAAAACTCTAGATAATAAAGCATCTATTAATCTGGAACATCTTATCGATGACAGGCTTAGGGTTCGGCCTAGTTTACCATAGTCGGGACTTAGCGTTTGCCATAAAAGTCGTTATCGAGTGATAAGATACCCCATACTGTCAATTAAGCTGTCAGGTTGACAAGCAGGATGTCACTCATCCCATGAGCATGAAGGTGAGTCACGGACAGGCAAGTATGTATGTATGTATGTGTGTGTACATACGTATAGACGTCTGAGACCGTTATGGGCCAGGAGTTTCCGGCGGATCAGACTCTTTACTTTTGGAGTCGATAGATATTGCGTATATGGTGGGCGTCACGATATCGGGGTCGGTCTTGGCACATGTAAAAATCTCCATCAGGTAAATCATCACCTATTTAGGCGTTTTTGAGCTCACAGATGGCCCTTTTGGTAATAAACCGAGTGCCTTATGGTGATGAACAGAGGTATTTTTAGTGGATTTTGGTCTGGCCTTAACAATTTGTACGAGTAAAAATTGACCTGTCTCCTTACCAAACTCACCCAACTTCAAAGTCTATCTCCTCAACCACAACACAAGATAATTAAAATTAGAGGCCGTAGAATGATTCTCCTCTTGATTCTCTGTCATTCTATGGCCTCTAATCAAAATATATTGTGTCGTAGTTGAGGAGATAGATTTGGCGTTCATGTACTTTTACCGGCCCCGATATCGTGACGCCCACCATATTCGGAGTACCCACCTGACGAAAGCAGGAGAATTGATACAAGCGAAAACGGGGGGTAATGAGGGGTTTCAGCTTTGTTTTGCCTGTCTGGCAAAGTTCTAGAAAAATCGCCCACGTGGATTAGATCTACCGGAAGCTGATATTCAATCAGAAACAATCCATTGGCTCGGATCCATTTCTATCTTCAGCGTCTGTATCTGTTGACTGCCGCCTAGTCCTAGTGGTACTGCGTAATTAAACCTAGTTAGTGATTGATATAATGAGTCGTAGGCGATTGTGTTTTGAGACGCGACGATCAATGTTAACTCTCTGACTCGATTTGTTCGGAGAATTGACTGTGGTAGGTGAGAGGAATGTTTGCGCGGCTTGTGAATTTTCGAAAGGCTGATTGTTTTCCTTGTCTAAGAATCCAAAAGCTCCTGAGCGGCGGATCCCGAAGTGTTTGCGGGGTTGACCTAAACCCCTCAGCCGCAGGACCTTCACCTCGAGGGCTCATTTCTGAAAGAGCCGCAACGAGCTACGATAATGAATGTCGTTGTGCCTTAGGAAGTACAAGAAGTTGAATCTCGGTGTGTCATTGTTGTTGATGGTTTAATAACTCATAATTCTGATAAGAAGTGGAGAGTCCCCGCTGTCTGTCGTCTTTTCTGTTCTTATTGAAAGGCTAATTAAAATGATGTAAAGGCTCTCTCGCTAGCTTCTTATACTTGATATTCTTGCCACCGCTTCAGCTCGTTTCCTTAAAGTCTCCTCATGCGCATCAAATCTCGTACTTTTCTGACTGTTGAGCTGTTCCACTGACCATTCCGCTGGATATTTGGTGGCGGTTTGGGATGCTCAACTTCATTGTGTGTGTCTTAAAATGAGTCGAAGTCCCAGAGCTTCGAGCTGAGGTTACGGCTCCTGGCATTGCAAGGATTTTGAAGATATAGTGACTCTTCGAAATACGTCAACTTTGACTGAATAGTAGTTACACTATATCGATTTTGGAAAGGTATATAAGAAGCTCTGCTGCCTCTATTTTCTTTTAGAAGGTTTCTAAAAAAAAAAAAAAAAAATAGAGCGGAAATGCCTAACTTTATGTTTTGTAGTTCCCGGCTTCGGACTATTGGTAGCGGCTACTCATATTATGAATCCTATCCAACAATACATATTGCAAATTGGGAGTCTGTGACAGTTCTTCTTGTGAGACAGTAAACATACTTGGGACGAATTGTAGTATTTTCCGAGATAATGACACCTAGATAAGGGCTAGGGTTGATGACCAAAACTATTTTACCAGTGATACTGTGTCACTAATCTGACTTTGAAAGACAGACAACTGGGAGCATCGTGGGTGCGTCTATATATCTATCAATTTCAGCCCTCTCCTGTAAGCACACACAAAAATATTTTGATTTATAAGTTGCCCGGAGTCCTGGATGGCTTTAGAATCAAATATTATATGGCCCCCTCGGAGATAACCAGATAGGGCATTTCTTTAGATCTGCCCATCATATATTTAGAAATATGATTTGAGTAGATATGGTCCTTTATGTACTGTGATACCACGGCCGATGTAAATGTGAAAGTGAAGATCGCCAATTTGATTTTGAGGTGTTCCTGCGAAGAAAGTTTTGTGGTTACTGAACCTAGTCTGAGTTGACTAGGTTGTAAGTTTTTAACTGGGTGGAACGTGCGATTGTTCCGCCCTCGGACTCAATTGGTTCCAGTTAAGCAGCCAATAGCGCGAGACATGAGAATAAAACTGACTTGCATTTTCTCGATTGTCTTATCCCTGTGTAAAACCTCCTACCCAGCCTTGCAGTCCAGTTTATGTTGACGTCATGAGTGGGGTTGAGGTTTTCGCGGTCACAAAAGCCGAGGTTTAATACTTGGCGATAGCCAATAAAAAACATGAGGGCCTAGAAATCTTTATCAATGATGCCTGCGTTGATCCAAGATCACACTGGATGGGGTCATAGAAAGATGGGTTGTAGATGTGGGGGAGAGGGGTAGAGGGCAGAAAGTGGAGAGGATGGAAGAGAACGAAAGGTGAGGTTGTGCCATCCTACCTACATCTACATGTAGTTTACTCTACCATGCACTAGCTTGCTGGTTGAAACAAAGATTTTAACCAAAAGTAGTCTAATGGATAAATAAGCTTTTCTGCATCGTTGACTACTTGTAGTGTCATGTGTTTCATGAGTAGGAACGATTACCTTATAATACGTGCCCCTCTAGATAGATTTATTCGTAACGAACTCTTCCATTTTAGCATTGATAATGGATTAGGCTTCACTTGGGCATGCGCGTTTTCTTTCTTTTTCGTTTTTTTCTTTCTTTTTACCATGCCATCCTTGCCTTCATGTATGATGTGTCGGATATATACAGTACGTATTAGAGCGTATTTGACAACTGTCGATTTCGACAATTGACAGTTCGGCTTTGACAGTTGCGGGTCACAAAATTGACATTATACTTCACGAACTCTCAAGTTTATATTAAATTATTTAGTAGATCTCGACCATTATCAGTGGTGACGAGATCGAGACAAAGGCCTTTTGCGCATTGATAGAGTCCGGCTCCAGCTCCGGTACCCTGTGCCGATACCCTCATCAATCAAAATTGACGGTTCGGCAAACCGCTATTGCAGCCGGCGAACTGTCAATCTTCGGAATCGACAGTTGTCAAATACGCTCTATTGCTGATGAATCATATTCAAATTGCCGCACGTGTCGTGAGTGATCACAAGCGAAAATCCCTGTTTGCAGAGGCTTCGAGTGAAAGAACATGATCTGAAATTTCAGTATATATAAATCACGTTACCAGTACCTTTCAAATACATATATATACAAAAGAATCTCAGCTAAAACTCCAATTTCCTCTTCAAGAAATCAATCGTTGTCTCCATAGCACTCTCGAATACACCCTTCTCAAAGAATGTAAAGTGTCCTCCCTTGTGTATCGACAACTCTTTGGGCTCACTTGCCTGGTTAAACAACGACAACACCACATCCGGTGCACAAAGATTATCATTGTCCGCCTGCAAGAGCAACCACGGTGTGGGACTGATCGCTTGGATATAACCCTCCGGGTTGTAGTTGAACAAATGGAACATACTCTGGGCCGTGTACCTATTCTCCCATTTCGGTGCCTTGGTCTTCTGAAGCCCAAACAAGAATTCCTGTGCGTCTTCGGTGGGAACAAACGAGGGTATAGCAGGGTCTGAACTGGTGATCAACATAGTCGCACCCTCGCCACCGGCAATGACATTCTCTCTATCAGCCCTAAGCATTGCATCCACTTGAGCCCTCGTGCTCCGTAGCATATTGCGGTTCAGAATCTTAACGGTTGATATCATCGGTCCGATAGTTACAACTGCCTTAACACGCTTGTCGATAGCGGCAACCTTTATACAATGGCCACCAGCGAGTGAGAATCCCCAGATGGCGATCTTAGAAGCGTCGACTTCGGGTAGTGAGCTTAGGTAGGAGATAGCGTCATAATAGTCTTCAGCTTGTTTTTGGGGATTGATTTCCCCGCGAAGTGTGCTGTCGCTTGACCCGATGTTACGGTGGTCGTAGACAAGGGATGCAAGCCCGGCTTTTTGGAATAGACTGGCGACAACGTCGAGGTTCATTTCTTTAGCAGCACCCCACTGGAGAAGTTAGTGACTCTGCAGATTGATCTTGGGAAGATTTGGGGAAACGTACGCCGTGAGTAACGACAATGGCAGGAGACTCTAAAAGTGTGCTGGAAGCAGGATAGAACCAGCCGCGGAGAGTGAGGCCATCAAAGGTTTTGAATTCTACGTCTCGCCTTTCGGGGAAGCCTTTGCAGTCAGGTTCTTGAATGTATGTGTAGGCCATTTTAGAGTGTCGTTCGAGGATTAAGATGATCTGGTTGCAGTGGGGGTTGTTGCTGGAATATCAGTGAGTTGTGAGGAATAACGAGGACGCACCCTTATATACCTCGCATCATTGACTACCAATGAAGTCAATTCTTCGTCAGAGCTCGAGAAGTGTGGGGTGTTCTCTCGGTCTCGACTCTCCTTGAGAGGTTGTGGTTGCTGATCACGGACGTATACGTATTTGCTTTATGTCCGCAAAGCCCTAAAAAATCCTCAGCACGTTGCAGATACCTATTTATGATATCTTGACGTTGGATGGCGTTGGACCCACAGGCAGTTTGTTGATCTTTGCTTCTTTGAGTTGTGGGGGCGTGTATGCGCATGCACCAGCGGCTCGAGTGTCATGAAATGTCACTCGGTATAAAAATTCCTTGAGCAGGCAGTGTGCATATATTGAAAGTAAATATCGGTACTATAAATATAGATGTGTTGTCTTATTGGCTCTTGGATTATTTCAATTACTCTCTTGATATTAGAGATGCTCAGGTATTTCTTGGAAACCGTCAGGTAAGAGATTTCCTATGGCTTTGAGAACTGTTGAGAGACTGGTGCTCTACCTAGTGAATTGTGCACGGCCTTCTTTTTACCTTCGCTTCTAGGGCGTTCATCTTAGAGAATGCTTATGGTTACCATATCCGCATCTTGTTGTAAATACATCCCCAACCACCGGAAATTTAGTTGAACCAACGTGGAGGACGGAGCAATCGCGCTATGTAGTGCCGCCTTTAGGTGCCGAATGCAAACCCGGATTTTATTCTGGAGGTCCACGAATGCCACGTGTGGCCAAGCATCGCTGTGGTGGAGCCGCACGGCTTGCAGTCAGATTGTGAATTGGCCTGAGGCGCCTCAAATTTATCTGCGGTAGAGAGTAGTAGTGGCCCACCTCGTGACAGCGAGGTCTTACTTCTGCTCCCGCCTCCAGTGCACCCATAGTAGTTGGCCACCTCCAGTAGTTAATTAATGTTGCCCTTAGCCATTCTGTGGCCAGCTCCCACCGTAGGCCAAGCCAGCTCTCAGTCGCTCATCGCCAGCTCCCGCAGTTGACCATATTGAATGGCCAGCTCCCAGCCAACAATAGTGGTCGATTCTCCCACTCAATTCAAGCCATCGTTATATTCTACTTTCCACCTACAATACTTCCTCCCTCTCAATCAATTTACAGCTCCACCTCCCGTAGTATAATTGATCCACTCATACCCAATTTTTGGTGTGTGGGCTGGTTGCTATGTGCGTTAGGGTTCTCACTCTCGACCAATCAAATGCCCAAGCGTTTGAAAAACCATAATAGATAGACTTAGTGCAGAAATAAACCTGAGCCAGTCTCCCCGATAGGTTGATTCGCTGGTGGATATCGAGTGAGGCGCGGTGACGACACTCATCTTACCAATATGGACAGGATATATATCTATCGAGTTCTGGTGATTTAGATTGGTCCCTTTGCTAGGAGCCTGCCAAGTACGGCATCAAGGGTATCAGTGAGAAAGAGAATTGCGTGGCTACATGCAAATCCTTAATCTTTCCACAATTCGAGAGGTTAACCGCTTGCCAATGGTTATCATTCGGTTATGCGGCATGGAAGGCGCTTTTTTCCGAAGGCGTCTGGTTTAGCAACAACTATCTCATGTCTGCTCGCAAGATTTAGAGTATAGCTCTCAATAGCCCTTCCTGCAACGGTCTTAATGGTTACGTGTCAGGTTTCTGCTGAAAAAATATCAAAAAGAATTGACCCCTGATAACCTTGGAAGAGACCACTAGCCATTCTATTCAGAGACTGACCAAAAGCTGGAGTGACTGTAGGAGCACACATAAAGTCGAACTTATGTTGTTGAAGTGGTCACCAGCGCTCAGTGGAGGAAGTATTGGAGGGAGCTCTGATCTGTGATGTTCTTTCTCTGTACCCATATGTATAGTCACTCCTTTTGTTCTATTTAGTTACGGGTCACCACTGTACTTTACGATCGATCAAGTCTTTCAGAAAGAAGCCCGTTCAAAATATATATGTCACCTCCCGGCAATCAATATTGCCTACTTTCATGGCCGGCGGCACGATATGTGTGGAATGGGGATTTACAATCATGAAATTGAAGCATCTACCACGAAGACAGAGGTAATAGAGAGTCATCGTACGCAGTTGTTGGAAAGGGATCACCAACTTGCCATCATTTGGCAAGACCTGGCTCCAAGTACCTCTTCATCGATCGCAAAAATGCCAATAACTAAACTAATATTACTAATGAGACTCTATATCTCAACTCACCGCTACGATAAAATTAAACTAAGCATAAACCAAGCTTTAGGCCAAAACTTACCTCTATCCCGAGATATCGTCCACAAGCTGCTTGATCAGCGCCTAAATACGCAAACACGTACATTAGCATGCATTCAATGGCATCAAAAATAGAGCGTGAACACAAACCTGCATATCTTTGGCCGCCTCCCTTCCAGTTTCCAAAACCTCCTCGTGATTTGCCTTCCCCATCTCCATTACACCCTTCAACTCACCACCACCCTTCCCCTCGACCAAAACCGCATCACCTCTTGGTCCCTCCTCCAAAACCGACTTATTCGTTACCAGACTCATTGCCAACACCCGAAGCCCGCAGTGCCGCGCCACAATGATCTCAGGCACCGTACTCATACCCACGCAATCCGCGCCCATCATCCTCAGCATCCTGCACTCCGCACGGGTCTCGTACGACGGCCCAGACACAAATACATACACGCCCTCATGGAGCTTCCGGGTCTCTGTCGTACCCGGCAGCTTCTTATAGCTCTGGTGCACAAGCTTTCGCAGCTCGAGGTCGTATGCATCCGAAAGGGCGGGGAAGCGCGGGCCCCAAGCGTCTTCATTGGGTCCTCGGAGGGGATGCGCCCCAGAGAGTCCAGGAAGATTAATGTGCTGGAAAGGTTAGCTTGGGGACAGCATGCAGGGAAGAGGTCACTACGTCGTTGATGATCATCATGTCGCCGACGGAGTAAGAGGGGTTGAGCCCGCCGGCGGCGTTTGTGACGATGATGGTGCTGATACCAAGAAGCTTCATGACGCGGGTGGGGAAGGTCACTTTCTCGATCGAGTGTCCTTCAAAGAAGCTGTTTGTGCAATTGTTAACTCTGTTCACCGGCCGGGGGAGGGGGTGCTCACTGTACGCGGCCAACCATCATCACGACGGGGGTATTCTTCTCGCCGAGGAGGCCAAAGACAAATTTACCGGCATGACCGACAACTGCGGGGCGGGTTAGCTAGGGCTCGGGGAGAGAATAGGGCGACCGACCGGTGGAGTGGGGGAAGTTGGGGATCTTGGTGTAAGAGATTTCGAATTGAGGAGAGCTGTGGAGAGTCTCTGCAAGACCGCCGAGCCCGGACCCACAGATGATACCGATATAGGGGCTGGAGAGAGCGGGTGGGAGCTGTGCCCTGATGTGGTCTGCGGACTGGGTTGCGAGGGAGATTGTGGTGGTGGTAGTGACTTGGGCCATTGTGACAGAGGAGCTGAGGCTTTTGATTTGGACGGTGATGAGGATACGAATGAGTATATTTGAGAAGAAGGGGGGGCTGATGGTTGAGAGATATGCCGTTGGAGGAGGGGTGTGTGTTGGGGGAGGTGTAGGAACCTCCCGTCGGTTGTCATACAGCAACGGAACTCGCCGTCACCCCGCGCACCCCGCCATTTATGTTACGGAGATTATTTTCACAAGAACTCGCTCACTCGCTCTTCAACAATCAACCGTAGCCAGCTATCCCTTCTTCTCTTTATTAAGTGTATTGATTACTGCGCTACAAGCAGTCTCCCACCAGCTCCACCAACTTCACAAACGCATCCCCGTCCAGCTCCTTCTGCTGCAGCCCCAACCCAACAACTAGCATCCGCCCCTCCTCCTTCCTGCGCATCGCCAAAACAGATGCAAGCTGCACGGCAATTGTCTGCCCAAGCGCCTCCCGCTCCGGGACAGTTCCGCCAAGAAGGGTGGTTGGCGTCAAGTGCGATAGTGGGAGAAGCCCGTCTTCGTCGTCGGGTGACTTGCCTTCGAGTAGGCCGGGATGGTGTCCGTCGAGGGGTACATGGAACTGGATAGATATGGAAGTAAGCATGCGTAAAAACGGGGATGAAGATAGGGCAGAAAGGTAGATAGGAATGTACCCATTGCGCAAGACGGCCTTGTTGCGTTAGAGTTATGACAATCTTATCGGCAAAGGAGACGACAGTGCAGTCGGTGTGAATGCCATCAATGAGGCAGGCCGACTGTTTGGTTGAAGCGGGGAACGGGGACTCGAGGATGGTGGCCATTTTTGTGGTGACGATAGGTAGAGAGCTACTTAGTGATGAGAGAGATCGTGTAGGTGAGAAGAGAGACGCTTGGCAGGGTTTGCTTACTTGTGGAACGTTGATGGGCTTAATTGGTCCTGGAGATCTACTACTATGTAGTAAACTATCGATCGATAGGCCCGTCTAGTACTAACAACAGGTAGTACATTATTCCTAACCCATTAACGATTGGCTACTGACATGTGCCTAAATACCAATTGAGGATAGGTACCGGTATTGTTTAGATACCGACTCCAGGGAATGTTCCCTGCAATCGGCGCCACCATTAGCGGTTCATTCATGGAGATCACTCGATCACATGTGGTATTTACACAGGGAGATTACTGGCACCGTGTGATTGGGCGATGATTCTTCCTTTCTACTAAACCACCCATTTAATCACTAGCATTTCAAAGAGAAAAAGGTCGAATATACATGTATGTACCTGTTGGTCGTTGGCAAAGAAGAAACACCATGTAGTGATAGATTGGTAGCTGTAATCTTATATCACCTTTGCACGTCTCCCTGGATAGATATCAATCTTCAAGGAAGGAAGACTCGCCTTTTATACCTGCTGTAAGCTCGTGCAACCAAGGAGGGGAGATCACATTTTGTTCCTGGTATATATATGGTAAAACCTAGCCTATCTCTATTTGCCGAGAGGAAAACAACTGGCCGGCTTGATTCAGTAGGGCTGGTTTTAGAAAAAAACGGCAGCAAAAACTGCAGCCAGTTACATGTAGAGTATATAGGATTGTTGGAAACACCCATACGTTAACTGCCCGACCTAGCTTTGAACCTGGGCCGCTGATACAATGACGGTAGTTAGCTCCTGAGACTACAAACGCTCACTTTCTGTTTCGTGCCCGAAACCCCACTCACCACAGGGGGGCCCGCTGAGGTTATTTTATCTTATATTTTCTGAGCCCTAATCGGGTCTGCGCTAGGGTCAGGGGGTCAGGCTTTTTTTGCGTTGTCGGCTCGTTTTGTCCCTTCCGGGCCCCAACCAGGTGATACTGAGGACCCGGAAGGAGAAAGCAGGTTGGTTATACTGTGGGTTTCCTTACTCCCTCCTTTTCATACGAAGAGGAGCGGGTTTTTTTACCCTGGGTCACCCCCTGCCCCCAAGCCTGCCCTCTCTTCTTCGTATTGAAGGGGAGGCGGCTTTTTGTGTTGTTTTCTTCGCTACTGTTAGGTCCTGGGTGAAACTGAGGACTTAATAGGTGTAGAAGAGTCTTTTTGATGGAGTTATATGAGGTTAAGGTGTTATATATATACATACATAACTCGCGCAAGGTACACCCGCAGGAAGAAAAATGAGGAAACAACGAGTAGCGTGACAACGGGTGCCTCCAACTTGACATCTCGACACCCGCAATACAGCCCCACGAGTATTCCGTAGCCATGCCTTTTGACAAGTCTGGAAAGTGGATAGAGGCTACTCTGAATGAAAACATAAAAGTTATTGAAGCCCAAGCTAGGGAAGAGTAGGAAAGGCCGGATTGGGGGAAATGTATATAAAATCATTGACAGCATGCCAAAGAGAATTGCAGCAGTAGTAAAGGACTAGGGAGATCATAAAAAGTGGTGAATATAGTTCAGAGACCATAGCATCTATTCTGTATTTTACTGTTTAGTTATATTACTTCAGTTCATTTTTATTTTCAATTTTGCATTGGGGTTCGAATCGGTTGCACCCGCTGTTTCCTCACTTTTTTCCTGCGGGTGTACATACATGTATATATATGACGCGTACGTAGCCCCAAGAGTCAAAGGGCTGATTATTTTCGGTCGACATCGTCCCTGTAAATGATCGTAGGGTGCTATTCTAGGGTTATCGAAAATCAAGAGGAATATAGAGGTGACTGGAAGCAGAGGTACCTCGATATCACCCTCCTCGTTGCACGTACGTAATTCTCTTCTGCTCCCCGGTCAGTGCCAAGACATTTGACGAGTGAGCGTTCATGATGCCCCCAGAATGGTGGGAACTGAAAGGGCGGTGACATCCAAGGCGTAGTGGGTATCTGAGAAGTCTCCTATCCCGTATATGCTACTGTATTACTAGACTAACTTCGCTTTCAATAGCTTCAGTGGTGAGTAAAATGTTTATAGCTTCTTAGGAAAAAGAAACGCGATATATAAGAAGTTATAATGAAAGGCTAAAGAGATTTGACAAGATCGAATAAACCTGACAACAAAAATAAAAACATAAGGTCATTGAAAAAAACTAGCGCAACTCCTAAAACCGAAACACAAATACATGTAACTACTGAAATCTAATGAATTAAACAAAAAAAAAAAACATAGACATTGAAAAAAAACTAGCGCAACTCCTAAAACCGAAACACAAATAGCCACCGAAACCAAATGAATTAAGCCCCCCCCCCCCCCCCCCCCAAAAAAAAAAAAAAAAAAAAAAAGGGGGGGGGGGAAAAAAAAAAAAGGAAACTACTGAAAAGCTCTCTTCGTATCCATGAACCAAGTATCAAGCAGGAGCCGGCCCAAATCTGTACCGAACAACAGGAAGCTCCTCTTCATGCACCCTCCTCAAATGCTGTAACAAATTATCCCTGCGGGAGAATCCTTTTACTCCAACCTTGTCGCATCCCGCCACAGTACAATTAAGCAACTCCTTCCCAAGCCCGTGCTTTGTCCGACAGTGGCGGTTGGAGTCGTTTTTGCTCTTGGAGATGTGCATACAATTGCCATTACTAAGGCAGGTAATGTGAAGCCGTCTCTGCAAGCGCTGGCATTTGTGGGGGCCTCTGACCGTAGTATGTTAGCGTTCGTTTTGTAAAGCAATTATTATGGCGGACCTAAGTTGAGGAGCTTACACTAAATCCCCTTTACATTTCCCGTTGCAGAGGAGTTTTCAGGGCGAACATCAACCACAGGCGCGGGAAAATTAAGAGCGGCTGATTCTGAGACCTCTGTAGCGGAGTTCTCGGGCTGAATATCAGCTTCAGGCGCGGGAAGATCTATGGCGGCTGGTTCTGAGATCTCTGTAGCGGGGTCCTGGGGCTGAATATCAACTTCGGGCGTGGGAAGATCTATGGCGGCTGGTCCTTCTACTATCAAAGGGTCTGGTTCGGGGATGTTAAAGTTACACGGTGAGTCCAAGGGTAGAAATTGATTAAATGGCGAGCGAGAGTTGAATAGCTCAAATAAATCATCGGGAGTTCGCTCGACTAGATTGAAAGGTTCGGGTACTAACCACAATTACCATAATGATTAATATCAATAGGTGGTTTAATTGGAATTGGCAAGCTATAGAAATAAACTAGGGGCCGGGGCCTTAGGGGGTAATGGTTGAAAAGGAAATATCTCAAAAAGAAATTCCCATTAAATTAACTTGACCAATCAAAGAATCTTTCAAATAGCATGCCTATACTCGGAATGTCTATACACTTTATATTAGATGATGTACATCATCAACCACGCCATATGTAGCGCTAGCTACACTCCTATATAATATTTAGAATCAACAAAACACCAACATATTATATCTATTACAAAGGGAAAGGGGGGGAACTTATAAAGTCAATTATCTAAGGCTTCGAATTCACCGCCACCACAACAGATATTAAAAATCCACAAAGAAAAGATCTAGATAATATATAATGAAGATGAATACTACATGTAGTTTGGTTTTGTGGTTCAAGCTCAGGGAAAGAATGCAGCCCGCATCTGATCTGTCTGGAAGGTGCCGCAAGGATGGACGTTGGGAGTGGTAACTATTCTAACCTAATTAGGGCTCCCGCATATCAATTGAGCGTGACGGTCCAAGGGATCTCCAAAGGTAATGGGAGCCAGTTGGAGTCCAGCATAGTGGTTAGCAATAGGCCCTCTGATTGGTCCAGAAGTCAGCCACGATCGTTCCACGGCGTCCAAATGCCGTCAGCTTTAAAACCGGGCGCACAATATTATTGGGGCGTCACTTCAGGCTCGCTCTCCATTGGCAATAAATTTTTATATAAAGCTGCAGCTGATGGCTACCACCCAGCTCTTATTATCACAACTCCATCGAACTGAGCCAAAGATCTTTTTGTGCTCTGTTTAAACTATCTTACTTTTATCTTCCTGCTACTGCTAGCTAGGTCTTTCTGAGCTCTGTTATTGATAGCTTTCTATAGCACTAGCGCAGAATGGAGCAGACACAGACTTAATATTTTCAACTACGACGTTTCGCCATTTCACCGTTCTTTTTTCCAAGCACGAGCGTATCGTAATCTGCACGGAGCTGACCCCCATCTACCGGGCCTTTCAATCTACTCGATTTAGTGTTGACAGCAGATTTTTTCTTATTCTTATCAATCTTTTAAAATTTCCCTATTTTACGCCGAATATTTATTGCATTTAAATTTTCCTAGTTATACAGCAAATACTGAGCTCGATCTACTTTCTAGAATGTTTGACTAGTACTCAGTCGAGAGAACAGTGTAGTTTAGGGCTTCTTGTGCATTTGATCTCGAGGTTGGTGAGATGATGGACAGGCACTAATTTTCACGCTGCCCACCAAGCCATATCCTCAGCATTCCGGCCTTGGCTGGAATACCCGTGAAGCATATATATGCACACGTATGTACGCATATAATCTCGTGCGTATATATCGTGCCCATCCCTTAGAGCATGCGCAGCGAGTAGAAAGCTATTCACCATGATGCGTGTAGTGCTCTAATATGTATGTGCTTTATTCTGGGATAATCGATCCCCAGGCAGCCCGTCGACAAAAGCCTTATAACCCGACCTAAGTTGAATCTTTAGGACCCTTGGTCGTTACTAACACTGCCAGCTGCACGTGCACAGCAGGAGCATGAATGGGCGGGCTGTTGTGATTGTGCGTAGCAACTTGATTCTTGTATTTTTGATCATTTCCCCTCTATACGAGCCGCACCACGAAAAGCTTAAGGTAGGGGGATCATTATGCTGTTAAAAATTGTAATCTTTGTCATGCGTGCAAGATTCGCTGGATATTACTTTATCTCATCTTGGCAGTATTTAGATTATTGTAGTAGGAAGATTTGTATGGCAACAGCATAGCTCCGTTTTGCCAAAGGAAACCCGCGCCCCGCTAACTAATTGCAACTAATCAACCCTGTGGCTGCGTTAGAGCGTTGAAAAAGAGGTTTTTGAAAAAGCGGGTAGCACATATAATGTACTTTCTACTCCGTGTTCACTGTTACAGCCGTCGCATTAATGCGTGCCGTTCTACCTAACCCAAACCAACCTTAACCTGGACCGAAATCACAACTAGTGTTTGGCAGACCAAAACAGACCCAGTGTCCTTTTCCAAAAAGCTTCGTTTATCCTCGTCTAACGGAGCTATTAATTATAGGCGGGGTTTCGGGCCTTCATAACGTTAAACGGGCCTGAGTAACATGCAGTTTAAGAGGTAAATAGGTACATTTAGTCGGCCAGAGGCATTCATTGACGCATAGTATACAGAATAGAATAACCTTGTGAGTTTCTCGGATATCACGATATTAGTTATGCGCATATGCATTTACCATAGAACCGTGAACTCGACCAATTCTGCTTAGAGTTGACCAATTGAAGAACAAGGATATTTGGGCCAATAAAAAGCCCGGAGGGCCAGGAGATCCTGCACCGACTAGCAGTATTTATCGAGTATATGTATATATCCCAATAACCAGGACGACCTTATGAATACCCTTCCGCAAGTAATCTAAGCATGACACACCCAACATTGAGATATCCATGCTAAGATACAAAGATCAGTTACCATTCCTTTCCTTTCCTTACCAAGGTATATAATCAGAAGGAGTTCTTATAAAAATCCACCCGTACATGACCGGCCGTATCTACTTGACAGCAAGCTGCCTTTCCATCACACACCTCCTTGAACGGAGTCTGGGCTATATATATATATCAAATTGTCAACGCAATCATTAACCATCTGCTCATGTCCCCAGCGGAAGAACAATACCATCATGAAGAATCATATCGAGTGGTAAACATTGGATGACTAGATCAGTTCCAGGAAAGATGCCGCCGACAAGAGGAGTTGCGTGAACGGTGCGTCCTAGTACATCTTTCTTCGCGATTCTGTTGTAGCAGTTGAGTCGAGCGTTGCCACAGATGGCCTGAGCATGGTGAATAGTGGGTTCGAATTCCCCATTTGTGCTGGGAGTGCTGTTGATGACACTGGAGCTGGGTGTCTCGGTGATGCGGGCGGTGGATGTAAAGTCTGCTGCATATATATTAGGGAAAGTTTAGGCCGTGAGGTTTAAATAAGGTTGCAGAGCCTCTAACCGGCAACTTCTCCCTTTAGAGTATACACCATGGCCAAATGAAACCAATGCTTGATGGCGACGCCGAGGGTGGGAATGATGAGGCCGAGGAAAAGCATGTTTGGGGTGGAGTATTCTACTTGTACGTTTCTGATGAGATTTCGGAAGGATAAAACATCGTAGTGAGTAGAGGTGGGCTCATGAATTCTCTTTTCCACCGACATCTAGCAAGTGCACGGCCGTGTTATATATCTTTTCTAGCTTCTAGAGGGCTAACTATATACTATAAGGAGCTGCATCTCGACTAAATACTACATAGATCATCTACGCAAGGGGTACGCAGGGGTGATATATTCACTTGCGTCAAATACCACTTGCAGTTCTAGTACTCAAATAGAGTCATATACATACACGTTGTGCATATACTCCCATATTCGTTCGTTCATACACTATCGGATTCAGATAGCCGCAATCTGACCAGTGACGGCGACTACATTGTAGTGAGTGCCAGCTGTTGGTAAAGGACAACAAGACAGTCGGTCAGTTATAGGAAGCATTAAGACAATACCTGTCCTTATTGTGGATTAGTTGAAGAATGAGTTAACGTCCAGACTCCGTCCTTTGCAATAAACCAGTTTATCAATTACCGCCTGATAAATTGAGCCAAATGTGTGACACTTGAAGAGCTCGATTAAGCACTAACACTATAGCTACAGAAACGCTGCAAGATGAGAAAACTCCAGGCGCACTCTAGTGGTAAAGAATTACCTCCCTCACCTTGCCCATCAAATACGTAACAGATCAAAAAACTTGTGATTACTAAACAATCTATGAACTAGTCTATATAAAAGCTAAAGAATCTTCCGCACTAATAATGATTCTCGATTCTCTTGGATATAACCTCGCGATACGTAGGACGAGCATAGATATATATATATATCAGCATCAGAACTCGTATTCGTGGACAATATATCATCATGAACTACACTCTAATGGACAGTTCAATGTGGGCCTGAGTAATTAAATCTATGTGAGTAAGTATAATGACCAATCGCAAACGCACATTCGGCTCAGGAATGTAAGACCGATATCACTGGCTTGCTTAAATCATACAGTGCTTACGGTCAGTACTAGTCCTAGTTTGGAAGGAGTAGTAACTACATGTAACTGTTATCGATAAGGAAATGATCGATTTGTACCCCGCTATAAATGCCCCTGCCGGCCTCAGCTTGAAGCACCGCCGACAACAACGTCCTCACGGCACCAATATCGTTTCGCCCAATTGAATTGCGTATCTATAATAGGGCTTGTTAGGTAGGATTTATTATATCCCAATCTATGTCACCTTGATGCAAACAGATCTAATATATATATATCATAAGCAGTAACGTACAGCAGTAGCAATCCACATCCCGTACAGCAACCCGTACCGTAATACCAATCAATATGGCACCACAAAAGATCATAATAGATACCGATCCCGGAGTGGACGATATGCTCGCACTTCTCCTCGCTCTCTCCGCCTCCCCCGACGAACTCGAGCTCCTTCTCATTTCCCTCACCTTTGGAAATATCAACATCGAGAACTGTCTCCGCAACACAGTCTCGCTCTTCCATGTCCTCGACCTCGATAAGCAATGGCGCAGCTCCCGCGGCCTCCGCACCGGCTTTGCGGCCCTCGAAAAAACTAAGCCTATTGTCGCTATAGGCGCAGACCGACCCCTTGAGGAACAATTACTCGCCGCAGACTACTTCCACGGCCTTGACGGTCTCGGCGGTGTCCACACTACTGTAACCAAGCTCTTGCTCCCCAAGATCAAAGAATATATTATACAGACTTATACTAACCTCCTCCTCCTCCAGGCACCCCATTTCACCCCCTCCGAAACGTGGTCGCACATCTTCAACTCCACAGCCGCCACCCCAGCACCCCCAAACTTCACACCCTCCTCCACCCCCGCCCACCTCGAGATCCTGCGCATCCTCGCAGAAAACCCGCCCAACACAATAACCATCATCGCCGTCGGACCACTCACAAACATCTCCCTCGCCGCAACGCACGACCTCCCAACCCTCCTGCGCGCCAAAGAGGTCGTAATAATGGGCGGCACAATCGACTTTGAGGGCAACGTCACCCCCGTCGCCGAGTTCAACCACTACGCCTGCGCCTACTCCGCCGCCCACATCTACGCCCTCACTTCACCAAACCCCTCCGGCACGCTACCAATAGGCAGCAGGTTCGCCCTCAGTCAGGCCCCCGAGAAGTCGCTAAATCTCAGCATATTCCCCCTCGACATCACCACGCACCACCTCCTCAGCGAGGAAACATGGCGCGCCGCCACAGCGGACCTGAAGGAGCAGGGCAGCCCGCTGGCGCAGTGGTGTGACGTGTTCTTGATGGCAACGTTCAAGAAGATGAAGGACATGTACCTGCAGGCCGGCGCCGGCGAGGCTGCGCGGCGCGACACGGTCGACATCAGCATGCACGACCCGCTGTGCGTGTGGTACGCCATCTCTGCGCTTGCGCGCGGCGAGAAGGGGTGGGTTGTGCGCGAGGGCCGCGACATCAGGGTGGAGCCGGCGGGCCAGTGGACGAGGGGCATGTGTGTGGTGGACCGCCGGCCAAAGAAGGTGGAGGAGAACTTGGCGGAGGCCGTCAAGTTGGGGGATGTGGGCGTGTGGCTGCATAGGGGCCATGGGAACCGCGTGAGGCAGGTGGTGGAGAGTCCGGAGGGTACGGAGCAGAAGTTTGCGGGGTGGATGCTGGAGAGGATCTTTGATGTGGTGTTGTAAGGTGGTGGATGTAGGACCGGGGTTTGTGGTTTGTGGTTTGTGGTTTGTGGTGTGGGTTTTTGGTTGTGTAAAATCGAAATGAAAGGACTGGAAATGATCGGATAGGCTTTTCTTCTTTTATATATGTAGCAGCGTGAAATTTGGGCGCGAGAATACTTGTAGGTACGTACGTACTAGATAGATTGTATGTATCATGTATCTATTGCATGAGAAGGAGCTCCGAGACGTATAGATACGGATTATAGCTTAAACTTTGACTTGAGCTACTGAATATCGATCATTGACCTGAAGGGTCACTACATGAACGGAATCACTGCACATCACCCGCCACGGGCGGTGGAGCGGAACCCTAACCCTGAACACCGAAGTTTAAAAACCTTTATTTTTTTATTTTTTTATTTTTTATTTTATTTGTAGATGTACCTACCAAGCTAGAAAAAGAACAAGCAAGGATACATGTAGTCTATCTAACACATCTAATTATTACAGCCCCCCCTCCCCCCCCCCCCGCGTTTCCAAACCTCAGCAACGCTTCAGAGGGCGGGGCATCTATAGCTATCAAAATAATAATAATAAATAATAAATAAAAAAAAAAAGGGTCTATGCAGTAGTAATGAACCCCCCCCTCCTAGTAGAACCTCCCCACTTTCGTCAGCCCCTCCTCGTCACCGCTCCGGATCTCGCCCTCGAGCTGGTCAAGCCCCAGCATCGACTTTGCAATCTCGCACCCCCGGGCGCGCTCGGCCTCGATCCGCTCCCACGTCCAGTACGCGTCCGGATGCGTCTCGGCCGTCGCTGTCGCGGCGTCCAGCTGCGCCAGCACCTCCTTCTCGCTCTTGTGTGCGCTCTCGTTCCCGTTCCCGTTCCCGTTGACCGCAGCCAGCTTCTTGATCTCGCCGTTTCCGTTTGCGTTTCCGTTTGCGTTCGCCGCTGCTACGAGCTCGGCGCCAGTCGATGCCGATGCCGACTCCTCCTCGGTGGTGGTGGTGGTGGGGCGCGGCGGCAGCAGCTGGCACTCGGTAAAGATCTCCTCGGGCTTGACGGTGATGCGGCCCATCTTGAAGACATATTTCGAGAGGGCGCTTGCAAAGATCTTCCTGCTGCCGTCCTTGTCCTTCTTGATTGCCACAAAGTGCGACACGACCCAGACCCACTTGCCGTCCCAGCCGAGCAGGCGCGAGACAATCTCGTACTTTTCAAACGGCTTGATCTCGCGGCGGAAGAGGCACGAGACGCCGGCGAGGGCGACGTAGAGCGAGCGGCGGGTGCGCAGGGAGCGCTTGATGAGGTGGCAGATGAGGTGTGTGCGCGCAATGTCGAGGTCGGAGAAGTAGGTGCTGTTGGACTTGTGCAGGTTGAGGTCGCACTCGTAGAGTGGGGAGCGGGAGGTCGAGGAGATGGGGGAGAAGAGGTGTGAGGGGGTGGGGTGCATGGAGCGGCGGCGGAGGAGGTGGTGGAAGAGGGAGCGGTAGAAACGGAACTAGAGAGGGGGGGGAGTTAGTATAAAAAGCGCATGTGTGGTTTCAAAGGGAGGAATTTGGGGGAGGGGGGGGGGTGGAGAGGAGAAAAACTCACATGCCACGTCAGGGGGATGTTCTTGATATTGATGAGCGCCATGAGCACGAAGAAGATCTTGAAGATTGTGCCCCAGCCCGGCGGGCCCGTCGGGGTGAGCTGTAGGAGCTTGCTGAGCGCGGCCATGGCGAAGGTTTCCGGCGCGGACGCGGTCGTGTCGTCGAACAGCGGTTGGGAAGTGTTGGATATTGTCATCGCGCCAAAGGGGGAAATGGCAAAGCTTATATATATCTAGGATTGAATCTGAGGCTATGCGCCAAGAGGGCCGGAATGTGATTGATCAAAAGATAGATTTTGTCTGACTTGTTCAATTGATTCGTTGCTCGTGAAAGGCCGAGGAATAAGCAATGTTTAGTTGGTCTGGCTGGCTGGCTGGCTGGCTGACGGGGGCTAGCTAACTGGCCGGCGCAGGGGTTTTGTGGGGGTTGTTATGTGCTACTGTAGATATTGCAGTGATCACGTCGTCCTCCTCGAGAAGATGAAGATATGAGGATAAGAAGAAAAGAAGAGGAAGAGAGAGGAGCCTTATGAAAGAAAGAGTCGAGAAAGAGAGAGAAAAAAAGGACCGGGGCCTAATTGTCCCGCTACGCAGCAAAAAGGGGATAGAGAGTTATGAGTGACAATTAATGCAACTGGATTCGGACGCCTATTAATACCGAGATCCATTAGTTGGAGTTGAGCCTAGATTACACACCTCACTTTACTTGAACCTCAACCACCACAAACCACCACAGCAACATAAACCCCAATACCCCAATACCCCAATACCCCAATTCCCCTCTCTCACTCCCTCCGGAGGATCCTCAACACCGGCTGCAAGACCAGATCTGGGAAACTCGGAAAACCGGATTCCCCAGTTCCGAAGGAACAAGTCTCAACAGAAAAAGAAAACCCAACCGTGTCACCAAAGGGTGCCTTCTGGAACCAATTAATGCCCTAGATACCACAGGGGTCGAGTAAATACCCCGGGTTTACTACTTGCTTATCAGATGCCAGCCAGACTTGCCGAGGTATCTTGCTCAGGGTCAGGGTTGGATTGGAGTGTTTTTTGGCGCGTCTTGTGTGCTGGGCGACATTGAGAGAGTGAGTCTACAGGGATAGCAGATGACGTTCAATTGCTGATGGGACGTTGAATATGATATGGAATCGTTGAGGAGAGAGAGAGAGCTTGGTGGGGGTTGTGAGATAAGGTGGAAATGGTGAATTGGGCAAGGGTCGGGGGTACGTATTCTCTCCCATCAATATAATATATCGTCATCGGGCATGGCAGTCGAGAGGTCCATAATAAAGCTATCAAATAGGCAGAAAGGGATTCAACATCTGTAGCCTGTAATTGCATACCAAGCGACTCGCTGTCTGACAGCCGCAGTCCCACGATGCTGTCCTTTATGTACCTCCATCCATTGTTTACTCATAATCACATCACAGCATTTAAAGTTTGCAAGACTGTCTTACCCTCCCTTGCCTTGCCTTGCCTTGACTTGCCAGGCCGTACCGGGGATGTCGTATGCTGCATGTGCGGAAGGGAGCGAGCCTTAAAGTTGCATGTCTGTAGCACAGCTTCAGCTTTATCGTATCGATACCAGAGTTATGAGCACTCCGTCAAGCCTGTAATCGAGTGTAGGGTTGATGATGGAGGAAGAGAGCTGTGAATTGATGCAGTGTCGTCACCGCTCACTCCGCCCACACCAGACCCTGATCTTCCCGGCTGTCCTCTTGGCACCCTCTCCCTCTAAAAAGCTTGTTACCACGCGACACCCCCATCCCTTCCTTCTCCACAGTAAGCCAGCAACTTCCCTCCTTCCTACCAACTCTACATACCTACCCCACAGCACCTCCGGGGCCCTTACTTACCACATATACAGCACCCAGCACCGGCACCATGTTCAAAGTACCCTCCCCCTCCCCCTCCCCTCCTCTCCCACCAAGCTAACCCCTCACAGCGCTCCCCACCCCTCACGCTCCGCGCCCACCGCGCCACCTCCGTCGTCCTGACTCCGGGCGAACTGGTCGAGATCCGAGCCGCCCAACGCACCTTCGAGGGCGCATACCTGCGCACGGCCCTGTCGCAGTTCAGCTTCGCGCTGGTGATCCTGAAGATCTTTACGCAGGAGTTCTACAGCATTGGCGCGCTGTTTGCGGTTTTCGGCGCCTTTATACTGGGCGCGAGCATGCTGAGGAGGAGGAGCGGGAATAAGCAGTTCTTTAGAGACGGAGAGGGGGAGGCGGGGAAGAGGTTTAGGACTAGTGGGAATGTGGGTTGCTTCTTTTTTGATCTTTTGGGGAGGGGGAGAGGGGAGGGGGAGGGCTTTGGTTTTTGGTTTTGGGGCTTGTAGGAGAGAGTGCTAATGATGCGGTGTAGGTTGTGGCGTTAGTGACGGCGATTAGTGTTGCGGCATACTCGACGCTGCTGGTGCTGGTTTTGAGGTTAAGTTGAGAGTCTCCCGAGCTCTTCTTCTCCTTCTCTCTGTGTGCTTTGTGTTTTTATGTCTTTTCTTTTGTTACTGTTCTTGTTTTATTGGTGGCTATGATCAGATGAATGGGAGAGACTCGAAGGAGAGGGGAGGGAAAGGAAGGGAAGGGAAACGGTAGGCCAAAATCAAACCGGACCGGACCATCCCCCATGCGTAACGATGAAGTGCAAGTTAGCGGGCGTTTTTAATGGATGGTATGCTATTTGGTAGTTACGGCTTCTTTTTCTTGTTTTTCTTTTTTTTTTTTTTCATTTCATGGTATTTGTATTGTATATTATTCTGTAGCATGCGTACATGTAGTCTATATGTCCTTTTGCACGATTTTTACTTGACTATTTTCTCTACTCGAACGATATTTGTTTCCCCACTTATTTACCAGCTCTCACCCGAGCTCTCAGCTGGTACTCTACGTAGCACCATCTTAGCACCCCCGACGACGACGAAGCAGCCATCAATGATACCTCACACATGTCTTTCTGTCCGATAGAGCACATCCGATAGACAGTATCATATCCACCGCGCACTCAGCCCCGGGCCCGCAGCACGGCTTTCCCTCTTCCCTCTTCCCTCCTTCCCGCACCGCCCCGCCGGCCAATCCAATCCCTTGATCTCAAAAAAGCATCCTCCAAAAAAAACGGAGGTAACCGGGTTTTATTTCTTTGTTTTGCGGGTGTGTGTGTGCTGGACATGTGCACTTTTTTTTTTTCTTTTTCTTTTTTTCTCTTCCATTTCCCATCCCACCCGCCTCCGTCTGATGAACGAAACTGTTTGCTCGCCGGCCGGGTCGTTGTTGCGGCTGTCATGTTTATAGAAGATTGATGATCGATGGGGCGGTCAAAATCCAAACGTCGGTTGGAATTGGGCCCTGCGTCATTAGTTGGCCTGGGCCTGGGCCTGGCTGGGCCAAGAGTAATATTACATATCTATAAAGGGAAAGGGAAAAAGAAAAAAAAATGTTTGGACGGATGCTTAGATGGAGCAGACCGCGGGGAACCCTGGGGCCCATGCTCTAGCTTACCATACCTCTGGACATATACTCGCTTGTCAAATATGTATTTGCCCAACCAGCAAAACACACCAAAAATCGAGGTTTTCAACAACTCATAAAAGGTCCCATAGTCATACCAAAACTGCAACGACCAAGTATAGTATAATTTCGATAAGGGAGATTCATGCTTCAAATTCTTGGCCTAATTGAGATACTGGTAAAGGTGGGAAAGCTCTCGAGATTCTGTGTGTTTTGCTGGTTGCGCAAATACATGCTTGATATGCGAGTATGCACAAGCATCCAGAGGTGAGGTGGGGAAAAAACAAAGAAGATCATTACCACTCTCGCCTGTCCGCGAATAGAAACTCCCCCAATGGTGAAAGTCTCACATCGGCCGATTCCCTAAACCCGACCTAGCTCTAAGAGTAGACAAGTGACTCGACAGAGCGCAGATTAGAGCTATATAAAAAGCAGACCCTGACCCCTCCCTTCTTCGTTCTGCTCCCCACCCCACCCCACCCCACAGCACAGCACAGCACACAACGAGCATCAACTGTAATGCTCGGCCTCCAGCTCCCACTTGCCCTCGCGGCAGCGGCAGCCGCATACTTGACCTCCGTCCGCGTACTCCGATACCGCCGTGTCACCACAATGACAAAGAAGCTTGGCTATGAGGGCCTCACGTCCGCCCAGATTTATGAAAAGATCACATTGACGGATGCCCAAACCGTGCAAACCGAGCTTTTGCTCCGAGAGTTCCCCAAGATCATGTATGTTTCACTTCAATTTGCACTCTTCAAGGTAAGGAAGACCCCCCCTCGTCCGCGCCTCTCGAGTCTAGCTAGCTAGCTATGGATGGCCAGGGCTAAGAAAACAAACCCGATGGGGGTACATATAGACATATGCCTTCCCTTTCATGAGCGCCATTCTCGTCAAGTCCGGGCAGCTCGGCACGCCCAAGCCCGCTCCCAAACGCTACGTCGACACGGTCGTCCTCGTTGCCGAGTGGATGCGCTGGCCGCTCGACTCGGAGCGCGCCTCGCTCGCAATCGCCCGCACAAACTATCTGCACGCGCAATACGCGCAGTACATCAAGCCTGATGACTTCCTCTACACGCTCATCCTCTTCGCCACGGAGCCACTGATATTCATATCCAAGTACGAATGGCGACAGCCCACGGAGCTCGAGAAGGCCTCGTTTTGGCGTTTCTGGTATGAGGTTGGCGTTAGGATGAATGTGCCGCCCGAGACGATCCCGAAGACGTGGGATGCGATGGCAGAGTTCGCGAGGGAATTCGATGAGAAGATGGAGCCGGCAGAGAGCAATCACCAGGTTGGCAAGATCACGCTGGGTATGCTGCTGTGGTGGTGCCCGGAATTTGCAAAGGGGTTTGTGACGATGTGTGTTTGCAGCGTGATGGGGGAGCCACTGAGGAAAGCTATGGTGTAAGGGAAATCTCAAACCTGCCCCCTCCCCCTCACTCCTTCCAGAATATCAGTAAAGAAATGGATGGACTTGGATATATATTGACATTTGATTTGGGGCACAGGTTTCCCGAAGTTCATCCAGTAATACCACCTATCGTCAACTCCGTCATTGCTCTCCGCAAGTTCTACCTAAGACATCTTAGTCTCCCGCGCATGAGGCGGGCGGAGAAACTTAGCCCGAGTGTGAATCCGGAGACTGGGCGCTATAACATTGGCGTCTATGACGTGGATCCGTGGTATGTTTCCGCCGCCCACAGCAATAGCTTCTGGTCATGGTATGCGTGGGCAACAGGGAGGCCATATATTCAGAAGGGAAAGCATGATGAGGGCGGATACCGTATCGAGGAGGTGGGCCCGAAGGTATTCGAGGGCAAGGGTGTGGATAAGGTGAAGAAAGATGCGGAGAGGATCAGGGAGATGGGCGTGGGTGCCGGCGGAGGCGGGGTTTGTCCCTTCAAGATCTAAGAGGTTGAGTACGGCCAGTGGAATTGTGTATAGTCGACCATGGGGGAATTGCGAGTAAGTAATTATACTTGGTTATGTCTCGAGGTGTAGTCTATGATTGTCCACGAATATAAGATCCGATGTTGGTATATGCTTTTATCCCACGTACCACCAGATTATGCACTATACCACATCCAAGAAAGTCAAAAATCTTTATATATTCAAATGGGAGAGGTTCCTTCCCTTTTATATGATTATGAATTTTCCGCAGCCGGTTAATGTAGGGTATAGTAATTACAAGCTTTGGGTTGGGTGGTGGGCAAGGTGAGGTAGCATGCAGCCGATAATTCTTTACGGCGCGCGCCTAGATTCAAGGCATGCCTGAGTCCAAGTCTGGAGTTTTCTCATCGAGTGGAGTTTTGGGGCCTTCTCGAGCCTCTCAGGTACATATGAGATGAAACATCTGGCTAGCTTGATTGGTCAGGCGGCAATGGCACTAGCTATGACTGGTCAGATTGCAGCTTGGTTACCTAGATTACAAGTAGTTGTTCCTCCAATTATGTATGAACGGATAGAGTACAGTCACTCACGGGGTGAAGGCGGATCCTGTCTGATGGCGGTCAGGGATTTGAGGCTAATAGCAGAGTTAAGCCCGGGGCGCCAAGGATAAATTACTACGGCAACAACCATCAGACAGGATCCGCCGTCACTAGGTGAGCGACTGTATATATGCTGGCTGTAGGAAAAGGATTGTTTCGAACCATGGACTAAGAATGCATTCTGCGGTATGATATCATTATCAAGATAGTTGTTGTATATAATGTTTTGTAGTTAATGTACATGTTCGTGACTTTGCTCGTTGGTATGCAAGGTTTGAAGATCGGTTTGTTAAGATGATGTGTATCGTCACGCCAACGAGTGATAAAAAGACGTGAAAACATTATGTGGCTATAGCCGAGAGGATATAACCGACTGAAATACGACGCTAGTCACGCAAGTTTAAGAGGCGGTACCAGTGACCAGTCCGGAAGCAGTTGGCGGTAGCTGCCATCTAATATATCATTGTGATACAACGCCCTTATACGCATACAGGGCTTATTGTTAATATATTCTATTCTCGACAGGCTCAGTAATAAATATGAGAGTCTCCCTCTATTTTGCCTTGAAGAACGACTGGATTTTTTGAGCACGCCTTTCGGTGCGGTACACTATACGCCGATTTAGATGTCTTATAGTTATATCACATCGTTATAGACAATGCACCCCAGAGTGTCTTGAATCTAGCGATACCCTTCGTATATTACTCCATCCTAGCTACATACTAATCGCGGACGAGCAGGACCTCTAGGACCTAGGGAAAGCACCCGCTCCGCGTTTTATATCCAAAGGCTTAAGGGTGATCAACGGCCTACATATTTCTCCGATTTTCCACGCCGAAACTCTTTACCACTATTTCTTTCTTGGAGAATTCGTATTCATGCATTGGCTCATCCCACAGAGCTTCTTCCTGGTGAGGGTTTTTGAGAATAGGGGCAGAATAAAGACGGCATCTTCAACATTGACGAATGGATATTTTCCCTTATAATTGTCGTTGTGTCGATGCAGGTTGTATGTTTATGAACGGTCTTGTTGTTATTGGAGTTCTTTAACGCCAGGACTAGCAGCCGAGAGCTGTGGTGTGGTAATACGTGCGGCCTGTTATAAAAATCTGCCAGAATGAGTAATGTGGGGTACGACATGATTCCTTTACCAGTATAGCTTGCCTGCGCCCAAAACACAGGCGCGTCATTATTATTAAAATACCTGAGGGCCACGACGAGACTGAGCTGCCAAGATGTAAAAGCCTAGGCCTAGGTACCAACCGGGCTGAGTTGAAACTTTTGTATTTGAGATTGAAAGCAAAATTCTCTTTTTTTTTGCTCTCTTTCTCGTTTTTTGTTATTTTTTGTTATTTTCTTTTGGTTATATTTGGTGACAGTTTATTACCAGAGCCGGTTTCGGGTATTAATATGCGTATACGAAAAATATTCGTCTATCAATGTTTTATATCAGTCTAGTGCATGAAATCGTGATTAAACTCTACCTATTCGTTAGCTGAAGTGTTGGCCGTTCTGCCTTTAGTTTCGAAAACGGAAAACCTCGCCTATCGGATAGAACATGTGCGTGATTCTCCAGGCGTGGTCCTGCATATATCCTGTTTGAGACCCAGGGGTAGCTGCATGCGCTTATTGAAACAGTTCCATCAACAAATCTGCGCGGCACCCAAGCGCCGAGGTGCTGAGCGAGCACATCATGCACTATCACTCGCGGTTGCTCTGAAAATATAACTATTTGTTGTTATTTGCTGACTCATTAATTGTATGCAGCCTTCTAAGGCTATGACAAAAACATAGCTGTTTCGTGACAAGAAGTTATATTTACAGGCTGAAAATAGGAAGCGGTATGTAATATAGTAAAGCTTAAAAAGAAGAAACATGAAGAGTAGTGGCCGTGGTGTTTTATAAAAGAACATTGGAAAGAATATTAGTTAAGGGATGTATCCTTGGACTTTTACTATAGAAAAAATAACCCGGTACCAGATGAGTCCTCTGCCACTATGACTGTCCGATACCACGTCTAAAAGATTTATGGATGTCCTGGAGAGCTTTGATGCCGAAAGGTATTGAGATATGGGGCGCGGAATTCGACTAGTAACCCGTCAGTTCAAGCAAGACTCATATGGAAAGGTCAATCAATACATACCTAGATGCCCTAATTCGCACTCACCAGCGTATACCGTGACCTCACCGTAGTCCCCAATACTAAACCAAACACCTCTTGCTCCACTGAATTCGCTCCCCCACTCCTGCGTGCCGCATTCAACTCCATCTGCTTGCATAACCACTCGATGTCCCTGCTCGTCTTATCCATATCCCGCCTGACAACGACAATGTACTTCTCGACATTGTGAATATCCCTTCTGTAGAGAATCCTCGTGAAGGCCTTCTTGCTTAGACGTAGCTTCTCATCCTCAAATGCGTCGACGAGTAGGTCGAAGCGCAGGCGGATGTGGGTGAGTGAATTGCGTGATTTTGTCTGGTCTGAGTCCACGGCACGGAGCTCTGTGAGGAGCGTGCTGAGGCCACGGTGCGTTGATGAGAGCACGCGGTTAGCGGGGAAGAGTCGTATGGGCATTTTCGTTTGGGGTGAGGTAGGATGTAGGGTAGCTGTAGAGAGAGAACGCTGGAGATTCTGTGTCTTGGAGGAGGGGGAGGGGAGGTTGGACGTTGAGGTTGGAGACATTGTGGCAGAGGTCAAGGTACAGCCCGATTCAACTGTCACGGTGATCTTCTAAACTGGAGGGGGTGAACTGGCAATGCAATGGATGGAGAGGAGAGACGTGGAGACGTGAACGGCGGCCCAATGACGTCCGCTCCACCAATGCCGTAATCAGTAATCAGTGGGAGGGATGAAACCGTTAGCCCCGGGTGAAGCCGCCCGGGCCCGGAGAATCAGAAACGTGCGCGGATGCGCTAGAACATCACGCTAGACAACGACGTGTCATTTCCCATGTGCCCTATTATTATTCATCGTCATGGATGATCACTCGGCCGATATCTGAACATGAATTGGGTTTTGTATTCGGTTCTTTCTTACTGAAAGACAATTCTCCTCTTTGTGAAGGTATGGTGGACTCTTTGGATACTAATATCAATAGTGGCTGGCTATGGCGCAAATGCGGGGCCAAAGGTACGTAACTCTCGCGCTCTTGCGCCACTGGGGCGAGAGGCACTGAAATAGAGTTTGGGCTGAATTGTCCGTGCTTTCCTTGGCGTCTGCTGCATTTCCCACAAGGAAAATGCACATGTGCGGCACAAGAGGAGCTGAAAATATGGACTTTGCTGGTACTGTTATTTTTAGTGTCATTGTACTGTGTATCATGGCTGACTCTGGATTTGGCAGTATGGTGAGTAGAACACCGCGTCATTGGTAGATAGGTGTATGTAGCCGCATCCTCGCTTCTTTACCATGATATACATGTATTTTGTAGGTTTGCTCCTACATGTAGCCCCTCCTGCTGCCCGTGTACGCTACTCATAGGGGATGGGCATGTAATTATATTAAGTTAAGACGCCCCCTAAAGTCTACACCAAAGCCGGTGCCAGTACCGCACATAACCCAACAGCGAATACATGGCAGAAGTTCCATCCATCTAGTTCTCTGGTAATAATTGAATTTTCATCTGTAGAATATAACACTCTATAACGTTTAATTCAGAGGAGCATATCTATATTCAATACTGAGCTCTACGATTTTCGTAGTATATGAGCACGCCGGACTTTGGAGCTTTATAGCACCGGCAGCGCAGTGAATTCGGTTTATACATAAGTTCATGCACCCGTGGCTACGCCACATAGTAGTAGCACTGACTTTCCCCCATGCTCTTAAATCCGCTAACATATCCGAGTAGCTACCAAACTGCAAGCAAAGCATGATTGATTGAAAAAGTATATAAGCTAGCATTCGACCCGCACCCTCCTCCTCTCCTTACAATTCATCCCAATAATCTACCTCTCAAACAGTATCATCTCACCCTGAGTACTCTGGTACTTGGCACTATCAGTCTTCATTTACAACCTGCACGACTCAGAAATCATCTTATCATCGATTTCTATCTAATTTCTCTCATTAGTCTACATATTTACCTTCTCCTTTACCTCCCTTCATTACACCAATTGCCTTCATTGCCTCACACCCACCAATTTCCCTATACGTACACAGTACTGCTTCATTCACTCACTCACTCACTCATTCACTCACTCACGAAATATCTACACGAACCACCCTCACATAACACAATGGATCGTTATCTTCCTAATAGAAAAGCCCTAGATATGATGGTTCTCGAGCTAGAAATAGTAGCTGGAGCTCTCAGGAGCTTCAAGACACTTGAAATCACCCACATGGAAGATCTAAAAGAGGAACGTAATAACCTATTAATGGTCCGTACGCAGATCATGTCCACGGAGCTGAACTTCAAAAGAGAAAGCAAAAAAATGAATAGGTTTTGGTTTCTCAAGTTGATTTTCGGCGATGAGATCCACGAAGTTTACCTAAGACTTCATTCGGCTCGCGCTGAAGCTGAACGTGTTGAGGGGTACTTCGAATCTAAATTCAGGGAAATAAGGGGTAAAATACGAACCCCCAGTGAGATATTAATGATGGAAGATGATTAAATGATATATCTTTTTCTATGTTCAACTCAGATGCATTAGAGGCCTCAGCTAAAGAGAAAGCTAAACACTCGCCAGAGTAATATTTTCGTTAAATATAAGCTCATGATACTGGCCGGTTAGTCTCGATCCACCACTCTCTCCTCGTTTATTTCAAAGAAGCTCACTCATCGATTGCGTATAGGAAACAATTCTGCCTACTTCGTTTTCATTAAAAAATTCGCTACTTGATACTATTCCAATTTCCCTTCCAAATCTTTCCTTTCATTTGTTCACAGTAGGTATCAATGATATATCTCTCAAGATTACTTCCATCATAAACTATCACTCGCTAACAAAATCTCATTCTACAGAAAGCTCTTCCTTTACGGTACCCGGGCTTTAACAAATGGCTTTGAATAACTACTTCAATCGACGGATATAAAGAGCTTGAAAGTACATGTATCGTACATTCATCTTGCTTCGTTACATTTGATGGTATCGAGAAGTGGTGGAACCTTAGTGGCTTGGCATTGTCAATGATCATCCGTGAATGATTTCGGTCGGGATGGTACATTTTTTTAGTACTGGGGTTATTTGGGTTTTCTTCTTTCATAAATATCCATATGGATATAGGCTTTTTTTTCTTCTGAAAGGTATCGAAGTGGATACTTGAGATGGATATATTATAGCTACAAATTGACACCCCGGCATTGCCGGGGTGGGGGAGACTGGACTGGTGTGTTATCATGATTTATATGAAACATATAGCTTTTAATACACTCACGATTCTGAGGATTTGCCTTTACGAACCCTTAATTCTGTGGCTCCCAACCACGATATTTTCTTCCTTCGTAGCAACGGACCACCGTATACTCGCTTACCGCACGGTGCGGCTCCCTAAATGAAAGTTACAACTGTGCCCCTGCGTCTTCACTCGCTGGTAACTGGCAGAAGCGACAAGCATCGTCACAACGACGTATGCCGTCGATTCACTCACGAAGCCTCCACCTCGCGCGGAACAGAACAGAACATCAACCCACATCAGACCCATCTACAAACACCACAGCCCACACTACAGCATGGATCGAGCGGAAAGACGCCTCGGCCGCCTCAACCCCAGTAGTCGTGAGCCTTCGGCGTTCTTAAGGTATTTACTTGTACCATCCCACTTATTTCTCTTACTAATCTCAGGCTGCTAGGATTCCTATGGAGTAACGAATTGGATGGCTAAGAAACGGGCTTTAGAAACCGCTAAGACTTATGAAGTGATCGAGGGCCTTCGGTACATGGAGAAAAGTACACAAAAGTCCCCACGTTGGGCGGAGTTCGTTTCAGATTTGTGGGCTACGAAGCATCCGGATTGTTACTCGGGCATTAAATGGATTGAGACAGCGAAAACCTGTGGTGGTGAAGGTGGAGGCTGAGGCTACACTTTGGTAATTTGCCTCTACTTTTCTACCCGGATAGTATTTTACATGGCTTTAAATTATTTGGGGATTAAGGTCACGGGAGAGCCCGACTAACACATCAATGTGGTGCAGGAGCCTATCGAGTATCCATCGTGGAACCCACCGTCTTTCTCAAACGACGTTGAAACTTAGGTTCTATGTAGGATAATGTAAAGAATTGTTTCCTAAATTACTATATCTATTCGGCTCGTTCAGGAAGTGAGCAGACCTCATTAAGTACGGTAATGGTGAACTGAGTACGAGTGTGCAAAAAAGATATTCACCGGAGGGTCACATTGGCAACATCGGAGCAAGTTTGTATGGGTCCTTCGTGGTTTATATACTCGTCCTAGCTTATTTCAAGGAGGCTAATCTCATTGTTAGAAGATATTTTAAAAAAAACATGAGGGTTCGGTGGAATCATTAAACATCACTCGCACCGCCGAATTCCGAGGAATATCCATCACCTCACACCAGGAATAAATGAAAACACAAATAATCAATCTTGGTTAGAAAGAAAATACTAGCCACATATTGTAGGAATGATATTTAAACCCTGCGAACACAGGTTATTGGTATATAGTTAGGTACAGTTCTCATGATCTTGAGCAGCCGTTAGGGGGAATTCCCCTATTAACTGTGTATCAGAACAGAAATATATTATGGCTAGAAGCTCTCGTTGTAATTCGGAATGATAGTCCGAGGCACTTCAGGACATCTAATATCACTCATGCCTCTGTTACTGTGTGGTTGACACAATGGGCGACCCTGTAAGACTTGACCCGGCCCCTTGAAAACACATGCGCATAGGGTGATAGGCAAATAGTCCGGCTAGATGCTAATAACGAGCCTATTTATAGTAAAACCGCATTTAAAACTTCCGTCAATCGAAGTACTCGTAGCTTCATGACGTTTCCGGACACGACTGCTATTGCATACCATACAAAAAAGCGCCAAATCCGCCTTTTTGTATGCCATGCAATATTGGTCGTGTTCGGAAACGCTATGAAGCTACGAGTATATCTTTTGCGTTATGGGTAAAAAGTATTAAATTAAACCTCCTGCGAGACTACTTGAAGCGATCAGAGCAGTTTTCCTTGAGACGCCTCGGAATACCCCCGCTCGAGTTAATCGGCGTCCTCGAAGCGGATATAGCTGTTGATTATTATTGGACGGATGGAAAATGTTATCTTCACTCTAAAAAGTCTATCAAAGGTTACCATCCACAGATAGAGAGAAGATCTATCTTCGATAAGCAAGTATGATAATTACCCGGGCTTGTGCTCATAGTAGTAATCACAAGACATCCAGCGAAATATATTAACAAATGTATTTACTAATGATGAACTGTTACATTAGACTACTTACACGGGCAAGAGATTCCACACTCATTATGTCTCGAACTGCCTCAGGGCGATGCCTCGAGGTAATACAGGATATACTCGTGGGTTGACTGTAACCATCCATATGATGGCTGCCAGATTTTCAACATGCTGCGGATTTGAGTTCTCAGGTATATACGGGATCACATGTGATGATGTCTAGCGGGCCCGTCGGGCCAATGGAGAGAAAGCTCAACCCAACCCACCCTTAAAAAATGACGGTATTATGCACTCCACAGGTATGTTCCAAGGTCAATGATCCAAAGCTCATCTTCCAGTGTTTTAACCTACAGTAAAAGCTTTTCGCTGTGCCTCATCACAGATCTTCCATGATAGAGCAGAATACCGCCTATCGCCTTTTGCACCCTAAGACATTCTCGGGGTACACAAGAAAAGGTTGATCTGATTCACTCTTTGATTATGCACTTGCACTTCTATATGCAACCGACGGTTCAAAAGGAAAAATCGGAGCTGAAATTATCAATTGCTTTTTCCCCACGTCAAGAATCAGCAAGAATCAAGAACCAGAGGAAGATGTAAAACACAGCTGGAGCGTGGGACTCGTTTCAAGTGGGTAATTGAAAAATGGAAGGGCAGGTAGGTAAAGTACCCAATACATCCCCCATTATGTTGTGGGTAATCATTCCCAACGGAATGCAAATGAGGAAACCCCTATGTATCCCCGAATACCCTGAAAAGAACATTTCGTAAATGAATGGCATGGACTATTTATTATATTTGTATTGTTGGGTTGGTCTCCCTAAGGTCCAGCTTTGCATGGGATGAAATGATTTCTTGTGTCTCTCACCTCACATCTCACCACTTCTCGATTTACGTTCTGTGCCGCAGTAGTCGACATGTCGCAATAGCGCCGGCAGTGGCAGTGGCAGCAGGGCTTCGGTTATCGGCTGTTACAGCTCTGTAAAGGAGACAAAGAAGGCCCCATGTGATTCTTGGGCTTTTCGGGGATCTCGGTGAAGTTTTTTCGCCTTGACCACTCGTAGGTCAGTTCTCTGCTCTAGCGAGACAAATCCAGGGTTAGGTTTGCGTAAGCTGTGAGACTTCTTTCCCTCGCCAAGCCGAAGGGTTATCGATAACCACTCCACGACATGGCGCATTTGTTGGGGATCGGCAAGGATTCGAGAGTTGGAACGGCCAGAGCAGGGGTCAAACCTTATCTGCAATCTTTTTCTGGGGTTAGCTATCGTTTAGAGCCGCACCGACAGCCAAGGGTGAAAGAATATGTGAAGAAACCTTTGTCTGATGAGGGAGTTGGAAAAAAAATGTCATCACTGGTGAGCATGAGCATCCAGAGAAGTTGCGATCTGTTACTTGGATTCATCGCCTTTTCATCGTCCTTCAAACGATGTAGGACTTGCTTAATCGCCCCTGCAATCAAGTCAGTTAAACTCGCAGAAGTGAACTGTGCATGTGCCACACCTCAACAAATTCTGAAGAAGGCTAAAGCAAGCTCTTGCTGCATCCCACCGAAACCAGGACCTCCCTAGTTAGATCAATGCTGCTTGGCTAGGGTCAGCAGAAAGTGCACAAAATCGGTTGGACGACAGTGGTCCCGACATGTTGTCCCTGCATAAAGATCTAGAAAAATATTTTAGGAGGCAACTTTTGTTCTCTTTTTTGATGTGTGCGAGAATCATTTTCCTTTTGATGATGGGAGCCTTCGGCAAAGCCCACTGCAGGTTGAAGTTGAAATGATGTGCGTTTCGGGCGATTTAGGAGCTCTGTCGCTGAATTTGGAAAGACGAACCAGCAGATGTTCAGGGAAAACCCTTTTTTTTCGTAAGCTGATTATTACCCTATGGGTGTGAAAACAAGGCGTGTAAACAGATTGGAAACCCCTTACGTTCTTTTGAGAGTTATTGATCATTCCTAGGAGAAAGAGGAGTAAGAGACCCCTAGGCGAGAAGGGATCCCGGTAGATTCTAGCAACTGATAGTGTGCCTGTCTTCCCCTCATACGCACTCTGTGCCAATCACAGTTACATCTTTACTCTGCGAGTAGAACACGGACCACAGGCCCAGCAAGAAAGAAAAAAAAAAACGCGTACTAAGCTAAGGTGGCCAACTGTCAACATTTGCCTCTCTGTCTCCTTTTTTTTTTTTTTCCCCCTCCACTTTTTTGGGACCTCTTTAGTACCTACCCTCCCCCGACAACTTCTCCTCTTCTTCCTTCCCTCTTTGTGCTGCTCATTCATTCGACTCCACCGCTGAGTTTTCTGTTATCCATCAAACTTGTCCACCAATCGATACCGTTTCTCATTCATTATAAAAGCTTTAACAGATAAGAGGTAAAACACCATATCCCACTCTTTGTTGTCAATTCATCAGTTACTACACTCGAAGAGAGTGATAAAGTTGAGCAACGTCTGACAATCTTCACAGATAACATATCTCAACCATCCACCACAATGGCAACAACTCGTTCAAGGACCCGAAAGTCTTCTATTTCACAGACCTCAACTCCCCTTACCTCCAACTCTACTGTCAATTCTAGCGCTGCGTCTCTAAACTCTTCGTCAACGTCTCTTTCATCAATGGCCGAGAAGCCAACGACGGGAAAGCCCATGCTTGACACCTACGGCAATGAGTTCAAAATTCCAGACTTCACGATTAAGCAAATCCATGATGCAATCCCAAAGCACTGCTTCAAATCATCAACCCTTAGATCTATGAGTTACGTTCTCCGGGATGGTCTCCTGATCGCTGGAAACTTCATTGGTTTCAAATGCTACATTATCCCAGCTCTTGCGGAGCAACATGTTGCAACGAGAGTTGCCGCATGGGGTACCTATGCGTTCCTTCAGGGTCTCTTCGGAACTGGTATCTGGGTTCTTGCACACGAGTGTGGACACGGTGCATTCTCCCCTAGTAAGGTTGTGAATGACACAGTTGGATGGATTCTTCACTCATCTCTCTTGGTGCCTTTCTGGTCATGGAAGATTTCCCACGGAAAGCACCACAAGGCCACTGGCCATCTTGAGAGGGATATGGTTTTCGTGCCCAAGAGCCGCGAGGAGTACTCGAGAAGATACGCTGGAGGGATTGGTCATGATATTGCGGAGCTCACCGAGGAAACTCCAATTGCTACGCTTATCCACTTGGTCCTGCAACAGGTGTTCGGATGGCCAATGTACTTGATCAACAACGTTACTGGCCACAACTTCCATGAACGTCAATCAGAGGGCCGTGGTATCGGCAAAAAGAACGGTCCCGGAGGAGGTGTAAACCACTTCGATCCCCGTTCTCCCCTGTACGAGGCCAAGGATGCCAAGTGGATTATCATGTCAGATATTGGTATCGCCACCACCATGTTCTGCCTCTACAAGGCTGTCCAGGCGTTCGGTGCTTGGAACATCTTCCTCTGGTACGGTCTGCCATACATCTGGGTTAACCACTGGCTTGTTGCTATCACTTTCCTCCAGCACACTGACCCTTCGCTTCCTCATTACCACCCCGAAACATGGACTTACACACGCGGTGCCGCTGCTACCATCGACCGTGAATTCGGTTTCATTGGACGTCATCTCCTCCACGGCATTATCGAAACCCACGTTGCACACCACTTCGTCTCCTCTATTCCCTTCTACAAGGCCGATGAGGCCACCGAGGCCATTAAGAAGGTTATGGGCAGCCACTACCGCTCAGACACTAAGGGGGGTGCTTGGGGTTTCGTTAGGGCTCTTTGGAGATCTGCCCGTTGGTGCCAGTTTGTCGAGCCCTCTGCAGATGTTGAGGGTGAGGCCAAGGGTGTAGTCTTCTTCAGGAACAGGAACGGCTTTGGAGTACCTCCTGTTCCAAGGGAAAAGATTGCTGTCAGGCCATCAGCTGTGAAGGGTAAAGAGGGTGTTCAAGTGCAGGTCGCTGAGGTATCAGATTCTGAGTAGATTACCTACTTCGCGAACAGATAGATCAATAGAACATTTCCCTTTTTTTTTTTTTTTTTTAATAAATCTTTGATGAGTTGATGATGCGTTCTTGGGAAAGGTTGGGGGTAAATATTTGTATGAAAACTAATTGATTTTCTTGGGAAAGGCTGTAAACTACTTTCAAATTACTTGTTCAAATGCATCTCAAACCAATGATCCTTCTCTAACATATTTTGACGTGAACTGCCATTGGTAAGGCATGCTCGCACGCATTTGCGACAGATCGTATTTTTTTTTTTTTTTTTATCAAATGGTGGCCCGAGTGATGTGTTGTGCAGGCGATTACCAGGCCTGGGAAATATCAACGAATGTGTAGCATGACCTATGGAGGAGATGGATCATTTGATGTTTTTGAGGTTTCCAATCTTAATCTTAAAGACCTGGAATCATATCTAGATTATAATTATATCGATATATATACCATAATAGGAGCCAGAAATAACAATTTAGAATAACCTCATGAGTGATCAACCAAATTCAACTTGTTGCGACAGGGGTCTTCTTAGTCTCCTATAAATATATATAAATTTCAGTAACCCAAGTCACCCGTTTAGTCCCGGCTGGTTGTGATAGTATCCTTCCGTCAATTGGCCATAGCGGTATAGTCCATTTTTTCTGCTTTCCAAATACTATTAAAGTTCAATACTACTATGATTTCTCTGGGGCTCGCATAGGCGTAGATGCTAGCTGCCGTTCATTAAGCCTACTACTCCATGATCCACATACGCAATTGAGATCTGGAATTTTGTGTCTAGTATGGTTCCCGGATTGTCAGTTTTGTGGCCGGTTTCTATTACAGCAATAATATCTATTACTGTCAATGATTGTATGACGTGTTGGGGCTGTGGGTACCCATATCAAGTCGTACAGGTAACTGCTTGTTGATAACGTTGAGGTTCAGGCACATAAATGAGAAGTGAATTACAATATATAACATCAATCTTAGGTTATGTAATGGCTTTATTTAGTCCTGTCTAACTTATGCTTTCTAATATATACCCGAAGTAAACTCAAGTACTCAAATGCAGTTGACGGTCAATCAGATTGTATAAGTGGAGTATTCTTGGAACTGAGAGTGTATCCCTCAGTTCCAAGAAAGTCTAGACCTGTCATCTTTGGAAGAGATCAGCGGGCTTCTCGGAGTACAGTTTACGAAGCTTTTTATGCCCTAAGACTACATCTCGTTCTAAGTTAGACACGTATGTTTTTTGGAAGAAAATAGGAAAAGAAAAAGAGGTAAGAAAGAAAGACGTAATTTCGATGCCATCACAGGAATCAAAAACAATTAACTGTTATAATCTTGGGCGAGCCTCTCCCTGAATACGAAGTTAAGTTAAGAAAGCATCATTCGTTTACAAACTCATCATGTCATTGTGAGGTGCGACGCCCTCTACATAATCTATTTTTTTGTTTTTGTTTTTGTTTTCTTTTTTGTTCTTTATCGGTAATAAAGGAAGAGAATGACCGGATCATGGTCACAATGCATTAAGTAAATCTTGCAAACCCATCCAACCTATCCCTCCTAATCACCCAACTCATGGCTGGTCTCCTCGTCCAAGTGATGGCATCGTTGATGCACGTCTCCTACCACTACCTCGGTCCCGATCTTCTCTACTTCTTCGGCTTAGGCGACTTGTAAATCCCTGAAAGACATCCCTAAAGATATCACGCTTTCGCTTCTTGGGGGCCTCGGGAACGGCAATAGCAGTAGCATCATCATCATCAGCAGCAGCAGCAGCGCCCAGCTCCACTCCTAGATTCGTATCCTCAGGTGCTAGAGAAGATGTCAACTCTTCACTATCGTTAGTCCTTTCACCATTATCATCATCATCATCCGCCACCATAGCACGCGCAAACTCTGCGGTGAAAGCAGGATCGCGTGCTGGGGACCAATTACCAGTGTACTGGTTCACAGGTCGTGTAGGACCACCACCCTCCTGACCAGAATTTGGAGGACGCGATATCTCCTCACGTCTTGGTATTGGCGGTATCGGCGGTATTGTGCTTGATATCGATGTGGCCGAGCGTGCATGATATTGGTGAACTTGACTAGAGGCTTGACCTCCTAGATCTAGTCGCACGACGTATCCGTGCGCTTCCCGACTAGGCTGCGAAGGGTCTATTGTTGTGGACCTGATGGGCTGGGTTGTTGATGGCCGTGGAGCGAGAAGCAACCAATTTCTCTGTTCCTCACTCCATACCAAACCGCGTCGGTCTAAGACCTCAGTGTTCGCGCGTCTACGATTCGGGCATTCTGGATCGAGCACAACAACGATAGGATTGTCGTCGTGAATTGTAAAACTAGCTAGGGTTTTTGTTCTGTTTTGCCCTCGATTGGTCATTGAGGGGTTCTTGCTATTGTGGTTTACTGGCACCGCTAGTGTCGACATAATTTGATTGTTTCGTTTTACGTTTTATTGGATATTGGAGGAGGATATGATGAATAAGGTGGTTGTGCGCGCGCTGGTGGGTTTTGGTTGGTTTGGGGTTGACATTCTAAACACCCGGGAGGGAGGGGGTGGGCTGGTATTTATACAGTCGCGAACTTCGTTCTTAAGCGGGCAACAAGACCTCAAGAATAAGAAGACTCTCACAGTAATAGCACACCTCTTTTCTCTGACATTTCCTAGTCAACGTTCATTCGAGGAATGGTTTCTCATCATGAGCCCCTATGATCGCCGCTCCACTCCGCAATTGCAAGGCGAAGCTGCTGTTGTCCAGGCGCAAAAACGTGGTTCCCAAATAATCGAACGCATTTTATCCCTGTAGCGCGCGACCCCTCACAATATCCCCTAGAAAGAACCCCAAATTAGAGAGAGAGTTTAAGACTCGTCACTCAAGCAAGGTTGTTCTTCACGCGCGACCTGGTGGTCGGTGTCAGTAATAAACTTAAGGTCTGACATTTGACACCTCCAACTGCGGCTCTGGTACCCGGAACTGATAGTGGTCTCAGCTGTGGCGAAGATCCCAGGCGGAGAAACATATATCAGGTGTCCTTGTGAACCTTGTTTTCCTCCAGTTCAATGGCTCGAAACATTTTTGGATCTTTTGAAATATAAGTTAGTAGGAAGGTATCGAAAAGGTTGGAGACGCAAATGATCGATATTACCAAGAGTCCTGAAATAGCCGGAACCGGAAAAGCAATGTTGCTTGGAGTACCAGTTTGACAGCTCATGAACGTAGAAAAACACCCACAATCAAAACGCGTCTCTTGTGTCTCCATGAACGCGTGTAGTGTAACAGGTGGTGCGATCTCCTCCTGTGGAGAATTGAGGAGCTCTTCTCTGCCACTGGGTCACTCAGGGTGAAGATATATGGATATGTAGGTAGGTAGGTAGTTGTTAGTTGCTTGACGAGTTGCTGGTGACTAGATGTCCCATATGTGAGCTGGCAATGATTCAGAACTGCAGAATGACTCAATTATGTATGTAGAGACCGTGCTGGCATTTGTAGGTTAGAACAGAAAGTATTGTGGGTGTAGGAAATGATAGTAATGAAGATCTTGGCAAAATGGAGAACAGTTCGCCGTTATGAAATGCAGATAACTAGCCGCCGCGCAATTATTTATACTAGTGTAGGTACGAAGAGAGAAAGCAAACTAAATAATAAACGAGGTTCTGTTCCGCGCCGTTTAAGGTCGTTAGATCGTTTGAAAATAGGCCCAACCAATGTCTACTACCGCAGGTTTTCTTGCCTAACAACCGGGTGCTAGCCCAAGAGAGTGTCACTTCCACCATTCTCACTTCCACGTCTCCTCTACATACATACCACAAATCTCTACTTCGTTATCTACAGCAAACCAATTGATTAAATCTAAATCAGAGCATTAATTTGAATTAGTGTAAAACAGCGCACAAGGACTTGATCTCGGTAAAGGCACATCTTCTCTGGCGTGCACGCAAACCATGGGCTCAACAACACAAATTCAACACCAGTAACAAGAGCAAAAAATGAATATATGCTCTGACTCGGAGTTGAACCGAGGATCTCAGCATTACTAGTGCTGCGCCTTACCAACTTGGCCACCAGAGCATGTTTGTGTTCTCCTTTATTTAAGGTAAGTAATTTATTGGTGCTATATAATCCTGGTTTGACCAACATACCCCAGCAACAACAGACCTTACTATATTGGTGGAGCTAACAAGCTTTTCTGCTCTAGAATCTACTACCAGCAGCGGAATTACACGTTGTGTCTTCATGTTTCTCGGTAGCTTCAATTGGTTCGGGGTTAGGGCGGTGAGATTGATCACGTAGGATCGGTTCCAGAAAAGATTTTATGATGTAACCAGTAGAGTAGAGGAGCACCTAATGGGAATATAGTTATAAATGGCTTTCGAATTTTCCCAATGATATCACAAATCATATGTAATCTCAACCCTATTGAAAAACTATCGAGTATCTACTTCCTACTTCCTACGTCCTACGTATGTCGTTCGCGGCTGAAGAATTACATCTCGGCGCTGCCCCGGAATATTCTATAGTAGAATGATATAAGTATAAGTATGTACGTAGTACAGCTTACAGGTTTGGAAAAATCGAAGGAACTATAATTATGCCCAAACTAACGGTATAATAAATCGGCTTCGAAATACTATAGAATATTGAAAGAGAGCTGGCGGTTCCTAGAGTTAGGATGATTCACATAAACCTACAAGCGTAAGTAGGATTGTCTGGTCCGGTGCTGCGCCGTGTTTGTTCTCAGATATTTCAGAAAAACCTTCACTATTGAATTTAGCAAACCCGACGGATCGCTAGATGTATATTGAGTTTATTGAGGGGATCATGATGTCTTAGGGTTAGGGCTACTTCTGTAGATGAAATTTCTGCCAAGTCTAATTAGTTCAGAACCAAATTTTTTAGTTAATACACCAATGCGACGCGATAATAGCTCAGTTGGGAGAGCGTCGGACTGAAGCCTTCATTATCCGGGGTGTCATCTGAAGGTCACCCGTCCAATCCGGGTTTGTCGCATATCTTTTGCTGTCCTGTTGGATGGGGGTGGCACCATGGCACATCACCCAATCTGAGTGATGGTGAGTGACGGAGAGTGACCGCGAGCGATGGTGATGGTACTGAGTGGCTGGAGCTGATATGAGTTAAGTGTGAAATGTGTGTAATTCAGAATAGGTTCCCGAAATGCTTCCTACGTACATAGTACATACGTTATACATCCCATTAATTTACCATCTAGTACTGGTATTCGCACAGTAATTTTAGCTTTGAATTTGGCTCTGATGCAAGGAGAATAAAGTGTTAAGTGGTGCGGTTTAGGAAAGTGCAACGACCTCTACTTACATTGCAGAGTAAAGGGCAGGGAATTTCTGTCTAGCGCATATCCTGCTTTGTATCAAGGCAATGTCAGAGGTTAGGCTCGTCCCCAACCCGTCTACTTCCATGCTTCCAGAGCTTGCTGCAAGTAACGGGCTGGGTACGAGACTACTCAGAGGTCTGTTTCCATCCAGACTTGGTTGCGGGTTGGTTGTGCTTGCAGTTACCGCGAATCACACTTTATCACTCGAATCCTGGCTTAAGCGAATTCGCGATTGATATGTGTCCGTGTATGGGGCATTTTATAAGGTTATGAGCATATAGCAGTAATTAGTAGGCATGGGCCGATTTTCCTAGGAACTACAAGTTATGTAGGGCACGTACAGCCGCATGCGCCATCGAATAATCGAGGTTCACATTTGATGTTTTGATCAATATCCTGGCTTATAATGGGTTATTAAATCCCTATTCAAGCCTTTTAATATACTTATATACATGTATGGCTTGTTGGAGGCTTGCATGGGGAAACATGTGGTTAAGAACTTACGTGCCTGCCTCTATGTCACCCTTCATCGTGTGATTGACCTTCTTGATACTTCGTACCTCGATGTTACTTAGCCCTTTAATCAAGCGTCTGTTAAGGACTCACCATTGGTAAGTTTTTATAATGTATCTTCGCCACTTAATTACCCATGGCCATTGAATTGCGCCTAACCTCTTACTTAGGTTACGGAAAGACTTGCTTTCGAATTCCAAAAGAGCGGGATAGGATGACCTCAAAGTACAGAACTATCGCGTTGATTGATCCCTTGGTACTCTCAGACATTCCCCCCAACCCCTTATCTAAAATCAAGATTTCTAGAATGCTCTAGCATTGACCGCCCCAGTTGGCGGGAGGGCCCACTACAGGTAATTAAAATTAAGGTTATTTAAGAAATCTCCATATAGAATCCTAGAAGATTTATCAATAGAAAAAATTATCCGAGTATTAATATTCAATCTTATCATTACTCCGACGGGGTTAGTACTCCAGAAAAAACATTTCCCTTGCTTTCACGCTCCGCTTCCAAAAAGTTCCATATCAACAATAGTCGTTCCTACCTACTAACAAATAGTTGAACAACTTCGAACAAAGTAATTAGCGAGACCATTTGGGGTGTATATATATGTACACCTAAGCTAGAGGCCGTTATCACGGGAAGTAACCGCTTAGCCGGTCGGTTTTGCGAGACTCTTGAGTCGAACGCCCCGTGCGCGTAAAAATACCAAACCACGGTCCAACTGTTTTTCTCAAACAGAGAACGTTTGAAGCTACTTGGTAAAGTGCGATTACTGTAAAGTGTACCGGGGTCGGATAAATCCCCCCCGCCGGAAACGACTGCTCAGCAACAACACACCCCTTTGCCGACGACAACTGCAGGGTTGGAGGTTTCCGACGACCGAAGCCAGTATGGACTAATATTACCCCCCGATGGGTATGCCTTGGGCCAAAAGCGGTAAAAATCCTAGTGAAGTATCATAGCACGCGGGTTATATAGTGGGCTTTAATTAATCCGATTAGGGCCATGCCTTGGATAGTAGACCAAACTGCATGTTCAATCACTCAAGTGGACTCAACCAACCCAAGAACAAGCCTGCTGGGAGGGGTAAGCCTGTCTCCTGGTAACCGAGAACTTGACCGCACCCTTTAATAAAATTAGTTGGAATTGACGATGGTTATGATTATGGGGGCGGCTACATACGATACGATACGACGTCAGATATTGGTGTTTTTTTGGTAACGGGTTTCAAAGGGCCCGTGGTTTTTTCTTTTCACGATATATAAAGATCAGTTTCCTTCAATTCAAGTTCCTTTCTTCACCAACTTCACAGTCTTTGAGTTTCTCAGTAGCTTTATTTCCTACTTCCAACCGGCTAGTTCCGTTCTCTCTCTTATTTTTACTACAGTCTATCATTCATTCAGAGCAGTGCTCTTAGACTATACACTCATTCATTCATTGAACAACTAGCCTTTCTTTCGTTTCAAGAAATCTCAATTCCAATATATTCACCATGAAGACCTTCGCAGCACTCGCCCTTTCTTTCTCCAGCCTTATGGCTACCGTCTCCGCTCACGGTTACATCGTCTCTCCTCCTCGCCGTGCCCCCGGCCCGGAGATGTCAGCTGTCTGTGGTAGCACCATCTACAACAACCAGGCATCAGACAATGCCGGCCCAATTCAGTTGCTCATGCAGTCTGCTTCTTCTATTGTCGATGTCGATGCTTGCAACCTATGGATCTGCAAGGGCTACCAGTTCGCAGACAACACAGACCAGGTCCAGTCTTACACTCTTGGCCAGACAATTGATATGGAGGTCAAGATTGCCGCGCCTCACACTGGGTACGCCAATGTGTCTATTGTCGACACAAAGACAAACACAATCAAGGGCTCCGAATTGAAGTCATGGGATGTGTATGCGTCTACAGCAACCGGTGTTACTGCCGATGAGACAAACTTCAGCATCACTATTCCTACTGACTTGACTGGTTGCACTACTGCCGGAGGTAAATAATCCATAGCCTCTCCATTTGAATACAGCATTGAAAGGTCTCAAAGCTAACGATTCGCAGAGTGTGTCATCCAATGGTTCTGGTACGCTCCCCCCGGTGTTGACCAGACCTACGAAGGCTGCGTCGACTTTGTCATTTCCGACGGAACTGCCGCTACCACTTCTGCCGCTGCCACCACAACTGCTGCTGCCACTACATCTGCTGTCACTGTCGAAACTACCTCTGCTGCTGTCGAGACAACATCCGCTGCTGTCGAGACAACATCCGCTGCTGTTGAGACTACTTCCGCTGCTGTCGAGACCACTTCTGCCGCCGTCGAGGTCCCAACTACCTCCGCTGCCCCAGTCGAGACCACCTCCACAGCTGTTGAAGTTCCCACCACCTCCGCAGCGCCCGTTGAAAGTACTTCGGCCACTACTAAAGCGCCTGCCGAAACTACTTCTACAGCGGTTATCGCGACTTCCTCTACCGCGGTCGTAGTCCCCACCACCTCCGTCGCAGTCCCAACCACCCTTGTCACTAAGACCCGCTCCAAGACCTCCACTGCTGTTCCGGTGACCAAGACCTCTACTTCATCTTCTGCTCCTGCTGCTACTACCTCTGCTGCTGCTTCAACTGGTTGCAGCAAGACCTCAGAGGAGTACAACAAGTGCCTGGACGCGGCAAACATGTGCATCAGGAATTCTCAGAGCTCCACAGGTGGTGCGGTTGATTTCTCGGTTTGTGACGCCCAGAGAGCTGCTTGTACTATGTGCTAGAGCGGTTTAAGTTTAGATAGTTATAATTTCAATATTTGTACAGTATATATTCTTTATTTGTAGTAGAAAAGAGGGGGGGGGGGGGGGTAAAAGGTTCCTTGAGGGAGTCAAGTTAAATAATTAGAGTAAATGTTATGCTTTTAGAAAAATCTTTTTTGCAATATTGTGATACGGTGATCAAAGAGGTTTCTTCAAAGAGTAGCTCATGCATGCTTGGTACCCAGTGCCAGGCTAACAGATAATACCTTTTTAGCCTCTATCTTAGGTGAAAAGAAAATGTGATCACACAGGAAACACAACACAGTACTTTTGGAAAAAATCTAAGCATATATACACGCCCCATAGTCTTGAAGGTAGAAATGTGTCATTGTAAGGGTGGAAAGACACAGTGATCAGCCAATGACACATGTCACTAGAAAAATCAAAAAGTTCGTGTCACTACGTGAGTTTACTATGAAGTTGAGGCTCGAGAAAAAGAAAAATCTCGTTTACGTTCTTTTCTTTATTAGCAGCATTGTCTCTCACACACAAAATTCCTACACTAATATCTTGATCATGGTACCAGAAGCCAAAACCAAAACACCAGTGCACCTACCCAGACGCTGAATTCATGACCAAGCTGGAAGCTCATCGCGGAGGAGGGGGTGGTTGGAATTCTAGGATTCTTGAGGCCTTGAACAAACTCGTTAATGATGGGATACAGGGCGCGCGGCTAAGTGGTCTCTATCTGTACCTTTACTCCCGTACTCTGCTAGGTTTCCATCAAAAATAATCAAAATAATCATGGACGAGTGAGAGACCATGATTCTATCGGCCCCGGCCGGAACTCGGCATGCCGTGCAAATTTCAATTTATGCATGCCCCCTAGTTTAGTGCGGCGGGGGATGTTCTACTTTATTCTTTATTTTAACTAACATCGTCTCCCCAGCAAAGAATGGCCACTGACAGCTCACTGCTCATCACGGAGCTTCCGAATCCCGATGTTTTTTTATTTTTTTTATTTCTCGGTGGTAGGGCGATTATTGGAATGTTTGTGTCTAGGGATAGCTAGAGGGACGGGAAGAATCGTACGATTGAGCTGTCAGCAGCGGGCATTCTCTACTTCATGATCAATCACGAGTGCCGCGGTTAAGCAGAGGTCGCAAAAAGCTCCCAATTCATGTGGAAAGCACTATATATATGGCGTCAGCATTAATAGAAGCTACTATAAACACCCAGCCGCCACTGGATCTAGGCCGTCCTAAGTAAGAAGCTGCACACAGATAATATTAACAGAACTCTCACTGACCTTTCGATTACGGAGTTAGTACATGTGCCTTTTCCAACAGATCTCCTTTTTGGGCTATATGAATGCCAGGGGCAGAGAATAAAGTACATGCATATATTAAGCGTCTACGCTACCAGGTCCCAGCGTTTGGATTCGGGCCTAAAGAGTGGGGTATCTGGATGCCCCCTTCCTAAATGGGACCGGATTATTTAGTCAGTTCTGACCAATGGATAACTCTATAGTTGACACTTGAAACTCCTGCAGATCCGTTTCAAGCGCAAACTGTCGTCGTCGTCAACTCGACCCGACTTCTTCGGGGACGAATGACCCGTGGGTAAGTTGGTGATGGTAAGCTGCTGGGCGACCGACTGAGCAGCCAGTTTGGCCAAGAGTCTTATGACTACACAGTTTATGAGTGTATGCAAAATACTAATACTGATCTATCTGCATATACTTTACAGTACTCTCAGACACCACATATTGGCAGTGTTGATGGTGCCTACCAGATCCAGAGCGGCCGGCCGCTGAGTTGCCCATTGCAATATTGGGAATGCCAGTTACTCCCTCTACTGTGCAATACATGTACGCCGCACTATACACAATATAATGTATAGCACCTCGTAATCATCACCCCACTGTGAGATCCGTCCGCCGTTCATCTGTTCAGATCGGGACCGGAAGCTGCCGCGCGGCAATAGTAGGGAAATATTATGAAAGTTATTCCATAGCATTCCCAGGTCCTGGAAGAATATTAAAGGAGTTCATCCTAGTCTTGTCGAGGGGTTGCTGGACAGTGATGGGTATAGATTTGTAGGGGATGCACGGACCCTCAGGGGTGCATATAGTAGTTTGTGTGGGATTTCTACTGTTTGGGACGTACCTTAGCTCTGTTTCCCGGAAATATTGTGATTGCTGACATGACAGTGGACTGCACTGACGCAAGAACGGCTCGCTACCAGAAGAATCCATACCCACGAGTACGCAGATATAGCCAGTATGCACATATAGCCGTGAGTGGAAGAGGTGCCAAGATGTGAAACGATTATTTCAGGGTAATAACAGAGACAGTACTACTACCAATGCGGTAATGTGAATAGTAACAAAAACAGCCATGCAATAAACTTGAGAAGGGCTAAGTAAAATATCCGAAGGAGAGGGATATTTCTCCGTTCGTACGCGAGTGGCTACTGAAACGACGATCCAGGAACAACACCAAGAGAAATTCTCCATGAGGGTAGCACGGCATGCAGTAGAAGGATCCAAGAATCACCACCACTATATTCTGCTTGACCCATGCATGGATAATGGTAGTAATGATAGCAGTAGATTCTCGATTAGATCTATCTGTGCACTCTGCAGCTCGGAGATTCAGCTATATAAGATGTTGTCTACTTCCACAACCTCAACTTTCCTTCCCCATCGATCATTCGACCTTCATTCACTTCTCACTTCTGTCCGCTCCTCAGCTTCTCTTTCCCTTTCCACCGGCTTGACGCCTTTTCCCTCTTTCATTCATTTTTGAATTATTCCTCAGTGACCCAGTGTCCTGTCTATCTTTTATTTCCACTACCGTCAATCCTAGTCGCCGAGCGTCTCAACACACAACAGAAGTACTTTTTTTTTTATATCCTTTAAAAACCAAACAACCATTCAAAATGAAGACTTCAATCGTTCTCTCAGCTCTTGGCACTGCTGCCCTCACTGCTGCCCATGGTATTGTCCAGAACCTCAACATTGCTGGTAGCGAATACACTGGATACCTCCCATACAATGACCCATACGCGTCACCCGTTCCCGAGCGTATCGTATGGGCTTTTCCTACAGCCGGTAACGGCCCTGTAGAGGATGTCAGCACCTCTGATATCACCTGCAACAAGGCTGCCACTGCTGCCCAGCTCACCGCCCCCGCCGCCGCTGGTGATAAGATCAGCTTCTACTGGACTACATGGCCCGAATCCCACAAGGGTCCTGTCATGACCTATCTTGCCAACTGTGGCGGTGACTGCACAACTGTTGATGCCACCACACTCGACTACTTCAAGATCGACGAGGCTGGTCTCAACAGCGATGGTACATGGGCCTCTGATGACCTCATTGCAAATAACAACAGCTGGACCGTCACCATCCCCTCAGACATCGTTGCTGGCTCGTACTTGGTCCGTCATGAGATCCTTGCCCTCCACAGTGCCGGTACCGCAAATGGTGCCCAGTTCTACCCCATGTGTGCCAACTTGGAGATTACTGGGTCTGGATCAGCTGTGCCGACCGATACCGTCAAGTTCCCTGGTGCATACTCTGCTACTGACCCTGGTATCTTGGTCAACATCTATGGCACTTTGACCAGCTACACTATTCCTGGCCCAGCTGTCTATGGATCTTCTGGATCTGGATCTGGGTCTGCCACCACCACTGCTGCTGCTGTTGCCACCACTTCTGCTGCTGCCGTCAAGACTTCATCCGTTACTGCCGCTGAGACTACCTCTGCTGCTGCTGTTGAGACCACCTCTGCTGCTGCTGTTGAGACTACTTCTGCCGCCGTCGAGGTCCCAACTACCTCTGCTGCCGCCGTCGAGACAACTTCTACTGCCGTCAAGGTCCCAACAACCTCTGCAGCCGCAATCAAGACTACCTCCACTGCCGCCGCTGTGGTCCCTACCACCTCCGCTGTTGCCGCAGTCCCAACCACCCTTGTGACCAAGACCCGCGCCTCCACCACTGCGGCCGCCGCCACTACCTCTGCCGCCGCTTCAACCGGATGCAGCAAGACCTCAGAGGCTTACAACAAGTGCCTCGATGCTGCCAACGAGTGCATCCGCAATGCGCAGTCCACCACCGGTGGCGCTGTCAACTTTGACTCTTGCAATACCCAGAGAAGTGCCTGCACCATGTGCTAAGTGTAATGTTGTATATTTGTCAATAACGTTGCGAGGACCAAAAAGGGATGATGGGGGGTATAGTATGTAGTATGTATATGTAGCGATTCGCTTTTTTTGTTTGGTTATAATTTTTTAGTTAGATTTTTTTGGGGGGGGTGTAGTCAGGCGGGGAATGGCACTGTGTGCGGTTCTCTGGTTTGAGTAGGTACTGGATGGATTTGTATAAATAAAACAAGTTTATCCCTAAGTTGTTTTTTTCCTTTGTGAATTCTGGTAGTGAGTGATAGTTCATGATTGAAATGTGTCCTGTCCAACTTACAAGTAATTATGGTTCAGATCTTCGAATTTCAGCGATTTTTTTATATCTGGATGGAGTTTAATCGATAAGAGTGTCTAGTCTATGAAGAACTTTTAGCGTTTAAGCTTCTACTAGACGGTCCGCCCTGCCCGGAGGATTCATATTTCTCTTCACGTTGACGAAATTAAACCAACATTAGATCTAGATCCAGCTGTAGATGAAGTTAGCTCCAATTCAACAGGAAGAAAGCGGCTAATTCTCAAGAGTGTACACCTACCTGCCCCAAAGAGTATACGATGTTGCGGTGTTGATCCCGCGGATGCTTCCAGCTTCCCCGTGAAGAGGACTTAAGCATACGACTTGTGTTAAGAACATATCCCACGAGAAACGTGTCAAATATCCACTATTTAAACTTACTTCGATTGTCTGTCTCTCCTGGAAAGACTTTTCACCGACCAGTTCAATCTGTTCCCGATATTTTTTGCCCACTGCAGGCCCGTCCGACAAAAATATGGAGCGATCAAGGTGTTCACCCCAACTTTTGATGTCCCTAAATGAAAATTATTAGTAGGACACTGCCAAGATCGGTCAAGAACAAAGATGGTTTCGATCCTTGACCCACGCCTAGTACAAGATATTAAATTTGGAACTATATCTCATGCCTTTTTTTTTATATCATTCTCAATTTGATTCTAGGTACCAATGATCGCATACAGTAGAAACTATGGTGTAAGGAACTATATCGGATGCACCAACATTGCTAACATATACTATGTCAATAGAGTTAGTAGTCTATCGGGGCTATTTGGTGATTATAAGGAGAGGAAATATATATTCCTCGATCGATACATACTCATCGGGTGAAATCCTGGGGGTATATTCAAGAACGATCTGATCCAAAGGAGGAAAATAGCTAGGCTCGGCTAGACTAGCCCAGCCTAGACTATTGAAAACGCCAATCCAACAATTCTTGGTCCGAACATGATAGGTCATGATGTATCAGCTAGTCTCTGCTCTTCAGTCTTGTCCGTCCTTTTAGCGGAGATCTAACGTTACTCTTGGTCTAGGAATCAGCTCATCTTGAATACCGGCTTTTTGAATATGAAATGGCAGCCGACGTGGATTTACTGATAGGATTGATTAAATAGCTTTTTCCATTGATTGTTCTTTTGGCGCCAGTCCCATTATATTTCAATTTGCCGTTTGGGTAGGACCTAGTTTTACGGCATGTACGGTAATAATCTACCCAAAAATGGTAAATACTTATACTTAATATCTCTCACACGCTCAAGATGCTAACGCTTATCAAGGAATGCTCCAGAACAGGTATAGCTAGAAGAATGAATGATGAGGTCCATTTTGTTCTTCGACTACCTAGCTATCTACGTAGCTATCTGGATTTACTTACCATTAGGCCATGGCCAGGTGTTAGCCAACCCACAGCGCAGCTCACACAATCATCACCTCCTTCACACCCTCTGTCTCCTCAACCCACCACTCCCTAAACACCCTAATCCTCTCTGCCCTCAGCTTGGCCAACCTCTTTCCCTCCGTCGTTTTCATGCCCGCCTCCAATTTCAACAATTTATCCTCAAAATGGTCAATCACCCCTCCCATTCCCTCCCCTGGTCTCTTCGCCGCCCCGAAAGTAAACGCTCTCCCCACACCCACCGCCCCAATGGCATCCAACCGGTCCGCATCCTGCACCACCTTCAGCTCCGGGTGCGCCTTACACATCTCTGCTACCACCTCCGGGTTCGCGCGCTCGTGCGAATACGACACATGATTGATGAGTTTCTGGATCGTCGTAGCCAGGGCCGGGTCGCAGCCGGCTGTGAGCAAGAACTCCTCGGCTGGCCCGAAGGCGCCTGTCCTCTCTTGCTCGGCCCCCGAGTACTTCTTGTCGCCGACGTCGTGCAGCAGCGCGAGCAGGGTTACGACAGTCGGGTTGTAGAGCTGTGCACCGGTTGAGGCCGCGGTCTCGGCGGCGAGGACCTGCTGTGCGAGCGAGAGCACACGCAGGATGTGCTGGTAGTCGTGAGAGGAGTCGTATTGTGCCATATAGGCCTTTACGTACTCGTGCGTGGCTATGATGAGTGCGCCTTGCGAGTGTACTTGGTCCATGGCTACGGATGTGCCTAAATGCTGCGAGAGGCTTGTTTTGTTCTGTTCGTTGGAAGTACGGACGCTGTTTCTTTTATACTTGTCTGGTTGATGAAGTCACTCAAGTTGAGATGAAGGGACCTTCCCAACGCGTCCTGCCCCTCTTGCCTCGCTCACCGCCATTCGTCATTGCCGGCAGAGGTTTAATAATTATGTTGGCAATGCAATGGCCAGAGTAGGTATATGCAATTGTACGGAAGATATTTTGATACGAGTCAGAGTAAGGATTCCTTTCGCCCCGAAGAGATCGCCTGACAAGCGGAGGGTATGTACCTACTCTACCTACTGACTGATATGGTTAAACTCTATGATATTAACCGCAACACTTCTTGGTGCAGGTTCCCGTTGATTACGAAGATCGGTAATTTACATGTTTCACTATCACCAACTCCGCATTAGAAACATGTGAAAAGCATCGACTAGACGAAGAAAGTGTGCTTGGAGGGGGTTGAGGGGGCAAAACCCAAGCGATAATTCTTTGAACTTGGGTGATCTCTTCAAAGAGCGAGATCAGAAAGACGGGGAAAAAAAGAAGAGTGCTCTGACTCGGAGTTGAACCGAGGATCTCAGCATTACTAGTGCTGCGCCTTACCAACTTGGCCACCAGAGCTACTGCAGCAGTCAGGTATTTTAAAAAATAATAATCCCTATCCATGCTTGTGCGACTAGCACAGATTATCACTCGGGTCACTTGAAACCCCACCAGAAACATATCCCGCCTGAATGTGCCGTAACACATAATCCTGGCCGCTTCTCGCAAAAACTGCAATTGTCTCCGCCAGGAAGCATATCAAGTGACTGGCAATTAATGCTTTGAAATCCTCCCGTCTCTTGAGCCTAAGTAAGTAGGGATCAAGCATGTCATGTCCTCTCGCCAAGAATCCAGATCTAGCTGCAGAGAACGCAACATTCCAACTTCCAAGTTTCCAAAAAGTCACGAAGCAACACACCCTCTGTGCTGAACTGTTAACCTGCTAACCTGCCAGCTATAATCTCCCCGCCGCTCCCCCGAAGTCCCCGGAGTGCTACTACTAGCAAAAACGACCCAAACCAGGAACCAAGTTAGCCAAGCACCTATTAGTAGCTGCTTGCTTAGCCGTAGCACGCTAGGAAGGAAAGGATTCCCCGCGGTAGTAACAGGGCCTGCAGCTACCCTGTTTTGGGCTCCGTGGATGCTGTGCTGTGCATACATAAGGAAGTAAACGCCGACGTCTGTCCATTGTGGGGAGCTAGGTTGGTGATGCTCTATATTAATGGTAGGTAGGTACTGCGTATATGTACTTGAATGGGGCCATGGGATCGCTGGTGCCGGGTGTGGATTTCCCCGCAGCGGGAGGCTGCGGTGTGGGGTGGACGGGGGAAGGGATGGGGTATGTATTGTATACGTATTTAGGTTTGGATGGGGAAGGTTGGATGGGGAAGGTTAGGGTGTTGGATATCATGGGGGGCTGGAGGGTGGACGGTAGATCATGGATGGGCGATTCGGAGGAATGGAACGTGAGGGTTTCCTTTCGAAGGAAAGGGTCGAGGGGAGGGGGGTATAAATATTCTCTTTTTCAATGGGCCCTCTCATTCCTTACAATTTCAATATACCAATTACTGTATTACAATCCCGCAGATATTATATCTAAATCAATATATAGCACTCCCTACCTACCTACCTATAAAGTCAGCATATCACTCCACTCCCCAATGGCACCCCTCCAGATCTCCAAAACCCTCCCCACCACCGCCGCCGCTACAACCAGAATGCAATTCGACCCCAACTCCAACAGTTTCCCCCTCCGCAAGGACCTCCCCGCCATTCCCGGCGCTCCCAAGGGTGCCGCTTGGTTCTGGGGCGCCGACGACCAGGTGAGCCAGCCCACATCTGCATCAAAAATATATATCTTTCAAGTAGTTATCTGACAGGTAGAGCAGCTCGGGCGAGTGAACCTCCTGACGCCCGCGCGCGTCAAAGAGGCCGTCAAGGAGGTCGTGACGGGCGAGATGGTGCCGCTGAATCTGGAGGTGTCGGAGCTGAAGCCGTGCTATGGGCGGGAAACGTTTGAGCACACAATCAAGAACATTATACCCAGGGTGGCGTTTGATGATTTGTATTCCATGAATACGCAGAGTAGTACGCAGTGGGATGGGCTGCGACATGTAAGTGTTGTCTTTGTCGCGGGCGGGCGGGCGGGCGGGAGGGGTACAATTGTGGATATTATATTGACTGGGGGGTGGTGATATATAGTTTGCGCATCTCGACTCGGAGATGTTTTATAACGGGGTATGTATCCATCTATCCGTCTCCTTTGTAGTCTGTAGCCCTTACTGCGCAATTGATACTGATTCCTGCTTTCCCACAGTGCACACAACAAGATATCATCGGCCCGGACGCAAACTCCAAATGCGGCATGCAAGCCTGGTCACAGCACGGCATCGTCGGCCGCGCCATCCTCATCGACTACGTGGGCTACGCCGAGGCCAACAATCTGCCCGCGCTCGACTACTACGACAACCAGACCATCCCGCTCAGCGCGCTCATCGCCGCGGGGAAGATGCAGGGCATTGACGTCCGTCCCGCGGCGCAGGGCGGTGATGTCAGGGTCGGTGATATCTTGCTGATCCGCAGCGGGTTTATCAAGAACTATAGGAGCCTGAGTCCGGAGGATAGGGTTAGGCTGCATTCGAAGAAGGCGGGATTTAGCGATGAGGATGAGCAGGCGTATCCTGGGCTTGAGCAGACAGAGGAGGTGCTGGATTGGTGAGTTGGACCCTGTCCGTCCTTGCGAGTGTATTGCGGGTGCGGGTGAGGCTAATGGGATGCGGTGGTAGGCTTCATGATTGCTATTTTGCCGCTATGGCCGGGGATGCGCCGGCGTTTGAGGCGTGGCCGAATAAAGGCGGTATGTATTATCAACCATCCCCAAACTCTTTACCCCCCCTTCATTCTAACATTGGCGTAGATTTCTGCCTCCATGAATACATCCTTGCGCTGTGGGGCTGCCCGCTGGGCGAGCTGTGGGATCTGGAGCAGCTGGCGGCCAAGTGCCGGAAGAGCGGGAAGTGGACGTTTTTATTGACGAGCTCGCCGGCGAATGTTAATGGCGGGGTGGGGTCGCATGCCAATGCCATTGCGATTCTCTGAGGGGGTTTCTTTTTTTATATCCTTTTTTTATGTGTGTTTTGGGATTTGTATATACATGTAGTCGTTGCTTTTTTTCTATATTCATGGGATGGGATGGGATGGGATGGGATGGAGGCTGTTGGCTACGGATACGACAACTGCAACGACAACTGTGGAATGACAGCCTGTCCTCAATCATGTCGTATAAAGCTGGAAAGAAAGTTGAGCAGTCCTGTTAATACATCACCGTCTCTCTTCTCGTCCAACAATTCAATTTATCTTGCTGCAGCCATTGGGACACTCACTGCCTTACAGTACCCGAATGCGTGAAGTATTCTGCTCTGGCCCTATTCTAGATACTCTCTCTCTCTTTCTGGGAACTCTACTCTTATCGACAAGCTAGCCCACTCCCCACCCCCTTATCTCACCGGGTAACATGCATCGTGTATTCTCCACTCTCGACCCCAGCAGCTCAATCTTAAAGGCGGAGCGAGCATATCCCAGCATCCTCAAATCTCACAGTCCCGGGAAAACGCCGCTTGTGTACCGTCAATGCACATATCATATCGCTAGGGCACTCACGATCCTTCACAATCTCAGTCTCAGCCCAAAATTTGGAGGTTAAAAAATATAAATTTCCCTGATATAGCACCAGCCCAGCGCTCAAACAAAACACCCCTTCCTCTCGCAGCCCTAGTTAATTGTACAAAAAAAGAAGAGAAAAAGAAGAGAAAAAGGTAAGAGAGAAAAAAATCATAATATCACCAAGTGGTAAATTACTCCCCAGTCTAGCAGGTAAAAAATTGAGACCCTCTATACTTCGACTTCCATTATGTACTCCAGCGGACAGGACGCTCAGCACTACCAGAGCACCCCAGGAGGAGCAAAGCAGGAAAGCTACCTAGAGCCTCCCCCCTTCACCCACTCATTCATCCTCGTCCGTCACCTCATGGATCGTGCCCAATCGCTTCTTCTTCGCGGCAGCAGCAGCAGTAGGCGCAGCACTACGAGAAGTTCCTCTCGCAATAATCCCTTGGGCAAAAAACGTCAGTCACCACCGTTCCAATCTATACACTCACTGCCCCACCCCTCCCCATAAACAGTAGAAAGGGCAAAAACAAACCTCCCTGTCGCCAAAAAGTCTTGCACATTCTTCTCGTTCTCCTGGCGCTCTGCGGTCTCAACCTCGTTGCGCTTGGCTTTCTCTTCGCGCCGCGTCTTGATCGGGTTGGCGATGGTCTTAAGCGCCTTTTTAGCCCGCACGGACTTGCTCTTCTTGAGCCCGCCGCTCATGGGCATGGGTGTGGGCTCCTCGGCGGGCGGTGGTGGCGGCGGTGGGGGGATCTGCGCGGAGAGGGGCGCCGCCGGGGTGGTGTTGCTGGTAGGCACCGGCTTGCGGGAGGTGGAAGCGGATGAGCGGGGGATTATTGGCATTTTTGCTGGTTGTGGGGTGGGTGGTGTATGGAGTGGTGGTGGTGGTGGTGGGTTTGGAAAGTGCACAGCAGCTGGAGAGGTTGGATAGATAGGTGGGTAAGTGGGTAGGTGGGTAGGTGGGTAGATAGGTGGTATCAAGAAGTGAAGAAAAGAAGCCGAAAAACCAGTTTTTCAGAAATACGTGAGCTGTTGGAACCTCCTGGATGGGAGGGGGGGGGCAGGTGGGAGAAGGTGGCTCTTTAAAAGAAACCTGCCGGCCCTGCTTTCCCTGGGCTCAAAACGCAATTTGCAATAAGAGTGAGTATCAAGTAAGTGGCACACACACACCCTTACCACCATACCATTACCTCTAGCTACATGGAGCAGTGACGAAGAAAAAAATACTGTCGCACATACGGCCGCAGCAGTCTCTATCAAATCAAATCAGTATCTTAGTAGGTATCAAGATAAGTGGTTAATTAGGTAGCAGCGCTTAGGAGCAGGGTTGATTATCCACCACTCTTGTCTCGTCTCTTGTCTCTTGTCTCCCCCGCATAGTTACATACCCCGGAATATTCGCCTACCTGCTTTCTTGCTTGGTAAGTACGTACTACGTACATACCTACATATAACCACTTGATTACGTATGTGTGAGCCTGGACAATGAATGAGGGCAGTGATTGGATTGGGGCCCCTTGCCGCGACGGCGGTGATTGGATGTGTGGTGTTCATGTGCTATCACTCGTCGTGGTTGGGTTGGGTTTTGATGCACACAGCCTCTCTCTCCCTAGCTCTGGGGGTTTCTAAATATGTTTCTACGTAGGTAGTACTTACTACCGGCCTGGGTAAAAGTAGCTACATGCAGTGCTTGTTTCCGTACTGTACGGAAAAGAAACATTGGTTGGATTATGCGGCGGCGGGTGCGTGTGAAACATTGTCGTACACTAACAGTGGTGGTCATCATATAGTCGTACTCTACCAAGTATTGCTTCACCAGCGCCGCATGCTGTACTTGCTTACCAGCAAAAGAACCAGAAATGCAGTTGCTCAGTGCATATAGAGTAGTGCCGTTCTCTCATACAAATAATCCCTGTTTCCATCACTTGCATTTTCTGGTTCTTTTGCTGGTAAGCAAGTACCTGCTCCACACCACTGCAGCGCCGGAATGCACAAAGACAGCAAGGTACTAAATGATTGCTATAGCTAAGAAAAATGTATTTGAAAAAGCCCCTGTATATATCCGTCCAAGTTCAATTTGCCCGGCCCTTCTTCAGCCTCTATAGATGTTATTAATTCATTAAACAGTCAATTGCTCTACCCCCTATAATAAGGGAATTGAATTTTTATAGGATCTATATAGCTATTACCCGATAAGAGAGATATCTAATGGGACCTATTAGTAAAGCCACACCGAATTTGCCCTTTGTTGGGGGATCAGCATAGATCACCTGACGGCGTAATGAAATATAAATCAATTAATCAACCTGATCTGGCAGCTTAAGCTGGGATAATCAACTATGTATGTACAAGTATCTTTCTCCACTCAACTCAATCATTGAGAGTGATCTCACAAAGAGTCGCATCATATCATTTACTGGCGATTGATTGGAGAATTAGAGTTTCAAATCCAATCCCCACCACCACCATGGTCATAATCTAACACCGTTAGTCAGAGACCGAACTGCCTTCTTCTTATATACGGAAAACAGCAGATAGCTAGCTATAGCTAGTCAACTTACACTGCCCAGCAAAAAAGAGTTATAGTGGTCAAGATATGCTGCATACTTGTATCCACCTCCACTTCCACCGCCCCCTGCAGTACTGCTTTCGACCCTTTTAGACAACTGCTCGTTTACTTGCTTTACTATTTGGTCCATTTGGGCTAGGTGGTCGTCAATCTGCTTGAACCCGTGGTCGAGCTTCTCGCTGAGGTGCTTGATTTCTGGATCGGCCGGGCAGGCCACATCAATGTCCTTGGGAATAGCTGGCGTATCGGCCATATTCTTCCCGGCCTAATTAACGTTCCCAAATTAGCAGAGCAAAAAGTATTATAACGCCGAGTTCATAAAACTTTCGTGGAGACGGAAAACTTGCATTTGCGGCGATGGTGGAATAACGAGGGTAGAACCCTCTATAAACGCTGACTGGGACTACTCTGTAGACAGATTTACGAAACATATTCTTGTGGAAGTGATTGATGGCTGGCGGGTGCTTGCTGGCTGGTGTCGTGAGTGCAGTGGATATATTCTGGAAGAAGTAGAAGAATCAATCTAGATATCCTTCTAGAGTCGTTACTGCCACATTTTTGTAGCATAGTGTCATCATCCCATCACTTAAACCATTGTGGGGTGACAAAAGTTTCTCGTGATTTCCGTATAGCAACCAGCAGAAATTACCAGACCAATCCACAAAGTTCTATCAATCCTCAGCTCTCTGATCATGTTTGTATCTTCATTATCTTTTAGGGTCGTCGTTTCATGGCCTGTCCTCGTAGTACAAAATCACGAGAACTTTTGTCGCCCAATAATACATTGCCGCGCCGGTCCACCAGTGTCCTTTCCCTATTTCTCCTACTATGTACGTAAAGAACAGTTGACGACAGCACAAACCTGTGACTAAAATATTAGCCCTAACATATAAGCGTATTCGATCGCTATAAGGAATACAGTACGAGAAAAACGGGGTGAAATCACTAACGAAGTTTAGTGACGAATACGGAATTATGAACTGTATTATTAAGAAAAGAAGAGAAAAACGTCAAGCACGTGTGCTGTTTCCGTAATTGGAGGCGCTAGTGAACCGGTCTGCTCTACTCTGGATGTATGGATGGGATGGGATGGTGTTTAAGATTTTTTTTTTAAGGTTTTGTTGCATGGGCGTGTTTCTGATCGGACCCTGTCGGTGTCGTTGTTGTTGTCTTGGGCTGGATCAGCGTGGCTTTTACTTCACTTTGCTTTACTCTACCGTCTGCTCAGCTAGACTGCAGGTATTGAGGATATCCTTAGACACAATCGGCGGGATTGATATTTTCTTTTGATAAAAGGTCTGTAGATCTAGACTCTACAGTACTGCGTGGCTTTCTCAAACGAACGACCCTCTCATCTCACGGTGCGGCCATAATCAGTCGGGAAGAACACAATCAAACAGGCAAAGATCACATCAACCGTTATCACCAAGAGTCTTATCAGCAAAATAGCCCCCCCCCTGACGGAGTTACCAGGATTGATCAGCGCCGAGATTACAATAGCATCGTTAGATATCGATATCGTGGCTTTCTCGAGAATCCCCTTTAATCTCAACATGGGATACACATAAAGGTACCTAATGCTTGTTATCTACACGGCCAAAGTGTTCCCGCTACGCTATATACCACCAACCCCCTGGGGTAAGGTAATTTCGAAAAGAATGAAAAAAGCAGACTCTCCAAGGATGATGAGATGAGCGTTCTTTAATATTAAACATCGACAATAGCCATTCCCGCCCCTTAACGCAAAACACCGCGCTCGCAAAAGACGACAACATAAAGATAAAGGGAAAGGAAATTTAAAAAGGAAACCGCTATTGAAGATCTGGGTATATTCCAGCCCTTGGATGTAGGGGAAAAAAAAAAAATCCAAAAATCGATAAATCCAAAACTCCAGTACCTTTTTTCTTCACATAGGAACAAAAAACAAAAACAAATGAATAGGGAAACAACTATCGCCAGCCAAACAGCTTTGCTTTCCACCCCTTCTTTACTTCTTCCCAGCTTTTCCTCTTGGTTTCCCGAGCTCTTTCTCGCTCCATCATCTTAAGTCTTGCTGCTAGTTCCTCAGCATCGACTTGTGCTATCTGTGCTGCTGCATCGGCCGGATGAAGTCCGACTCCTAGAATACTTGCGGCACTACTACCAGGAGCGGTAGTAGTACTGCTGTTGAGAAACCAGCTGCTGCGCTTTGAGTTTGGACTGGTCCATTGATTCTCGGGAATGAGCAATGGAGGCGGCGCTATTCGCATCATTTCGATCGTGACGTCGCCGTTAGGAGCAGTGGATTCGGAATAAATCCAATGACTGCCGATTTCGAGGCTAGGTAAGGGGTGCTTGGTGGGAATAGTATTCCATGCGGATGGCGGGTTATTGAAAGGGTTGATATGTGCCCCAGTTCCTGCAGGTCTAAAGTCAAGATTCAAGCTCTCGAATCCAACTACGGTATGTCCATATGAGATCAGACCGAGGTCAGGGGCGTATCTCGTCTCGATATCCCTCTCAACTGGATCTGCGCCTTTGTCGGGGGTTTTCAAGTATCGGATTGTAGCAGGCCCTCCGAATATCGGATAAATCATTACCTGACCTAGAATACCCCCACCCCTATACTCCTCGCACCGGATAGAACCCCAGATGATCACGGAATCTCCACTGGGAGAGAAGAACATTTCCATATCTCTTTCTGGAACAAGACTGAAATATGGTGCTACAATGAAATTAAAAGCACATGTGACCTTTCCAGACGTAGCTTGAACGAGCACCACCCGGTGAAGGTTTTCGTGGTCTGGAAACTGACGATGCGGGAATTTCTGGGCGATCAAGAGATGAAAACCCGAAGTATCTGGCTTGAGGGAGATCAGAGTAGCTGGTGAGATACTGAGCTGCAGCTCAAGCAGCTCTGTCTCTGTCGATAAGTCATTGCTTGAGGTTAGGGCATGAAATCGCATAATCATAATTCTGCTCCCTCCACTAGTGTCGAGGGAGTTTAGAAACGCAATATAATATTCGTTAAAAACTGGTTGGAGCCTCCTTCGTCCCGCCGTAGAATCGTTCTCAACAACACCATGGAAGACAGATGTATTCACATTGGCGGACCACAAAGTTCTTCCATTTCCGCCGTCTCTACAGTCGGTTAGGATAAACATTGTTGAATTATCGCCTCTGCTGTATACTAAAAGGACTTTGCCGCGGTTCATATATATCCCGGACAATTCCTCACGGGGAATAGAGACATGGATATCTTGTCCATTGATTAGATTCCGTACAGTGATCCGGACCGACATTAGGTTATCTTCGACGTACGCCGTCAAAAAATAACCCTCATCGGAATCTGTATCTACCAGTCGGAACCCATCTGGCGGAAAAATCTCGGGTACTGCATAGCTATCCATGTGTGGTGGGGCCGGAAAAGCCACCTCCCAATTCAGTGACCATTTGCCCGTTTTCAGCCGATGAAGGCGGCTGCAAACTGCGTTGAAATCATCGTATCGCTTCTTGCCCGCAGTCGCTGTTGTCGCGTCGTACGTCTCCTGCGCGAACGGGAAAAAGTGGCCGAGCAACGAGGCACATAGAGTCGGTTGCGAAAAGGCGGTGTTCCAGTCCCGGCAGACATGTCGTATAGAAGCGATATCGCGGAGCTGGAGCTGTCCTTTTATGACGATCGCCGCAAGGACGTTAAGTGGGAGCGTGGGTAGCGACATATGGAAAGTTCGGGTTTAGGGTGGAGTGTTGAGGATGGAGGTGAGAGACATCATGTAATAACTCACCAACAGCCTGGAGCGATAGGATGTGGTGGAAGTGGTGGTGGTGGTAGATAGGTGGGTAGTGGTGACGTCGGAGGAGAGGGGCCTTGATGTTGTAATTAAATACTTTCTGTCCTGCTGCGCTTTTTGCCAAAATCCTTTCCGTGTAAATCTACTTTATGGGCGTGTGCTTCTTGCTTGGGGTCCGAAAAAAAAAATGACGGGAGAGAGAGGAACGTGAACAAGACAGGAGAGAGAGAGAGAGAGGAAAGTTGGACGTTCCCTGGGTATGTTACAAGGTTCTTCCCCACATTCATGCCCCCCGCTGCTGCTTGCTATATGCTGTTGGCTGGCTAATTCGACACGTAAGGTTGACAGCAGTTCTTGTGTTGCGCGATATCCTGTCTGCTTGATATGTAGGGAAGGAAAGTGTATGTATTATGGAAAAGAACGTGTGAAGAAGAAGGTTGAACAGAGAAGTAAGTTGTAAGACAGCTAAGAAAGAAAGGAAGAGAGGAACAGCACAACGGTAGAAAAGATACAAGGAAGAAGGAGTTCATTTGTTGTAACTCATTGCTGCTATGGAAAGAACGGCTCTTAGTAAGTGCAGTAGTTACACCCTCTTCAGGCGTCAAAGATATTAATTAGCTACTGAGGATGAAGTCACCTCGCTGATGCAATTTCGCTTGTCAGGCACAGCAGCATGGGACGCGCATGTCTATCGATACCCGATAAAGGGAATGGCAAAACATGAAGGCAAGCCACGTTATCATAAAAGAGATTGACAGTGGGGAGAGTGAGGTGAGGGTGAGTCTTGTCTGTGCGAGGTATTTTCCTCTTACTAGGCAGTCGCAAAGACGGCCAATGGTCTGGGAGAATGGTAACGGTAAAGCCTGCAGCCACATCTAAAGTTGGGAACTGGGGAGCTCAATTGGTCTTTATCATATGTTAAACCTCTAAGGCGATACTTGTGGGATGCTGCGTGATCTTTCATTATGCAGGGCTCTAGCTCTACGTAATCTTTTATGATCATCTACCTAGAGATTTTCTACCAGCTCAGTCCGAGATGTGGAGCACTAACTGGACCAGGTATTTACGAGCAAGTTGTCGAGGCCCGAATGTTCCTCTTAAGTACTCGGACTCGGAATGAGACAAAACTACCTAACCGGGTCATACTCTATGATCAGTATCAAGCTAAACTATGTGAAGTACCGAGTCATCTAAACAGTCGAATTACTAGCGATGCCGAGAATTCTAGCTATGGATTATTCCACTATTTTCCGGCCAGTGCTTGGTCGCTACACTAAGCTTATATTGGCAATTTTATATAATTCGACAGGCGACCCTCTGTCTCCAACATTTGGGGAATATGTATGTGATCAGCATCCAGGTGCTTAAGTGTTAGCAACGTTCGAGGAAATAGGCAGAAACAAAAACTAATATGGCCGATTGATATCTCTGAGACACTTCTAAGGCCGAAGTACACGATGAAAATGTTCTAAACTGTATTCTATCGGAGAATTTCCCGCTTCCGCTCTCGAACGGGAATAGTGAATGAGTGCCAGAGTTAACATGTGGCAGCAAAGCTGTTGGTACCTACTCTATGTGATAGGTATCGTGGAATTACGCGACAACGTGGTTTTGGATCCCTACAAATGCATGGTGCAGCAGGTACCTTCCGAGATGCCTTCGGGATCCTTTGAGACATTGGGCGCCTCTTAGCCCTCAAGCGAAAGACCATTGGGGTTTCCAGAGAAAGTGGAAATACCGATTCTGAGGCCTTTTCTTCCTTAATTCAAACTTTTAATTTCACTTGTGTGCCATCTAGAACATGCTTCTCCAAACCGATAAAGACAAAAAAGTAATACAAAAAACTACAGCCATGTTCCAAAACGAAGATAAGAAATGTAGGATACAACCCTTGTACAAAACACATCGCCCCTCCCGCTCTTTCTAACTCCCAGCACCCCTCGCTGCCCCACAAACAGAACAAAAAAACAGAAAGTCAAAAACTAAAAGTTATATTCAAACAAAGCAGCGTTTTTATTAAACAGCTTTCTTCAGCGGTTTCCTCACATATTCGAACAACGCTAGTCAAGATCTATTCCGAAGTCTCTCTCTTTACCCTCCTTCTGCCCTCAGTATCAAGCGATTGCAAGCTGATAGCATCATCATCATCATCATAGCCCCTGGTCTTGTTCGTTCGGCCAGCAAAGGCGACGTTGCCGTTGTCACTGAGGAACTCTCGTAGGCGTTGCTGTTTCGATTTAGTTAGCGTATATTTTCTTGTAGTTGCGGGAGTATGGGACGAGGGAACAAACCTTTCCGATATCTACGGCCTGCTGGCTCATAGCATTGCTAACTTGATAGATTGGTCCCCACAGGTTTGTCCTGTACACGACATAAACCACAAAGCAACACAATAACAAGAAAGCGAAGTACACTGGACTCCTCAACACGGCCCAGATTTCATTCCACCCAAGCGCGAGCACCAATCCCCACATAAACATCGGGATCTGGGCCACACCATTGATAGTGCTGCGTTTCGCCTCTACAAAAACCGCATCGGCCATACGCTTGAATCTTTGATGGAGATCAATCCGTTTTGATTCGGAAATAACCTCAAATTCGTCTTTAGAAGGTCCAATCTCTTCACTGTCTTCTTCATAGTCTGCAGGTGCATCGCCGAGGAATTCATCTAGCGGAGGCTGTTGTCCATTCGATAGGCGCATCTCAGAAACGAGCGGAATAAGTTTCAGGGTAGCGTCAAGGGCCTTTGTGTAGGAGCCTTCAATATCATCGGTTGGTTTCCAGACGCGGGGAACACCTGTTTCATCGTATCTGAAACGGTCTTCGAATCTGTTAATTGTTAGCAATTGTGCGAAAGCAATATAAAAACAAGCGTGAGACAGACTTCTCGCGAAGCTTCAACAAAAGGTTTCCCTCATGAACTTCTTCGTCAATCTTAGCCTTTAATACCCCCCAGGCCTTCTTCTTTAACCTCCAAGCACCAACGTCTCTTTCCTTCTCGCTAGCATTAAAGCTAGTCGCCCGGCTCAAAAAGGTGTCAACTCCGTCGCCTACAACACTAACCCATACGTTCCAAACACGGTCCCAAAGGCCCCCCTTCTCCTTCGTGTTGTCTTCCATCCGCCTGAACTCAAGCTCGATCGGCTCGATGAGCTTCACCTTGATGGCTTTCTCAAGCCTGGACACAAGTCTCTTCATTTCTTCTCCTCGTAAACGTCCTGCAACTGCATCGAGGTCTTTTTGCAAACCCTCGAGCTCTTTTTCGTAACTAGACCACTCAGCAGTCGGTCCAGCGATGTAGCATTCGGATGCCTCTGTAATGAAAACATTTACCACTTTACTCCTTGTTTCATCCACAACGTTGGCAAAATCATAAGATGCAGTCCCGGCATGAGCAGTTGAGTTTGCTTTCTTGAGGATGGCAGTGATCTCCTCAGTAAATTCTGCGAGCGCTCTCTTAGAAAGTGCGGTGAACTGGTTGATAACCAATACTCTCAGGCGGCCCTCAAGACCTGCACGTAATTCATCCCTCTTTCGCCCAAAAACGCCCTTGTGATACCTCCCGCCGGCTTCTTCAAAGCCACCAACCGCTTCTCCGAGCGCTTTCTTCATCGCAGGACCAAGCCCGTCGAGTACTCCACCCTTCTTAGATAGCTCCTCGAATGGCTGGATAATCTCATTGAAGCCGGCAACGCAAGACGCCGCAATCTCGTCACATCGGAACTGGGCAAGCAGTTCCTGTTGTGAGGGGAGATCCAGATCCTTATTTGAAACAATTTGCTCCCACACACCTTCAGCATAAAGCGGGAAACCATCGGCAGGTATCCGTCTATGGTAGGCTGGAAGGAAAACACCGTTATTGTTATCATCGATAGGTGAACCGTCGCTCAGCACCTGTACATCTACACCTTCTCGGAACTTTGTTCTCAAAGCCTTTGTCTCTTTCAAGAACTTTTCAGGCTGAAGAATCTTGTGCGGGAGCGCAGCGAATTGGAAATCGAAGAAATCTGTAATTTCAGATTCTTCCATACCAGCGGGTTTGGAAAGAGATGACCAGATCTTATTGAGATCTGCCATGAGAGTAGATTTAAGACCCTCAAGAGGCGTATGACCGATGTGGTCACGAATCACAAAGAAAAGGAGTGATCGGTGGGTGGTACTGTATTAATATCAGCATTCTGTAAAACCAAAAAAAGATCAAGAAAAAGCACCTTTTGTCCTTCAAAAACAAACCCAAATTAACCTCAAATACAGTCTTCAATAAACCCATATTGGCCCCTTGATAGAGACCAACTTGGTGCTCCCAGATGTTGACAATCTATTTGTCCATATATATTAGCCGTGGTGCCCGAAACTCAGCGAACAAGCGTCCCCCGTAGTGCTCATTATAACCCAACAACCAATCAGCGAAAGATGCGCAACCCACCAAAACCTCACTGGTAGCCAGTGCAAATAAGGCACTTTTCCTTTCAAAGTCCTGGTCCTCTCCTCTCTCGCGACCATCGGTTCCCTCTACATCCATAACCAAAATGTTGTTTGTCATACCCCCTTCTCTATTGGCGACTAGCTGCTCATGATCCTGCTCGTCAAGAGCCCTCGACATCCAAATTCCCTTGGTCGTCTGTCTGCGAGCAGCCTCGTCCATAACCGAGAAATGGGTTCCGAAGAGATGGTTGAGAAGGGTCGATTTTCCTGTTGACTGGGATCCAAATACAGCGACAACATGGTAGTTGAAACCCGCGCTGATCAAGTTCTGAATAGCGAGGTATGTGGGGAGGTTCGGTCTAGGGAAAGGGGGCATTAGAATAAGCTTTCCGGGGAATAAATGCGTAGAGAAAAAAGGGGACACGATGTGAAATGAAAAGGTGATCAACGCAGGGAAGCATACGTAAATTCCTTGTTCTCATCGATAACCTGAACGCCTTTCTCGTAAGTCTTGTAGTCTTCATCGCTGATATTCATTTTTGACCCCAAGTGGCCGTTGGCCCCGCTGGTCCCGTTCATCCCGCCTCCACCGTTCATGACGGACATTCTCTCGGACGTGGTGAGCTTGTGAGCGTTGAATATTATTGATTAAGGATACAGTCGATTACAAGGCTGAGGTTGAGGATAGAGAACAGTTGAAACTGTGAAAGGGGCAGTATTAGGGCCTAGGGGGGTGAAGTGGTGACAGAGAAGAGAGAGAGAGAGAGAGAGGGATGTCAAAGCTGGAGGGCGATCTTGTAATTGTAGGTGTAGGGGATGGACAATCCAAGCTTCCGGGGACATCTGGTCTTTGCGTTCTGGGTGGAAGCCACACCACATGACTGAGCCCCATCATGTGGCTTGATCATATTTGCGTCACCATACCCGAAGACAACCATAGACGTGTCGAAGAGCATGGGAGTGGACATGGATGAACCCCTAGCAGCATCAAATTCATCTTTTCTTCCATCCATCCCACCGTCCCTTCCATCCGCAGAAAAACTCTTGGGTCCACGTATCATATGTTATCGTTCGTTGAAGCCCATATGCACCGAAGCCGCTGCACTCCCCTTTATTCTTCATCATCCAATCTCGATCAAGAAAGTGACAACGTATCATGACGATCATCCACCAACTGGAATACCAGATGCCTGTCACAGCAAAGACAAACATCCGCGCCCGGGAAAAAACCTACCTATCGAGAGTAAGAATGGCGGATGGTGCACCTCCCCTGATCCAGGGTTAACCTTGAGCACATGTCGGCAGGCAGAGCAGAGTAGATGAGTACATAATAATGTATGCATCATCAATCGCCTTCTTTAGCTAGGTGCTCAGCCTGTTGCCTCGGAGCTACAATAGATAATTTCTACAGTATTCAGCCGTAACGGTGAAGCTGAGGGTGCTCGACTTCTGGCCTTTGAGGGGTCGTCTTTAGGATTCTAAATCTGTCTGAAAATGCCTTCTGGAATTTTCGCCCCTAACTGCTCTAGTCTGAATTGATGCATGGACGTTTGGTCTAGCATGTGCCGTACAGCGGCATAAAGCAATGGATGTACCTGCTTTGTACCAAGCATAAAAAAAACGAACACCAATAATATCAAAGTGTTACTTGCATCAAGGGATGAAATTTTGACCTCATCTACTTTTTTGAGATTCCGAATTGGTCCTCACCTGTATGATTAGGACAAACACAACTAACCAAGAGACAATTACAACAGGCCACGACCTACATACATTAACTTGAGAACCAACACATACTGGCTTTATTGGTTGTCACAGTGGGACACTGTTTAGGGGCTTATAGGAAATTTGACAACCTTTCTAGGCTTTAGGGTGGGGATTTGGGATAGTTCCGAGTGATATCCGGTGTCTCACTCGCCGTATGTATTACAAAATTCCATCCAGTAGTAATTGCCACAGGACGGGCAACATACAGCAAGAGCTGGATAAAGAATCCAATTATGCCAGGAAGCAGCCGTTCTTCATTTTTCCGTGGCCAACATTCAAAAAATCTTGAATATTGGATCTATGTTTTAGCCTGCCTAGTGCGTTATCGTGCCAAGACACACACGATGTCAAAATTCGGTTACATGGTCAATTGATCTCGCTGCAAATAGTACTTTCACAGCCTAAAATGGCTATGCTCCTCGGGTGCCAGGAGCTTTCTGAGTTGTCATTTTTTTATGTTCCAGGTTTTTGACCGGTGATGATGCGCGATAAGCACTGATCCAACAGGCATAAAATGCTCGCTCGAGCATTACAGGTGGTTCTATGAAGAGCGAGCTCAGGCGCGTGGCTCGACCACTACAAATCTTAAATAATCTGTTTTTGCGGCTACGACTTTATTATTAACAGCCTCAACTGATATTACTCCCACAGACCTCATGTCTCAGTAGGTTGTATTTATTACGCTCGAACCCGCACAGGAACTCTCGACTTTAGGGCACTGAAGGCAGCGCTCAATTGCTCGAGCATAAATCAAAAGCTGCATACAGTCAGAGTGTACTGATGAGGCCTCATTATCACTCTCGGCCACCTCCGCTCACTCAATTAATCAACACAGCATCTTCTTGGAATTATAAAGAGGGCGCTCCGAGGCCTTCTAGGCGCTCAGACCATTATGTGGCCCCTCCAAAGTGGGAAACTTCAGTGGCACCACAGAATATTACGTACACAAAACATAACTCATCTTCACATGCCTTTAGAAATTTAATTCTGCCTAGGATGATAATAATTCTCGGTAATCGGCGGGATGAAGTGAAAGAGAAGGTGGGGTAGCGTGGGCACCTCGTTCGGTATAAATCCTTCTGTGGTTTAAGTTCCAAAGTCTTAGGAAAGACGTTTCTAAGCCACGCACCCTCATCGTTCGTGGTGATGCGCCGTGCTATGGCGTAGATAGTAAACTCTTTGGAGTCACTATGTCTACATGGCTTCCTTAGTAATTGTCACAAAGAATGGTACTGTGGAAGAAATACTCGAAGTAAGTAATAACTGGGAACTCATACATGATAAAGGAACATCCTTATCTTAAGGATGGGGTGTGTGGGGTCACAGTTGATCACTCGGCGATATTTCAGTGGTAGTTACAGGGTCAATCTGAATTCAATCGATACAATCGGCGACTTTGGGGGTTAACTTTATTTAATACGTTTGATACAAACTCAGTGTTCTTTTTGGAAGAAGGGTTCCAAGAAGTGTCTTGATATATTAGAACGTACCTGGAGCGATCCTAGGGTAGGTTGTTCCTGGGAAAGACTTTAGGCTCTGTTCGGACGCGTACGGACGTCAATATCATGGCATTCACCCCAAACAGGAAGGTGTGTAAATTAACATAGTATTTGAGTGCTTAGATGTCCAAAATTCTTAGATTTGATACCATGAAAACCCTACAAGATACCACGGCTCTAACAAACACCTCTAGGGTATTTAGTTCTTAAGTTGTGGTTTCCGATGTCGATCTTCATGCTTCTACCCAGTAATATTTTATCTCCATCTGAACGCTCTTGTATTTGAGCATTACTCAGGCTTACCTCAGAGTACATTACCAGGCGGCCAGATTTACCATGTACGTTCGAACAGAAATAGCTCTTGTTACCTGGTGGGAGATCACCAGCTCATTAATGGGAATTCTTAATATTGCTAACTTGATAGGACCAAGCTCATCAATCAATGAGTCCAACCGTTTAATGGACCTACTGTCATTGAGCTCATGAGAAATATCTTGGCTAGACAGCTTCCCAGGCAGAATAGAGAACCAGTTATAACCTAAAAACTAAGTCCTGATACGAATCCAAAATTTAATGTTCTTTGAAATTTGAACGCCTCCACAACATGCATCGAACTCCGTCTCGTCCCGCCCCGTCCATTTTATTTTATTTTATGAAATATTAAGGAAAAGGAAATAAGATATCGAAAAACAGCATAGGGAAACTTATAAAAAGATAAGCAAAGTAGGAATGATAGACGCCAGCTAACCCATCAAATACTCCAATACAAAGCTAGTACCATGGTGTCGCTTAACACACCTTGGCGACAAAGAGAAGTAGGCATATACTGCTATAAAAATCCGATATCTAGCCTAGAAACTCATTTCTTAGGGAATTTGGGCTCGTGTTTCTCCTGCGAACTACCTCTTGGGGAGTAAATTCCAGCCGGAATCGCCGATTTCTCTCCCGCTGTGCCTCTTCCCATTCGATCACATCTTGCCCAGGTGCCCAAAAGGTCTCAGAGGGCGGAGTCATTACAGTTCCGGATTTATTCCACCAATCATATTCTGCATCATCTGAAGAACGAGTGATGGACTGTGGTTTATTTTCCGTCGCAGCATGGGAGCTGGGTGCCGCTTGATGAGTCTGGCTGAGGGAACTTTCCGATACTGGCTGTAGTGCGGAGAAAACCGTCTCGAGGTTAGGTGCGGTAGGGAGTTGTTGATAAGAGAGAGAATTGGGGACTGAAAGTGGTGGTGTTGAAAAGCGAATTGCACGGAGATGGGGGAGACAAGATGCACCTTCCCCGTGTCTCTCAGGCCTTGTCTCTACCGCGAACTCCCATCTCTCGCGCTCACGGCATATAGAATAATAATTCGACGGTCCTTGAGTGGTTGTGCTGGGAAGTTGGAATGGGTACGGCTTGTGGAAGAAACTTCCAATGCGCGGATAAATAGTATGGCCGTTTGGCTGATCAGTATGGACAGGGAACTCCCGCGAACCCTTAGGACTCGATACAAGAGTATTGTGATGGCTATGCCCGGATTCAGATCCGAGTTCCGTCGAGGGTCTCGGCTGGGGGTCCGGCTCGTGAGGATTTAAGAATAAGTTTGGACCCGAGAAAAACGGCGCTGATCCAGCCATTGCGCGGTGTAGTCGCCCATCGGAGCGTCTACACCGACATTCTTCCCGCCTTACGACTTCACCAGAGTAGTAGCAGTAAATTTCTTTAAACCTTTACGCACCGTCACCATGTCAGCTCGCTATATCGATCTATATATAGTTATATGATACCCAAGAGAATGTAAACGTTTTTAATACACACCCGCAAATCGTGTGCCGGCAGCCAGCGCTAATATTCTCAACAATGGTTCCACAGTCCCTACATCTCTGCCATCCCGGATTCACCTCAAGAAACGGCCTTTCCGACGCCAGGATCGAAATCCGATCAGTGTTGGTCTCTATCTGAGCTGGGTGCTTACATGACCAGCACGTAATCCCACCACACTGGCACCTGACCGCATTGCGTCTGCCCTCACGACTGCCTAGATATATACCACAGCCCCTTCTGCTACAGTATAATCTATTCGCAGGCGACGTTGATAACTCCATCGACTTTTCGCAGTACAAGTTGAACTCGTATGAGCTAAGAAAGCTTATGGATACGGCAGTGGAGAGGAATGGGACACCGCAACAGCCGGCGGGCCAGTTGTTTTTGTTCGAGATTGCTTTCCTGTAGAGGTCCCTGATACAATCGGTGCAGTACTTGTGCTTTGCGGGGCAATGGGCGGTGTACAACACGTAGTTGATTCGATCACTAGGGCAAGTGCAGCAAACAGGTACGTTAAGTCCTGGGGGTAATACGAGCCGGTATAGTATAACGGAATTGTCAGTTGGGGTTGGGAACTCGGGCCAAAACTTTGGTTGTAATGGGTTCCAGTTATCTGTCATTTGTGGAGTGCAGCTGAGGATTTCTGGAGGGTATAATATCACTGGGAGGGAGAGTTGATCGGTGTTATAAAGCCGACCTCATGAAGTGTCTTATGGCTTTATAGGACTTTTAGAAGGCTTGTCATAGAGAAGTCAGGACCGTGATGTGACATGACGTATGCGGATTCTAGTTTCTATTGCGCGGTCATATCTAGAAAACTTTGTTATTGTAATTGTTTGACGGGTTAATTCGCGATGTATGACGCTAATGGTTTGGTTAGTTTGTCGAAGGGTCTTGCAGTCGGTCGCGGTTGAACTAGACCGGAATGGCTGAGTAGACTACACATTGACGACAGAATTGGGGCCTCGTTAACGGAGCTCGAGACGACAAATTGCCTCCCCGTAGATCCCCTTCAGCTATGTGAGTGATCAATTATGATTCACGTCCTCTATGTACTGACATCATTCCGCTTGAATAGTCTCTAAAGCCCTGGACAGTATTATATAATATCGATCAGCCTTTGATTAGGGCTAGATCTCATTGTTATCAACCGCACCACCGGGGAACTGTGGTAATTCACCCCGGAAAACTTTAATGCTCTTGTACAGTTTCTGGAACGATCACACCCATCCCGGGCGTTGATTGGTCTTTAGGCTTTATGGGATTTATCCCCGGATACCTCGCGACAAACCAGCTATTGAAATAGTGGCAACTCTGTTGGATGAGCCCTTAGACCCTCGTCCCTCTTCTCGATCATGGCCTATTGTGACCATAGACGCAGCGCAATTGCAACTTGAAAAAAAGGACCAGCCGGGGCATCTGGAGTATGCTTCTAGGTCAACAACTCAGGTGCACAAAAAGACATATCTCCGGGGTTAAACTACTTCTCTTCTGCAGCATCTCGCCATAGCTGGGTCGGTTGGATCAGAGAAGTCATACACCAGCTAGTACGTAGTCGGTGAGTATTTACTGAGGCGACGGTAAATATGTCATATCTCGTCGAACCTAGATACATCGGTTACCCCCCTTCTTGAATCTCTGCCCCATGGATTCAAATTACTACTATCGTCATGACCAAGAACGGGGAGGGGGATTGCAGACGTATTGGGAGTGGCAATTTATATTGCATCGCTTTCTAACGCGGGGTTTAGTTGCACAACAAGTTTCGTTGTTGTATGACGGGATGGCCGGAGATATGTGTTGACTTGAAAATCGCGAGGCCTCGGGGTTCTTCTTCTGGCTTCTTGGTTGTTGGTTGAGTATTGGGGGCTTGCTTGGCAACGGTCGGTATAAAAACATGTCGGTTTGATACTTTCCAGTTTTGGTGGTTGCCGCGCCGGTGGCAGAAAATTCTTCTTTTTCCACCGCGAAAGTTTTTTTTTCCTGCATAGATCTGTCACTAGAATGTTTATCCCCCAGGGTCTAACTATATACAAGAACAGAAAGAAGAAAAAAAAATATCCACAGATAGCTCGAGCTCCACAAAGAAGAATAACCCTGACCCACCACCACCACCACCCATCACCCCCACCCGTAGCTGAATTCGTCGCGCCGGCGACTAGTCTTCCCATCCCGCTGTTACCAAAAAACGGGAAGAAGAGTGACGGTTCCTAATTCAGGGGAAAAGGGGGAAAAAAAGAACCAGGGAAAGAGGGGGGGGGGGGGTGCTGCTGGGAAGTAGCAGTAATATGGAGTTTTGCAAATTTATAGTAAACGACACTGTGCCAAGACCGGTGGAATCCTGTCCACTACTAGAGTGGGTACATGTAGTACTATACATATGTACAGTGGAGTCGTAATAGTAGCTAGCAGATCCTCGATAACTAGTAGCATGTCGTCCGTTGGTCACAAACCCTGAGCGAGTGGATACTTACGGACCGATACGTTTTTTTTTCTTTCTCTCAACATGTAGCTAGTAACACATGGAGGGCCTATTCCGATCGACTATACCACTATACTACTCCACTATCGAGGCCGGCTCCACTGCCACATGCACATAAGGTTCTTCCCGACACTATACATATGTTGTACTATCGGGGCTCCACAGTACTTCTTACTAGCTCGGCGCTCTCAGATTTATTTGGAACCTCTCTCTCTCTCTCTTATAGCACTTTCGGGGCGGGAATACGCACCACGCACGGCTGTGTTCTAAAACCCCAACCTTGTCGCGATCAAATCAAACCGCCCATTAGTTGTAAGCTAGAAATATTATTACTATTGCAATTATTATTTACTATCACCACTCATCACTCATCACTCATCACTCACCACTCACAACCAACAACCATTACATTATGTACATTACACATTAGACATTATCCAAGAAAGAAAGAAAAAGAGTGAGAGCGGAAAAAAAAAAAGCTGTAAATTCTAGTTTGCTTCAACGCTATTATGAACTACGAGCACAAACGCAGAAATTCTTCATTGAAAAAGAGAAAAGAAAAAGAGAAAGGGGGTTAAAGTAGTTACATACTCTAAAATTCCAACAATTGCTTCATGCACGCACTCAGGCAGTAGTTAGCTAGCTAGGTGCCTACTTGTACCGGGGGTTGTTCCTCTCGCTACTCTCTAGGTTAGAACAAGAGGAGGCAAGAGAGGACAAGAAAAGACAGGACAAGAAAAGAAAGGGAGAAAGAAAAAGCAAAGACAATGGAAGAAAACCACGAGAAACAATCCTCACTCCCGCTAACCATCCTCACCACACCTAAAGCACAATATCCTCCACCTCCCTCTCCACCTCCACCTCCCCCTCACCCCCCTCACCCCCCATCCCCACCTGCACCAACCCCTCCGGAACCCCCCCCCTCTCCCGCTCCATCCTCTCCACCATCTCCGCCACCCCCTCGCCCATATCCACTGCTACCCCCCCACCCTCCTCATCCTCCTCCTCCACCACCCTCGCCAACCTCTCCCTCTCCCTCTCCCTCTCCCTCTCCTTCTCCGCCTGCAACCTCTCCCTCTCCCTCTCCGCCTCTTTCTCCGCCCTCTCCCGCGCCAAAAACCCAGCACTGTACCCAAACTTCCACCGCGCCGCATGCTGTATCAGCAGCCTCAACGACCCGCGAATCGCATCCTCCGTGATCAGGTAGTGGCACACACTACACAGCGCCAGCCCGCAGCTATCGCACGTGTAGTGCGTCGCCGCCGTCGTCACATCGCACGCAAGACACGTCCCGGGCACGGCGTGCTCCGTGAAGCGCGTGTGCGGGAGCTTGTGCAGGTAGTCCTTGTAGAGGTGGGAGGTGGGCGTTGGCCGCGGCGTGTGGGAGGCGGCGGTGTGGGTGGGGAGTGTGGTGGTGGGAGGGAGCGGCTTGCGCCGGATGTGCAGGTGGCGGATGGGGGATGGGGGGAGCGGGAGCGGGCGGGTGCGCGGGGTGCTGGCGGGGGTGGGGGGGCGCTCAATGGCGGGTGGTGTGGAGGGGGTGAGGGGCTGGACCATGTCGGTGGGGATGAGCTCGACGCTTTGGTATGGGGCCTGAGCGATGTCTTCTTGATGCTCGGTCTGTACCTCGCCGGCGGTGGTGCGGCCGTTTATGTTTTCTAGCTCAACGCCGGTCATGGAGTCGGACAGATGGATGAGGGAGCCCAGGTACGGCTGCAGCAGGTCTGGATCGATCGGGATGCCTGGCGGGAGACGGAGCGGTGCAGGAGGGTACTGGAGAGATGGGTCGTCTACCGGGGCAGCGGGAGGTGGTGGGGGAGAAGACATTCTTCAGTGTTCGTCGTCGTGGTGGTGTTTCTAGTAGCAGCAGCAGTGATGATGATATTGATGTTTTTTGTTGTTGAGATGCTAGGAGGTTAGATGAGATGATGGGAGTTGAGGTGAGGTTGGGGACTTGGTGGTTAGTGGGTGGAAGTAGCGTTTGGGGCAGCGGAATAGAATGGCGGTGGCCGAGTGATGGGCTGTGATGCTTTGGGGGGTGTTGATTGTTGCACAGAGAGAGGTTTGGGGTTTGTGGTGCTTTGGAGCGGTTTTTTGTCTCTTGGGTGAGAATGATGATGATGATGATGATGAGAAGGAGATGAGAGGAGGAGGAGTGATGGAGGAGATCTGTCTCGATGTGTCTCGATGTGACTTGGTCAGGCTCTCTCTGCTGGCTCTGTGGCTAATCAATATGCGTACATGTGGAGGTGAAACACACCGTCCGCGTGTCACTCTGAGTTGTAGGCACACAAGAGAAGACGTTGGTTGAGTCTGGCTGAATCCTCGAACCTGCGCAGAACTGGGCTCAGGCAGGTGGGTGCTTATCGGTCTATCATGATCGTGCTAGACTCTTGAGCCTTTTTCCATGGGTTAAACTAACCGATAGCACCAGTGTAGAGACAATGACGATCGATTGAGCCGTGTGTCTTTATAGTCTTCGGTCCTGGCACTGTTGGTGTAGTACTGTAAAGATAGGAATGTTTTGCAATTGATGATACGTGTTTATCACGACTTTGTCAACCATAAAAGGAGCATGTTCCTTCTTCTCTCGTTACTTCTCTAATCCAATCATACTGCTCGATCCTCTTTAGTCTTTGATAAAACCGTGACCTGTGATAATATATTTTATTAATAGTTATAGGCAGCCAAAGGCCGCTTCCCACCCATAACACCGTTACGAAAGCATACAAAAGTTTTCTCAAAAACAACCCCCCCCCCCCCCAAAAACACCAATAAGAAAAACCATACAAGACCCAATCCCTCAAAGATGATACACCCAATCCCTCAAAAATACACCCAGAGACCACCCTTGGCTAACCACATCAATAGGGGGAAAAAAAAGCATAGACAAAAAAACGTTATCAAAAACCCAATCCCTCCAGATTGATACTCACCCTCCCCGCACCACCGCAAAATCGGAAATCACAGCGAAAAGTGCCTCTTGAGGAAACCTTGGCGCCCATTTGCAGCCCTGGCGGTACGCTCGTTTCTGACAGCACGCTCCATGTTGACGATAGCAAATATGACAGCAACAGCCACATCGATGGTCTCTAGCAGGATCGTCTTTTGGATCCACATCTGCCCTGCTCCCAATTCAATTGCCGCAACCGGCTCAGGATAGTCCGAGTTATAGAGCTACCATAACCATTAGCCAGCCAGCCAGCTCCAAACACACACACACACAGAGAGAGAGAGAGAGAGCAAACATCGAAGGCCACCCATACCTTGATAACCGTGCAGTTCAACTCATCGGACCCTGAAGCAGTGGACGAACGCTTACTATCATCCACACCCGCACTGGCATACCCCTGTGCCTCCGCCTCCGCCAGATCCCTCTCCCTCCTCCTCGCCGCGCTCTCCCCCGAGCCGTGGTAGCCCTCGCGCCACTCCGTCGTGCCGTCGGGGTCGTACACGCAGCTCCACGAGGAGTCCTCCCAGATCCACCAGTACTTCCGCCGCCTATCTGCGCTCTTCGAGTAGTGCAGGATCACGCCGGGATCACCGCTGATCTCCTGCCCGGACATGTACAGCGGGGACGGGGCGACCACGCTCCTATGATCCGGAGTGGTAGAGGAAAGGCGGCTCTTGTTGACGGCGCGGACACGCGGAGCAGCATAGATTCGAGCAGCAATACTATCTTCCCCCAGTGCTCTTGTAACCTCAGCTGCACAGGCCTTCAGCCCTAGCTTCTGAAGCAGCGTCTTCTCAGCCGCCAGCACGACATCAGAGTCACCGGCGTCCTCGGCGGGGCCGAAGATGAGGCGCCATTCGGCGTACTCTTCGAGGAAGCGGACGCAGGTTGTGGTCGTGCTCTGGCGGGTTGTGAAGTCTTTGCGGTCTAGGAAGTATTGTAGCATGGACGGACGGTCAGGAGCGGCGTGGGGCGGCCGGCCGGCGTAGTTGGTGCTGATTGATTGCAGCGCTGACACCTTGGGCGCGGGCGGCTGTGGGAGGGTAGTGTCTGCTGGGTGGGGCGCTGGGTAGTGCAGGTAGAGTGGTGAGAGAGGGGAAGGGCCCAGGCCCCAGGCGGGGGTGGGGCTGTTGGTACTACGAGTCATTTTTGGTGATTAGCTTTTTTTTTTTTTTTAAAAAAAGATACTCATAAATTTAAGGATGTGAAAGAAAAACAATACTTACGTATAGACATTGAGGACGATCAGATCATCGACATCACGCCTGCGCGGGTAGTGTGTCTTGATGTCTGAGTAGTCCCTACTACTGTTGGCAACCATGTCTTCCTGCATCTTCTGGAACGACGAGGACCAGTAGAGCTTCTTGTGCGCAATGGAAGGGTTCATGTCAACTAGCGGGTGGTTGAGGGGGGCGTGGACTCGCTCGATGGCTCTGTAGGCGGCGGCCATCACTCTGGTTGGTAGTTGTGGTGGTTGTGGTTGTGAGTTTTGGATGGATGGATGGATGGAATTGATGATGGATGGGTAAGAAGAGGTCGAGGTCGAGGTCGAGGAAGGGGGAGGAGGGAGGGGGGATGGGCTTCATCGAATTCTACAATTGGCATACGGGGGTGCGGAGGGTTGGCGGGGATGTCAAAACCCCGTAATTGTAGCTCTGGAATCGCCCCGCTTCGTGGGATGATAGTATTCATCCAGCAGACGTAGGCTGTGGTTCTGTAGTTGGGCGTGGGTGGCTCGTTGTGGAAGCTTCTGTGGGATGCAGAATGCATTCGTGCGGCCGATTACATGTAGTTGTGAAAAGGCCAGGAACTCGTTTTGATGGAAGGCTTTTTCACAGGTATCTATATATTTGTCTTTGTGGGGTGGATATGGGGATTGGTAGTTAGATTACCTGTTGGAGTGCTGGCTAGTGAGTGGCATGGGGGATTCGATGGGTTTATGAGGGGGGGAGGGGGATATGAGTACTTTTCGTCTTGTTTTTAAGTACATAATTGAGTCATCACTGGGGTGTAGCACATGTAGCTGTAGCTGTGGTTTCGTTGGATGTGCTCTGTCTGTCTGTCTGTCTGTCTGTTTGAGTGTTACATTGGGGTCTCTAGCTTTCTTATTCACGCTGCACTACTACGTGTTGCTCTTGGTTTGTTTGCCATCTAGCTAGAGAGTTGTGTATCCTACCATACTGAGTGAGTCATGTTACTCATATAGCAATCAACCAACGAGACCTGCAACCAGCTGTTTGGGATTATTTGTCTCGTTTTGTCATCTTCCTTTATTCAATTAATATCAATACATTTTGGTAGATGGGATGAGTGCTGTAATACTAAGTAGTGCTCTTGCTAGGTAGGGATTAGCGTAAAGCGTAAAGCTGCACAAAGTGGTGGATGGATCCCGCTAGTGGATTGTGGGTTGCCGCTAGTGGGCTGCGAGTGATGGACTGTGATCATGGGAACATCAACTGTTTAGGGGACTGTTGGACTCGTATCAACACCACGCCGCGGGATGGGATGGGGATGTCATCAATTACGAATCAAGTTTGATCATTCTAGTATGCTGTATGCTGTATGTGGATTTTGCATTCTCTTTTGTCGGTACGTCACACGGGCTGCAATTCCAGCGCATCCCTTGTGTCACAGAAGCTCATATAGAATACCGACCCTTCAAAAATCTACATAACCTTCTCTTCTACCCACACGAAGCTTCAAATCTTGCCCAACCCCGCATCCCTCACCACCACCGCCATAACCTGCTCCAGCGGCGTCGCCGTATACGTGTACGGCACACTCGTCAGACTCCCCACCTGCGTAATATTCTTCGGATATCCGCCAAAGTCATTAACTACACACCACAGTCAGCACCTTCTCCCCCCTCTACCCCCCCTCCAGGAGTATTCAACAAACACTTACACTGCTCATTCGCAAACCCATCCGGCTCATAGTCCCCGTCCGGCGAGCTATTGGGACTATCCTGCGGGATGACCATGCCGTACGTAGAGATGCACTCCGTCACGTTGCGAAACACGTTGTACTCGATGAGCGCCTGCGCGCCCGAGCGCGTGTGGATGGCCTGCGCGAAGATGTCCTTGTAGTAGTTGTTGTAGACGTGTGCGAAGCTGAAGCGCAGCGCGGGCGTGCGTGTGGAGAGGTTCTCCCAGAAGTTGTGGTGGTAGGTGATGTGGTAGGTTTCGCCGGTTGCGTCGGGGTTGCCGCCGACGAGGGAGGCCTAAGGGTGGGGAGGCGGGGGTTAGTGGCCTGCTTGGGGGAGTTGTGTTGGGCGGCCGGACGGGGGATGGGAGCGGGGTGGCCTGGCCGGATAGAAGGACAGACAGAAGGGAAGAAGGGAAGGAGAAGACGTACCTTGAAGTGCGCATGAAAGTAGTTATAACTCAGCGTCACATAATCACTACCGCTCGTCACATCCACAAGACCATCATAATAGTCAAACCCGTTCAGTACGTCGCTGGAAAAGTCGCAGTGGTCGATCCACACGTTTTTGCTCGACTTTACGCTGATGCCGTCGTTGCCCACAATCTTCTGCGTGGCAATGTTGCGGATGATGACGTTGGAGACGCTGGACACGTCCAGCCCTTTTCCGGTCAGGATGGCGTTGTTCCCGATACCAATCAGGGAGGTGTTGGAGCCGATTTGGGGCCGTGCGGTGAGCGTGATGGGGACGGAGAATTGCACGATTTTTTTGGCGCTGCCCTGGGGGAGATGTCAGTGTGTGGAGGGCTTTTATATTGGAGTGGGGAGGGCGGGGAGATTGACCTTGACGGCAGCAATTAGGGCGGCGGAGGTTGATACTGTGGTTACGGTGCCCCCGGTGCCGCCGGTGGTGCCGCCGTTGAGGGTTGAGTAGCCAACTTGTGGGAATAATTCCTGGCCCTTTACGAAGCTCAGGGACGCAAGAGAGAGCAATTGGAGCGAGAGCGAAAAGAACTTCATCTTTTCAATCTTCAACTTGCGAATATTCGAATTGGGTTATCACTTCTACACTATCAACGGGCTAATATTGACCCTTTATAAAGACTGACGACTTTATTGTTCTTCGGGAAAGTACACTTATGAATACGCCGAGAAAAACGGGGTTCACGGGAGAAAGCACCGGGAACGTTGCTACACAAGCTTCGTAGATCTCTTCAGGCCTGGGTTCTCGGGATATCGGTGGATTTATAACCCTGCATTCATGGTGGTGGTGGTGGCACTACATGAAGATAAAGTAACCGTGCAGCATGTTTTCTATGTGTGAAACATTACCAGATCATCCAATAAAAGGCGTTATATAGATGAATTTGCGGGGAAGATAATCACTCAAATTTCACATAAGGCGAATATCGGCATTTCAGGATGATATTGTGTGTGGTTATTCTGCCTGCCATACGGTTTAACTTGCTCTTACATGTGATTAACGGCTGTCCCAGACAGCTATCAAATTTCCCCGCTCAAATATCATAGGTAATCACTTTGGGGGTCAGGTAAGAATCCAAAGAATCCCTTCCGAATCCACTGTCTTTGACCCCGTGGAATTGCAATTGCGCCTCCCACGAAAGTGTGGCGCCATTAATAGTAATGAGACTACATAGTCGCAATGATTAGCATTATCCTAAACCCCAATTTTCAAGAGATGTCATACCCAGTCTGTAGCTTCTTTGCAACTCTCAATGCTCGTCTAAGATCCTTCGACCAGACCGCACCCACAAGACCGTAAACGGTGTCATTGGCAATCTTGATAGCCTCCTCCTCGTCGTCTACAGCAAACAAAGAAGCGATAGGCCCAAAGCTTTCTTGGTGATACAAATCCATCTTATCTGTCACGCCACGGATCAGAAGATTTGGGAAGGAGTTACCGCCGCTCTCAAAGTTAAAGCTGTCATAGGCCTCCTGGTTGACAATCTTTGCGCCAGCGGCAGTAGCAGAATCTACGAGTGCCTTTACCCGTCGTGGAGCGTCTGGGTGTAGGAGGGTTTGAGAAGTACCGAACATTGCTGACGCAGCGAGGAATGCCTTCTCAAAGGCGTCCGCGATAGAGGAGTGAACAATTATCTTGTCGGTCGACATGCAGACTTGCCCAGCCTATAAAGAGGGTTAATGCCGCCAACTAAACTTATAAAAACGGAGAGCGGGCACCAACATATGCAAGCGCCCCAAAGGCAGCTGATGCTGCAGCTTCTTCAATATTGACATCCTCAAACAAGATCAAAGGTGATTTTCCACCAAGCTCCATAATAACAGGCTTCAAATGCTCTCCACAAAGTGCTGCAATCCGTTTTCCTATAGCTGCAGAGCCGGTAAATGAGACTTTTCTGATGGCGCGTTGCGAGATAAGAGCTTCAGTGATCTCTGCTGCATCTTCACGGCAATGTCCAATGAGGTTGATGACACCTGGCGGAAAGCCAGCGGATATAATAAGAGAGGTAAGGATAAAATGAGTTCGGGGGGACAGTTCGGAGGATTTGATTATTACTGTGTTGCCAGCTGCGACAGCGTAAAGAATTCCGCGTACGAGGAGAACAATTGGTGCGTTCCTGAGATAAATTATTAATAAGGAAACATATTGCATTAAAGTTGTGATAGGATACTTACCAAGGAATGATAGCAAGTACAACACCGAGAGGTTCCTTAACAATCATTGCAGCCCGTCCTATAGTCGTAAGCATATGTAGTGCGCCATAACAGATCATACATACCTGGAGCTTGAACCTCTGGAACGCTTCCTTCAATCCCCACCAATTCACCTGCCACACGTCGTGTCAACTCTGCAGCTGTTCTCATGTTAAAGTCGACCCAAGGCCCGTTCGCCGCAGTCTCAATTTCCAAACACTCTCTAAGCTCGCTGCCCTCATTGTCAAGGATGTCTGCAACTTTATGTAGAAGCTGTTGCCGCTTAACAATGTTTGTTGCAGCCCACTTGGGAAAGGCTGCGGTAGCAGCTTTAGTAGCTGCTTCAACACATTCGAGGGTGGCACTGGAGGCCTCCCAGAGTGAGGTTGTAGGAGAGGAAGGGTTTCTGACAGTGAAGGTCTTAGTGGTTGTATAGGGTTTGTTGTTAACAATGAGAGGAGTGATGTAAATGGGGTCACTGAGAGTCATGTTTTATTCTAGCTGTAGGATCTTTTGCTGAGATAGATATCAATAGGAGGATTGAATTTGGAGAAGAAATTGTTGGGCGTAGAGTTCTCATTTATAATCCTCATGCTCAGCAGAGGCAGGCCAAATGTTCTTTTTACAGCCCCACATGAAACCGAAACTGTATTACGCATCCACCCCTCAGCGGGATGAGCTTAGAAAGGGAACTGAACACACGTAGCCTTATATTATATTGTTCCGCGATGTACCGGTACGTAAGCTGCAGATCCTTAAGATGTGCAGATACTCGCTGTCTCGTGCCCAGAGTTCTTCTGATTGGCTATTGATTGAGAGCGTACTGAACTCTCTATATAATTGAAGTCTGGTTTAATAGGTTTGGGTAATATTTGGGTGGCGCGGACCCCCCGCGGGCCCCGCGCATCAACCCGGGTGAAACGTATATAGTTCGGTGTTAATCGATGATACTATTCGGATAAAACCGAGTCAGGGAGTGGTAAAATACACTTTTCTTGCTTTTCTCGATGAACTATGCATGAATTCAGATTAACGAATATCAAAACCCGGGACAAACCTCAGCCGGGAAATAGGTATGCAGCCCTTCGCCCACTGCAGTGTATATCTTGGACTTCCATTTTGATCGCCGAGGTTCTTCCTTTAAGCCCTCCATAGCCATATATAGGACTGAGAAGCTTAAGGAATCTGCTATTAACGTTGACATATATATGCTCCTCAAGATGTATGGATTCTGGCGCTGAATTAGTGTAAATGGATTTCTTCCTATCTCCATCAAGCCTCGCTCATGATATGTAGGCATTGATCTAACGTTTTAGACCGGGCGGGTAGTACCGTGTCAGACTAGAAGAGTGTCAATCCAACACAGGTTTGTATGGGAGCTCCCACCGCCAAAGCTATCTCCACCACCTCTTGAGATATTTACTACCGGATTTTTAAGAAATAAATTTCATTTAAAAACACACGCACTCGAATAGATTCCGGATTAACCATCCTCTATTATGGTGATTGTAGAGTCTTCGTTTTTCGAAGGCTTTATGTCTACTTTTAGTACCGTTGCCATGCGACACACTTGACACAGTACTATACTGGCCATGGGTCGAAAACATTATATAATAACATAGGTACGATATAGACTTTATAATTGACTATGGGATCCCGGGATGTAAGTTGGTAATGTCTAGCACTCGAAGCGGTATTGTCTCGATCGCACGGCACTTGGTTATAGATTGGTCATGATCAATCGGGTCAGCATTCTTCTCGGGATAAGCACGACTATCCTGGAAGATTAATGATAGAGATTGTAAATCAACCGATCACAGCCGCTTGAACTAGTTAACTCATGTATGTAGTTTCTCCAATAGATTTTAGTCGAGAGCCAAACGCTGATTTCCTCGTGCAATAAACGCTTTCAATCAGGTCATTCTATGCATTGGAATGTGTCTTGGCAGGGCGGATAGGAAACAAAACCAGGATGTGCCACCAATTGGTCTTAACCAATCCCGCTCTTTTCGTGTACCATGTCTGTACCTACTTGATAAGACATCTGATAGGGTATGCGTACACCCACGGGAAAAAAAAGTAACGAAACAACGAGTGACCACAAACGCGGTTAAACAACAACTATGACTTTTGAAGGGAGGCCGTACAAGGCGTCAAAATACTTCAGAGGCCGTACTATATTCTCTCTTTCTCGTCATTGGGGTTAATGTTAGGTGCGACCGTTGTTTCCTCACTTTTTCCCCGTGGGTGTACATACATGTATGTACCTGGCTGTAGTACGGAGCGCCATCTAGAGTACCCAGGAGTTATGAAACTAGATATTCCTTGATCGAGCTCTTAGTTCTTAGTTCTTAGATAAGCGCTAGAATTCAATGTGCATGCATGCACAGTCTCCTATTACGACGCGTTAACATTGCATCGTGAGCGCAGACATTAAGATACAGATGTACCAAGTACTCAAGGCAGAATACAAGTAGTGATAATTACATGTAAGTAGTTAGTAATGACTTGGCATCAATAGCTACGTTCCTACATGTATATGCTACTGTATGGTATTCTCCGGGCTAATGGCGAGCCTAGTCAGTAACGAAGGGTAAATAATCTCACGATTGAAAACTCTTGTGAATTTTACCTACTTGCAGATGGGACCAGGTCAGTGAGGCCGTTTTGGTATGATTGACCGATAAGCACGGATACACATTCGCAATTGAACCAAGATCGCCAATAACGGAAAATCTATTTTCCGATCACGTACCTGCCACTTCTCAGCTCAGATACCCCGCACATATTCCTGTCCGTAAGCTTGTATCAATTTGCCCTGAAGTTTTTTATACAAATCGACACACGATGCCAAACCTCTTTTTCACTCCAATTCTCAACCCTCCTCTAGCATGTACGACCACACATGTTGCTGGAAAGCCAATCCGCTTCTATGCTTGTATAGAAATCACAACAGACAGCGGCATGGCCATCGACCCTAATGAACGGCTCGCATTGATGATGTGGTACACTGCGAACGGTCGCGGTGTATCGCGCTCCGCATCATTCAAAGAGATTACAGCTTCCGATGAAGATATTGTTAGATTGGTTAGTAATCTATCTACCACCACAAATTTCGACCTTGCGGGTGCATGGGGGATAGGACTAACCCATTTGGGATATATAGTTCTACGTTCAAGGGAGTGACAAAACCGCGAGTAACGTCAACTTGCGAAGAGATTTCTTCGTTTTAGATCTAGATTATGATTGCGACCAGGGGCCATTGCAGTTTTGTCTGAATTACCGCCTTTCAGATGGACCTTGGTAAATTCCGCAGACAGCTTCTTTCTTGATCATCAAACTCTACTTAAAAAAACTGTGGCAATATTCGGGGACGATGGGGAAATTTTACTCTCTCTAACGACATGTATAGGCTTCGTGCTGGCTCCCGTATAGGTTCTGCCGATGGCCGCATCATTTTCCAGAAAGAATCAGAAAATATGCATCTCTCTGACCTATTCATTCCTCTTGGGGGAAAAACCCATACATGGGATGCAAAACTAGTAGAAGACGCTAAAGAATCTCCTCGAGTTTGGAATATGACACACAAAATCAGCACGGAGGATGCTATTGCTGAGGTAGCAATAGGGAGGCCAAAATATCTTGAGCAGTTTATGGCGTTAGTTAAGATTGCACGTAAGACCACCTACTAGAAGTATTGTGGTTTTAAAGCTATGAAATGTTTACAATCGTGTCTCGCAAGCGCCATGGATTGGACCTGCCCACGGAAGAACTAGTTTTGATCTCTCAAAAGATGCTGTCCTGGTGCTCTTCCAGCGGAGCTACGATGGAAAACACGTAGCGGTTCTTCCGGTTTCTGGGCTTGGATCTGGGAGTGCCTATGTTACATCTTGTACCTCTGGAGATGGCTCTATTGTCGTCCGCGGAAGGAATGATGGTGAGGGGCCTATATCTGAGAGGAAAGTCCAGGTTATTGTCGCAGTTGCAAATGACCCTTTCAAGACGGTTACGGCCGCTACGAACTATTTAAAGAAACTCATTATGGATAGTCGGGGTTTCGAGTCTACATTGATTGACCAGTACTCGAAACTTGAGCTGGAAGATGAGGATAGGACAGCGTGGGAAGATGGCTTGAGTTATTGTACTTGGAATGGGCTAGGTGCTGATCTGGGTGAGGATAAAATTCTCAAGGCGCTGGATGAACTGGACAGAGCAGGTGTTAGGAGTAAGTACTCATGTAAGATCACTCGATGGTCTACTAACTAGATTTAGTCGGAAACCTAATCATCGACGAAAACTGGCAATCAATCATTCCAGGATCTTGCACTTCCAGAGGGACATGGACATCATTTGAGGCCAATGAAAAATTTCCATGCGGTCTGAAAGGCCTTGTTGAAAAGATTCGGACCATGTGGCCATATATTAGACACATAGGGGTCTGGCATGCATTGCATGGATACTGGGATGGGATTACCCCTGGGGGCGCCATTGGAAATGCCTACAAGACAGTTCAACTAGGATGGAGAGACAACGTGAAATCAGTCGAAAGAAAGTTAACATTCATTGCCCCAGAAGATGTCGGGAGATTTTATGATGACTTTTACAAGTTCCTGAGCAGTTGCGGTGTTGACGCTGTGAAAACGGATGTTCAATGTCGTATCGACGAGCTAATAGATGGAAAGGATACTGCTAGGATGGCAAGGGCCTATCAAGATGCTTTTAAGAAGAGCAGTATTAAGTATTTCGATCGAAGGGCAATTTATTGCATGTCTCATGTGCCGCAAATTCTTTACCATTCCCTACTCCCAGATGATTCTAGGCCTGTTTTCTTTAGATCATCTGATGGTACGCATAATTATGTTCTTAAATGCTAGTAATCTGCTAATCGTTTTAGATTTTTACCCGAACGTTCCTTCAACTCACTCATGGCACATATTTAGCAATGCTATGAACATGATTCTTTATGGGCAGCTAAACATTCTTCCAGGTTGGTTTCAACTAAAACCAAACCACGACCGCTTACTAATTTTCTTATATAAATAGATTGGGACATGTTTCAGTCTTCTCTTCCGACATATAACACACTGCATGCTGCTGCTCGTTGTATCTCAGGCGGCCCAGTATTCCTCACTGATATACCGGGTGAACATGATGTGGAACTCATCAATTCTATGGTTTCCCCTTCCCCAGCCAACCGTGCCCCTCGTGCACTGAGGCCCTCGCGAATGGCGATGGCTAGCGACCCATACGTTAGTTATCATGCAGGAAAACTGCTTCAAGTAAACAATACACACAAGCATTCATCGTTGCTTGGTGTATTCAATATCTCAACTATGGCACTGACTGAGCTCATAAATATGAAAACCAGCTTTCAAAACCTTGATCAACAAAAAGAGTATGTGATCCGTGCGCATACTACAGGGAGGATCACTGAACCAAGGGGGGTTCTGGACGGCGAAGACTCCTTCCTAGTTGTTTCTCTTGAACCGAGTAAATGGGAAATCTTTACTGCAATACCGGTAGAAGCTGTGAATGTTAAAGAAAATATCGTCAAAATTGCGGCACTGGGGATCAAAGAAAATATGACGGGAATCGCTGCGTTGAGAGACATTAGATTGTATAAGGGGGATGACGAGAATACAGTGACTATACAGGCGGATGTCTGTGCACTTGGCGTGCTGGGTATGATATTGGATCTACCTGATTTCTTTAGAGTATTATCGCTGACCCTTTAAAGTGTTCTATATCTCCGACATCGCCAAGGACCGTACCCTGGAACGAATTCACGTCCACGTTGGTAGGAAGACTCTTCCAACAAGAGTTTACTCGCTCGTAAATTCGACACTGGAGATAGATTTGTTGAATGCTTGGAAAGATATGGGTATAAGTGAAGGGCATGACGAAAGTGAGGAGGTAGTCACAGTCTCAGTTGAATTATCTTGAAAATAAACGATCCAGAAGGTAGTCTTGTGAAGATACTGGGGCTTCCATTGATTGTTCTGCTCCCCTCTACCAGACGTATAATTTTCATAGGCTGAAGCCTACCTTGTACAATAAATATACGTATGTAAGTGGGTAGGATGCATATATCATCCAAACAATGGTAGCTGGGGGATGCGTACGTCATCTTCTTTTTCTAAGACTCTATCGGTGATGCGGACCGGAGGAGATATGTGGGTCGGAAGAATAACTGCACTATATTTCGAGTCGTTCTCATTATCACAAGTTATTCTTCCCGCTGAGGGTTGCAATACCAAGACCTTGGTTTCGCAACTTTACGGAATACGGATAGTAGGCCGCTTCCCACCAATGAAAACGAGGCTCAAATCATCTGCAGACTTCATCCAGGATACGCTCTTGGCTGTTTCAACTAATGGGTCAATCAGGTGGGTAAAGAGTAGATCATTACTTTACTAGAGACTGCTAAAGTTAACATCACAAATCAACACTAGGCTGGAGCTACCTGTAGCAGTCAAGGCGCGTCTACTATTGAATTATCGGTTGTACAGGCTTTTCAATCATGGAATCATTTGGGGTTCGATTATCAGATGCTCAGCTTAATCGAGAGCCTCACGAAAAGACGGTATTATTGTCGGCTTCTGGACGTGGGGAATTTGAAGTGAAACCGGATTGCGGAATGATTTACCGAACCTACCGAGATCGGCGTACCCCAGATCACTTTGCTTATCCTAGGAAAGCAATTTATATATCACTTAATAACTCCGTTGCCCAATTATTAGGAAACCATGGTCCCTCGCATGCTGACAACTATTTAACCGTGTCCCTGCTTCTGACCTTTGGCCCTGACTAATCTAGGTAATGATCAACTATTTTTTCATGGTTCCTTGAACTTTTCGGGCCGGTAGCCAGTACTGCACGCGCTTACTCCGTACGCTTTGAACTTTGAAAGCTCCCGAGCTCACTTACTTCGGAGACGCCAAGGTCGATCAATCCTTTTCTAGAGCATTCTTTATTGGATCCAAAAAAGTCTTCAAATGAGATGCCTGGTTTGGTGTATAATATTGTTGATCGTAAAGATTGAAGACATGGGCATATCGGGCTTCAGACTCCGCAATCTATCAACTTAATTTATCCTCTGTTTACCTTAAGCTTCCTTTAATCAACCTTTCAAAATGTCAAATTGTCAAAGCAGATATGTGTATATAAACGCTCAGTTCCACCGCACTTTTCAATACCATCCTCATCATCCTCACACTTGAATCCATTCACTTCATTCCTTTTCGAAGCCAGTCTTCTATTTTACCAGTCTTTTCACTCACAAAGTTTTCCATACGAAATTCAAAATGAAGTCTGCAATTCCACTCCTCGCACTTGCCTCCCTCTTTGCCACACAGGCTACTGCCCACACAACTCTCCAGTACTTCTGGACTGACTCCTCGACCTCCACAACCGAGTGTGTGCGTGCTCCTCCCAACAACAACCCAGTCCAGGATGTCACATCCGCCGACATGGCCTGCAACGTGAACGGAAATGTTCCTGCAGCGTCTGTCTGCGAGGTTACAGCCGGTAGCACAGTGATTCACGAGTGGCACCATACAAACCGTGAGCAAGGTGCTACTGACGCCGATGATCCGATTGCCTCCAGGTAAACATATATTCCCATATACCTAAAGATATTTACAGAATCATTACTTACTCCTTTTCCAAAATATAGCCACAAGGGGCCAATCATTACCTACATGGCCAAGGTTGATGATTCCAGCACCGTCACCGATGTGACCTCGCTCGACTGGTTCAAGATCGCCGAAGACGGTCTCTCCGGTGGTGTCTGGGCTGTCGACACCTTCTACGCAGACAAGACTGGAAAATGGTCTGTCAAGATTCCAACAAACATCCCCGACGGTGACTACCTCCTCCGTGGAGAGATCATCGCTCTGCACTCCGCAAGCTCGTATCCTGGTGCTCAGCTCTACATGGGATGCGTGCAACTCCGCGTTACCGGTGGAAGCGGTGGAACTCCAAGTCCCACTGCCAAGTTCCCGGGTGCCTATGCATCGACTGACCCTGGTATCACTTGCAACATCTACTCTGGGCTCACTACTTATGAGATTCCCGGACGTAAGTCTCACCCTTGACTAATAATTATAAACGATAGATTTGAGCTAATACGTGTTTTTGTAGCCGCCGTTATGTCGAGCTCAAGCTCCAAGAAGTCGAAGAAGTGGATTGCCTAAATTATTTAAAATGAAACTAAAGGGGTAGTATTATAGTGGTGAGATGTTATAGTATGGTACGTTGGAATTGGATAGACCTTGCTGAGCAAGGGATGTATGTATATATTCAGATAGATTATATTAGGATTTCAATGCACATATTATCTTTCTGGAATACTGAGTACTAGAGCGAGGAGAGAGACATACCATATTCGGCGGTTCACGCGTACTAGATAAGGTTAAAACCAATCAATCAATGGAATACAATTAATAAAGTAATCAATCAAGTGGAATACAATTAGATGGCCATAGAATAAGTATATCGAGTGATATATGATGATTGTCAACACAAACTTCCTCGCTATTAAAAGTTACCAGTGAAATATAAACTGAATTTGAAAACCCAACCACACATATAAGTAAAGTATGTAGTATGTTAATTTGTGGATGCTCAATGTCAGTTTCTCGGGTCTGTGTGGGTGGAGATTGAAACAAGCTAGGGGCTGGTTAGTCTCAGCCTGACTCCTGAGTGTAACACCACTACTATGGCCTCGGTCTCGGCTCAAAAACCCAAAGCCTAGATAAATCAATTTAGAGGCCATTCTGGACGGAGCTAAGCTGGTTTCTATATTGGGGTATACATCGCGGATTATCGGAGGGTGACGCAATCATGGATAGAGGTGCTACCTTGCTATAATCGTCAACCTCACATTGACCTCATGCTTCACAAACAGTACATGTAGTTGGATATTACTCACGCTTTATTTCATCTTTCCTTACGCTACTCAGGTGTGGTTGCGGAGAATGCAATCACCCGTGAAGTCTTGACACGAAGCTCGCAGACTCAGCTCTCAATCCCCCCCCGCGCTCTTCGTCTCCTTTGCCCTAAAAGTATATATCCTCCAGCGAAAGAATGAAGAAGTAGTCCCCGAGGATATATGTGACCGGTTGGAGTTGAATATATCCTCACCCCCGTGAGGTATGCTGGTATAATTCATGCATGAGAAATCACTCGTGATCAAGAATTCATGATCACCAGTGTCAGACTACCACATTATCATCTTTAAAATTGTGCGATGGGAATGTTAATCTAGATGGCCCTTTTTTCAAGCGATAGCGGTTAGTAGTGTTGGCTGGAAGTGTTATCTTTGGGGGTGATATTTGAGGAGTTGTGTGCCTGAGCTGAATATGAATATTTATGTGGCTTTAATTTGCGTGTACAGGTATTTATGTATTGATGCAGAGGTAGGATTGTATATGCTGCACTAGGCCAGATTTGCTATCAACATTTTTGTTGTATACATTACCTCTGGCTTATAAATTTAAAAAGAAACACTCCAATTGGTTCACTTCATCCCATCGCATCGGAAAAATAATTCGACAGTTATATAATAATGAATTAAGTATATCAAATACAAAAATATAGACTCTCAAGAGAGGCATAAGAAATAAAAATCTACAACAAGCTTACAGCCTATTCACCCCATACTATCACGCCTTTCCAAAACCATCTTTGAGTCCTATGGATGCCACCGACTCACTATATCAAACAACCGCTTAACAGCTAGCAGGGGAAGGAACGTTCTTGCAGCTGGAAGAGGTCTTTCCTCCAGTGACGGAAACACCAGACCAAGACCAGTCGCTGCAAGCGCCGGATCCACAGAGAATGTAGATATCGGTACCAGAGGAGCTGACGGTACCCTTAACGTTGCTGATGGTAAGATCAGTGATGGGGACACCAGTGGTAGGGCTATCGACGGAAAGTTAGTATCTCATTGTCAAAACTGCTAATTTGAATCAGAATGTTACTTACGTTCCAGTGGGAGAGCCGTTCTCGTAATCCTGCTCAATGACAATACCGTACTTGGTGATGTCCTTCAAGGTGATTCCGGAGTAGGTAACGCCCTTGACCGTACCAGTGGCACCGTAGACGGTCTTGATGCGGACACCGTTCTGGGAGTCGATGATGGTGCTGTCACTGATGGTGACAGTGTCAACGGTGTTGTCACTGCGTCCACCAACGGATCCGATGGAGATACCGTGACCACCTGAGCAGTATCCGTTCTTGAAGACGATGTTGGTCCCGGAGTTGACAGCCAAGCAGTCATCCTGGTTGTAGACGGTGGCACCGTCAATGGTGATGGTGTCAGAAGAGCCGACATCGAATGCATCAGTGTTGTGGCCGAGCTCATCAGTGTCACCGTCCTTGTTGTTGATGGTGATGGTCTTAAGGCTCAAGTTCGAAGAACTGTTGATTGAAAAGCCCTGGACCGGGGTGTTCTTAAGAGTGACACCGGTGATGGTGGAATCATCAAGGTTGTGGGCGTAGAAGAACTTTGGCTTGGTCTTTCCGCCGTTGCTGCCCTCTCCGTCCCACCATCTGGAACCATCACCGTCAAACATGGACCCGGAAGCACCAACAACGGTGATCTTGGAACCGGAGACGGAGACCAAAGGACCTGACCACTCCTTATATCCGAAGGTGATAGTGCCCTTGAAGGTCAACGTGGTACCGTCGAGGAGATCAGTAAGATCAAGGGTATCTCCGGCAGGAACAACGACGCTGTCGATAACGAGAGTGGTGCAAGCCTTCTTGGCGGCAGCAACATTGGTGTAGGAGGTGACTGTGCAAGAAACCGAACGAGATTCGATATCAGTGGCCGGTGCTGCGGAAGCAAGGCCAAAGAAGGCGGTGAGAGCCACTAGGGCAGATTCAGTGATGTACTTCATGATGGTAAGTTGATTGAGGAACTAAAGAGCCTGTCTATAGTGTTGTAGTTGGAAAGAATGAAAGGAAGAGAGTGAAGACTGAGCTGTGCAGGTGTAAAGAATGAATGATGAGTGAAGACTGGAGTTTGAAAGATACGACGGATACATGAAGGTTATATAGGAATTTGAGGTATATAGAACCACCTCAGTGATTCCTTGTTAGGGGTTCAAATGTGGGGAACGGAGAATTCCTACAATGTTGACCGTAGGCAAATGAGTACGGACTCTATGCGGGTACGTAATATCTCGCAAGAATTTTTACCTTTTTCAAAATAGTAATCTTCAAAATAACCATAAGGACTCAGTGTGAGCTAACAATTGTTTGAAACTATGTACGTCTAGTTACAAACACCTCTACTCTAAAGTACGTGCAACGTTCAAGATAGTTGATACTTGGATTAATTGGGTAAAGAATACCCGTGCATTTCCCAATTCGATTATTGATATCGGTGTTTTTACCGCCAGTTACAGATTGAGGTTTGGGTTACAAGGGTCGGCAATCCGGAAGCGAACGCATCGGTACACATGTCAAAGCTTAGCTGTTCCCCATCAATCTCACAACCCTGCACTGAAACGGGAATTCTAGATGGCCTACGTACATGTCTGAGAAGCCTTAACCTTTCGGAGTTTTGTACAATTAAAAAGCGAATGGAGTACAAGCTGTCGGGTATCGGGTACGTATAGTATGCCCATGAAATGCTTGATTCGACTTCTTATATTACCGTCTCATATTGATCTCAACATTTCTAGAAATTAATTATCCCAGACAAGCTTTAGGTACTATACTATATACGACCGAGCATCTGAGCATACATCTCCTCGCCGATATATCCGAGTCAGCACAACGGCAACATATAGTGATTGTGCGCTGTTCTTGATTCCAGCCATTTCAACTTGTAGCATCAAATCACATTCTAGGCCGATACCAACATAGTATTACAAGCCACCTATTCCTTCAAGTTAATACATTAGTATCGGACAAAAAACACCGAACGCGGCTGGCACGGGGAGACTTGCGAATTTCGTTGTTCTCCCCACCTTACGTTTATTAACACGTCGGCTTGGCGATAGCCCGATGTCAATAGATTTGCACCGAAGGACGGCCGGCTGGAATAAAAGTCTGGAAGCACTTTATTCCATTCACAGTCCACCCTGGAATCATCCTATCGCATTAATAATCTTTGGAATAGTACGCGTACTGTGTAGGATTTCAATTCCATGAACGTGCATTCGCCAAGGAAAAATCAAAAAACAAGACTTTTCAATATGTAGGAAAAACAGCTTGGCATGCGAACAAGTAGATCACGACAAGTAGATCACAATCAAGATACCTATTTGCGGCTCCGGCTTCTTTGGGAGGGAAAAGGCGTCCAAAATACTAGCTCACGGGATTTCCGCCGCACCACCCGGCCTCGGGAGACTACAACCCAAGTAGAGCCAACTGCGATGACTTGTGTGCTGGAGTGAGAATAATCGCATTACCTCACTTCATTATCCGCCGAGTTGACAAAGAAAAATCAATTTCACTTGAGAAGGAGGCAAAAATGGGGTTGGAGAGCAACCGAGCGCCGAGCGGTGAGAAATGATAGTCGAGCGGACCTCAATATCCCTTTCTCACTACACGTCAATCATGTCTACTCTTTTGAAGGGTGATAATCATATCACTCCATCAATACGTACTCCTTTCTGGGTGTTGGTGGGGCTAAGTACTGTTCCCGGAAATCGCGCAATTTGTGCATATTGGACAAGGATGCAGAACATGGATCATGATGAATCACTCGATTTAGAATAGTTATGGACATACATGCCTACTAAATATCATATGAGTACTACGCTCTTCGCTCAATAAAGCGTATTTACTAAGTGTCATTTTTGACAATTGACACTTCGAAATTGGCGGTTGCAAGAGGTAAAATTGATGCTTCCACTCCTTAGGGATATGAAATACGCAAGCTGTAAGAACAATATGATAACTACTATGGTATCCCCTAAGTCTATTTGATATAACCCTAGCGTATTTCACAGCCTGGCAAGCGGCTCCATCCAAAAATGACACTTGTGGATGCCGCTTTGGAGAGTGGCGAAGAGCTGATGCCAGTAGTTGACTCGAAATGATCAGGAGAATCAAGGTTAGGATCTCGGCTCATATTTAGCTCTTTTCTAAGACTTTATACGAATACGATATTCACAATAGACTGGCCGTGGAAGATTCCATTTACATTGACGAGAACGAACACTACCAAGGACCAACGGGAACATCCGCGGACCGGTTTCATATCCCCTGTCATCATTAAATCTGGTGCCGACAGCCATAGCACCTGCTGCCCTGTGCTTAATGACCTAATCCGACAGAGCGAAGCTTTGCCAAGGCCACAGCATCATACGCAATTATAACAGACAGCTCGTTCTGGCAGGTCAAAACGCGTTCTCTCCTCACGTGATACTTGAAGCATCAAGTGTCACTCGCCTTATAGAAATTATTCCTCCAAACTCTATATACCCTGAAAAAATTCTACGTTCACACTTGTGTTTGTCAACGATGCTATCGAGGTCTCTGCAAATAGTATTTCTGTAGTAGATGCAGATATCTACGGTCCCATGATACAGAGTGAAATCGGTTTTCGGCAAATCACAGGCCAGAGGACTTGCGCGATATCATTGTATTCTTGACTTTGAGTGATGATAAGGTGAATATTAGTCACCTCTTGGGCTGAGCCAGTCATTTAGTCGGGCTATATACGGAGAGTTTGAAGATATGCCCAATGATAAACTTTGATAAAATGGTGTTACCTTTGAAGATTTGTTTAAAAGGAACTGGAACCTGGAAGATGAGCTGTCTATCTTTTATTCATATCTCACAGTTCGATAAACACCCAAATACCCGAGAAACCACCGTAGAACGAACTATTTTCAACTTCAAAATACAGGAAAGAATCTTCAGGTCGATTACTGCAGATACTGCTACCACAGACGGAGATAATATCACAAATACCACTAGTATAAACTGAGAAATGTGCGCCTATAATCCTAATGCGCAATATAACTACTGGGCCAACGGGCAGCGTTGGGCTCAACATGCCGCAGAAAATGGGGTCCCGTACTGGTAAATAAAATAACCTTGAAGTCCAGCTATTGATGTTCCTCTTATATTATTAACTGTAATAACTAACACCGTTCCCTCACTCAGGCAGAACCTGGATACCGGCGAATCTGTTTGGCAGATGCCCGACGGGCTCAGACAGGCCATGGGTCAAGTACCTATGCAGAACGCAGGCGGCGGGTTTCATGAGATGCCAGGGATATATAATAATCCGTGAGCTACTGCTCATTTACCTTTCCATGAATCCAAATGCCCACTACTACTATTACTACTACTATCCCAGTAGGGACTATATGTTAACAAGCTAACTGCAAACAATTCCTATACAGAAACGACGGTGACGATCCTTTCCTCGAATACACTCTCCGTCTTTCCCTCGTCGAACTCCAGAACTCCACTGCCGCCGCCGCCGCCATTCCCACGCCCACTCCTACGCCCACACCGGCTGCGCCCGTGCGCCGTACACCCACGCCCAGGCCCAGGCCCGGCCCCTCCCAAGTACGCGAAGGCCGTGAAAAGAACATCTTCGAAAAACTAGATGTCCCTCCCCACAACCCTGTTCGCGCTCATATGGCCGATCCCGGCCCTGCTCGCGGGACCTGCGCTATGTGTTCCTCTGATACCGAGGTCCAGAGTGCTCCCTGCGGGTGCATATATTGCTCTAGGTGCATTGTTAAAATGTTCATGCATGCGACGAAAAGGGAGACCTATCAACCACTGAAGTGCTGTCGGATCGAGTTCCCAACGGAGCTTACCGACACCGCCTTTGCACAAGTCGATGCCGCACGTAACGCCGCGGGCGTCGCTGCACCTGCGGGGGCGGCGGCCGCCACCGGTCAGGGTAAAGGCAAGGGCAGAAACTGGAAGCTGGAGCGGAAGAGCAGGGTGCAGCGGACCTTCGATTGCGTAGCCTGCATGGAGTCTTTCGTTCTCGACGACGTAATGGTCACACCCGGCTGCAGCCACAGCTACTGCCGCCGCTGTATGAACCGCCTCTTTGTCGAGTCCGCCAAGAGCGAGGACCTGTACCCTCCCAGCTGCTGCAAGCAGGCCATCCCCATCACCTGGGCCAACCTCGTCCTCAACACCGAGGAGCAGAACCAGTTCTACGCAAAGAGCGAGGAGTGGAAGACTCCCAACAGACTCTACTGCTCCCGCAGGGCCTGCTCAGCGTTTATTCCGCCGCTGCGGGTCAACGCCGATTATGGCACGTGCGCGAAGTGTCTGGCCCGCACTTGCGCGCATTGCAAGGGTGCATTTCATAGCGGCGAGGCGTGTCCGAAGGATAAGGCGACGCAGGACGTGCTGAATCTTGCGCAGACAGTGGGGTGGAAGAAGTGTTTTAGCTGTAATATGATGGTTGAGCTCGGCTCGGGCTGTAACCACATTACGTGCAGGTAAAGTTCCCCCCCCCCTCCTTTTTACAGAGTTTTATATATATATATATATCTGAAATAACCTGTAGAAAAACCTAACTTAACCCTTAAATACCCCCTTAGATGCGGCGCCGAGTTCTGCTACACCTGCGGCGTCAAATGGAAAGAATGCGGCTGCCAGATATGGATAGCGGAGAACCTCCGCCGAGCGGTGGCCGAGGGAGAGATACCACAAGTAGCGATGCCTCCTGGAGCAATACGCCTCGGGCACATGCCCGCCGGGGTAATACCACTCGGAGTAGTACCCGCTGGGGCAATACCCATTGGAGCCCTGCCCGCCGGGGCAATACCTCTCGGAGCAGTACCTGCTGGAGCATTCCCCATCGGAATAATGCCCGCTGGAGTAGTCCCCTTAGGGGTTCGCGCTAGAGCCGTTAGAATTGTGCCTGCTCATGGAGGAGGAGGTGGTGGTGGAGGTGGAGGAGTGGGAGGAGCACCAGCCGGCATGGAAGTGCCTCGAATCTTTGTCAACCGCGGTGGCCATATCCAGGAGATCCCGCGAATGAGGGTGGAGGTGCAGGGGAATATGCCAATGTTCAACGTGCATTACAATGCGCCGGATGGGCGCGGAAGGATGTGGGATGCTGTGAATGGGAGGTGGCTTGATCTCTAGTGGGGGATTCGGTGAGGATGCTGAGGTGTGGTAGGTAATAGTGGAGACCCGAAGAGGGTGGTGGTAGTGGGTATATACACGTATGGGGTGGATTTTATTTATTCTTTCTATTGGGTTGCTAGCTGATTTTATGGTGGGCGTGTTATTGATAGTGGCATTGGCGTTTTTCTGCTTCTCTCTTTGGGGTTTTATGGGCATATTTCAGCAGTTTATCATGTCAACATTTCCTTAGACTGTTCTGTAAGGCAAGGGCATTATTTGGTTCAAAGGCATTATTATCTGGTTAGCATTTTTAGATTCACTTTTATGTGATAACGGCATAGGTATTTTAAGAAACATGAAGCAAAACGGTGAACTTAACTTCAATACCCTACCAGGATGTATGTCGTAATTAAGCAAATCCTGTCCTCCTCACTCGCCTAGCTCCAGTCCCGTCATGCTTCGTAGCTCCATAGAAAAGGAGATAAGGCCTTCATGTGCTTTAGCGCCAATGTGCTTCAGTGATAGTCAGTCATTACCGTAAAGAGCTGTATCCACATTCCTGACTACCTATATATAAGCACCGGCCATCGATCTGCTCTCAAGTGGACCGATTTCGACTTGCTCCCTACATGTAGCTAACTACTACATTTCCCGCCAAGCGATCATTGACCGTTGTCATAGACGAAGCACAGCATCCCACCCGGACTTACTCGGGTAAAACGCCAAGATGGAGCAATCCCATAACTTACCTACCTACCTATGCTCATCTACCGTGGGGGGTTGTATAATTCCAAAAGCCATTTTACTCGGTGTCCAATTATTAGACATTCCCAAGACGGTAAACTTTGCGCTGGCCAAGCCCTTGGCATCCAACGTCAAGCTTAAGGCCGATAACGACGGCCGATAGAGTGCCGTACGAAGGGGGGTGGGTAGCAGTGGGTGTGTAGAGGTATACGGGTGCAATTTTCAGCCTTATTAAAACTCTAATCCGGCTTTAATTTACTTTATTTTCACGTCGGTTGTAAGCCCGCCAAGAGTGAGAGTACCGGGAAGGTGCGTCAATGATTGAGCTTGATGGTTTATTTTTACTCCGCCTTGTGTTTTGTGCTCCATGCCCAGGCTTGGGATGATAGGTGGGTGCAGGTGGAGTACTACCTAGGTACCTAGGGATTCGTAAGCTGGGTGTGCGAGATGAGTATTGGCTGACTCGACTCCGGGCTCGAGTCGTGCGAGAGCTATGTTATCTGCGTCTCTGTTCTCTTGGCTGAATCGATCAATGCTGTAGCTAGTTAGTACTGAGTATCGTATCATGAAATACCTGTTGGTTAGAATTAGCATCGTATTATGTCCCTCATCCTCATAAGGATAGGAGCCTATATATATACTCCACCCCAAAGATTACTGTATTCCATCCGCTTCACCGTCAACTTTGCTACCTCTCGCCTATCTACCTAACCCCGCACCATGGCCGTCACCGCCTCTGAAGCCCGCTTTGCTAAAACCCTTACCTGGTGCACCCGCGTTTTGCAACTGATCTTTAGCATAATTCTTCTCGGCTCGCTCTCATATATCATCAATGAGCACCGCGAATTTGTCCGCCCGGGACCTTATTCACGTTTCATCCCTTACGAAGTGATAGTTCCTGAAGTCTTCGTCAGTAGTCCATCATCAATAATGCCTTGCCTTAATGTTAACAATGTGTAGTCCATTTTTTCAGTCCCCATCACACTCTTCGGCATTTTCGCAGTCTTCTTCTTTTCCTACTCCATCCAGATTGTGGCGGCGTGTCTCGACCTTGCCCTCTTTATCGGCTGGATTGCTTGCATTGGCCTATTGCGTAACAACTTCCATACGGATGGGAGACCGAACCAGTTGGCGAGGTATCTTAACAGCCTTAGACGTAGCCATGGGGCTAGAGGACACCAAGCCCTGAACGGGCACCTGGTCAGACTTATAGTGGCACTGGTCATAATGCAAATGTAAGTTATTTAGTAGTATTGATGGTGAAGGCTGCTAATTATGGCGTTAGTATCCTCTATTTCGTGACGGGCATGCTTGCGATGCTGGTCGCGGTCAACGACAGGAGGAAGAAGGCGGCGGCAAAGGTAGCCCCGGCCCCGGTCGTGGTGCCGGATGATGGGAGGGTGTATGGTGTAGCCGAAGATGAGAAAGTTAGGGAGTTCTGGAAAGGGAGAGATAGCAGTGAAACTGCGGTAGCTTAAGCTAGGGTTGGTGAGACATTTTGGTGTCCAAGGTTTCAACGATGAGTAGGTGTCGAGTTTATGATGAGATATATCTAGTGCAGATTCTATCCTCTTAATTTCCTTTGTCTTCCCCCATTCCATTAGTTAGTATATGCAGTCCACGACCTTCAATGAAGACAATCCTTTTAGCTTCTTGTTCTAGTACACATCGACACGAGTATTGAATGAGAGGTTCAAATTGGGCAGAACGTGGTTCTGGGTTGGAAGCTGGCTTCGGGATAAGGAATGATAAAACAACTTACCTCCAGTGAGGCTTCTTTAGTGTGCAACGCCCAAAATAAGCAAGAGCCCGATGGCCACCTCGTTCTAAGCACGAAGCTAGAAGGGAGACAGGGTGTGCCTATTCCTACAGTGATGTATCTAGCATCTGTAGAAATTGTTTGTCTCGCCCCAGCTAAGGTCCCGCTACTTAAATACAACCCAGCGGCAGACTCGGCATCAATCTCCCCACCCTCTTCGACCCTAGTTATCACCGCTCTTTGATAATTTTATGGGGAGAAACTGAAAGCGGACTGAAGTGATAAAGTAGTAGTCTCGCGCCAGACTGCAAAGGCGCAGATAAAATAGGGAGAGATGAATGATGGGGAGTGAAGAGGGAGATGGAAATATCCTTTAGTCGCGGCTCTTAACCTTGTCTGGCCTCCACGCATATGTGAATCGACAACGTCCCCTTACTCGGATAGCTAGCTATAGCGTACACTCACACCACGTCAATTTAAACATAGGTACATGTATGTTGCCCTTGAAGGTGCCCCAGTACATGATTGTTCCAGGAAAGTCAATGAAGCCATCTTCCAGTATTTTTCATCGAAGCTAAGACCTAAAATAAGCCTACCCTCGGTGTATAGATACATACACTACATGTACTTCCATCCGGTGGTTATTTGGTTCATGAAAGATCACTCGATAATTGATACTTTATGTGGATTTTTGTGTTCAGAACATACAATCCTAATTACAGCTGTTCTTATTATAATAGCCCTGGCTTAAGCCTTTGCCTATATTGTTTTAGGTGCCATGAACCGACTCAGTCTATTAAATATAAACCGGCCTTTCTATAGTTCTATCCCTAATAGAGACGGCGTACCATAGCCTATATCAATTGACCCACATTATTATCAGCCTGTCAGCTATACAACTAACATTCTGCAGGCCCAGGGTTCCAAGGAGCCGAGTTTATGGGCGGTTCGTTGTCCATAGTACTGATCGACATTGATTCAACCTGAGCGCCGTACGCGTACTCACAATCCAACGATACATCATGCCACCGCCTGCTTTATATGCTCATACTGCCTGCCCACGGTTGTCACAGTCCTGAATCTAAAGCTTCTTGGGGCTTGGATGAAGAATTCAGGTGAACCAGGCCTTGTGCCTTGCATGTGGGGTAGTTGAAGGGGCGGGGATGTAAGGGTCCGTGTTTACAGTTTTAAGAATGAAGTTTTAAGTTGCGCGGTTAGAGTGAGAAAGGGGGTGAATTTGTACTCCCTGTGGTACAGGCTAATGTACTAGGGTGGTTTGAAAAAAGGTCGTGTGGTTTACTTAAACTACCGCATGGTTTGATTCAAACCACCACTTTTTTTGCGTAATTTCGTGTGGTTTAAATAAACCACTGAGTTATATACGTATGTCAGTCCTTGGCACTAAACTATAAAGTCACCACCGCGAGCGGATCTCTTCTCTTGAACACTTTATCATCACCGGCATCACCATCACCATCCCGATCACCATCCACTATCGCCAGTATGTACCAAGGTAGGTCAGATCCGCCGTTCTAAAGCAATATAGCCATGACTAACAGCGGCAGCGGTGTAGCAGTAGCAGTAGCAATAGATAGAATATATATAATGGCGGACAGAGATATACCGTAGCCAGAGTAAATATTATAATCAAAATAAGAATTATCAATAAATATATAATTATATAGTTAGGAACACTGTATTCATAGCTAGAGAGGACACTCATACACTGTACAAGTAGAACAGATATACCAGTCAACTAGCTGGTATATCTTCACAGTTGGAGAGCTCTTCCTCAATGATCCTTTCCCGAAGTATCCGAAAACTCGCAATACGCCCAAGATACTCGTAAACAAACTCTCTCCTTCGATTGAATCACTCATGATCATCAAAAGAATATTTTCAATATCTGTGAATTAGGGTTTCTTTCAATACAGCTGTCCACATTGCAGATTCAATGCTATTATCTCTTAGAATTATCCGTTAGATTCTATATCCTTTATCGCATGCAAACTTTGCACTCGCGTTGTAGTAATTTTACCCCCCTTTTATGCTGTATGCTGACCTCCTGAGACAAGCGTGATACTCTCTCGGTTCAAGAAATAGAGGGCTCCGTTTCAACATGAGCACGTACGAATATAAGAAACCAACATATGGAAACAAAGCCCCGAATAGAATGTTAGATAGAAGCGCTAGCACTTTTCGCTCCCGCTGGCTGATCTCTGATCTGCACTTGCACGTGCGCCACTTCCCAATCGAGACACCAGAAAGATAACAAGCAGCAGCTATCCCTTCACCGCCAATCACTCGTTGAGATCTATACGAGTCGCGCCGGGCTCTCCCTCCGTGAGTTTCATAACAGAGCCAAAACACACACACGCATGTTTTGGGATCGATGATAATGGCTACAAACATCACTCCCTCTAACGCAAATACAATGCCACAACATTCCTCTCCCTCTCCTTCTCTCTCTCTCTCTATGTAAAGCCCACAGTTTCATCTCAACACCTGTCAGTCAGCCTTCAACCGTGCGCGTAAAGCCTCCGAGACCTGCGTTCTGTGTGAAGAATTCACGACGAGTCCGTGCCTGGCCCTGTCTCTGATGATGTGATCCTGCACACCTAACCGCTCTAAGCCTCAAGCGGTAACATAAGCGAATAGGCGCGCTGGTGTCGCTGCGCGTGCTGTCCCAAATATTAACTCCGTGCTCCGCCTCGTTCGTTCCCCCCTCAAGCCTAGCTCCATGTTCTGAAGCTCCACTTCCCGGGCTAAAACAAAAAAGAGAGAGAAGAGAGAGCTCTCAAATCACCACCGGATCGTGTTAAACCCATTTCTTAATGTCGCTTCCACACTCTCATTTACGGTCGCCGTCGCCGTCGCCGGCCGCCTCAACTATCCTGCCAGCCGACGATACGATTTCGACACCGCTTTCGCCGGCCGCTGCGAGATCAACTGATACCGCCCCGCTGGTGTATCAAAAGGTGATTCGGTGGATCAAAGGTCCTGTTCCGCCACGGGATACAACGCTCAAGCCATGGTTCCCAGAGTACCAGGAGATTCCGGTGAGGCTTCTGCGGCGCGGGCCGTTCAAGCAGAGGAGTTGGAGGGCGGCGTTGTTGGGCCTGTTTTGGTTTGTTTGGTTGACGATGTTTGTTACTGTTGTGCACAATTCGAGGTTCCGCAGCAGGGTTGATGGGGTGATGCCGTATATGGCGAGTTGCGCGGATACGATGTGGTATTTATTATTATTCTTTCCCCCATATGATCATCATATATTATATTATACTTCGAATATATGGTTAATCTTTAATTGATTCATAGGACAAAGAATAATGGATGCGGCCTTGACGGTGCTTCCTGTGGCCCCTTCCAGAACTACACACAGTCATTCCGCTGCCCGGCCCAGTGCGCCAGGACACATGTACTCAACCCACGGGTTGTCGGCGGCCAGAGAATCGTCTACGACACATTTGTGATTGGCGGGCCCGTCAACAACGTGAGTATCTCTGATCAGGGAGCAGGAGAGGATATAATCGATTCCGTATATCGTGCCGACTCCTTCCTCTGCTCCGCGGCAATCCACGCAGGAATCATCTCAGACAAGTACGGTGGCTGCGGTGTCTACTCCATGGTGGGGGAAAACCACTATTTCCCCAGTGTCCGCAAGCACGGCATCTCCTCGATCGGCTTCGACTCGGGCTTTCCGTCTTCATTCACGTTTCTCAAGGGCGTGTCTACTTCGCACTGCACTGACCTGCGCTGGCATCTCCTTGCCGTATCGTTGGTGTTCACCGTGCTACTCTCGTTGACGACTGCTACACCCGTGATATTATTCCCCTCCGTGTTCTGTGCCATATTCTTCCACGTCTCTCTCGCCTCGGACCCAGCAGCCTACTCAAACCCCTACGAGCTGGTCTCACTCGCCCTCTCCCGCTTCCTCCCCGCCTGCTTCGTCGCCTACGTCCTCTTCAAGCACGTCATCTCCTACACACTCACACTCCCCGCCTCCGCCAACATCGAAAAGACCGTCCTCTGGCTCGGCCCCCTCTGGGTCGGTGCCCTCAACAACATCACCATCGACCCCCTCATCCCCATCACCCGCCTCACCTCACGCGACATCCAGCAGCAGCCCGGCGCCATCTCAGCCCTCGTCATCGTCTGCTCCATCATCACCCTCATCGTGCTCTACCATGCGCACACCCTCCGCCTCGAGGGCCGCCTTCCCCGCTACCTCGCCCTCTACGCCGCTGTCGGCATCGTGCTCGGCTTCCTCGCCGCTATCCCAGGCTCATCGCTGCGCATCCACCACTATATCATCGGCATCACCCTCCTGCCCGGCACAAAGATGCGCACGCGCGTGTCGCTCATCTGCTCCGGCCTGCTGATCGGCCTCTTCATCAACGGCGTGGCGCGATGGGGGTTCGCGGGAATCATTGAGACGCCCGAGTCCCTGCGCGGCGACGGGCTCTATTTCTCGACGCTGCCTGTCTTGGTGGCGCCGCGGGTGGGGGCGTCGAATGCGACGTTTGCGTGGGAGGCGGGGAAGCTGCGCGGGTGGGAGGAGGGCGTGAGTGTGCTGATTAACGACGTGGAGAGGTTTAGGGTGCCGAGGCTGACGGGGGAGGCGACATGGGAGAGGAGTAGGTATGGGGCAGGGGAGGAGTGGGAGAAGCTGTATGTGAGGGTGGGGTATTATGGCGGTGGGGAGGCGGGCGATTATACGTTGGCTGGGGTGCTGGAAGGAAATGGGACGTGGGTACAGCCCGGGGTGGGCAGGACTTGATGGTCTGGTGCAGTGGCGTTAGACGGTGTAGATGTGGCTATGGATGTAGCTGGACCTTTTATGACTTTCTGGACTTTTTTTTTTTTGGTGTAAGTATATATAGTGTCTACAGGTAGATGAGACTACGGGAAGAGAAAAAAAGAATTGCTTTATGACCTTGACCTTTTATTTCTAGCTTTGTTCCGTCCAATATTGTCCATTAGCCGGCTTAGATATCGAGCTGGTTCGGCACTCGAGTGCAGCATGTAGTCAATCAGTCAGTCCTCTTTGGCCATAACCAGAACTCCTGCCCTAATTTCAGTGGAATGCCATACACACAAGGCACCGTAACCTTCACCAGATCAGGAGCTATTCCCTATGCTAGCTATGTAGCTTGTGAGGCCTTATTCTCTACCAGCCGTTGGCGCATAGATTATACGAGTGATATGTTGTGATGTCACCTTTTTACAACGAGTACTAGCCCAAAATACGTCGGTCTTAATTATTCCATCATTGTCACGAAACCACCCCTCCCAATCTTAATACATTCACACCACCATGTATCTCATCACCCCGCCACTTCCGAGTGATCAGAGAGTCTACACACCTCTAGCCAGTATACCCCCCACTACCACTGCCACAACAAGCAATCGCCAAGGACCAAACATTAACCACCAAACAGCAGGTCAAACACTACATACAACGCATACAAAGCGGCCAAAAAATCTCTTAGCATCCAAAACGCTCTTTCTTTATAAACCCCTCCTTCGCCCCACTTCTTGCAAAAGAAAAAAAACCACAAGGATCTCTCTGCACCCTCTCGGTGCAGAGATGGGTGCTACAGCACTCACCCCGCCCTGCAGAAGGGGGGGAGTACATTGGCCCTCCTTGGTCCAGCTCCTGGGGGGTTGGAGGGGGGGCTGGTGCCTTGCCCTCTCCTGCTTTGGGTGGGAGAGGTGAGAGGAGTGGGAGGAGGGGTGTGTGGCCCGGGTGTGGTCTGGTGGTGGGGTGGCCCTGGTGGCCTTGGTTTTGGCCCTGGTGGTCTGGTGTGCGGGGGCCCTAGTGGCCAGGAGGTCGGTGGTGGTGGTTGGGCGGCCCTGGTGGCCAGAGATTGGCGGTTGGGTGGGGCCCTGGTGGTCTGGGTAGGTGGGGATTGGGGTGGCGGCCTGGTGTGTGGCCCTGGTGGCTTGGTGTGCGGCCCCGGTGGCCAGGAAGTGGTGGTGGTGGTGGTGGTGGTGGTGGTGGTGGGTGTGGCCCTGGCGGCTGTGGCTTGGCCTGGCGCCCTTGTGCTGGCGCCCTGGTGGTGGGCCATCCTGGTGATGGCCTGTACTCTCCCCTTCTTGCGGAGGGGAGATCACCCCACAAACGGGCTGGTACTTTTTTGCCCTCTCCCCTTTTGGGGAGGGGGCTGTTTTACGTTAGGTCCTCGCGGCCTCGCTCTGCCCTCTCCCCATGACGGGGAGGGGGCTTTTTTTTTGGCCGTTTCGCTTTTCTGCCCTCTCCCCTTTATGGGGAGGGGGCTTTTTTGCGTTCGGTCGTTTGCCTAGTGCCTCTACTGCCCTCTCCTCTTCGTATGAAGAGGAGGGGGCATTTTTACGTTAGGTCGTTTTGCCCCTGCTGGGCTTTGGGTGATACCGAGAGTCCAGCAGGAGTGAGCGAGCTGTACTAGTCTTTGTATTTTGTTGGCTGCCCTCTCCTCTTCGTCTGAAGAGGAGGGGGCTTTTTTGCGTTTGGTACTTCCTTTCTGCTCCCTTTTGGGTCTTGGGTGATACCGAGGGCTCGAAAGGAAGTGGAACGGTTATCCTTTCTTGGATGAGCTCGACTTTAGTGGGTTATAATAAAGAGGAGGCAAGTACATATCGAAGGTGAGAAATACATGTAGCAAATAGACGTATGGAAATATCAATGTGAAGAGAGACTTCCCTACCGATCCGCAGCAATAGAGGCTACATTTCTCAGTGTATTTGTAGCGTATAAACTAGTCTTATATGACTACGTATATCATCCAAAGCCCGCAAGCCATATATCTCAAAAAAAAAAAAGCAATAGGTGGGTTCTTGGAGCGAGTGATTTTATGTGACGCCAATTTGTGTCGCAGGGAAGTATTATGTATCCAACCACATACCTTGTACCAGACGTCATACCTCTTTCATCCCTCGATCCTTCTCCTCAACATCAAGCTGGATCTACACCACCAATCACTGGCGCTCGTGAATGACGGGTACCGTTGGAGGATTACAGATGTTCACATATGGATCGACCATAACAAAACATGAAGCATATATATAGCTGTAAAAAAGCAAAATAAAAAACCCAGCCGTGTTAGGAGGAAGGATTAGATATACACGAGGGAGGAAGTGGAAGAAAAAAAAGATAGAGAACGAAAAAAATCAGATTCTATAGGGAACAGCAAGCGAGGATTCTCACCGCCTCGCTAGGCAGACTCTGAGTTTATAGGAAAATGATAACCTATATAATGCAAGAGTGCTAACATGTATTATATTACCTGGCTCCTCAACCGCCCACACATTACAATCCCGTCAAGCTCGCAACACCCTATCCCACGGCCCCGTATCCCTATTCGCCAAGCTCCACTTCTCCAATCCTCCCCCGCAACAGAACCGGCCCCACCACGATCGCCCGGCATTTACTCTGCTCCCCCGGCCGGGTGCAGGATCGGAATGAACCACTCCAAGCACAACGGGCGCTAGCCTTCGGAGCGTGTGTGTGGGTGACATCTGCACTCTTCCTCCGGTTTTTTCCTTGGCGGATTGTTTAAGGCTGTTTCACCGATATGTGTCATGGAGTATCACTCGGTGTCTGTGCGTGGTCGTGGTTGGGGGGTGGCTTGGCGCGGGGAGATGGCCGGTGATCAATTAAATCGGATGATGCAGGGAGAAGGGCCGGGTCTATGGAGAGAGAGATCTATGGTGAGGTCTATGCTGGATTGGAGGTGTTTCGCCGGTGGTTTTAAGGCAGAGTGGGGATGGTGAGGCCCGGACAGATGACCTATCGTATCTTGTTAATTATAACCTGCGTGGTTCTAGATCTAGATCGTGGGGAAGTTATGTACTTGATGATATCATGATCATGATGCTACATGTGTGTTACTCGGTCAGTGTTGCATATTTGTTGGTTTGAGAAGACCAGCCTACTACGGGGTAAGATATGCTGCATAAATGAATACGAGATCTCGGCCTAAGAGCTATATACAGTGGAACTACAATCTTGGCATTGACAGCAAAGCTAAGATGTACATACATGTACTTTGAAACGATATGTACATAATAATCAGGATGTATGCATGTATTGGCGGCTATGATAAAGAATCCTGAATCCAGTGCCAAAGAAAAGAGAAGAAATATCGAACTTTAGAAAGAAATTATGCCTTGGGCTTCGTAATTCTGTTGTGTAGGGTGCGAGGCCTATGCATCTGGGTTTGAGACCTCACTATATAGATAGTATGCAGTCATAAATATTGCTAAACCAGCGAAGGAAATGTAGTCTTACCAAAGTCACCCAAACATCACGGTAGAAACCGAGTTAAATGGCCCAGCGATATAGTGAAGTTATCTTTATACTTACAATGGCTTAGGCGCGACCGTTGGACCCTATAAGTATGGTGTGTTCTAGCGAAAACATTACTAAAGTTCTTCCTTATATGAATAGCGAAAATACAGCGTCAAGTACTAGTACCGATATATATCGATAGATTGCATGTGATAAAAGGCCATTTAGTGATCTGTATGCACTTTCTAGATCGAGAATTATAGACCATGTAATCTACACCGTTTCTAAACAGAATAAATGGATAAAAAAAATATTAATAGTACGTTATAGCGATTATTCGGATTGAGTGATATATCATGATCAACCTCAACCTCGACAATAGCTTTTTTTTTTCTTTTTTTCTTTAATTCATTAATTGAACCTCGACAATAGCTTGCGTGTGGACAGGTGTGGACAGATACCTTGACTCAGTGCATGTTCTATCTGGAGCTTTAGATTCAAAGCTACATACAATAAATTCACAAAAAACACAAAAATAAACCATTTAAACACCCCATTGCGCAGCCAACACCAAGTAAAAATTTAAAACGAACCCAAAATTTAAAAACAAAGCCCTCATCAAGGGGCTTTAGCCCGTACTCACACTATCACCGCTGTCTCTCCTACCCCCCTCTCTATCTCCACCACTGGTACATCCCCGCCATTCACCCCCTTCTCTATATCTACATCCACCGCCCCCACCTCTTCCTCCTCATCAACCGTCGCCGCATCCACCCCACTATCCCCACACCTCATCGGCGCACCGCCGCCAAAGATCTTCCTCCCATCTTCTTCACGTGCACCTCCATGGCGCTTTTCCCATACCCAGAAACTTCGCACTAGACTCCTCAGCACTGGCAGACAGAACGCAATGGTGGCAGTCGATATCTCGGCCGTCGTCCAGACCTTGATGATCTCGATCTTGTAGATTGCGCCGTCAACATCCTGCTCCTGTCGGTAGGCACTGTATATGAACGCCCATCGTAAAACAGACGCTGTTGTGGAAGCGATGCCGACGAGGAAAACCAAGGTGAGAGCGAAGCCTTCGCGTGGTTGGAGCCGGAGTGTTTTTAGGATGAAGAGGGGGAGACCGAGGACTAGGGAAATATTAGTAGGTGGTTTCATTATATATTTTTCCGGATTGGGTTTACTTACGGAGAAGGTCGGTAGCAACATTCGTAAACGTATTTGCGGTGAGACTAGGGACGGAGCGGAAGGTGGTGCAGTTGTGTGGGCCAGAGGTCCCTATAAGGTGTTGATATGAGTATAAATAACAACCAACACGCCCCAAACAAATCCTAGATTTCTCTTACAGTTCGTTTGAATTGGCAGACAGTATAGCCCATGAAGGAGCATATTTGCCACATATGTCATGGCCGTGAACCCCGTTGTAAAATACAACGCCATCCGCACCCTCGTCTTGAGCGCCGGTATCAAGCGATAATATGTCGCCAGAAATGCCGACTTGATCAGCCAGAGTATCGTCACATATGCAAACCCTCCCATAAAATGTAGCTACTCTCCACACATATCAGCCTTGTTAAACTTCTCTCTCCCATAGCTCACTAGAAATAATACACAGCAACATACAAAATGTCCCTTTTCCGTAATCGGCGGCGCAACCCCTCGAGTGCCTTCATCGGCTCTCCCCCAGGCCAGCAGTGCAATCCGCGTCTTAGTTGATAGTGCGATCCACATCACAAACATTGTTGTGCTGATGATGATGCTGGTGTTTGCCCAGATGTCGGAGCGCTCGATTTCGCGGCGGAGACGGCGCTGGTGCCAGAGACGTAGGCCGATGAAGATTAGGACAGCGACGCAGGAGAATATGTCGAATGCGATTCGGGAGATGATTAATGAGTCCTTCATTGTGAACTAGCTAGCTAGTTGAATGATCGAGCTTGTAATGTTTCTTGATAGGAGAGCCTTGGAATCTTTCTGCGCTGTGGTAGAGAGGTTATGTATATATTTGGGCGCTGAAGTACTACTATAGCTATTGCTGCTAACTGCCCTGTTTTATCCAAGAAAAGCCTACGTAGTTCGTACTTCTCTCGTGAAACGGGTATATGTATATATGATGGACTGATCTTCCGCTTCCTGGCCCATGGCACGATATTGCGGGTATGTGCTGCGGCGGGAAGTCTAAACTAAACTAAATAAATCTCCGCCGTGGGTCGGGGGATGCGGACGGTTTTTATATGTGGTTTTATATTGACTCAGTTGTCTATTTTATATCCTCCCCTGCAGAACGGCGATTACAGAAGCGGTGCACCTTGTGATGTACTGTAGAAACTCGGAGCAGACAGAGTAGAGTGGAGTAGATTAGATTGCATGTGTGCGTGTCGTGTGTGTCCCCTTGCCTCGGTCATAGTTAGAGAGAGGCGGAAGGGTGTTTGGTCTGTAAACCTTGGGGAAGAAAGGAGAGGGCAAAGCAGTTGCTATTGCGTATTTGAGATATCTATATGCTGCTTTCTAGAGAGCGCTGTTTGTATACGTTGCTGATAGGAGATTATTTTTTTCTGCAACGGCGGCGGATCTTCATATCGTCACTTCGTACCGTAACGGCGGGTCATCTTCGTATTGTAACTATATACATACATACTCCAGTGCTCTTAGCACCTGAGTATTGTTAGAAGAACCATCCAGACCGAGTTAAACTCATGATATGATCACCATGATCAACAGCCAACTACATTTGTTCTCAGACACGAAGGACCCGGCTCGTTAAAGATTTCCTAGTTTAGAGAATAGTTGGTTATTAACCAAGAACTAACAAGAGCCTTCCGTCACTCCCGCCCGTTACAATACGTTAGGACTCCGAGCAGGGGAGAGAGGGGAAACGATGATGGCTGAGACAACAAGAAAAGAAGCCTTTTGAGCACAGGGCGGAATTCGGTAAATCCTTTGGTTATGCATTAAGCGCGGCGCTGCGGATTGTGCATGAGACAGACAGCCGAGGTTATTAATAGTGACGACAAATAATCTTGTGCGATAAGGTATGTATGTAGGCCCCAGGTTGAGTAGCAAGATAGAGTAGGACTATGGAATCGGATGTAACAGGTGGGATATGGTGATGGAGATAATACCAGGTTTGGACTTTGATCATTGACGTCGAAGTGTGTACTTGTATGAAGTACTGAGGTGGAAACTTAAGTAGGACAAG